>NIWZ02000010.1:0-620164 GCA_002242745.2 Lecanicillium sp. LEC01 | reverse complement strand
TAAGTAAGTATTTATTAACTAATTTCTTTATTACTACTAATTTAAAAAAGCCTTAATAACTTTATAAAAAGAATATATAACCTTAGATAAAGCTAATAAGATATTCTCTAATATTCTAAGGCGTATTTATATATAGGAGAAGAACTTCTTTAGTAGCCTTACTTAGTAATCCTAACTTAGCATATAGCGGTATTACTAGCTATTATATCTTAGATTACTTATAAAAAAACCTTTTAATAATTATAGAACTAGGCTATATATTTATTTAAAATAATATACTAATATATAAGGTATATATTATATCTTTATAGTTAGAGGAATAGGTAATTAAAAATAGTATTATACTAATACTATAACCGCTATATTTACTAGATTTTAACCCTATTAAAAATATCTAAAAATTACTAAAAGAGGTAATAGTTATATATTATCTTAAGTTATTAGATATACTAAAGAATAATTATACCCTTTAAATACTCTACTAGGTAGCTATTAAAGCGTAGGAAGAGATTTAAGATAATCTATTTAAGAAGCTAATTATATTAATATAACGCCGCTTATAAGCCGTTATTAATGCTAACGGCTAGTATATAAAATACTAAATAGCCTTATCTTTAGTTTAAGGCTTAAAATACATATCCCCTTTATTAGAAATAAAATAGCCCTATTTTAGGTGTGTTATCTATGATTTAAGTTTTGCGGTTATGGGACGTGACTTTCGGCAGATGTGGACCGAGCGGAATTAAAGTTAGGCCACTGTACCGTATAGCTTTTTTTGGCGGGGCGCCAAACCCCACCGTCGCCGTACGAGCTGCGAGGTAGGTAATTAGGAAGCTATCTTACCAGGGCGAAGTACCAGGGCGAGATAAGGTCGTTTTACTTTTTGGCTGTAACCAAAAGATGTTTCCAAGTTGGATTTCCAGGGAATATAGACAACAATACTATTCTGTCCCCAGGCATGAAACGTTTCAGAAGTCCCCTCCTCGTTGTTCTTGGAGACAGACGGCAAAGTGCCTGATCAATCTCCTCATAGGTTTAGAATCTAGCATTAACGTGGCTACCTATTTATGATTAGGTATTATCGTAGGAGCATTACAAAGTACAGTAACTTCTTCCACACTGGGTGTCGAGCCCTCGGGCATCATCGTGCCGTCTGACGCGCCCCCACCGTCGCTTACAACCCCAATGCCACGATACAAGCCAAGCCCAGCAGTGCCGTTGATACACCATATAATGACGCTGTACCATGCTGGTCGTCGAGATCCTCTTCTTTCGGCGCTGAGTCAATAGCCTTTTGGCATGTCTTGAAGTCATAGTTGGAGGGAAATATGCCCGCGTGATACGTCGAAGAGATATTCTTCTTGATGCAAACGGCCATTTCATCCCACAATTTCGCCCTGCATGGAGTCGCAGCTGAGCTGTTGAATGAGCGAGTAATGTTGCCGCAGTCAGTAGGGATTTCCGGCGGAAGATCATACCCAAGCTGCCGCTTGGAAAAGTTGCCGTTCCTTTCGCCACTCAGTGTTCCTTGGTAGACGGGGCAATCTCTGGTAATGTCCATGTCCTTGCCTGAACCGTCATCAACAATGGTAAAGTTCACGGAGCCCTGCATTACGATGCTGTAGCCAGCAAAGTATCCTCCTCTCTCATGACAGGGATTTAGAGCAAGACCCCATGTCATGTAATAATTTCCCGCGGTAACGTTGAAGAATGGGGACCCTGACTTCTCTGTCGATGAGGAGAGCCACCACATGTTGTTGACAATATCTGGGGGTCTTGATATGGACGCCATAGCACCAGACGCGTCAGCGGTAGATTTGTCTGTATCATTCACCATAAAGTAAAATGCTATATATGGCTCCCAGGACAGGAAAAGGTCGGCATTTTGGACCGCAAACACCACGGGGATACTGTCGGCAATGTTGTAGGTGTCATTTAGAGGGAAGACGAGGTCGAGCTCGGCGTCTTGTGGCCCCGCGGTTACAGGCTGCAGGGAAGCCAAGGCAGCGAAAAGGACTACTGGCCAAGCTCTCATTGTGACGAATATCGAAAGTCTAGTTGGTGATTGAGATTTCTTCTGTGAAAAGTCAGTTGCAGCGAGTGCTGGCATTTTATTCTCCCATGCATGATATTTGCTAATTTGGAGCGCTGTATCCACTACAATAAGGCTAACATTCGCGCTAAATACAAGGCTAGGAAGGCTTCAAACAAGATTTTGCGCGCGAGAGTTTGCTCTTTAGAGGCTAGTAGAGCAATTTCAAAATTCAAGCAAGGTAAAAGACCAAGGCGATATAAGTAGGTAAATGTATGTGTAAGCCAAAGAGATCCCAGCCTCTAGCATCTGCGGTTACGCTTACATAGTGTAATTGGAGAAAAGTTTTAATATTATCGTCATTGGCAGTAATGTAATGAATCTACAAGCAATCATCTAATATATCTAACATATCTAACGTCCCAGCTCGTAACCTCTCCTCAATTGCACGCAGCCCGTAACAAGACCTGGCATGAGCCAGGAATCCGGTTCTTGACCACTCGCGAAAGGCGACCCTGAAATAAAACGAAGTCGGATCGTCATCCTCGGGTACAGCCAGCGAAATATCATCACTAGTGAGATCGCCAATGCTTGCTTCTTGCCAAATAGCCTCTGCACCATGAGCCCTCGTCAGATGCCGCTTGGTTGCGCGGCAGATACGGGAAACGAGTCGTCGCATGCCGTTATACAAGTCATTACTAGTGTTTGGCAATTTCAGGACCATGCGAGGGTCGCGCCTCGGAAATACCAGCTGCGCACGTTGCAAGTGCCTATAGAAAAAGTAGTTCTTCTCCGACAATCCCGCCCGCCGAGTCTGCAAGTAGTCCATCAAAGCTGCTTCTGAACCATGTACCTGCAGAGCCAGCTCCTTGGTCGCCCGCACGCTGACTAGTTGCAGAGGTCGCGAGCGGGAGATGTCGAATAATACGCAGTATTTGCCGGGCAAGTTGCGAGCGGACGGGAGAGCTTTCAGCTGCTTAGCCGAGAGATTGAAGCATTTGCCCGCGTCAGCTCGTGGTAAAGCCCATAAAGCTTGTTTCGAGCTAATGCACTCGAAGCAACATCTCTCGCAGGACAGCAGGAATAAAAACGCCCCAAAGCTTCCGCAACAAGAACATTCGTCTGAGTGTAACGCGCTTCGGAGAGCGCTAGCTCTATGAAGGCGGAGTATCCTCATCTTGCTCAAAGCAGCCAGCGTCTCCGGTGCATGGAGTATAAGCTCAACATATGCCGGAAATGATGTGACCAGATTTTGCCCTTGTCTTGACGTGCAGACTAGTCGAGTCAAGTATAGGAAATCGACATTACCCAGAATCATGTAAAGGAGCTCGATTGGCAATATGTCAAGTCGCCCGAGGCGATTGACTCTACGCCATCGTCGACTAGATGGCAGCTTGGGCGCGTCCGAGACGCATACCATACCCGTTGGTATCCGGTCCGGTGTATAGGCATACCGCGATAATATCTCATCATCAGTAAGAGATACCATGGCCGTAAATTGCGTAGAAGTTTGTGTAGATGCACTGTTGGTAGCTGGTAAAATGAGAGGTGTAGCGTGAAACAGCGCCCTGACAGCCACAGCAGACAGGGTATTTTAATGCGTTGCCTTATTGAGAGGCAGCACCCATGTACAGCCCAATTACAGGGCCGCATATCAATCAATAATACTCTATAGCCACAAATTCACTGGAGGCCTAAAGAAACATTCTTTTTCAAAAAATCAACATCAGGCGCAATGGCCGAAAAAGCCGTCACCAGCGCAATGGCAAATGCTGGCCACCAGAGTCATGACATACCCCGCTAACAAAGTGAACAAAACAGACAAATGATCGAATTCCGCGTGTAAAGCAAGAGTCCCCTTTTGCCTTTTTTTCTTCTTCTTCTAATTTTGTTTTACTATATTTCGATGGAATTTTCTAGCACCAGTATGAAGATCACACATACTTCTTTGACCACCCCACTCCCTGGTTGTTGGCTGGAGATCACCCTGTAACAAGAACATCACTCTTTCCGCTGTCCGAACCTCGCGATCGTAGTTTTATCTTAACCGGTAGACCACCTTTTGGCCGCGAAAGATACTCATTTGGCATATTAGCCATATAACACTGGTATCCATGGACAGTCGGGCTGTCTTCAGGATACGCTGGTTCCATGTCAAATTCTCGAGCTGTAAGTGCCAGTATAAGTGCCATCTCTGTTCGTGCCAGCTCCTGGCCGATGCAGTTGCGCGGACCGAGTTCAAACGGCCGATATGTGCTCTTCGTGGCATGCGCTGCATTGCCGTCCTCGTCAAACCAACGATCCGGGTTGAACTTGTCCGGATTATCGTAGTATCTTGGATTATTGTTAACAGCATGTGATGCCGACATCAGTACCCACCCGTCTGTTGGATAATGCATATTTGTTACTGGGTGGACTATTGGCCGATCGGGAGCGCCGGCACGAACAGAAGACGCCGGTGGATTGAGTCGCAGAGTTTCCTTAATCACGGCAGAGGTGTATGGCATTTGATTGATGAGGCTTGGTGTTGCCTGGAGAACCTCGCCGGCGCGTAAAGGGTCTGGGCCTAGCACCGCATCGTGTTCGGCACGCACCTTGGCCATTGCTTCTTTGTGGCAGCTCAAGTGGTAAGACGCAAAGCATACCGTCGTACTCGTGGTATCCGACCCGGCAAACAAAAACAACTTGAGATGCGCAATCACTTGGCGCAAGAAGCTCGCCGGGAGCTTCTCGGTTTGAGCTCCAAGCTTGGCAAAGGAACCGCTATTGTACGCTTGCATGGTTTGATTAGTGATGGTGTTGAACTTGACATTGGCAGCGTCATCTGTGTCGCGAGCCAGCTCATCTACGAGGGGCGCAAGAGCGTTGTGCATCAGGCGATTGTTATTCCATATAACAAACTGACGGACCGGGCTGATGAGCTTAGCAAGATTGCGTGGCTCATTGGATGCAATTATGCAGCCTACTTGGGACTTCATCAAGTTGTACAACCGGTTGCTTTCGTCTGCTCCCCCGAGACGCCTCCCACTGGCCTAGAATTAGTATACGTGGGCCAATCGGACAGGAGCTTCTTTGAAAAACTTACAAAAGGGCATGGATGACGACATTGAAGCCTGTTATCATTGTCGTGTTGTCCAGTTTAATGGTTTCTCCGCTTTTCGCCGCCTTTCTCAGCTTGTCCTTCAGCAAGTCTATTTCCTCAATCATTGCTGGAAGGAGAGCTAGTATATTCTTGACTGAGAAGCATGGGTTGAAAATCCCACGCCAAGTTTTCCACTCCTCTCCTTCAAGGCTTAGGATGTCCAAATTCTGGGAATACAGGAACATTTGCTCTCTGACCAGAGGGTGCTTCGGCGCCGACGGCTCTTGGCAGAACTGTTTCGCTATCTCCGCATCAACAGCGATGAGCATAGGTCGTGAAATGGGCCAGAGGTCAAGGTATAACAGGCCGGGCTCGCACAGTTCGGGGTATTCCTGAATTAGCGCCCACGGAACCATGACATAACTAATATCGCTGGGATGCTTCATCAGAGCCTTGCCGAGCGCAATCATATGGCCAAATACGAAGCTGTGAGGGAGAATGGGCTGTAGTGATGAGATGAGAGTGTTAGTATAGAGCAGTTGTCAAGAAAGAAATGGGGTTTTCATTTGCAACTCACAATGCCATAGTCTTTTGTCAGACGTCGTGTTCTCATGCGCACCTTGTAGAGATGAGCAACGAAATAGCAGAGACCAACCGCGACTAACGGCAGCCCGATCTTTACAGCAGAAGCCATTATCTGCATTACCGCCATTTTTGCTTGCCTTTCGGTATTCGCATTAAAGAGAAAGAGCAAAACCCAGCGACTGCGAAATTACCACGGGTAGGTATATAGAGAGGTTTTAATTGAAGCATCAAAGAAGAGGCCACAGCTCAATTCCGCAGCGAAGAGATGTCCTAACTAAGAGGTAGGATTGGAGGCATATGCAGCTAAACCCGTTCAATAGTTAGACCGAAGCCTCCCATTCCTGCCGTGTCACTAGGGGGCATGGGGACCGCTTCGTTGCGGGCGTCGATTGAAGACTCGAACAAATTGCCGTCGTGCATTAAGTAGGCACTAATGCAGTAGCGCCAAAATGGATATGCTGGCTCTTTAATAAACGCACATCCTACAGAGCGCGAGAATTTATATTGAGGCAATTGTGCTGAGCTACAATAGAAACTTGGCAATCAGAGACATTATCGTTTGATTTTCATTCGAACCGTTTTACTAAGCCTTATGTCTTTAATCTGGTAGAAACAAATCGTATAATTGCCGTCTCTGATCAACCTACCCTACCCTAGGTACCCTGGGTATTACTTGTGTACTCGTACTTGCGTGGGCACTTGCTACAAATACCGCGCTAAGCCCGATCTAGCCACGTCTTGTCCGGCTGCATTTTCCTTCACCCACATCGACCGCTGACCCTCAACCCCCAAATCCACTACGGTTAGACCACCCAGATCATCAAGCAGGCAGACGAGTAGCTCCTACAGCAGTTACAGCAGCAAAATACCCTTGCTTGCAGAGCGCAATCCGATTTAGCTTCCTAACCGCGTTTGCCTCTTTTCTGCAGTGCCCTCTTTTGGCTGCAGCGCCACGCGCAACTCCCAATCGCCAGGCCTGCTCGCCAACGCGACTCGACTTGTCCCACGCGTCAGTCGCCCAACAAGCAACTTGCGACTTCAGCGTCTTTCCCATCTTGTCTGCGCCAGAGCTTCTTGTGCGCAATCCGTCCAACGGACTACCTTCCGAACTTACTACCGCGGCGCCTTGTGATGCAATAAACGCCGAAAACCATTTTGCGACGACCCAATGGACTCCAAGCGCAAGGCCGACGGCGGTGCTGCCACCGACAATGACGATCGCTCGTCGAAACGTCGCAAAGTCACTGTACGTTGCTTCAATGGAGCTGCGCATGCGGCATCATACAGGACGCTCGTCTATAAGAATTGATTGAAGCGTCCGTAAAGACGTCATGTCAATAGTCCTTGTCGTATAGCTCCCCACTGTACCCTGTAATGCTAATCAACGTGCTTGTTGCAGGACTTTGATCTATCTAAAGGAGAGACAGAAGAGTCGACTGCCGCTTATGGAATGGCTTTTGTCGACCAATTGCGTCGCACCATGGACAAGAGGTAGGCGCACCAGCCTTGACCGCAAAAACCGCAAGTTTTCCGCTAACGCTTTCGATTCCAGTGGCCGCAAAATTGCGACCTATTTCGAAAAATTGCCGGCCCGAGCTGGTAATTCCGACTACTACAGAAGGACGCCCCTTCCCATCTCTCTTGAAACAATTGAGCAAAAGCTGAACGATGGCGCCTTCAAAGACCTTGCAGAGCTAGAAAGCTACTTCAAACGCATGATCGCAAACGCGAAAGAGTACTACCCACGATCGTCTGCAGTATATGAAGACGCCGAACGAGTTCGCAAAGCACTCAGTAACTTCATGACGAAAAACAACCCAGCATACAACAGGCGAGGCTACCAGTCTCTGCCCACGCCACTGCCCCAAGAACAAGGTGGCGAAGAAGATGAGGCAGGGGAAGACGAACAAGACGATGCTGACGAGGATGCGGAAGAGGAACAGGAGGAGGAGGAGGAAGAAGAAGAAGAAGAGGAGGAGGAGGAAGAGCAAGAAGAGGATGATGGTCGTCGACGTCGATCTATTGTCTTGAAGAGAGGCGGGTCCGATCGACCTCGACGTTCATCAGCCTACCAAGCGAGCCCGAAGCAGCCGACGACACCAGCCAAGCCGGACCATGAGTATGAAAATATACCTTACAAGGGTCTCAGCTTTCAGGAGGCGCAAGAAAAGGTTGTAGAAGAGCTTTTACGACATCAAGAACCCGAGTATGACGACGCATACTTTGAGCCATTTGTTAACTTACCACCTCGCGCTCTGAGAGACTATTACAGAGTCATTACAGACCCATTGTCACTGAAAAAGCTGCAAAAAATGGTCAAAGGAGTTGTGGGACGCGGAGAGATGACCGGTGTGAGTGAGTTCAAGACTTGGTCTGCTTTTGGGGAGAAATCCAAGCTATTGTGGACAAACGCCTATTTCTACAACGAAGAAGGGAGCGAAATCTACGCCCTGGCTCAAGAACTAGAGGTAAGTCACAGGCCAGCGAAATCAGTGTCAAGATGGCTGACTAAAGCTGACGCACTCTACCAGAAACTATTCTACTCGCACCTGAAAAAGGCTCAGGCCGCGGCACCGGACCCTGTCCAACCGAAGATTAAACTCAAGGTGGGCCAGGGAGCAGATACCCCCAACTCAAAGAAAGTTACAATCCATGTTGGCGGGCGTGGCGGCTCAGTCGAATCTCCCGCCCCGGCTGCTAATACCCCGATTGCTAATGGCGATTCCGTCAACGGAACTGCCAAACCCTCGCCAAGCCCCGCTGCCGGCCTTAAATTAGACGAAGGGGCAGCTGCATCACCGACTGTCGGCACGCCAGCACCTCAGCAGCCTGCTGTACCACTCCAACCGTCATTGGCACACCTTAATGAACCAAGACGACCACGTGGCCGAGGCAAAGGTATGAAAACACTTTCTCGTCAAAGCTGTCGGATACTGCGTTGCTAACAAGACAAAAACAAACAGGCATCAATGACGCTCTTATTTCTCGACTGCGTATCCAAGCGCACCCAGGCTTGCAGTTTAGACAGGCTGAGTTGGGCTCAATCCTGCCGGATCCCAACTATCTGCAACAGTCTGGCGTAATCAACGTTCCGGCCGGCTGCAATCGCGCTTTCATCGTCACCATGCTGCCAGACTTTTTGCACGAGAGACACTACAGCATGTGGATGCTCATAGAGCGCCAGCCGCTAAAACCGTACCCTCACATGATTCCCGGACAGCAATCCTCCGAAGTTTCCTTTGAAGTCATGCTGCAGCCTGGCGTCAATGTTGTCGAGGCTCATCTCATTGCTGCCATTCCTGGCGATGAGCGACACCCAGGCGGCCCAGAGACGGAAATTGAAGTACTAACAGCCTTTGTCAATGTCATGAAGAGCTAATGGGGGTAGTCGAACGTACCTTTGTCAGTTTTGTCTTGCTGGATAATGTTTCGTTTTTATTGGGTTTTGTGGTGTACATGTTTTGAAAGGGGTTTCGGACAAAATCTGGGGGCAGTGGTTCAGCTATGGTAGGATCAGGTGTTATTTCCTTTCTAAAAATACACAACGACTTAATAAATCCACGCTCAATTCGCATGAGACGGGCGATGATGTCAAGTTTTGTACCATTTACTTTATACAACCGAGATTATTATGTATATTCCTACTTTTGATTGATGTCTCATAACGGACCCCTAGCGCCGAAACCATGCCGCTTACTATGTAATACATATGCCACTGAATGAGGCATCAGATAGACAAAGATGAGTCCTTCCTGATCCCAGCACCAGGCCGTCTTCAACCTTTGGCAGGCTTCTGCCTGTGTTGCAACAGATGCTTGAGCATGACCTTGGTTTCTGTGTATTTCTTTTGCTTGGGATCGTACCAAGCCATTGCATACACTACCATGGTGGCATCTGGACCCTGCAGCTCAACCAAGCCGTCTACAAGAATGCAACCCCTACCAGGCGGTGGCATGACAGGTTTCCAGCCTTTGGCAAGGGTCGTACCGGCTGCCTGCAAAGCTGCGACCACTCGCGAATCCGCCTGGCTCTCACCGCTCGGTGGCCGGAAATCACCAGTCGCCTTTGTCGAGATCGTGGGTGGCCTGGGTTGCGGCTGCATGATGTTCTTTTCGGAAGGCCCTCCTCCTTCTTTCTCTTTCATCCGATTCAGCATGACAGATTGCCACGTAGTCTCCGTCTCAGGCGGAGAAGAGTTGAAGAACTTGCCCACATCAGAGGCTGTTTGTGTGACAAGGGTGCTGAGAAACGACCACGCTGCTGCTACTGCAAGCTTGGGATATATTACGTTGTTCAGATGGCCCGCTGATACTGAGTTGATCGGTCGGGCGCCCCAGTATATGCCTGTATCATCGATAATTAGTCTGTTTATTGTTAGCTAAAAGAGTTGCGACATGTACAAGCTGACACGAACCCGGAGATATAGTGCTTTGGCGGAGGATTATCGGGATATACAATGTCGAGCCAAATCTTTTTGATCTTAATATCTTTTCCACCAAGGACTTTGGAGTATTTTGGGTGGGTTTCAATGGCGCGACGGATGAACTCAGCAAGGGATACTGCCGGATGAAGCGGGTTAGCAGACAGCGTATACGGTTTCCTAGTCGTAAACTACTCACCTCTCAGCGCTTTTTGGAGGTCTGAATCTTTATTGATGGTCAAAAATGCCTGCCATTCTGGATCGGATCCCTTGTACGGAGGTTGCTCGACTTCTTTTGTTGTGAACGGAAATGGTAGGAAGAGTATGTGGTTGCCCTCTTTGGAAGCTTGGTTCTCAACCTCCTTCTTCTCCTTCTCCGACAGAGATTCCCACTCGGAATCGGCCCAGTCGAGAAGCGGATCGATAACAATGAATGCAAATATTTGCCAGCACGTATAGAAGACGAATCCGGCGAGCACAAAGCGACTGCGGGATATTAGCATGAATTTCCTATAATGACGCTAGCTGGCTTGCGACTGACCCTATGCGACGCCCAGCATTTCTGAAACGAGGCTTGGGAGGCGGCTTAGGGAAGTAAACTGGAAGAGGCGGAGAGGTGTTTTGCCGTCGCCAAGGCAGAAACGATATTTGCCGATTTGTGAATGGTTGTCGGCTCGTCGTGCGCAGTGGTCGAAGGACTGTTGTCGCGAGTCGACGAGACGTAGCTGCGGAGCGCAACATACCGTGTTATATAACCGTATATAAAAAACGCCAGACAAAAGAAAAGACTAAAGATGTTTCGAAAGAGACGCTGGGATCGCAGCACCACATAGTCGTCACCAACGGTTTGTGTCAGTGCGGCGGGCGGCCGCTTAGTCAGAACCACCGCCACTAACGGAGTAACCCACCGCCGGCCTCCGAAGTGGCCGCCCAAGCAACACCTCAGCCTATCCCTACCTAGCTCCGGCTTGGGAAGCTATTCACGCACAACGGAGGCTTCACGATCGCACCGCCATCATGAAGTATTCAGCCGGGATCGTTGCAGCTTTAGCTAGCTGTGCCTATGCGGCACAGCCAGCTGGAAAAGCATATGTTTTCCCCCGACCCGATTCGAGCTCGACAACGGCGATGACTCGCAGCCTTGCCCGCCTCGTGTTTCTGGACCGTCTCGCTGCACCGGGCCAGGGCCCATCCATCAAGGATATACCCAGCGACGTTGAAATCGACGAGGCTGTATCTACTCTTAACAGATTTGGCGAGTCTTCCGAACGACTTTTCTCGTACACCTCGCCCGACGATGTTCCGAACCGTCTGTTAGTTCTGCTGGAGGGGATGACGCAGCAGCAAATCGACGACGCCGGCAGCGCCTTGGGATCTGAAGCTGCGTTCACGATAACAGACCCGCCATCAGCGACCGCAAACGAGATGTTCTTCGCTGTCGATGTGTATAATGCTGGAGTGACGGGCGATCATAAATGCTCTCTCAGCAAGATCATGCAACTTGCTGATGACAAGTGCTGGACTGGCAAGGCCGCAGCTTTCAAATACAACGCCAACAAAGTATGTTAAGCCCTTGGAAATGTACATTTGTCGTCGTGTGACTAATAGTGCTACAGAATGCCGATGCGTTCAACGATATCCTCAAGGAACTCAAAACGCTCGAGAGCCTAGGCGACATTGGCCGTGTAGTATCGACAGTTGTGCTTCTGCCGCAGTCGGACGCCAACTCGAAACCGCAGGACTGGTTGGACAAGCCACAGGAACTCCGCCGTCGACAAGCCGAGCAAGTCATTTCGGCCCCGGAAGAAGCTGCTGAGAGCAAGGCCACGACATCACCAGCACCGACTTCTACAGCACCGTCGCATCACAAAGGACCAATCCCAGCCTGTTTCAACTCGGCAGAGAGCTGTATGGAAGCGACCGACAGCTGTTCCGGCCGCGGCAACTGCACAAACAAGTATGGCGAGGCACCAGCAGACCCCAAAGAAGGTGACGTCTGCTATGTCTGCCGCTGCATCGGCACCGCGTCTAAGTCTGGTGATGTGAAGCACTGGGGCGGACCTACCTGCGGCAAGCAAGATGTCAGTGTTCCCTTCTGGCTCTTTGTAACGTCAGGAGTTTTATTGGCTGGAATAGTGTACTTTGCTATTGGTTTGCTGTACAGCATTGGTGAAGAGCAGTTGCCAGGTGTCATTGGTGCAGGAGTGTCGCGGTCCAAGTAAAGCAGCTGTGTTTATGGATTTTCGAAGATGATACAATACTACGGGGTGTGTGAGTTTTGCAGGCGATGCATAGGAGCTCAGGTCGTGTGTTGAGTTATCACATGTATAATAAGCAGCAGTTGTGGAGAAGAAACGGTTCTTTGCACGAAAGCAATTGGGCTGAAATATATTACAGCGGTTAGTTTTTCATAGTTTTATTCAGACAAGTTCAAACTTTTATAATATTCTGTCTACTGCTTGTGCCGACTAGTACTGGATTATTTAATGAACGACTATTAGCGCCGAGAGCCAGTCTTGCTTGAATCGCTAATATGCAGGCAGCGTCCAGTAACGTTCTACCGCCATCTTTCCATTGTTATGTTACACGCTCACTGTATACTCAACGTATGATTTCGGTCTTTGTGTTCAAAAGAAACAGAAGTTCCCGTATTTTGGCAATGCCCATTGCATCCTCATCCATTCAGGGTGCAGTATTACCTGGGTTCTCTCACCGTGGCATTCAATTGGCATTGGTGCGATCGTATGAGTACACAGCCCCACTGGGCAAGCTAATAACAGGTGTGGCTTGGCTGACAGCCTCGGCCCCAGTTTTTACCCACGATGTCGACGGAGATTTGTAAAATTGCCGCTCCCATGCCGTCCTCTTCAACAAAGACTCCTTTACCCATATTGCCGTCTGACAGCATCCACTGCGAAACCCCGGACATTGAGACAGTCACCAGCCACACGTGGTAGTTTGCTGCAGGAACAGAGACAAGGCTGGTTGTCACGAGAGCGCGTCATTGTTAATTGACGTCAGTAAGGATGCCCAGCAAACCTCCAGAGGAACGGCCCAAATTGCCGACGGCGAAATGGGGCGCTGCATGCGCTGCCTGCGCAACGGCAAAGGCAAAGTGCATTCGCTCGAATGAGACGCCTGATTCTAAATGTGATAGGTGAGTAATGTTTCAGCGATGCAATGAGAGCCAGCTGGGAAACAACCTTGATGGGCTTTTCCATTTCCATCGGCGTGAAAATGCCGTCACTTTATCAACAACGACAACTGACCATCATACACCAGATGCGAGAGACTCCTTAAAGAATGCACAGATCAAATACATCGCCCTCGCAAAAAGAGACAACCCAAGCCATCGTGAGTTTCATTCCCGTAGAATAAAATTCCGCGTCTATCATTGTCGCTGACCAGAATCGCCTAGGAGAACGGCTCAAATTGAAGAGCGTTTGAATGGCTTGGTAAGTTTGTTACAAGCATCAGGCGAGTTGCCACAGAACCAACAGCAGGAACAGCAACAGCAGCAACAACAACGACAACAACAGCAACAGCAACTTCAACACCAACAGCAACAAAATCAGCAACAACTCCCGCATCAGCCACAGCAGTACCGAAATCAGACTCAGAGCACGCCTGGGAGCGGCGAGCAGGATGACTATGAGACCCCGTCGCAGGTCACAACATCACCGGCTGCGTCGTTTGCTGTCCAGCAACCCAAGTCCTGGTCAATTCCACCTACCTATAATGCCTTTGGCCAGCAGAACTGTATCTGCCGGCCAGAAAGTGGCGATGCCCCTCCACCGCCAGATTCAGATGATACGGCTTTGGATATATACAGGTCTCAGCTGCAACCGTTATATCCATTTGTTATAATCCCATCGCATGTCAAAGCGTCTTCTTTGCAATCTTCTCGCCCATTTCTAATGGCTTCTATTCGAATGGTCACCTCATTCCGAAGTCTGCGATCGATGCGAGCTCAGATGTACAATCTGAAGCAACACCTCGCTGACTACATGCTCATTCGCTCAGAGAGATCAATGGATCTGCTTCTCGGTCTCGTTGTTATTCTTGGGTGGTACCAATATCATTGCTTTGCTCATGCTCAGCTGCATAACCTCATTTCTTTGGCCATTTCTCTTGTTGGTGAGATGGGCTTGAACAGACACGCCATCATTCATGAAGGTACTCGCGTTATGGCAGCGCAACCACCTGTACCAAGCTCTAGAAGCAATGAGGAAAGAAGAGTCTTCATGGGGGTCTGGTTCCTCGCTTCATCGTAAGTATTGTTGAGACGGCTCATTGCAATATTTATCGCTGATCGGTCTTAGCATGGCCACCGTATTTGGAAGGATTGAGCCAATGCGATATACGTCTTATGTTCAAGAATGCCTTCGAATGTTGGACGCTGGAAAAGAGTACGATACTGACGTGAACTTGGTGTTTCTCGTACGGATTCAGCACCTCATCCAGCGCATTTCCGATCTCAACCCAAGAGATACCACTGTCGAGGAGTTTACATCTATTCCAAAAGCGCCAGCACCCGTATATGTTTCATCATATAGGAATGAGCTTGAGAGATTACGTGATGGCCTGCCTGATCACCTGAAGAACGATAGTAAGCAGTTTGTTGAAACTTACACGATACAGCAGCTGACCTTTATACGATAGAAATAATCCAAATATATTTTAACACAGCCACGCTGCGACTTTATGAGCCTCCGGTTGTCGACAAAGCGTTGATATCCTCACTAGCCGAGTCCTTTACGTCCAATTCCGTCGGCGCTGGAACACCGCTAGATCGCATTTACCATACAAGTGCAGCCCTTAAGGCATGGTTCGATAACTGGTTGTCAGTTCCCGTTTCGCAGTACTACTGCCAAACAACAGCTGTCGCCTCTCAGCTGGTATATGCCTTAACCATGCTTGGACGCTGGGCTCAATTGATTGCGCCTAAGCCAGCAGACACATCTGATGGTGCGCCGACACAAGGTCTGCCATCATTTGAGCCAAAAGCCCAAACACGGCGAGGAACGGCAGCCTCACAGACTGGTAGGCCGAGCTTTTCGAAAGGCGTGCCAGTCGACAGTCAGGCGATACAGCCATGCGATGTGGACCCAGACCTGCCTGCTGCAGTTGCATCCCTACGATCGCAGCTACAGACGCACCCCGGCTTGATGGTAAACATAAGTGAGATTTTGTCAACAATCTGTAACCGCTTTGAGCAGGCCAATGCCACGTTTCAGATCTCCTCGACGGACTCTGGCAACTCTGACAATAATGTTTGGAGTATGACGGCGCTCAAAGTTCGCATCACAAGAGCAAAGCTGGAGCGCTGGGCTGAACTCGTGTCAAAGGAGGGCGAAAACCACTCGCCAAGCCAGCAGCTCAAAGCGGATATGGACACAAGCATGGGTGACTGGGATGTAACGTCTTTCCCCCAGCAGCCGGGCACCATGGCGGGCGCTACTTGGGATGGCATGAACCCCAACATGCCACAGGACCAGCTGCAGATGCAAAACTTTTATGGTAGTACTCCCTGGAGGAGCGACTTGCTTACTGGCGTGGACCCCACTGTTTGGTTTGATGGCTATCTGGACTGGGGTGCTGTAATTATGAATTCCATGGGAACGGTGGAGCAATAGGTATAGGTTTTGTTTGGAGAAACAGGAGTTGGTAGGATTTCAGTGGAAATAGGTAGTTCAATTAGCACATTCGACGAATAACGAACGACGCTTATATTTCTATTTTGTAATTTTTGTGGTCAAAAGCTATGTTATTCCATGGGGCGTGTCGTCGTACAATAAACGTAACGCGTGCTGTGTAAGACGCGATCAAGTTGTTTTATCTTATAGTCGTTTCTGGCCCGTAGCTATTTACTTAGGGTTGCTTAACTTACAGTGAGAGCTATCCTTAGTGATCTTGCATTCAGCTGTGCCAACAGCAGTCTTGTCAGACTCTGAAGTAACAGTGAGAGAGACGACGCCAGTATCGTCAGCGTCAGCAGATGCACCGGCAGCGACAAAGACTGTAGTCTTCTCACCAAACTTGGCGGTGGCCAGCTCATTCGGCAGCTGGACCTTCCAGCCAGATGACTCCGTAGATGTGCTGAGTCTGTAAATGTCAGACTGCATGTGATCAGCAAGGGTGCCCTCAACCTTGTCTGCGCCGGCGAAAGTGCCGTTGTTGGTAATGTCAAAGCTGCAGAAAACGCCACCGCTAGTAGGCGACTGCTTGGGTGTTTTGAGAACCTTGCCGTCCTTGACACTGACTCCGTAGTCGTTCTTGTCAGCGGCGTCGAGAGAGCGAGCACCGACAGTGTAAGACAAGACGCCCTCGGCGGATCGGTGTGGGTTGATGACATAGAGGTGGAGGCCGTTAGCTTCGTCAATGTGCTCGAATTCACTGCCGGATTCTGTTCCGGCGTGGAATAAGGCGTCTGCGAGTTGGCGGTAGTCACCCATGGTGATCATGGCCTTTGTGCCATTGGGGCGAATGAAGTCGACAAGTTCAATGTCTTGCGGGTTGGCGTCTATGGTCCACTGGAAGGGCGGGTTGGGCGCGACCTTGATCTTGCTGATCATGACGCCCGAGTCGGGCTGGAACGAGTCAGAGCCCATGCGGTCGACAACTTCAAAGTCGTAGGCGTCGTAGTTGCCTCCGTCGCAAAGAAGGTCGGTGGTGGTGTTGCAGGCGGGCGAGAGGTCCTTGTCCATGAAGATACGGATACCCATCAAATCGGAGATGACGGAACGAGCTGTGATGCGCGCAACGACAGAGCCAGACTTGGCTAGCGTATCACGCTCAACGGAGAGGGTAGTATCGTTGGTGACGAGGCCGAGCTGCAACTTGTCCCGCATGGTGTGAAGAGAACCCAAAGCACCTCCCTGCAGAGCGGGAATATGCCATCTGCTGTGCGGGCCACCAGGCCCATTGAAGGAACCACGAGAGAGCATGGACCAGGGCCCAGTGTAAGAGCGTCTTGGGGGCTGGCCATAAGGGTTGTTGTAGTTGTCGGGAATGTTGAGAAGGTGGCTCAGTTCATGGGCGTATGTTCCCATGCCTGAACTCTCACCTTGGATGGAAGAACCGCCGCCGGCATTGGGCCAGACAGATGAGGCAGCCGCCCACGAAGACCAAGGAACATATCTTGTCTTTGCAAAGTTGGGCAGGCCAGAGTCGGCGGGAGGACCAAATGCATCGGGAACGTCATCCTCGCTGGCAAACATCATCTCGCCAAACTCTTGCCACGTGGAGGACTCATCCTGGCCGGCGGAGAGGATAAAGGTCAGCTCAAATGAGTTGGCGGTATCGTTTCCAACGTCAGCGCGCCAGGCAGCAAAGGAGTCCTCGCGCAGGCTCAGGTCACAGGACTTGTTTTCAGGACAAGCACCTGGATTCATGTAGTTGATGCCATACTGATATGCCAGAGCAGGCATCTTGTAAGGTCCAAAGGATGTCAGGTCAACACCATAACGGCCACGAGAGTCTTCCATCCAGTACTCATGGAGAGTGTGCCCGCGATTCAGGTCCGTGACTTTGTTCAAGAGGTCCCTGTAATGGGCTGGGACATCCTTTCGAGGAATATTAGCCGTTTGGGGCATAGGGTTCCCAAAGATGGTTGAGTTTGGCGGGCCTGTGACAACCAGCGGCATGTCATCGTAATCAACAACAACTAGGGCGATGTTGAAGTTTCGTTCAGATCCTTTGCGAGAAGCATCGTTCCAAGTAGTGCCGGGAGGCGCAGTAAAATCGTCCCAAATCATGTCGTCGGGGTTGACCCAGTTCTGCGGGTCAATGGCTTCAAACGGACCATGCTTAGGGAGGCATGATGAAGCCGCGGCCGTGGTGCCGTAAGCAACGCAGGCGAGAATTGAGCCTTTCATGTTGCCCAACTGCCTTGTTATTTCTTTAGGAGCGGGAGGAGAGGAGAGAGAAGCTGCGTATTTGTGTCAGCGACTTTGAGCTTCTGTCATACCGTGCATGAGACAATCCCACAATCTTACATACCTTTGCCACTGCGTCGCGAGTTGGTGATTTGGACTTCCCAGATATGCAGCAGGGTCTCCCTATTTATACATAAATAGAACAAATGATTTCCTTCTCAACCTCCACAATGCACGAAGCATACAACCCCAGCTTTGCATCATCATCCTGGTGGGCTGTAAAGTAGCGCCATCTCTGTTGATGTGACCTGCCCGAAGGAGAATAGCTCTGGTGAAAAGGTTCTCCGGAAACATCTAAGGCGCCGCTCCTCTTGGCTGACGCACGGTTGTGCTAACCAAGAGTTATTAGTGCGGAGCGACGGGATTTTGTATGGCTAAATTACCTACAGACGTATGTTGTAAAGAATCTATTGTTCGCCGCTGCGATTGTGTACGAGCCTGAGCTGGGTTGTGTCTTTTTTCCCTGAGTGATGTTTCTGAAGAGCTGGGGTTAGAGACCCATACGCTCATGCGAATAATGAATTATCAAATCAATGAACCATGCGACTATTCCAGGCACGTGTACCCGCGCTCAAGGGGCATCAAAGCAGGTTGGTGAGTTAATTTGGAGACGAGGTGGCGGTTGGGGATGACCCCCGCACCACTTCGGCCACATTTGGACGACCCGGCATTTGCTAATTAATTACCTCACTGTTACTCCGCACTTGCTTGTAGGTAGGATCTTTTGATACTATTGCTTCGGCCCTCCAGTTGCCACCGACTACCGAGTACGAGCTAGGAATCAAGCTTATCGTCACACGCCTATCGATTCGACCTTTTGCTCCTGTACCTGCCGGCCGCAGCCTCTGTGAACAAGCCCCGTACCCACAAGAGACGACGATCGCCTTTTGACGCATGCTGTCGACATCTCGAGCTTGCTTGTACCTGTGCGCTATTAAGACCTGGCCGCCGACGAGAAATTGGTCTGTCCAATTGAGCCATAGAGTTGCAAAGTGAGTAGCATATTGTACACTGTAATGCACCCGATCCATTTGTCATTTCGTCGGCTACAATATGGTGATCAGTCGTTCACCGACAACCGTTTCTGTCTTATACATCGGTCCATTCTATTTTAGTTTGCCAAAGTCGAACTAGCCCTTTACTTACATCTTTATTCTATAGCAGCCATCTCAATTTCAAACAAAGTTCCATTACAAGAAGCTATAGCTTCAACGCAGCAATGTCATCGGCCCCAGCGCAGCAAGGATCTGATGCTCCATGGTGGGCGGGCTTGCCAGAGCCGCAAGCAACGTGCGACATCATGGAGAATACAGAAGTCATGCAGCTATTACAAGAGGCTAACCAAGGGGGAAAGCACGATAACAGAGACTTTCTGCTAGTCGATGTGCGCCGCACTGATTGGGAGGGAGGCACAATCGCCACATCGATTAACCTTCCCGCCCAGTCCTTTTACCAAACCCGACCGATAGTCTACCAGCTCTGCAAACAGGCTGGCATCAAGCGCGTCATCTTCTACTGCGGTAAGCAAAATAGAATACCTTTATGACTTGCCTATGTGCCTAACTTCATGTTTCAGGGAGCTCCGCTGGCCGAGGTACGCGTACCGCCTCATGGATGCAGGATTACCTGAACGAAGTCGGCGAGGCAGGAATCAAGGCCATCATCCTGAAGGGCGGTATCAAAGGATGGCACCAGACCTACGGGGGCCAAATGATGGAATGGTACGACGAAAAAGCTTGGGCCAGCAAGGAGTAGTATTTTGATTTTTTCAACCTTCTCTTTATCCTTGTTTTATCTGCCAAAGGACGTTAAATACCCTGTATATCTCGGTTCCCAAATTTTCTTTTTATCAACATCGTCCCTTTGTACCGAAAACGCCAAACAAGTAAAGCAAATCCGACTTCTGTTTTCCCCACGCGCGCTCCAGCTCTCTCTATCGGTGTTGTCTGTCGTCGCCACCGATGCGTTCCATAGCTTCTAGCATGACCACAGAGTTTCCTCGTATGACCTATAAAATGTCAGCAAAACCCACTGCAAACGAGACAGCAAAATGAGCTGTAAATAGTACGCACCACCATGCCGAGTCTGACTTTTTCACCACCCTCCTTCTCCTCGACCGCATCGTCCAGAACAATGTTTAAGAAAACCTACAGCCAGCCCATTAGTTTCAATTAACCGCAAATCCGACAATCGTATTAACGTACATCGTACCCGCGGAGGACTCCAATGACTTTGCGGCTGCCATTCAGTTGTACAAACAGTCTCTTGTCGAGGTACTGTTGCGCCGAGTTAGCTTCAGAACTTCAACACGCGACAGAGCTGGCGCAGGCCGCACAAACGCATCTCAGTGGCAAAAAGAAGACCCCAAGAGCTTTGACATACCTTTTTGAGCTCTGGCTGAGCGGGCGCCATCTTGAGCGATTAGATTGTAGAGAATGTATCGGCTTGAATGGGGATGCGACGGTCAGGCTTCAGGCTTCGAAGTTCAGGCACAAGCATCACCATAAATGGGTCACGTGCAGATTAGATAACATTTTGTAGGCATCGACAGTCAACACCGCGCAGCTGCTTTCATCTTTCTACAGCAAACACAATGAGTTCATTTGGAGCGCGGCGGAAAGCTCGTGTAATAAAAGTGAGCGACGATGACGAAGGAGGTGCTAAGGTTGCGGACAATTCTGCCGAAAGTGGCGTACAGAACGAGGGTAAGGTCCCGAAACCAAAGACAATCTGCAAGACCTTGTGGCTAATATTGGGACGAATTAGAAGCGCTACGACTAAAACAGAGCTCGAATTCGGTCAAGAAATCATTTCGTCAATCCAGTTTACGAAAAACATCAAATACAGAAGCTGAACATGGTGATTTATCGTCGACGGGCAACGATGAAGAAGACGACGGACCCGTGGTGGTGAGGCCGAAGTTTGGTTCACAAAGGACCAAGAAGAAGGCGCCAAAATCGAAACTGTCTTTCGGAGGAGACGCTGCCGATGGCGATAACGAAGATGACAATGGTAATGCGACCACCGCCAAAGCCTCGTCGCTAGGACAAAGAGCGCTGGAGAATAGTGCTCTCAAGCGTGGCTTCGCCATGCGTGGCCTTCCCGCGCGATCGCCAGAGCAAGAAGACGGCAGACCACGATATAGCAAAGAATACCTAGACGAACTACAATCATCTACACCGACGACTCCCATGGATACATCATCTCTACAAACCGACCCGGCAGACGCAATGGAATTAGACGAGTCTGAGCTAGATGGTGCTCTCGTTGTCGATTCGCCAAGCGCGGGCGCAGGAGCTATTACATCTACACCAAAAACCAACATTCTTACCGACGCCGAAATTCGCGAGCGAAAGGAGCGCAGAGCACGACTAGCGCAGGAAGAAGGCTTCCTGTCCGTCGAAGACGACGACAACAACAACAACCTCGAAAACCTAGACCGCAAAAAGAAGGACGAAACCCGCCTGGTAGCCGAAGATGAAGAACTAGGCGAAGGTTTCGATGACTACGTTGAAGACGGGGGCGTATCACTCGGAAAGCGCGCCGAAAAAGAACGCCGCAAGCGCGACCGCGCCAAGATGGCAGAGCTCATCAACGCCGCAGAGGGGCATACGTCCGACTCGTCATCCGACAGCGACGCCGAGCGCCGCATGGCATACGAAGCGAGCCAGACGCGCGCCGGCATGGAAGGGATGAAGAAACACGCCCGCCAAGACCCTGCGAAGGAACTCCTCCAGATCCCCGCAAAGATTACGCCGCTGCCCAGCTTGGCAGAGTGTCTTGCTCGGCTGCGTGCTACGCTGGCAGAGATGGAGGGCCAGTTGAAGAGCAAGACGGAGGCGGTGGAGCAGTTGAACAAGGAAAAGAGCGATGTAGCGGCCAGAGAGGTCGAGGTGCAGGCTCTGCTGGATGAGACGGGAAAGAAATACCAAGAGGCCATGGGCCAGGGAGAGAAGAGTGCTTTGCCCGATGTTGACGCGGCGGCTGCTGCGGCGCGAGTACCGGCGGAGCTTGCTGGGGAGAGGGGACTGGAGAGTCTGGGGACGACGCCGAGTAGGCCGTTGGATTTGGAGCAGGATGGTGATGATGTGGCATGATCATGTTGGATACGAGGATGAATATAAAGATACCCACCCAATACACACTATAAGAAGTATACTTTGCTGCAGTTTCTTGCATGTGACATATGGATGCGGGAGAATCCACCACCCCATTGGTGGTTGCAGTTGCGTCCGCAGTATCCTGGAGTCTGCGCTGCAACGGTGCGAGGTGTGGGATGTGCCGATTTCCTTTGCTAAAGAGTTGGGCTGCACAAAATTCTGCCACGTTTGCGAGTAGATGATGTATGGGCTGGCCTTCTGCGCACCGCTGCAGTGAGCGTCGCACAAGAATTTCTGTGTACACACTGAGAACTTAATGCACGTATCCAATGGCTCACGTTATGTTACTTTTTATTCAATATTTGTATTCAGCTATAGACGAGCCGGTATGTAAAAGCAAACACAGAGCTAAAAATGTCATTAGAACGCAGACACCAAAAAGCAAAGCAACCAAGCAAACCACGCATGATGGTGTCCATATCGGAGGACGGCCGCCTAAAGAACGTAGAGTCTCTTGCTAGTTGTTATCGAAAGTAGTGAAAATAACTGTATTGGAAATAAAAGCAGCCTAAGTGTCTCTGGCCTTGGCTGTAAAGCAGCAATCGCTTTCATTCAGGACAAGTGGTCACCTTTGTATTCCGCGTTATAAATCTCGTTTTGTAATTGTGACCCAGAAATCCGAGGCAAAGAGAAAAACAGAGGCGTGCGTCTTGAGTGGCTTCTCGGGATTCACAACAGAAAACTCGTATCGTTTTGTGAGCTTTAGGTGCGAAGGAAACGTCAGCCGTGGTGAGACTCTTCTTGAACAAATTCTCACGCACCTCAAAAATTGCCTTGTGCAGTTCCATTACAGCAATTGGCTTTCCCATGCATGAATACTTGCCTGCGCCAAAGTGAGTATCAACTGCGGATATCATTCTTTTGAGCTCGGATTCGTTGGTATTAAGCCATCTCTCTGGTCGAAATACATTTGCATCCTCACCCCATACTGCTTTCGAGCGTCCGACGGCGAGGAATCCTTGACCAATCTCAGTGCCCTCCGGAACGTGATAGCCGTTGATGGTTTCTCCGCCTGGAGGCACGCGTTTGAAACCGAGACCTCCAATAGGAGGCCACATTCTTAGTCCTTCCCGAACAACGGCTTGCAAATATGGAAGCCTCTGTGTCTGAGACCACGTAATTGGTGAACTGGCACTAGAGGTTGCTTGTTGAATCTCTTTCAAAAGTGCCTTGAGCTTCGAAGGGGCGGTGTTGAGAGACAACAATGTCATTCGTAGAGCATGAGCTGTAGAGTTGGAGCCCGCAATTCTAAACCACATCAGTAAAAATCCAAGTATGGCGAGATGTGAACTACATTACATGGAAATCAAACCTTGCTGAATTAGGTCATCAGATGTCATTCCGTTGTCGATGTGTATTTGCATCATGTCTTTGATGTCAGCGGGTTCCGAGCTGATGCGCTTCTCCACAAACATTCGCACAAACCTAGAAGCATTGTATCAGCAGATACATAAAGCGTACACAGTATAATAGCTCAGTCTTACCCCATTAGGCGGCCAAAACCAACCTTGTCGCCTTCCCTTGGCAATATCAAGCGCAAAGGCCAGGTGTGAGCGAGGCGGCCCAGCCAAGGGAATACGGATATCAGATCCATGACTGGTAATGAAGTCATGTTGATTGCATTGTAATTATAGAGATCATGGTCAGTCTCTAAGTACCCAAATGGTTTTCCCCAAGAAATATCCCCAATGACGTCCAGGGCGTAGAACTGCGTCTTTTCGGCAAGATCGAACGGCTTTGTATCGGTCGAGGTGGATATGTACTTGGTGTCCAAAAGCCGTATGAAGGCCAACAGTTGGCGGTCAATGCCGGACTCAAAGCTATATCCTACATTTTCTTTGGCAGAGAACTATAGGAAAAGGAAAAGTCAGAAGCGGAAGAGCCTTGGTTTCGTGTGATATAGTTTCGTATCGTACCGCCGGCGCCATCTGTGCGCGCATTGCTTTGTGCTTCACTTCATTTCGTGTTGAAACTACATTGTCGACGCCAGGTACAATGCGGCCGCTCTGGTAAAATTTCCCCTTGGTAAAACTACTGCGGACTGCAGATATCCGTCGGATTACATCTGGGTCGGACGACAGTAGCTGAGACGGACCAATTCGAACGAGCGGTCCTGTTGTATTCAAGGCTTGTCAGCGCCAAGATTGCAAAGCTACAGATGCTCATCCAGCAGTACAAATAAATGCAACGTACCATACTTTTCAGCAGCTTCTTTCAGACGCTCGTGATACGCGCCTCCCATTGCGCTGCGTAGCTGCCACCATTTGGTCCATCCAGCTGATGTAGGACCAGGGATATGTCGCAAGCGATGCCATTGCCAAAATTGGCGGACTGCAAGAAAGACGAGGGCGGTCACGCATATATACAAGGTGGCTTCGCTGAGAGAGAAACCCGTGTGAGTAGTAAAGTGCCCCATCGTTACGAGCAGCAATTGTGATCCATTGAGTAAAGCGATAGTTGGAGCCTGCAAAATGAAATCGGGTGAACGACTAAAGACGGAAGGCGCTACACAGAAGTTCTAGCCAACCCTAGCAACGCATCGAAGAGTGCATATTTAAGAGGTATGGAGTATTGCTGATAATGTTTCCCGGATATGTTCGTTGTTAGGGGCGAGTCCTTCGATCTACACAGACATGTGGCTCAGCATTGTGACAGACCGTGAGATGAAAGTGAAGAGCAGCACCTTTTCGTAGTTTTCGAGGCTTGTACGCGAGTGTAGACAGTGATCAAATACATAAACGAGCGATTGATCAAATCATGATACCGGTTGGCGCGGTGTATGGATGTGCGTGGGAGGCGACAAACTGAAAGTGTCAGATCATTGTTGCATGTCCAAGAGATCCGGCAACCAGGCTCTCAGCCATTTTTACATAGATCGGGACCCGGAGATGTGTAGGAAATGGGAGGATTGGGTACAAGTATTTTTTAAAGCCTGCCACCATACAAAGTACTTGCACACGGAGTGTGGCCGGAGACGTTTCGCGACAGAGGTAGCTGTTTACCAAGCCTTGTAATTAGCGTGTGCATTTATAAAATGCAGAGAGCTAAAAAGCCAGACATAACGAGGGGCAACACACCATCACACGCAGGGACGTTACCTGCTTTGGAATAGCAGCTCGACAAAAAGGCTGTGCCGAGTGGACAACTGCAACGCCGCTTGTCCGCAGGATGGAAAAGAGCCGAGCAGCCCGGGCTGCCTGTCTACTACTCGTACGAACTTTGATAGAGACCCTAGCATAATCCTGGTAGATTGGGAGCATGCGTGTCGATACATGCCCAACATTGCCAATCAAAACGAGGACGTGGTGGTCAATTCACTTAAACATGCAGGCTGAAGAAGCGCAACAGGACTTGAATCTACGTACTACGGTACATATTTCTACGTGGATTTCGAGCAAGTCTTGGGACCTGTGTAATCAAGGCGCCCTCCCAGGTGCTCAGATATACCTACAAGTATACTCACACTAGCAAAACGGGATAGTGGCGCTAAACACGCATTGGCGCGACATTGTGAATCAGACCAGGGCTTTTAGGCTGTCAACTCGGCGAGAAGGGATGCGTTATTAGCCCATTCTGTTTTACAATTTGGGGCTCAAAATGCCTTGATCAAGTTTTCATGACTGAACAAGACGCTACGCAGAGATGTATGTTGCTTCTCGCGTCTATATTGTGCTAACACACGTTGCCGGCCTATCGCACGAACCAGCGTCGGGCGACTGGGGTCACGCCAAAGACCGGGACCAGCCGTGCAGGAGAGTGGAACTTTAAAGGCAGAGCCCCCATCAACGTCCCTTTGCTTGTCTCCATGGCGTTGCATCGGCAGACGTTGTCTTGGTGGAGAAATGGGGGCTCCTGTGGCGTTGAATATCCAGTGCACACCTTGTGTCGGGAGTTGACCTGATTAGCATGGTCTAAACTCTCGTAATAAACCGGCTCTTGTTGACCATCATTTGCGAGTACGCACCCTGAAAAAAAAGAAAAAAAAAAGAAAAAGCAGGGTATGTATGCAGTCGCTCCGCTGTGTTTCCGTGTGGGGAGCGAGACAATGTCTCTGGCTCGATGTAGTGGTGCAATGCGTCGGCTGCATGAGCCGCAGGATAATGCGAGGCATTTGGGGGTGTCACAAAGCCTGCGTCTCTCTGGTACTGCTACGTCTGCATGCGACGGTGAGCGACTGAATACTGCGGACTGCGTGTCGCGCTGCGCTGTTGCATGGCTGGGGAACCTCCTGATTGCAAGAGATATTTTGTAGTATTGGAAGTCTCTCAACGGCGGCAACTGTCTAGCGCCCACACTGACAAGAAGGAAATCAATTGGCGATCAGCGTTGCCCTGTGCTCAATCTACAGCCTCTCCAAGCCATAGTCACTCCCAGAAACTTGATACCTGCTCGGTCTGCGGACTTCTTTGTGCTCTGAAACAGCCGAAAACAAATATAGTTGCCTAACTCGAGTTTTTGTACAGTCTTCTAGCACCTTTTGCCGGGTAACAGGCGAGTTCGCTGCGACACGGTTGGCGATTGCATTTGAAATGGAGCATCATGCTTGTTGTAGCCTCAGCCGTCATATTGCATACTCGATAATATCTCCGCGGATAATGTATTGACCCTAAATGTTATAAAGTTGGTCTACCTCGGCCGGCAAATCCTACGAGCACACAGTTATCGGACCCGTACGGAAACACATCCCACCACGTCGACATCCTCCACAATAATGCCGCTGTCCGCCACCTTTGTGTGCTATCATTTATTACAGATGTCTTCCTTGCTCACTCAATGTTGCCGCCCGCTGTATATCTTCTTTGGCAGGAACTAAAACGTGAGCTGTCAGGTAGTGCAGACTGCGCACATGGCTGGATGAGTGTAGTTGAATATGCACGACAATTTCCAAGCGCTCAAGCGCAATTGTTGCGCTACAAGCTGGCTCACACCAGCCAAAGCTAAAGCAAAAGAGCAAAAGAAAAAGCCAATTGTCTTGCTCAGGGGCGTTAGTGATAGCCAAAGCCACGTATAAGCCAGCTTTCTTGCCGATGCCCGTCAAAAAGCTTTCCAAAAACGTCCCATTCTCCGACAGAAATTGTAAAGTCTGCCCACTTCCTGTATCAAAAGTCCCACAAAGTCGGAAGCAAAGTGCATTTCTCCATTCGTCTCCGGGTGGCCCCAAACCCGGAGCCGGGGTGCACCCCTTGCTTGCAGATGCGGAACTGCGTGGCCGCTTCCTATTCGGCAGCCGGGAATTAACCATGCCCATGCTGTTGGAAACGAGCCACAGAGTATTTTACAAAATAACAAGCAGCGGCCCGTGACGAATGCAAGCCACCACGTTCTCTCCCACTCCGTCGGGTTGGGTGTGTTGGCCCGATACAATGCTTCTGCCTGGCGCTCTCGGTTTGACCTTTGAGGACCTGGTGCGGCTGATATATACGCATTCACTCAAACACGCACAGAAGGGACATTACTTATCGGTGCAGCGATGCGGCTCCGTGAAATGACAGAAACACGAGCAAAGGGACTCTTTCAACCAAGTATGCTTTATTTTTAATATAATTAGTCGGAAGAGAAATGTAGGAATAAGATGCGCTAAACTACATGTACCGTAAAGCAGGCTGCCAATCAAACGTCTTTCTTGCCCTCTGCACCGCCCTCAAACGTCAAGCCTTCTCGCAAATTGCCAAAAAGCAACCCCCATGCATCAACCCATAGATTCGTTCGCCCATACCATACACCTTTGCCCATCGACTTTGGAATGCGATCCGCCGCCTTGACAAAGTAGTTGCTCGTCGCATCAACCGCGAGATTCGCTGGCATGCCGCTGTAGCGCTTCAGTTTCGGTACAACCACCTTGGACTCTGAGTTTTCCATCTCTTTAATCACTCGTGCCACCGTCTTTGTCATGAGAGAGGCACCAGGCGTCCAGGACGACGTGACATAGCCCATGATGAAGCCCATGTTGGGCAGGTCTTCGAGCATGCATCCGCGCCAGGTATAGTGAGCACCAGGAGAGACGACCTCGCCATCCACACGAGGCTTTATCCCGCCGAGAGTCTGGAAATAGAGACCTGTCGCAGTTACGATGATGTCGGCGGGAAGCTTCTTTCCAGACTTCAGGAGGATTCCGTCCTTTGTTACAGTGTCGATTGTGTCTGTGATGATATCGCAGTTGCTGCGCCCAAGAGCTTGGAAGAAGTCGCCGTCTGGACAGAGGCAGAGCCGTTGCTCGCAAGGATTGTAACGAGGCTGAAAGTGCGGATTGGTGCTGACACTCTTTGGCAGTTCTAGTTTGAGACCGACTGCCAAGATGAATCTTCCAAGGCTTGGAAAGTTGAGCATCAATTGGGTAATTGTAAACTCAAACAGAACATCCTTCCACCAGCAGATCCAAGACGACCAGCGCTCTGGAAGCACGGCCCGGGTAAAATTTTCTGACTGTGCTTTGGGTTGGTTGCGAGGCTACGTATGACGGACTCCGTTGCAGCATGGTGAGATGCGCCGCCTTTTGCGCTAGGGACGGGATGATTGTGACGGCTGTTGCTCCTGAGCCAACAACAACGACGTTCTTGTCAGCGTAGTCCAGGTCTTCGGGCCACCACTGGGGGTGTACCACCTGGCCTGCAAACTGCTCAATCCCAGGAATCGTGGTCTCCATTGCCTTGTCATAGGCGTAGTACCCAGTGCAGGCCAGGACAAAGTTGGCCTTGAACGTCTTTCTTTGTCCACCCGCGTCGATGAGCAGCGTCCAGACTCTCTCTTCACTGGTCCACTCACACCCGGCGACTTTGTGTTGGAACCGTATGTGCTCCATGATGCCATCCGCGGAAGCGGCTTCTTCCAGATGCTTTGTGATTTCGTAGCCCCGGCCCATGAGATGATTGTGCTTCCATGGGTACCAATCAAGACCAAATGATGTCATGGGTGAATCAGACCGGAAGCCTGGGTAGCGAAAGAAGCTCCATGTGCCGCCAATGACGCTCCGCGCTTCCACAATGGTGAGCTTGCGGTTTGGGAGCTCTTGACGAAGGATGTGGGCGGCGTTGATGCCAGAGAGGCCTGCGCCAATGATGAGTACGTCGTGGAGCTCGGTATTGACAGTCATTTTTGTTGAGTCTATTCAAATGGAAAGAAAGTGGCGCACTTTCGCTGTTGATATAACTTTCTGGTGTCTGAGGACGCGAGGGGAGAAAGGTTGCCAGCCACGGGCGCTAAGGGGAAGCTAACTCGCTCAGGGAACTTGGTCGGGTCAGTTAGTATACCAGAAATGAAGGCGGGCATGCAGTCTAAGATGTCCGAAAATGTATTTTTTTTTCCCTTCGGCTTGATATACACAGCTCTTTGTTATTCGGCCAGAGATGGCGTTGCAGACATGAAGTGACATGGCTCAAGAAAGGAGACACCTAAACCAATATCCGTAACTGTTATACGTACGCCAGCCACCAAAATCGACATCAACGGTTGGTGCTCTCTAGTACTATTGTCTGCAGCATAAACGTGACAACAAGACGTATTATTCGCCTATTTATCACTGAGATGGACTATTATTACCGTATACTCGGCAAGACAATAGATTACTATGTAAATTACTACAAAGTATGTATTACTAGACTAAGGTTGCGAGGTAAGGTGGTCTGACGGGCGTCACCTGCCCGAAGTGGGAGAACCCCGCAAACTGTAGTGGCCGGCCCTGTTTCGCGTTGAACAAACACCGAACAACAATGTCCATTGCACTACTCGGTATGCCTCCTTTCTGCAGCCTCGGAATCAAAACTCGGTTAAACTTGTGAAACAACAGAGGTATAAGGAGTTCTGACGAAGTATTCGATTATATCGATCGGCATTAGCCTTGCACCACTATGACCATGCGTTATACAACCGCTGACAACTGGTTTGGCCCGTTGCTGCCCAGTTCGCCAGACTTTACTCTTCGCTTCCAGCAAATCTTTTTTACGATTATACCGGCTATTCTATTATTCTTCATCACTCCTTTATTCGTCTTGAGAATCATTAAATTTCGACCCAAAGTACGATCTGGGTACCTTTTACCGCTGAAGTTGTCGGCCGGTATCTGTCTCGTTGGTGCGGCCGTCGCCAATATTGTTCTTTGGTGCATCAACCCGTTATATCGCACAAACATATCCACTACTGCAGCTATTCTGACATGCTTGGGCTCGGTATGTACGTGCGTTATTCTATACGCTGAGCATGTCTACTCTTTCCGCCCTTCCATCTTCTTGAGCATCTTTCTAAGCCTGACTTTGCTGTTCGACGTGTCCAAAGCTCGATCATATTTTCTTCGTGACGGCCTAGACGTATTGGCTGGGATACATGTTGCTATAATAGCGCTGAAAGCCGCCATTTTGGCTCTTGAAGAAGTTCCTAAGCTACAGCTCGTCAAGAGTGTACGACTCCGTTCGCAGCTCAGCAGGGAGACGGTTAGCGGATTCTGGAACAGGTCATTTTTCATTTGGCTAAACTCAACCCTTCTTTTGGGCTTCAAGAGCGTCGTGGAAATTGAACACCTGCCAGCAATGGGCAATGACTTCAGTTCCGAATACCTCTACTCAAAATTTGCGCCTCGCTGGGACAAAGGTTAGTTTTAGTTCGTTTTAACAAATAGCAGAATTCGGCCAAGTCTTAATTATTTTATGCAGCAAGTAAAACATCAAAACTAGCTCTAGTAAGGACTTGCTTGGTAACGATGCCTTTCAAATTTGCTGCCGTCGTGCTCCCCAAAGCCTGCCAGATTGGCTTCGTCTTTGCTCAGCCGCTACTGATGCAGCGCGTCATCATCGCTGTCGGACAGGGCAAAGCCGCTGTAGAGGTTATTGGAGGCTTGGTTGGAGCAGCAGCTGTCATATACTTTGGAATTGCTGTAAGCTTTGCGATGAGACGGCCTCTTCCAAAAAAAAAATATTGGCTAACGCTTTGAACTTGGCAGATTACGCGAGCTTGTTATGAGCACCTGAACAATCGTCTGATTGTCCGCATCAGAGGAATGTTTACTGTGGCAATCTATGAAAAGATGTTTAAGCTGAGCTACAAAGAGCTAAGCAAATCAGCAGCCGTTTCTCTCATGAGCACTGACATGAGCGGCATCGAGATGTTGGTTAACTTGTTCTATTCCATTGGCGCAAGTGTAGTTGAGCTGAGCCTCGGTCTCTACATCCTTGCAACCATCGTCGGTCCTACATGCGTTCTGGTTTTCGTACCGGCACTTTGTAAGTTGACCCATTCTCCTCAACAAGTGACATAAAGCTGATGACTCACCGCAGTTACTTCCTTCTTGTCTTCCAAAGTCGCAAAAAAGATGGGCATGGCTCGCCTCGCTTGGAATCAAAAGGTCCAATTGCGAGTTGCAGCAACGTCAAACATTTTGGCCCAATTAAAGAGCATAAGAATGAGCGGCTTGTCGCCTGCTTTGACAAGCTACCTGCAAGAAATGAGAGACGACGAAATCGAGACTTCTATGGAGGATCGTCATTCTCGGTTATGCATATACGCCCTGTGTAAGCCACATTAGGACAAGTTCACGACAATTACATAATAAACCTGTATTAACATGCATCTAGCATCGTTTACAACCGCCATAACACCGGTCCTGGTCATCGGAGGAGCACTGTTGTGGACTAGGTCAACCAAATCACTTGGAGCGGACGAAATCTTTACAGCACTTGCCATTGTGGCACTCGTCTCTGGCCCCTTGGACAACCTGATTGCTTGCCTTCCATTTTGGGCAGCCGGATACGCTGCTGTACTTCGTATTCAGAACTTTCTGTTGCTTGAGGAGACGCCCACATTTTGTGAGAGCGTCAATAACACCGCAGTTGCCCGCCGAGAGCCCATCGGTTCTTCTACGCCACTAGATGGTATCGACCAATCTACCGCTGAAAGTGTAGAAATGGCTAGTCTCTCAGCGCCTCAAGATGCAGTTGAAATTACTGATTTGACGATATCTTTTGGCACAGAGACGCCCATTTTAAACAACATAACGCTTAAAATCCCAAAAAGCTGTACTGCGATGGCTTATGGTCCAGTTGGCTGCGGAAAATCGACTTTCCTTAGGGCCATCATACGGGAAGTAGAATCGGCGCAAGGAACCGTTAGGACCATTACCAAGTCAATTGCGTATTGCGACCAAAGTACGTGGCTTCAAAACGTAACCATCAGGGAAAATATACAAGGCGATGGTGGATTTGAATCGGAATGGTACTGGAAAGTAGTAAAAGCCTGCTGTCTGGATAAAGATTTTGAACAACTGTCCGCCGCAGATCAGGCACTCGTGGGAAGCGAAGGCTGCAACTTGAGCGGAGGCCAGAAACAGCGGATTGTGAGTTGCCCTGTTGACGCATTCACTAATTCGAAGAAACTAACCTCACACAGGCACTTGCTCGAGCGGTGTACTCTAAATCTCCGCTTCTAGTATTGGATGATGTTCTCAGCTCTCTAGATAGCAACACTGCTTCAACCATTGTTGCGCGGCTTTTTGGCGATGATGGTCTCTTACGTGGCACAGATACAGCTACTATAATGACGACGAATACCAGTAAGTAGACCGACAGTGTTGCGATAATGGCCCAGAGAAATAGAGAGAGTAACCAAATCTAACTATTTTATCTTTCTCGCAGTCGACCACCTTCACGACGCTGACATGATATTGGCGTTCAACGGTGCTGGCAAGATCCAGGTTCTCTCCGACACCACCCAATTCATACGTGAGCCAGCTGATGAAGAGGACACTGTACAAGAAGAAGAAGAAGACGAGCTACCTGCCTACAGGACAAACAGCGCTCCGACAGTATTACCCTCGCCAGCACCTCGACCACACCAAGAAGACGACAACGAGCGACACAAAGGGGATTTCACTCTGTACTCTTACTACCTTGTGTCTGTAGGCTGGGGACTCCTTCTGCTTTTTGTTTTTGCCACTGCAGTTGCTGCTACAGGGGAGAGGATGCCTCGTAAGCTAGATTTATGAACTTTCTGTACCCGCATGCTAACACTGTCATCAGAAATCTTTGTGCGACTATGGCTTGATAGAGCACCAGATGATACATTGTATTTTATCGGCTTTGCTATACTTGGGTTTGCAAGTATTGGACTGACGGTTGGAGCTGGAGCGTAAGTATACGCAGAATCAATCTGGGAAGTTGACACCTAACGCGTTGCTAGCATATACCTCTTGAAGCTTGTTCCAAAGTCATCGCGAAATCTTCACCAATGGCTTCTGGAGACTGTTATGAGGTAGGTGACATTTTCGTTGAACTAGAAAACGAGTAGAACTAAATAGAGATACAGGTCAACGATCGCCTATATCACTGGAACAGATAGCGGGTCAATATTGAATAGGTAACATTTGCTTACACTAAATTCCGAACCTCCAAAGGCTAAATAAGTGGCTTCTAGATTCAGCCAGGACATGACCCTTATATCGCAGCGACTACCTTTAACTTTTATGAACTTCTGCTTTAGTGAGTATCTAGTATTCATGTACGAAGAATTATATGGACTAACATGGAACAGTGTCGGTGGCGGTCCTCGTGGACATGGGCATCATAGCTTCTGGAGCAGCGTATGTTTCTCCCATTATACCGGTGTTTCTTCTCGTTCTTTACTTCATTCAATATTTCTACCTGAGAACCTCCCGGCAGCTACGGTTTCTAGACCTAGAGTCCAAGTCACCACTCTTTACACATTTTACCGAGACAGCTAGCGGAATGCAGCATATCCGTGCCTTTCGATGGAAAGCCAGGTTTAGGGCACAGCTTATTGAATCCCTGGACCGCTCGCAAAAGCCTTATTACTACCTCTTTTGTGTCCAGAGGTGGCTAGGTCTCGTTCTCGATTGCTGCATATTAGTTACAGCTGTGGTATTAATTGCCGTTGCCCTCGCCTTTGATGAACGAACTTCCGAGACGGCCATCGGTCTCGCTATGCTCAGTCTGATAACATTTAGCCCGACCCTGACGCAAGTGTTTATAACATGGGTCGACTTGGAGACTTCGCTTGGGGCCATCTCCAGAATACGCTCGTTCTGTGCCAAGACACCACAAGAACAAAACAGTGGTGCCACAGTGGGAGGCCTACTCGACTGGCCGACGTTTGGCAAAGTTGAGTTCAGGAACGTCCGAGCAAGCTACCAGTGAGTTTTTCTATTTAGATCTTTGAAGTGTAAGCGTCCTGCTCATGCCAAATAATGAAGGCTAGAGGAAAGCGCCCCAAGGCGAGTTTTGGAGGATGTATCTTGTATTTGGGAGCCTGGAAAGAAGATTGGCATTACCGGCCGCACTGGGAGGTAAGTCGCGCTATACATCTGATAAATATTCGTACACTGACTGTAAAAAGTGGCAAATCGTCACTATTCCTAGCGATCCTGGGAGTGTTGCCATATTCAGGTACCATTGTCATTGATGGGATAGACATCAGTACAGTTCCAAAGGAAGAGTTGCGCTCTAGGATCACTACACTCACACAGGATGGTGTGGAGCTCAAAGCATCCGTTCGCCGCAATGTCTACCCGTTTGACTTGAGCGTCTCGTCAGAGATGACTAACGATGAAACGATGACAAATGCGCTACAACGTGTCGGTCTCTGGGATTATATAGCAGCCCGCGGGGGCCTTGACGCTAGTATGGGCGACATGGAAGTTTCTCAAGGTCAGAAACAGCTTTTGTTTCTCGCTCGAGCAATCATCCGAAAAGAGCGCACTGGATCAAAGATTGTGTTGGTGGATGAGGCGACAAGCAGTCTTGACTTGGAGACGGACAGAGCGATGCAAGTTATTATGAGTGAAGCTTTTGCTGGATGCACTATTGTTGTGATATCACATCGGCCACTTGCTATTGAAAATGCAGATGTTGTGTTTAATTTGGATTCTGGAAAAATCGAAAGCGTTGTCGCGGCAGGAGAGGGTGGCGCACGATAGATGGAAAATGCAGAATGCAGCTACCATGCTTAGCTGTTATACAAGTTGTGTTGCAGGGGCTGGGCAGAAAATTTGGACCAAGTTCATTTTACAATAGAGGCTTTATCTTGCTCCAGTTCATTATCGTGCAGACACTACTCACTGAGAGCTAGATGGTGATGACCACTTTCCCCACCTGGCGACCTTCCCATAAAAATTCAAGTGCGTCCTTGGCCTCTTCAAACGGGTAAGTAGTGTCAATAATGTCGTCGAATGTAAGGTGAGCCGCTGTGACAGCGGAAGAGAGGTCCTCTAGATCAAGTCTAGATCCGGCGTTAACGCCCCTGCAATACGGCGTTAGTAGTTCGCTCACTCTAGCGTACCGAGAAATCCTTAACATTACCTGACTGATACTCTTCTGTCGATAATTAATGGGATCAGCTCCTTCAAATCTGCCGGATCTTGCTTGCTCAGATAGCCAACTTGGCTGACGGTGCCTCCTCGACGAGTGCATTTTATACTTTTCGTAAGTGATTCCGTCCCGCCATTTTCAACCACTAAGTCAACACCGACACCTTCAGTTAATCTCAGAACAGCTTCATGCCAGTTTGGATTGTTTTTATAGTTGATTGTATGGACTGGCGTAGATGTGAATTGTTCCTGAATAGCTTTTGCTTTCGCATCACTAGAGGAAGTCATGATGACTCTCAGACCTGATGCCTGCGCTAGCTTCAGCGCAAGCATGGAAACACCCCCGGTTCCTATCTGAGTGGTTAGCTACGTTTCATATGGAAGATGCTGCAACAACATTGAAGGTGTGACGTTTCAGACCTTGGATAAGAACGGTTTGGCCAATGCTCAGACCTTTCAGAGCCGACCAAGCAGTCGTGCCGGCGCAGGGAAGAATACTCTTGTTCACCCAATCGAGATGAGCAGGTAGCTTGGCAAGTAGCTCTTCGTCAAAGACCAAATAGTCCGCCAGCACGCCGTCTTCGTCTGCTGCAAGCCATGACCTCTCCGGCTCTCGTCCAGTGATGTTCTTTGTATCAATGATGGGCGCAACAGCGTCACCAACTGCCAGACGCTTCACTTTGTCGCCAACAGCAATAATTTCACCGGAGGCATCATTTCCAATAACACCGTTTGGTGTTACAGGCCATGGGTTGCCTCCGTGGGCAATGTTGGCGTCGCGATAGTTGAGAGCAACGGCGCGAACCTTGATCAAGACATCGGTCGGGCCTAACGGCAAAGTTAGAGCCTCGGTGACTAGCTTGAGCTTTGCAGTGTTTGGAGCAAAGTCATCGGTTCTGCGCCAAGCGCGGCGATGAGTTGGCAGTGGAGAGGTTGCAGCCATACTGAAGTGGCAACAGAAGTAGATTGTTACCTGTGCGAATAATCGATAGATTCGCAGTTTGGAAGAAGGTTCGAGATGCTTATATGGTCTGCACTGGTTTAAAACCACGGCTCAATGCTTTATCGGTAGATGTCGCAGTCAAAAGATTTTCAAAAAAAAAAAAAAAAAAAAAGAGCTGTATCGTAATTAATAATGCCAATATCTAGCCGCCTGTAGCTTCGGATGATCTCATCGTTATTTAACGTCAACTGCCAATCGGATGTAAAGCCGATCCTGGACCTCGAGCCTCGCGGTTGAGAGTATCCCAACCTATGTCGAGAAAGCCTTCAACAAAGCACCGAGTCATCAGAGTTAGTTCTTTAGAATTTGTCAGCTACTTTGTAGAAAGATGCTTTACCAGGGTACGCGACACGATTAGCGATGTGTCCCGAAAGCTTTCCCCCACGTCAATCCTCTACAAACTCCACATAGTTTGCGGGGGAGGTGTCGAGGGTTGGCGTTGGGCGATTCAAGATGAGGCTCGCAGAAATCTATTCAAATTGCTCGGGGCCCATGGATCCGCGTATGAATTCTGTCACGGGCATGCAAGTTTCCAGAGTCAATAGAACCCTTTTTTGAAACCCAACTTTGTCATTCCTTATGCATCATCTGGAACATGGGTTCTGCTGACGAGAGGGCCCCTGCCCATGACGAGTTCAGAATGTCTGAACACAAGCTCGATGAGAAATGGGCTCAGGACGGCCCCCCCTTGGGAGGCTCAGCTAACTACACCAGCCAGCTTCACCGAAGCCTTGGGAACCGACAGATTCAACTCATTGCCATAGGTGGTTCAATTGGAACTGCAGTCTTTGTCTCGATTGGAACAGGACTTGCCAACGGAGGACCAGCCAGCTTGTTCCTAGCCTATACTTTGTATTCTTGCATGGTTGGCCTAGTTAACAATTCCATGGCGGAAATGGCAACATTTATGCCAGTGTCGGGCGCGTTTATCAGAATGGCTGGCCGCTGGGTTGACGAGTCTTTTGGTTTCATGGTCGGCTGGAATTTCTTCCTCTACGAGGCCCTGCTGGTCCCATTTGAAATCTCGGCCCTGAATGTCGTGTTAAAGTTCTGGAGAGACATTCGATTCGGCATTTTCTTTATCCTCTCTGCAATCTGCGTCGGAGTTGTTATCCCTTATAATGATCCAACCCTAGTCGCAATCGTGGATGACACAAGCGAGGATGCTGGAACTGGTGCCGCGTTCCCGTACGTCATTGCCATGAACAACTTGGGCATCAGCGTCTTGCCGCACATTATCAATGCACTTTTGGTATCATCCATCGACTCTGCCGGGAACGCTCTCTGCTACTACGGCACTCGAGGTCTCTACCGATTGGCGTTGGAGGGCCAAGCACCACCGTTCCTGCTCAAATGCACATCATTTGGCCTGCCGATATATTGCCTCGGAGTTGTCATGCTGTTTCCCTTTTTGGCCTTTTTGGCCTTTTTGGCCTTTTTGGCCTTTTTGGCCGTGTCAAATGACTCTGTTGTCGTATTAAACTGGCTCACCAACATCATCACTGCCGCGCAAATTATCGACCACATTGCCATCTCGATTACATACATCTTCTTCTACAAGGCGTGCAAGGCGCAAGGCATCGACCGCAAGACACTGCCATACTGCGGATGGTTCCAACCTTATGGTGCATACATTGCAGCTACTTTTTTAACAGCTGTCGTATTTACGTACGGGTACAGTGCTTTTCTTCCCGGCAAGTTCACTGTACAAGGATTCTTTCCCTATTACACCATGCTGCTGGTTGCCCCAATTACGTTTTTTGGGTGGAAAGTTGCAAAACAGACCAAGTTTGTCAAGGCTGAAGAGCCGGACCTTGTCTGGGACAAGCCGCAGATTGACGCTTACGAGGCGGCGTTTGAAGAGGTTCCTGTGGGACTCTGGACAGAGATTCTGCAAATGTTTGGTATCAAGAGACAAAGAAAGCGGACAGAGGCGTGAGCTGCATTAGATGCAGTTTAGAATTCATTTTCATGTTCCATTCAAGGGTCCATCTTTACGCGTATCTTCTTTCGTTTGTTTCGAGTTCAATACGATGTATTGGTTTTTATCGTGGCCGCAGCAGTGTAGCGGTGCTTGTTAGTAGCCTGCCGTGTTGCAGAGGCTTTCCAGATAGATTGGAGGTTAGGAATGAAGTTCTGAATGGGCACCACTCTCTACTTTGGAGGCTTTTAATTATTCTCATTTTTTCATAGATTGCTTTGGAAGACAATTGCCGTTTTCCTTGTCTTTTATCAGACAACGGCAAAGAAAGAGGATGTGGGTGAAGATGATGAGGTAGGGACAGTTGATGAGACTTTTTAAGAGAAACAGCTGATTCATGCGGTATATTAAATCCTCTACGCAGATCAGCCTAAACTCATGCCCCTTTCCACATGGAAATGATACGATTAGTCGATTTTCGGTCAATGAGATGCATCCCATCTAGACAGCCGTATTTTCCTCCAACAAGGCAGATCTGACCCACTACCCCATGCAACGGCCGGTGCGTGCGGTGGCGGGGCCGTCTCCGCGGCTGTGACGGCTATGTGCTGGGCCGAGAAAGGCAGTCGCATCACCGGTACGAAGCACAAAAAAGCCAGTGTAGTGGCAGTAGAAGTACGCAGAAACATTGTCTACTTGACTGAAAATAAAAATAAAATAGAGACATGACAAATTTCATGTTAATACTTTATCAAGCTGGCTGCCTCATTCTATCATCATAAACTACACCAGTAATACGTCTCGTCCTTCAGTCGTCTGCCTCGGAACTTAAAAGAGTAGAACGTGGGGGAAACCGGCGCTAACGGATGACATTCGGCTACATCCCTCGGCCAAGATCAGCTCCGCCATATAAACTGTGCGGCTGTGCCAGCTCCAGCTCCCCCTCTGACGAAGCGTTGGCCGCCCTACTCCAACTCAGCTAGGGTCTGTTTCGTGTCGCTGTCCTAAGCTCATCGCTGCTTCCTGGGTATTTTCTAGCTTCGCAGGTTCCTGTATTATTGTCATCACTGTCCCACCTTGTCTCCGGCTTATACAAGCAACCGTCTTTCGCCGCGACCGCCGCCAAACTCAGTCTCACCTTGTCTTGCATCTCTCTTTCACTCGTCCCATCATGGCAGGTTAGCACAAACCTTTACGCCTCGCCTTTGAAAATTAGCCTCACTAACCTTTCCATATCACTCGCTGCAGCTCCTATAGCTCTCGCCGGAGCAGCAGGCCTTCTAGCCTACGCCAACGCCCGCTCATCTCTCTCTTACGACCTCACTCTCGCCAAGTGCATGTTCGGCAACGGAATCAAAGCCGCCTACCGCGAGCGCACCCAGCGCCTCAACCCCTTCTACGACCTCGAATATTACGCCCAGCAAAAGAAGACGGCTAACCAGCCTGTGCTCCTCTACCAGAGCAAGACGCACACCTTTGCTCAGCTGTATGACACCATCCTTCGCTATGGCCACTACATGAAGACTGAGCTGGGCATCAAGCCCGGCCAAGTGGTTGCCATGTTATTTGACAATTCAGACACCTTTATCATGGTCTGGTTTGGGCTGTGGAGCATTGGTGCCAAACCTGCTTTTATCAACTACAACCTCCGCGGGGTGCCGTTGGCTCACTGCCTCAAGGTCTCGACTGCAAACCTCTGCTTCGTTGACGCGACTCTTGCAGAGCATGTTGATGCTGTAAAGGGGGATGTTGCAAATATGCAGACAATTGCCTTGACGCAAGATCTCCAGACCAAACTGCTGAGCATGCCCGCTACGCGAGCTCCAGATTCTGATAGGGCCGGGCAGAAAAAGACGGATATGGCCGTGCTCATCTACACCTCTGGTACCACAGGTCTACCGAAGCCAGCTATTGTTTCGTGGCTCAAGGTCACAGTGGGCGGTGGTGTATCAGCACAGCTTCTCGGCCGCAAAAGCGGCGATGTTATGTATACTGTAAGCCCGACAGTTGCTGCTCTTTCAGTTCTATAATACTAATCAGTCAAACAGGCAATGCCTCTATATCATTCCATGGCTTCCGTATTTGGAATGTGCGCCACCGTCTTCTCCGGTAGTACTCTAGCCCTAGCAAAGTCCTTTTCCAAAATTACGTTCTGGGATGAAGTCCGAGCAACAAACTCAAACATGATCCTTTACATCGGTGAAGCTCTCCGCTACCTCCTTGCTGCACCACCACAATACGACCCCATAACAAATGAATGCCTCGACAAAAAGCACAACGTCAAGCTCGTCTACGGCGCCGGCCTCCGTCCCGACGTCTGGAAAGCCTTCCAAGACAGATTCGGCATCGACACCGTCATCGAATTCTACGGCGCAACAGAAGGCGCAATGGGGACGTGGAACGTCAGCAGAAACCAGCTCTCCGAAGGAGCCGTGTGCCGCGTCGGCTGGCTCCTCGGACTTTTCATGCGTAGCAACACCCGAATCATTGCCGTTGATTGGGACACTGACGCGCCGCTACGTGACCCCAAAACGGGCCTCTGCATAAAATCCAAGGAAGGCGAGCCAGGCGAAATGATCATCAAGATTCCCCCACAGGACATCCACTCCAAGTTTCAAGGCTACTACAATAATAAAGAAGCAAGTGAGAAAAAGGTCCTCCGCGACGTCCTGACAAAGGGCGACGCATGGTTCCGCACTGGCGATGCCCTCCGCTGGAGCAGCGACGGCCGGCTCTACTTTAGCGACCGCCTCGGCGATACGTTTCGCTGGAAGGGCGAAAACGTATCGACAATGGAAGTCAGCCACGTCATGGGTCTGCATCCCAGCGTGCACGAAGCCAATGTCTACGGCGTCCAGCTGCCCAACCACGACGGCCGCGCCGGCTGTGCTGCCGTAACTTTTGACTCGGGCAGTCCAAGCAAGGAGACGCTGCAGGCGCTGGTAGGGCATCTGAGGGCTTCGCTCCCCAAGTATGCGGTGCCGCTGTTTGTCAAGGTTGTTGAAGAGGTTGGAACAGCGACGCAGACGACGGGTACGAACAAGCAGCAAAAGGTGTCTCTGCGTGCGGCGGGTGTGAAGCCCGTTGATGATGATGGGGAGATTTTGGAAATGTACTGGCTGAAGGGTGATACGTATGTGCCGTTTGGAAAGTCGGAGTGGCAAAGCTTAGAAAATGGTCAAGCAAAACTATAGTGATAGGAATTTTCATGCACCAGACATTGTTAATTTTACACGTCTTCGTTGCCTGCTTGGCTATCGTGTGGAAAATCCACCGTGACTTTCCACGCAAGTTTGCGGTGGGCTTTTGTCGCCATTGTTCTTCATATTAGCTCCCTATGCCGATTTCCTCATACCTGACAACATAATGATTTCGTTCTAGTTATAATAACCACTCGTCGGGCTGTTCCGCTGCATTAAAGGTGAAACCTCGGCCATGAAACGTCCCACTTGTGTCATGTTTAAATCGCTTGCTGCACCCATGTTCCAGCCAAATGCGTCGTGTTCATCAAAACTGGTGTCCATATATGGCGGCATATACTCGGTAAAGTTGGCATCGCCAACATGCTCTAGACTCAGGGCCTCAAGGTTGCATTCGGGCTGCATGGGTGCGTTGTTCTCCGCCCGTGATATGCAGTCGCTGTTGGGTAATGACGATGTCTTGGAAGGAATGGTACCTTTCGATTCGAGTCCGTAGCCCGTCGTGGCTGGCTGTGGAGTGGGCATTAGGTTGATCCCGGCTCTCATAAGGACCATGTTCAAAAACGTGATGGCAAAATCTGCGCCGTAAAAGCTCTCGCGGAGATGCTCCATGACGTACATACATCTGTTGTAGTTTCGAAATGCCTGATCTCTGCCCTCTGCGATCCCATCCTTCATCTCGAGAACCTGTATAATCATTGCTGGTAGAATCAAAATCACACAAGTTGTAGGGAGCAGCTTGTCAATATTGCACTCAGCAAGCTCCGACACAATCGTGGCAATTTGTACAGCGGCGTCATGCACCTTGTACCAGGATATGTCTTGGCCATGCTGAATCGGCAAAAACTCTTTTCTCGCGGCCGACTTATTTTGAGAGATATTGAGTGACTGCGGCCTGTACAGAGCAAGGACAGTCGTATGATAGAGCTGGTGAAGAACTGCTCGCTGAATGGTAGAAATAACATTGGCCGGTTGTGCGTCGGAACCCACGATTGAACGATTCTGGCATACTTCTGGCAGAGATTGCAGCCAATTTTGCAAGGCGGCATCAATCTCAGCAATGTCTTGGCGGTTATCCGGTGTCTCATTCGGATACAAAAGCCGTGTGCCCTTGGGATTCAACGCACAATCTCCCCCGCCATTGTTCATTGCCACATATTGAGAATCTAGCGCGTGGCCCAGATGCACGCACAATTCAGCCTTCGCGATGCACATCATCGCAAGGTCGCGCTGCATCGTCGTACTTTTTAGAAGCACCGAGTCTTTGGCAACGTCGGTGGCATGGGGAGTGACAGCGCGAATGTCAAAGTCAGTTTCGACGAGCATTGGCACGTACGATTCATTCTCAGAAATTCGGCTTGGCTTGCGAGCGCCTAGTGCAATGAGCCGGTCTCTTATAAAACAGGACCACCAAACGCGCTTGCGTAGCTTCTTGCTTGCCAGCGTGATGTCCATAGTTTCAGGATTTTTGTGCAACCCAATGGAGTGAGCGGCCGAAATGGCGATGCCCATCCAATACCAGAGATCTTTTTGGCCATCGGGGCTGTCGTGCCAGTACGTCAAGAGCAGCACAGACTGTACAAGTGTGAGACAATCTTTTTCGTAATCGAAATCGTAAAGCAGCTGCGAAATCTGTCAATGAAGTAAGGTTTAGAAGAAACATCAATAAACTTGACTCACTCTTGCCCTCTCAAAAAATATTTTTCGTGCATACTTGCGCGATTCGTAGCCTGCTTCAATAAGAAGATCAATGTCGACAAAGGCTGATGCTGCAAGCATGATGGCGTGGTAAAACAGTAGGCTAACCTGGCCTTTGCTTCCGTCCCGGTTCTGAATAGTCTCTAGTAACGGTTCAATGTCGACTGCGGGCATATAGGGATGAACGTATTCCACATATGCCCGTAGGAGGCCATTTTGCAAGGGCTCGGGTGGGAGAGTAAAAGCGCCCTTGCTGCCAAGGTACGCGGCATCGACAGCAGAAGTTCCACGCGGTATCGGGTAGAGGAAGTGTGGAAGACTGGTGTTGTGGCTGTGATTGTCGTGTACTTGACGCTGGAATTGGGAGGAGAGAGAGACCATGGGTTTACTAGGAGGGTAACTGACGGAAGATACTCTGCTCAAAGGAGATGTGGAACTATCTCTGGAAGAAGGCGAGGGGATGGTGGTGCAGGATGAGATTGCTGACGATGGTTTTGAAATTTGCGGAGTTTGCATTTGTTCGGTGGTTCTGCGCATATAGATTAGACTGGTAATTTGTATATCAAGACGGTTCATGTTGAGTTGAAGCGAAGATGCTTATATTGGATGGCGGTAGTGTATATGTTAGCGCGTATACATACTTGCGCCGTGATCGAACGCCTTCGCGTTCAGTGCACTACATCGAGAATCAACATGTTAGTTATCTCGTTTGCCAATAACGTGCCTCCTCATGTGATCAACTAGCGAGGGAGGATAAGCGCTTACCTCGAGTTTGTCAACTTTGCAATTCGAGCATGGAGACGTCTTGACGACATCGCAGCGGATTTTGCGCTTATGGCACGAATAGCATGCTCGCTCTGCCCTCGTGCTCCTAGGCTTAGCCGTTATCGTCGGCTTAGCGGATAGTGATACGGACGAGGAGTCCCGAGCAGCACCAGTCGGTGTGCGTGCCATTAAACGCGGGAGCTCCGAGATGGACAGCCCGCTTGGGCTAATGAACTTGGAAGGGAAACTTGATTCCATTGCAGTCGTCGTTACCCGTACAATCAGGATTGACAAGGGCAAATAGGCAGCGGCTTCGGCAGTTTGCTTGGATGCAGGACAAGGAACTAGCAGATAGCAGATAGCCCGGGGGTGGTGGATGAGGGGACAGTGGGGTGCAGGAGGTGGGCCTTGCCGGCGCCGAGAGCCCAGTCTCAAATGGCCCCGCCCGGTGAGCCGAGGCCGCCGTCCTTCGTAACCACTTGACGGTGATCTGACTACCTCTTATTTTCAAGCCTGCATCTATAAGCTGTACTTTTACCCTGTAATGTAGCTAAACATTTTCCAAGCCGTTTCCTTATTTCAAAAAGCGTCTCATACCCACACATAATATTATCTCTCTTTATTACAATGCAACATCCGTTGTAGGGTAGGCTTCCAATACGTATTATCGTCTAACAGTATTGAGGACATTGTATCATTGTAGTGCATGTAAGGTTTAATAAGATATCAGGCAATACATAATGGCCTCGCCAGTACTTTCCCCACCCATCTCAACAAAGCCTGCGATGGATGGGCGCTTCGTCTCAACATGGAGCAACCCCGCGGTTCGTTGTTACCCCAGCATATTGATCCTGCGTCTCCGCGAAACGTGCCACTTTTTACCCTCATACGAGTATACGTCGCACATCAGAACAAGGCAGTCCTGCATATGAGTGGCTTCTTGCGGACTGCGGGGCTTACAACTCTTTAGACCACCACCCTCCCTTCCTGCAACCATCTCGGCAGTATGCCCCTACATAATTTGAGTTGTAGACAGCTTCATGCCGAGGTGTACTGCAGTATTGCATACACTATTCAGCGTTGAGCAGATCTATATGTTGGTACAGGGATACAACGGTATAGTGCTCTAAATCCTCTACAAATATAGTGTACTTAATAAAGAACTATGTACATATCCAGACCTCTGCAACCATAACACATCCTTCCCCCGATTTTGAAAAGAAAAGAAAAAGGAAAAGAAAACAAGAACAATGCAGTTGCATGGTAGAGTAAAAAGACAATAGCAAAAGCCTTAGCGCTTCATGTCCTGCTTGATATCAGCCGATGACTTTGTATCTCGTCTCCACTCACATCGTTGCGTGTTGCCGTGCGACTTTATATATGACCAAAAATGATTGGCAAATAGGCGTAGGAGCGCCACTTAAGCCATACAAGACTCCATTAAGGTTGCATATGCCTTGGCTGGCCCATATACTTAGCATTGCGCTGCCAAGCCAGAGACACTTTGTCTTATAAGCGAGCCTCGTTTCCATGCCGCCTTACACGGACAATTCCAGCAGGCCATCTTTCTTTGCCTAGTCACTCATCACAGCAACATGTCACTCCAGAGGCACTCAAAAGAAGGTTCTGATAACCACTCCAGGCCTGGAAGCGGCGATGTTTCCCCCCCTGATGACCATGTCCACGATAAAGCTTCTCCTACCAAGATAGCCCGACAGCAGCAAATGAAAAAGCACTTTGCCAAATTCTGGAAATGGTATTTGCTTGGACTAGTAGTATTTCTGGCCATACTTCTTCCACTTCTGTAAGTCTACAAGGGGCAACTTCTCCTGCAAAATGCTCGCCGCGCTGTGCTAACGTTGCTCCCTCTCCAGCTTCACTGTCATCATAGGGGCCATAGTACAGCTCATTCTTAACAAAGCTGAGCTTCCTATTCATTACGCCTCCATTATCCCACAAAATCCAGAAGAAGTACTTCTCTCCATAAACACGTCCTTCAAGTCACCGCTCCCAGCCAGGCTGGGCGAGACGGTCCTGTACTTGTACAACGATGACACCGAGCCCTTTACACCGTATCTCCCAATGCCGCTTCCATCCACCGATATAAAAGGAGATACCAAGATAACCATAGTCAACAAAACGGTACCGATAATTAGTCCCAGTGAGCTTGTCAAGTGGTTTCGCCAGTACTTGAAGAATTCTGAGATGGACCTCAACGTCAAGACCAACCACACAGCCATCTATCTCGGCAAGTTACAGTACACGCCAAAATTTGACAAAACAATCAAAATAGGTGGCCTCCAAAACCTAAGGGGTCTCAGCCTGACGGACTTGAAGCTGGCCATGCCCGCTGACGGTGACACAAACCTCTGGGCAAATGCCATCCTGCCCAACTGGGGACCCATTACGCTTGGGCTCGGCAACTTGACCCTTGAAGTGCTATCGGGGGCCCTTAAAGTCGGCACTGTAACCGCTTACGATGTTTTGTTGAAGCCTGGAAACAATACAATTGCCTGCGATGGCTTTTTCAATTTAAGCGGCATCGCCACAAACCTGGGCAACTTCCTTCAGACCCAGGCTGGGCCGCTAGGCGACGGCAACATCAGACTTGGCTTAAAGGGAACAATCGCTACGCTAGGAGGAGAGCGGCTGACTTATGTTGAAGAAATACTCAAAGACAGAATCTTTAATGTCAGCGTCCCATTATTGAACGTTGCCACGTCGCTTTTGGATGGACTGTTTGGCGCAGTCACTCCAGGAGTTGGTGGTGGCGACGCTTCGACGTCCTCGGTGCTGGATGCAGTGGGCAGTGCGCTTGGAAACGAGACACTCATGGATCGGATCAAAGGGTACTGGGATCTCTAGATCATCATTGAGATCACATTTGTCGTATGGTATGTAATATTTGTGGAAGCTGCAAGTATGAAGGGTTGTCATTTGGGCCGAGGCGCTTGATTGAGCAGAAGCTTATAAGAATGTAAACAGAATGAAGAGTCTTATAAATTGAGGGTCTTATTACGGCTCACATATGTTCAGTTATATTTAAACAGCCTCTTTACCGAAACACCTCGCCCCTTCACTTATGGCTTACTTTCCAAGGATCACTGAGTCGATAAAAGCCTGTAAGCGCTTGGCTGCCACTCCGCGCCCAGAAAACATGTACTCGAGCACAACGGCATCATGAGGCTCCCTTTTGCCCTCAACAAGCACAGTCTCCACCAAGGGTGCTTGCTGCCGGACCAGCTGGGCAAACAGGCGCCCATGATCAGCAATGACCTCGTATTCGCCCACAGTTATGTTCAACTTCTTGATGACTTTTTCAAAACTATCAAGGCACAAGCGTGGCGCGTAGTCCAATGGTGTAAGAAGCGATTCTTTGTTGCACATGTATTCCTCAAGCTCTTCGTCAGGTATAACAACGGGCATCAGCTCGCCGACGCGGCCGTTTGGAACCATGTCAAAGTTGCCGTTACGGTGGTAAGAGTCCATGGCCTCAGCATAGCGTGTAAGGTACGGCGAAACAAGAAATACACCCGCAATAGGCCTGTCTAGAACGACAGCGGGAACCTCAAGATGGGGATGAAGAATATGAAGCAGCAACTGAGTTGTTAGAGAAGCCCCCGCAGAGTCTCCCCCGATGATGATATCCTGGGCACTGAAGCCTTGCTTCCGGATTTCCTCAAATCCCGCGGCGGCTTCGCGGAGGTGTCCTGGGTATTTTTGCCCAGGGGACAGTGTGTACTGGAGCGCTGCACATGCAACGTTTATGCCTGCATCAGCGTAGGGCATGATGAACATGTCCCAGCACCATCGGAAATGAGCCCGGTCCATGGGGATGAAAAACCCGCCACCGTGGATGAAGTAGACTACTTTGGTTGCCTTTTTGCGGTTACCCATCCACATCAGAGCCGAATCGCCGCCACTGTCAAGCTCTTGCATATCATACTGAATGTGGTCGCTGTAAACGCTCTTGCTGTGCTTTTGGGTCATGCCCTGGACAGATCTCTGATATGCGACCCGGCCAGAGGGAAGCAGTGCCTGTAGCTGTCGCGGATGTAGCACAGCCAGTGCCGCCCTTACAATTGCTGATGGCAGAAGATAGCGGAAATTCACTCCCCACAGTGTGTAGAAGATGATGAATCGACACACATTGATAGTGAATACCATAGGATCTATATCAGTTAGTCGCCGCGCGTCATACTCCGTTTGCTCCCAGATAGCATGAAGTTTCCACATACACAGCACGGCAAGCCTAGGGAGAAAACTCAGTCGCTCTCCCCAAGTGAGGCGTGACCTGTCAGAATGTGAAGCCTAAAAATAGCATTAGTATCTAGCCCACGCCATTCATGGACCAAGCAATGTTTAGCCCGCATTAACTTACCATGAAGTAAGTGAAATATTGGATTGCGATAAGAACTTAAGTCATTCCCAGATTGTTCAACTTGAACTACATATTTCTAAGTCGTGGCGTATAGCAAAGCCTCCTTGGAAAGCCTAGAAAACCCGCCTAAATTTGGCTTGTGATGCAAGTTCTTTATGTTATAACAAGTCCGGGTCATTTCGAACATGTGACAGGGCTCTACGATGTTACTGAGTGACATGCAGGTCAAAGCCTGGCGGAAGTGGTTCGATCTGGAGAGTGTTAAATTATATTCTAGATGTGATTGGCCTGGCTCCTGCGTCAACGCCGTAGCCGATTGCGGGGAAACAGCTTCTCACGGCGGCGATGGGTTGCGGGACGTGGCCTGCATCAGCGTTCCATTGCATATTGCCGCCGGCTTTTGAGCCGGTATAGCCGATGTTACCACACAACCGCGAACAAGTGAGACCAGTAGTATGTATACTATTCTTTCTTCCAACAAATAAAAGCTCGCGACTTTGGCCAGTAATAAGATGAATTAAACTGTAACGACAATTTAGTTGCCCTTGGCAACGGCGGCGGAGCATTGTACAATAAAAGTGCCCGGTCCGTATTGGAGATCGGGTCCCCAAAACGTGTAGCCGGCACCTCAACCGAGGCCGATGGTGCAGTTTAAGGTCGCAATATACAGACGTAATATAATTTATAACGGGGAGCATTCACTTCATTATTTTTCTTTCTACCATTCTTTCTACGTAACCGCATCTGCCATCTACTTGCATATTCAGATTGCTCATCTTCATCCTCGCCCGTATTTTTCCACTTTAAATAATCCTCACATCGACGAAAGCCCACAATGGGTAGCTCCAACGAGCATCTTGATGCCATCAAAGAGGCACTCGGAAAGGAGGGCCCACCCGTAGAGTTCACGTACACAGACCGCGACTCTATATTGTATAACCTCGGGTTAGGTGCCAATGCTACGGAGCTGAAATATGTCTTGTAAGTTGGCTCGGTGCAAGACGATGATGCGCCAGCGGGCTAACACGACTGAACTGCAGTGAAGGCGATGATGACTTTCAAGTACTCCCAACATATGGCGTTGCCCCCATGCTCTTGGCCGACCATCCATTTAACCTGGACCAGATTGTACCAAACTTCAACCCAATGATGCTGTTACATGGTGAGCAGTATCTCGAGATTCGAAAATACCCCGTTCCCACATCGGCAAAGCTCATCAACAAGAGCCACCTTATTGAAGTCCTGGACAAAGGTAACGCATCTGTTGTAAAAATCGGCCTAAAGACAACCAATGCTGCAACCGGTGAAGATGTATTTTACAACGAGATGACAGCTTTCATTCGCGGCTCCGGTGGCTTTGACGGACAAAAGACCCCGTCTGACCGCGGTGCCGCAACAGCAGTCAACAGACCACCTTCTAGAGCCCGAGACTTTGTCGCGGAATACGCCGTCCCTATTGATCATGCAGCTTTGTACCGGCTCAGCGGAGACTACAAGTAAGTCAGCCTATTTCGATGGATATTGGAAGACAGCGGAGCACTAACCCCGTGGTATTAAGCCCCTTGCACATTGACCCAGCCTTTGCAAAGATGGGCGGGTTCAAGAAGCCTATACTTCATGGTCTCTGCAGTTTTGGTATAGCCGGCAAGGCAATCTACGACAAATACGGCGCGTACAAGAACATCAAGGTCCGATTCGCAGGCACTGTTGACCCGGGTCAAACCATTGTCACGGAGATGTGGAAGGAAGACAACAAGGTTATTTTCCAAGCCAAGGTCAAGGAGACGGGCAAGTTGGCTCTTGCAGCTGCAGCAGTCGAGCTTCTCAATGAGACAAAGAGCAAGATCTAAATGAAAAAGCGGGCGCCCGTTACTTGAAGCTAAACGATGTGCAGTGCTGAGTAGATAACCATAAAATTAAGTTGTCAGTTCAAGACACGATTATGACGTCGTGGTAATATCCCTTGTCAGTGTCATCACCTCTAGTAGTGGTACACGCCCAGCATCGAGTCTGGGCCGACCAAAGGACAGCGCACTTAGCAGAAGGTGGTGTGTGAGCGAACCAGGAGGCCAAAACAGGCGCCGAAACTAGCAGCATTGGCACATTTGGGTCTCAAAAGAGTTGGCGCCCTTTTTCGGAGATGGATCATGATACAGGCGGCCCCGTCACTTGTTCATTCCCCCGCATCGTCGGGCTCCCCCACAATAGCCCCATGCCAGCGTCGCTTAGCCTTGCCTTGCCCGGTTTCGGAGTTAAAACCACGTCTCTGGCGCGCATATTATTGGTCAATGGAACCGCATCTAGTTCGTGCCTGTGCTTACAAGGCTATATGCCGGTGGTGTTGAGGCACTAGGTAGATGACACCAGGTGGCGTTCTTGGGTACTGGATGCGCGGCATGCCAGCGCCCTTTCGTCCGTTTTTGGAATTACAAATATATCGTGCTCCCAGCGGTGCCTCGACTCGTCCAATGTTTGCGTTTTCAACCCGTCTTTTGGTGTTTTCGCAATTGCAAGCATGGCTAAAGACGATATGAGTGCCATTGAGTCGGGGGTGGAATATGGGAAGCCTGACATGAACCATGTTGAAAAGTTGCGCCAACAGCAGTCCCACGCGGATATAGAGCCTCAGCTTGATCGCGGTCTCGATAGGAAATTCGACTTGAGAATTATGCCATGGCTTTTTGGCATTTGGTGAGTAGTGTCCTATCTATTGAGTATTATCTCAATCTCGTTCTGTTTCTAACAATACTAACTTTGGCCCGAGGCTGTTCGCTTTCATCGATCGAAGCAACATAGGCAACGCAAAGATCGATGGTCTTACCGAAGACCTCAACATTGACTCTGGAACAAAGTTTAACGTCGCTGTTTTGGTCTTCTTCATTCCGTATATCCTTGTTGATGTGCCCGGAAACTGGATTGTCAAACGCGTCAAGGGAGGAATCTTTCTTCCTTCTCTCATTACCTTATGGGGACTTGTCTGCACCTTTCTTGGCTTTACAAAGTCATACGGCGGGTTGATTGCCGGTCGCTTTTTCCTGGGAATGTTTGAAGGGGCTTTGCTTGGTGGTATTCTGGTATACCTTGCCATGTTTTACCGTCGACACCAGATGCTTTATCGAATTGGCCTCTTCTACTGTGCTGCACCGCTCTCTGGCGCGTTTGGAGGCCTATTAGCGACCGGGCTTGCCAAAATCAAGTATGGAGGCTACAACAGATGGCCATGGATCTTCTTTAGTGCGTCGACGAAGAAAATCACAAGCCCGTTTCGGATGTAGACTAACAGGTGATAACAGTTGAGGGCGCAATCACAACCGTTTTTGGCATTCTATGCTTCATTTTCATGCCGCACACTCCGGCCGATGCCAAGTTTCTGTCAGACGAGGAGCGTATTGCGGCAATGGCACGCCTAAAAGACGACGCGCACGGTGCCACGACCGAGGAAGATATCAACCAGGAACATTTTCGGTGGCATTGGGTTCGAATGGCACTTCGGGCTCCGCATACATACTTTTGCTCGCTAATTTGGATCTTCCTCCTGATTCCTCTCTACGTAAGGCAATTTTTCGCGGTCGGCACTGCTTAGGAATGTACTAATATACCTGACAGAGCTTCTCATTGTTCTTGCCAACCATCATTCGCGGTCTTCAATATGAGACAACAGTCGCCCAGCTTTTCACTGCCCCACCAAACATGGCGGCGTTCTTTGCAGTGCTTGGGTTGTCCGTGGTTTCAGACAAGATCAAAGCTCGTGGTCCGATCATGGCAGGAGGATGTGTACTGGCCATGGGCGGATACATTATTCTACTGACTGCAGAGAGGAGCGCCGTGAGGTATGGCGGAACTTTCCTTGTCGCAGTTGGCGTCTATCCTGGCTCGGCCATGATCATGGTATGAATCTCACTCCTATAAATCGGAAGAGAATGACGAGATACTGACTATTAATGGCCAGGGTTGGATGTCCAACAACTTGGCGCCGCATTACGTTCGCGCTACAGGCTTGGGCGTCTTGATTGCTTTTGCCAACACTTCGTCATTTGCGGCGTCCTTTATCTATCTTGCGAGAGATGCGTAAGTCTATTTGAAATGATTTACCAGTCCATATCATCAGAAACGGTGACTAACGAATCTCAATGTATAGACCTGACTATGTCCTCGGACACTCAGTTTGCCTGGGGTCGCTTGTACTTTGCTTTCTCACGGTGCTCGCGCAGATGGCCTATCTACGCTGGGAGAACAAGAAAAGAGAAAGGGGTGACAGAGACCATAGGCTTGTTGAGGGCAAGGTTGAAGATCTGGGTAATCGGCACCCGGCATTTAGATACACACTGTAAATGGGAACATGGTGTGTGACTTGGCTTGGGCTTCTAGGCCTGAGGAAGATGTAAGATGAGTTAGCTCGTAAGGCAGAAATGCCAATTTCGAGATAATTATTTAGAGCTTGTAGGATATATTGCCCATTCTTTGAAGAGGTACGTTGGTAACCCTGCGACGTTTGGTAAATGCAAGCTCATCATGGTGTCCATAAAAGGCCAGGCTGACGCAGGACGGGACGGTTGCCGTAGTTGTGGCTCCACACAAGCTGTGGCCAATAGGGTGCCACATGCGGGGAGCGTCGTTCATCGAAGCACCTAGAATGCTCCGCCAATAACTTTTCCCCCCACCGCCGGCAGATCAACGACTTTCTGAAGTTCTACACTTTTCCTTTTCCTGCCACGCTTGTGTAACGTTTGTGATTCGAGAGGCATTCATTAATCCAGACCTGATCAGAGTTCAAGTTGTTAAACAAACTATACAAAGAGATCTTTGTCCAACATGGCGTCTGCAGACGAGCTCAAAGCTCTGGGCAACAAGGCCATTGCTGACAAGAACTTTGACGACGCAATGTACGTCTGCCCAATGTGGCACCTGGAAAACCATATATTTCTGATACTAATCCATCTCTCTTCAGTGCCAAATTCACCGAGGCAATTGCCATCCAACCAGAGAATCACATTCTCTACTCCAACCGATCGGCGGCATACGCGTCCAAGAAAGAATGGGACAATGCTTTGGCAGATGCCGATAAGACGACTCAGATTAAACCTGACTGGGCCAAGGGCTGGGGTCGCAAGGGTGCCGCTCTTCACGGCAAGGGCGATCTTCTAGGAGCCAATGACGCCTATGAGGAGGGTTTGAAGCACGATGCGAATAATGCCCAGCTCAAGAGCGGCCTGGCCTCGGTTGAGAAGGCTATGCAGTACGAAGCTACTGGCGGCGCCGGTGGTGAGGATCCTGCTGCTGGTCTCTCCCGCATGTTCAACGACCCTGGCTTGCTGCAGAAGCTGGCCGCAAACCCCAAGACCAGCGGTTACCTCTCTGACCCCAGCTTCATGGCCAAGCTCGAGCAGCTGAAGAAGAACCCTCAGATGAGCCCGGACATGTTCAGCGACCCCAGAATGATCCAAGTTCTTGGTGTCATGATGGGCGTAGACATGGATATGCGTGACTCTGACCCTCGCGAGCAGCAGGATACCAATATGACCGACGCTCCGTCGCAGTCGAGGCCTGAGCCTGCAAAGAAGGCCCCGGAACCCGAACCCGAACCCGAAGAGCTCGATGAGGAGGCGCTTGAGAAGAAGAAGGCCAAGGAGGCGGCTGACAAGGAGAAGGCGCTTGGCACGGAAAGCTACAAGAAGCGCAATTTTGATGAGGCTATTCAGTACTACACCAAGGCCTGGGAAACGTTCAAGGATATTACGTATCTCAACAATCTGGGTGCTGCTCAGTTCGAGAAGGGTGACTACGATGCCTGTATCGCCGCCTGCAACCAGGCCGTTGAGGAGGGCCGTGAGATCTACGCCGACTTCAAGATCATCGCCAAGAGCTATGCCCGTATTGGTACTGCCTACGAGCGCAAGGGCGACCTCAGCTCCGCTGTCGAACACTATAACAAGTCGCTTACTGAACACCGCACTCCCGATGTTCTCAACAAGCTTCGTGCTGCGGAGAAGTCCAAGAAGGAGAGTGAGAGGCATGCATATATTGACCCAGCCAAGGCCGAGGAGGCTCGTGAGGAGGGTAACAAGAAATTCAAGGAGAGCGATTTCCCTGGCGCCGTTGCGTGCTACAGCGAAATGGTGAAGCGTGCTCCTGAAGACCCTCGCGGCTACAGCAACCGTGCAGCTGCATTTATCAAGCTGTTTGAGTTCCCCAGTGCGCTCGAAGACTGCGACATGGCTATCAAAAAGGACCCTGCTTTTATTCGAGCCTACATCCGCAAGGCCCAGGCTTACTTTGGCATGCGCAAGTACTCTGATTGTGTCGATGCCTGCGGCGACGCTCAGCAGGTCGATGCTCAGCACCACAAGAGTGCCAATGCCCGCGAAATCGAACAGCAGCAGCAAAAGGCATTTGCTTCCATGTACCAGGCTCGCGATAACGAGTCCGAGGAGCAGACCAGAGAGCGCCTGATGCAGGATCCCGAGGTAAGTTTGCATGGTATCAACACGCTATGGGACCAGACCCGGTACTAACAACCTTTACAGATTATGGGCATTATGCAGGACCCCGTCATGCAGTCCATCTTGCAGCAGGCTCAGTCGAATCCTATGGCTCTTCAGGAGCACATGAAGAATCCAAGTGTCAAAACTAAGATTCAGAAGCTGATGGCGGCTGGTGTTATCCGAGTCGGCAGGTAAATGTCGCGGGGAGGCTTGTAAGATACAAAAAGTTAGGTCCTGCAGGGCACAGATATTTTGTTAATGAATATATGATATCGTGTAAATTTGGGGTACCGTGAAATGTATGTGATGCAATGCCTTGTAGATAAATACAATTTAAGAAGTACGGCGGCTCAACTTCACAATGCCAAGCTCGCCAGGTGCCAACAAGGTTTTCCACAACGGGCCGGCCTAGAACCGCAGCTTGGCTGCAACCGACCGCCTGCCGGAATCCGACCATCGAACGCCCCGCAGCCCCCTAGCTCCGCCACTGTACAGACCTGTCCCTGCTAGTTTTACGGTTCTTTTAGGTAGCGCCATTGACAGCCGTTCGACGAGCGTCGTGGCCCCTTGATTTATTTGCTCAAACTCCCGCGACGACATATGGACAGCGCACGGTAAGCTGTACAACCTCCAGTATTGGATTTGCTGCACGGGCAGAACGTTTTGGCAAAAGATGACTGCCGGTACGTTGCATTGCCGCTTCTTTTGAAACACGGACGGCATATGTACGGTCCAGTCGCTAACCCGCTCTCCTTAGATGCGTCATGGGCGGCGCTCTCCACGAGAGACTTGCTGGTAGAGCTGCAACGACGACAAGATGGCGAGCGACCAGTCTGCGGCGGTAAGGCGCAGGGATGGTATGACATGGCAGCGCACGTCTTTGCGCTATTTCTCATTCTTGTGCTGAGCACGCTTGGTGAGTTCGGCATGACATTTCTCGGTTACTGGCCGCCATGTAGAGCGACTCGATTCCTGACGTAAATTTTGTGAATATAGCATGCGGCTTACCATTGATTGGGCGACAAGCGACGAGCGGCCGACGACAGAGCGCACTGATATTCTACTGCCAACATATTGGCACCGGTGTTCTTCTCGCGACTGCGTTTGTGCATCTGCTACCAACGGCGTTCGAGTCGCTGACGGATCCGTGTCTTCCGGACTTCTTCAGCAAGGGCTACACGCCGCTCCCGGGGTTGATTGCCATGGTCTCGGCCATTATTGTCGTCGGCGTCGAGTCATATCTTACTGCCAGAGGTGCAGGCCACTCACATTCGCACGCGCACGGCGTATGGGAGGACAGCGATGGCGATGCCGAGCATAGCCACGAGATGAATGGACTGGCAGAGAGGCGAAATGGTGGACATCGACCGGCTGATATCACAGTGGAGGATGCCGATGCGGAGGCGACCGAGGGCCTGGTAGCGGGTGTCTCACCACTGCCTGGGTCGACACCGACAGTTGCCGAGACACGAAAAAGGTCGACCGACGCAGCGTTCCACGACGGCGACTCGGATCTCGAACTGGACCTCGACGAGCTTGACCCGGAACCGCAAGGATCGCAAGGCCAGATTAGCCAGTATGCTTCGCTCACTAAGCCAGGTCATCGCCGTACGGAATCGGAAGGCGTTGTCCCTCAAACACCTGAGCAGCAACACCGGCAATTACTACAATGTCTCCTTCTCGAAGCTGGCATCCTATTTCACAGTGTCTTTATCGGCATGGCTCTCTCGGTTGCTACAGGCCCAGCATTCCTCGTCTTCCTAATTGCAATCAGCTTCCACCAGTCGTTTGAGGGCTTGGCGCTGGGCAGCCGTATTGCTGCTATCCAGTTCCCGCGCAGTTCGCTGAGACCATGGCTCATGGTCCTCGCGTATGGATTCACCACGCCTATAGGCCAAGCAATTGGCCTCGTCGTGCATCGCATCTATGATCCGGCGTCAATGGGTGGCCTGATTGTCGTTGGCTTCATGAATGCTGTCTCTGCGGGCCTATTGCTCTACGCTGGTCTTGTGCAGCTTCTGGCAGAGGACTTTCTTTCGGAAAAGAGCTACAAGATTCTGAAGGGAAAGAAGAGGTTCCATGCTTATCTGGCCGTTGTTGGCGGTGCGACACTCATGGCACTCGTGGGCGCGTTTGCATAGATGGCGTGGTGTTGGGATGGGACTAGAACAATGCATATGGCGTTTTGGATAATGTTTGGGCTGATATGCATTGTAATTGTTAATTGAAGTATATAGATGTGCATTCATTGATGTTTAGTCTGCTCCTTCTGTTCCAAAATGTTGAGTCATATAAGCCGTGGACCTTTCAGCTCACGGAAGCAGAGCGCGCCCGTGTAATGGAGTCCAGCTTATCCTGGTCCAAAGTGCCGCTGTTTACTTCTTCCGCGACGTGCTCGAGTGCCTCTCTCTTTCTCTTGGGCCTATTATTGGTAAATTAGTATTTCTTATAGATAAATAGCTGGTTAGAAACGTACATTAGGTAGCGAACATCGACGATACGTAGCCCAACGGTCAAGATGACCACCAGTACTGCAAGAGCAATAGCCGATTGCCATCCATACTTGTCTGGGAGCGGAGTTAGCAGGAATTTGTACGAAAGGCGACATATTGCACCTACAGTATGGGGCTTGGCTGGCTGGCCAGACCAGCACCTGGCTCCAGGCTGAGATGGAATAGTAGCCTGCAATGGACGCACCGACAATGAGTGTGCGCATTTCAGGATCTCTCGGCGCCCTAATATGAAAGAGTTAGCTGGTGACTTCGCACATATTGTAAGGTGCAGCGGACAAGACGCACAAGTCAGAAAGCCATGCCCAGATGAGCGGCGCCGTACCAAGAGGGATGTGGGACAAGAAGTATCCCGCGTATGCTGCTGACAATGGTGTTCCTTGGGGGTGGGATGTCCAAACACTCAGTATTATAGAAGCAATGATTATGATAATTGCTACGCGGAATCTGTCAGTCACTAGTTTTGGCATATTGTAGAAGATGTGATTTACCTTGGGCAACAATCAATAGCCATCTGGTTCGAAGAGCGTCGGACAATAGCGCCCATACCCACACTAAACCAATTGTTAGTATAGCGAAATATCTTGAATATACAGTGCTCATACCAAAGACTACATTGATAGCGCTACCGCCAATCGGGATCAAGTTGACCTGCTCCCGAGACCATCGAGAACTTCCGTCGCTGTTCTTGATTGACTTGAGAAACAGGTTGAAGTAATTGTAGCCTGAAGTAGCTAGAACCATGGCAATGTATAGAACACCAATTACATATACAAGCCATCCAGCAAACGTGCGCCTGCGAATATTAGTTCAGTTTTGGAATTTGTCGTTAAGGGGCCGTTACTTACTTTGCACCAGCCCATGACATGGGTTTGGTGTCAATGCGATGGGTTCTGTTAAGTCGGCTGACGGCCAATTCGGAGTGAACTCTCTTAAACCAGAAAGCCCATGGGTTAGGCTTGTGAGGCATGTCGGGAAGCATGACATAGCCTGCCAATCCCCAGATGACGGTAATGATGGCATTGATTATAAAGAGCCATCTTAGTTGTGTTAGCAAATGTTTGTGTAAGAGATTCTCTTTTACTTGTCAATGTACCTCCATCCTGAAAGACCGTATCTACCGTCTAGAGTTCCGATGATGCCAGCGGCGCAAGCGCCAGACATCATTTGGCCAATGGCCTGGCAAGAATGATAGAAGCCGATACGCTTTGCCATTTCAAGCGGCGTATACCAAGACACTACGGAATCAGCAAGAGATGTATGCAGTTTTTCACTGTGAGGACTCACTGAACAGAGTAATCATGCCGGGATAGGCAGCACTCTCACATAGGCCGAGGAAAGCACGCAGGATATAGACTTGCTGAGCATTCTTGGTAAGGGCAAAAAGTCCAGTGATTATGCCCCAGATGACTTCCAGAGACGGCAGCCACCAGCTGGGTCGGACATAGGTCATGATGATTTGAGAGGGGATGAGCATGAGACAATAGGCAATGTTGAAGTATGTAGTGAAGCTTGTTGCGGCGAATGTTAGCGGAAAAGGCACGGCAACCTCTCAGACTGGATCATTTACAAATTGAGTTCATTTCCATATAGCTCGAGTTCCTCTTTCATGCCCGAGACGTATGCATTTCCAATGTTGGATTGGTCAAGGAACCTGGGCAGACAGTCAGTTGGGACAAGGCATTAGACGCGGCAACAGGGGACACTCACTTGATGACTGCAGTGTTGAACAAGTCAGTATTTATTCCGTGATTGACGCCTGCTAGTATTTTAAGTCCACTTACTTTGCGAAATGCAGCCAAACGTCAACAAAAAAATGTCCAACCGCACAACAAAGGCCCGTTCCTCTTTTGAAACGACATTTACAAGCTGTGGCTCCTCTGAGCGGCGAAAGAGGCTCTTGAGTTTTGCCATGGTACAGAACACTACTCAAAATGTGTGTTTGTAATCGTCAAGAAGATTCGTCCTTATCTTCTCCGGATGAGGAGAAGTAGAAAGGAATGGTTCATCCGAGACATGTACTGAGAGTGACACTCAATGCCTGCCGGTACTTGGCCGAGTCTAGTTTGTGCGGGGGTTACACTGACGGCTCGCTACGACATCGGAGCTAACCAAGTGGGCTTATCTCTGTGCACTACTCTAAACTAGGACGGCGTTAGGAAAGAGAAACAAGGATGGTTGTCTTGGCCATCTAAGGTTTCTATCATGTTAGAGTAAGCCGCTACTTTGAACCCGAAGAGGGTGATACAAAGAGTACTTTCATAGGCCACCACATTTATCTGTCTTCGCTTCTGCACTTTACTTACGTTGAGATGAAGCCGGAAGCCAAGACTGGCTGGGCTCGGCGGCCGATTGTGGAGGCTGGAGGAGACATTGCCAAATTTGGCCATATGCCAAGGTGGGGGTCGAGCAGTGGTGACTTTCTATGAGAAATAGTGTAAGTGAATACGTCGTTGGCGACCACTGGTACTAAACTACGAGCGGTTGACGCAGTAGAGACACTAGGTAAGCTGGAAATTCAGCTTATCTCGGCAGAGGGATACATCCACATCGCACGATTGGCCGCGGCTCTCTATTAATTCATACTATTTGGGGAGTGGAGTGTTTGCTGTTGGTAATTAGGCCGATATTGGGTATTAGTAATACAAAGTTTCGAAATCCAAGTTCTATTATGTAGGCTATAACAAAGGCTGGTCCAGGATATATGTATTTATATATATATAGGGCTCTGAATTCAGTAGAAAAACTGCATTCTAAGAAGCAACATGAACCATGGACTTGTCCTTTAACCGAAAAACTGCCCTCGTTACAGGCGCCAATGGGTACATCGGAAATGCAGTCTGTCGAGTATTCGTCCGTGCTGGGTGGACGGTATACGGCCTCGCACGAAAACAAGAGGCATTGCAAGCCCTCGCTGCAGAGGAAATAATTCCAGTCCATGGAGCGCTTGGAGATAACTCCTTCTTGACTTCATTATTTGCCAGGCAAAAGACCTTTGATGTTATCGTCTCAACGACTGAGCACCTACCGGACTTTGGCTCTCATTTCAATAATATCATGTCGATGATACTCGAGGTTGCCAAGTCAAGCAGTAGTCTTGGTGTGCGCCAGCTTCTACTCTTTTCATCTGGGTGCAAAGATTATGGAATGACGGTCGGGCAGATGAGGCTCACCTTGCGCCTCACACGGTAGTCTCACCATTGAATCCGCCCGCCTCGTTGAAGCCTCGCACGGACAACGCCCCTCGTGTATTCGACTATACCGAATATTTTGACGCCGCGATCGTTCGTCCAACCACTGTGTTTGGGCGAAGCGGCGGCTATTACGGCCCCTTTTTTGAGCTTGCCCGACATGCAAAAGAAAGTAATACGCCTTTATGTCTACCTGCACATATGACCAGTATCCTCCACGGGACACACATTTACGACTGCGCCGAGGCATACGTCAAGCTTGCGGAGCATACAAGGAGCCGGGTTGCCGGACAAGTTTTCAATGTGTCTTCTCGGAGATATGAAACATAACAGGGGATTTCAGAAGCGCTGGTCAAAGAGTACGACATCCAAAGTGAAGTGGTTTACCAACCTCCTGACACCGAAGTCGGCAAGGCTTTTGATGTTGTTCAGGTTTTGACTGGCTTCTCGCAATGGGTTGGGAGCGATAAAATACGCCGAGAAACTGGCTGGAAGGACAGTAAATCGCTCTTTGCAGAAGGTCTCAGAGCCTACCGATTAGCATATGAAGCTGCTGCTGAGGCTGGGCATAGTAATGTCCTGAGGGTTAAGGGCTATGGAGGGTCTTGAGACGCGCCGTTGACCTGGCTAAAGGATAGTAATTCGTCATTTACTTTTGAAATATAGATTTTCTTTAAATTTTTCCCGGGCTGACCTTCTAATCATTAATATTTGCGTTTTAAAAGGGAGCTTCTAAACAGCCAGACGTGGTTTGGCTGAGGTAGTGAGCGGACCTTCGCGATACTACACTATGACGGCGTCGGCGACTGAGTAGCAGCCCTGAGAAAGTAGTATTGAAATATGGCGCTACTTTGACTCCGAATATTGGGTTGCCCAAGGTATTGTCATTGACCGTCTCACTTGACAGTATCGAACCGTGGTGATCACCACTATTGCTCCTATACACTGGACTTAGCCCGGACGATGAGTAGTAATGCTCCTGACCATGGTTTCTCTCTGGTCTGACAAGACAACGCTAGCAAAAGACGGGTCATTTTACAACATGCAAATATCCTTGGTCCTTGCTGCAATTTATCCGGGATGCAGGGGACACGGGTGCCGAGACTGTACCACGCTGCTAGTTGTTGGAGGATGTATGGGTCGCTGATTTTAGTCATGTCCCCAGGCAGGGGCCACAACATTAACTCCTCTCTGAATAGGCGAACTCTGCCATTGGCTGTAATTCTCAGCGGCTAAAGCGGTTGACGCGGAAATAGAGAGAAATATTATCGGGTGTTCTTGGCAAGCACGTGGCGTTCCGACGGACAGGGACAGTATGGGGACAGTGGCGCAAGGCTCTCCGTCTGCACAGGGCGATAATTGACGCCGCCGCGATGGTTTGGCTGGCGGTGGCTTTGCGAGCACTCTCATGCAGTCTCCTGCAGGCCGGAGCCCCGGTCGACCATATCATCCTCATCACTTCATGTACCTATGCAGCCAACTGGGAGGCTGACGAGGTAAAGCCTGAGGAAGTCCCCTGGTGCGCAGGCCGTGGCTTGCATTTTGAAGCTGCAGCTCCGGCTTCGCCCTGTGCCCGGTCTTCCAATAATAAAACAATGCGGTAACAAGTGGCCCAGGATGCCATTTGGGTCGAGAGTCTGGCTGCATTTACGAAACGCTCCTTTCTGCAGCCAATTTAGAAGACCCGTCCTAAAAATAACACTTCAGCATGCTTATAATTTTCAAGTTGGGTCAGTAGACTTGAACGACTTATAAATAGAGCTTGCTGCCTTACGGCTGTAATGGAGTTGCCCCTCGTTTACTTCTTCTAAATACTATGATCACTTCTTTTTAGCAAAGCACTGCTTTTTGTTACCAATCAACCTTGAAATGTCGCCTACTTTTTCACTCGCGGACTCCTCCGACTCTATGCTGGCTGTAGACGCCGGAGAGAAGCACACTGTTTCTTCAGAGAACTCCAACGGGAGCATCAAGTCAGACATTTCTCTAGAAAGCAACAGTGAATCGGCTACCGAGCCGTCCAGCTTGGAACCTACAACGTCTCTGGACGTTGACCAAGATTGTAGGGCTCATATACTTGCAGAGGACCCATTTGACAGCGATGCCAGTCGAGCCCTCTTTGACGCCATTGACAAGTTTCAATCCTGCGGCGCCAACAGTGAAGTGGGCACTCCACAGGTGAGTAACCTAACAAATCACTACTTGTCAAGATATCCGCTAACCTATACATTGCCAGCTTGTGGTTGTCGGGTCCCAGTCAGTCGGGAAGTCTTCATTGCTTCAGAGTTTAACGGACATACCGTTTGCCGTCGGCGAAAACTGCTGTACTCGTTTTGCAACTCGCATAGTGTCACGTCGGACCGCGCCCGGCACTCACAATGAGGTCAAGATATCCATTTCCCCGCCCGGATTTAGAACGAAATTCTTCGAAAGTGTTCCAGAAGAAGTTTACCACGACTTCATCAAGGTCAAAACGTCGCTAAAATTGGACGAGTTCAAAGAGATCGTCGATGAGGTAAGCCAGTAGACAACGTCATTACCCCAAAGCAGCTTGTAACCTCAGACATAGGTCTCGACCAAGTATTTGGGTATTAACCCAGGTGTTGGTAAAGATAAGAAGAACTTTGCCGCCGAAGTTCTCAAAATCGAGGTCTCGGGGCCTAATCGATCTCATTTCAGCATTCTCGACATTCCTGGCATCATCGCCAACGATTACAACGTTCAAAAACACGAGGTGGAAAACGTTCGAGATTTGGTCATCGAGTATATGAAGCAGCCCGAGAATATTGTCATGTAAGTTTTTCAGAGCTTTCAAATTGTTGGTTCATAAGTGCTCATTCTCTTTCGCAGATGCGTGGCTGACGCAAGTTTCGATCTTTCCAATCAGGGGATATTCCCGCTGGCAGCCGAAAACGTCCCAAAGGAGCGGCGAATTGGGGTTTTTACAAAATGTGATTGCACCAAAGGGAGCAAATACGTGAGTTATGGCAGGTACCATCCCTCAGATTGCATATGGAAGCTAATACCTTGTAGGTCGTTGACGTTGTCAATGGAGATGTTAGCGGGCTCGGCGGGATGCAGCGTCATGAGTGGTTTGTGGTCCGCAATAAGACAGATGCAGACGATGAAGACCCAAATTTCAACCTGAATGACACAGAGAACAAGTTGTTTGAGCAGTCGCCCTGGAACGCGATTTCCGAGAGCCGCCGGGGATCAACTATGCTGAAGCAGTATCTCGCCGGGCTGCTCTGCGAGAAGATATGTGCTGTTTTTCCCACGCTATTCGAGCGCCTCAATATAACGCTCAAACGTGTTCGCAAGCAACGAAAAGATTTGGGGGAGTCACGCGACACTCATGAAAAGCGGAGAGCACATTTGGTTGATATTGCACAGTTATTTCAAGAGTGTGCAATCAGGGCTCTCAAGAAGCCTTGGGATATTGAAGATGAAGTCAACAAGGTTCGCAAAATTGTCCGAGGTTTTAATGCAACATTTGCGAAAGAAATGCAACTTAGTGGTCATGCCTATGAGTTTGAGGACCAGTCGTTGACTGAGGAAGAGTGCCTCGGAAGACTGGAAAAAGCGCTCAGCCTGAACGAGAGAGAAGACAACACTGTCTCAGACACTGCTCACGCTCCATTTCAAACGGTGAACGCGGGAATACTGGAAAGAAGCGCCAGTGAGACGAAACCAATATTTGCTGCGATTCGTGGAGAAGTAGAACAGTGTAGTTGCACTGAGCTACCCGGACGAGTGCATCACGATGTACTGCCGCGTCTTTACAAACTCCAGAGAAATACGTGGCTCAAATTGGCGGAGGAGCACATAGGGAGAGTTTCGCAAGCCGTCGCTACTGCGTCTGCGAATCTTCTCAAGGCCACTTGTGAACATCATGGGGCAACCGAGACGCTAAAGAACGAGATTCTTCTCACGGTGGGAGAGTTCTATAACGAGTCTCTGACTGGGGCTTTGCGCGAGTTGCGAAGATACTCGGATGATGACTTGTCCAAAATACTGCAAACTGACGATGCTGGTTTTGAGAGAAAGCTTCGGCTGCTTCGCACTCTGCGCATGGTAAAAAGTATGACAGATGCTTTATATACCTTACAGGGTAATCGAGGACAGCTCTCTGTTGAGAAGCTCTCCGATCTTGCGTATTCAAAATACCATTTTTCTGCCACGGATAACACTGTTTTGGATGTTCACGATACTCTTAAAGTATATTATGAGGTACAGTACCACGCCATGGCGGTGTTCCAAGAGAATATGACGGGCAGACGGCTTACTCTTCTCCAGGTTTCTCTAAAATCGTTTGTTAGGCATGTCACAACTTGCATTGTCGAGAATTTTGTGACAGACCCTCAAGGTGCTCTTCTTGCGTTTTCGCCAGCGTTCATCTATTCTCTTCCAGACGTTGAAGTGGACCGTCTCGGTGCTGAAGACGTCGAAACTGCTTTAAAAAGGGTACAGCTCGCAGACCGAATCAAGATGTTAGAGAATGTTCAGCGAATTGGGCGTGAGGCCATGGCCATGGCTGCAGCGAAGCCAATGATGGCACACTAATGAATGTTGCCGGTGTTATAGTTTGTTTTATCATTTAATTTGATCGAATAATACTCTCTTTGTCCTTTTTGTTATCTTCTCAGTGAACTTGCCCTTGAATTCAAACTTTTTAATAGGTAAGGCCGCTTAAATACCCTAAGGCTTCCGGCCGCACAAAGGCCCACCGAAAAGCCGGGGACAGCGCGGAGAAGACGGGGTTCGGGGCCGGTTGCCACAGAAAAGAGCCTTGCCCAAAAGAACCCGCCGAGCTAATACCCAATTAGGGCAGCTTCTTTTTCAATCCGCCGAAAGCCACCTTGGCACTTTTGCACCTTTTCCAACCCTTCGCATGGATTCGTCCCATCAGTGCAAGGCCAATTGTTGCATCCTGGTCCTCGAATTGCCTCATTAAAGCCTTGTTGCTTAGATATAAGATACCCCTTTTTCATTTTGCTATCGCGCTCCTTGCGCGTCGTGTATCCGCCATCATGTCAATGGCAGTGTCCGTCCTGCTTGCTGCGGGCTCGCTGATTGTGAGCACCTTTATCAACTACTCGCCGTACACGATGGCCACTACGCTGCCAGCGGGAGTTGATCCGTGGGCAGACTCGCCGATTCCTCTTGTTGCTACGCCGCAGTTTGAGACGGGCAAGGTATAAGCTCCGTGACACATTCGGAAGCGACTTTTATGCTGACCCTAAGAACAGACGGATATCTTCTCTGCTGGAGCTACACACATGGCTCTCGTCCACAATGCCCTTATTCGAGGTTTCAACTCAATCTATGTGCAGGTCCCATATATCAGGGACGAAGTCAAGTCTGACTTTATCGGGTACTCGCTGACCTGGGCCAAGTTTGCTACATCTCACCACCACGATGAAGAAGACAACCTGTTCATCAAGGTCGCGGAACTCCTGCAAGATAATAATATCTGGACCGAGACACACAAAGAACATGAAGCATTCATTGACGGCGTCAAGCTCTTTGAGACCTATCTGACCAGCCTCCCGGACAAAAAAGCCCTCTCTCCGGAGAGACTAATCAGTATCATGGACTCGTTCCGCGAACCTCTCGGCCACCACCTCCACAGCGAAGTCACCACCATTGCCAACCTCTCTACGCATCCGCGCGCACCACCCCAGGGAACACTCGAGGCTGCCGCTGCTGCAGATGTGTTTAAGAACTGGGGCAAAAAGACAATTACCAAGGCGGGCATGGCGGATGTCGCGCCGTTCTTCTTCCTGAACCTCGATCGCACATTTGAGCAAAACATGTGGTGGGGCTGGCCGCCCATGCCTAAGGCGATTCGATGGGGTATTGTGAATATTGCGGGCATGTACCATGGCAACTGGTGGAAGTTTGCTAGTTGTGCGCAGGACGGTACGCCGCGAGAGCTGTTTGGGCTGGAGTATCGCAACCATGGAACAAAGGGGGCCACTGCGCCAAAGAAGACGAGTGAAGGGGAACTGTAACAATAAGGAAATATACCAATGGAATGATTGTGCATTCTCTTTGGAGGAAATTATTAATATTGGAATTGTTCTTTGCCTCCTTTCCTGTAAAAACAAAAAACAAATCATGGGGCAAGGTGTGCATTTAAAAATGGTCTCGGGAGTAGTGAAGGCAAGCAAGCATCGTGTTGGTAAACCGCCACACAAATTGTAGTGACTCGGACTGGAAGCCACGAACAAGATCTGCAATTAGTTACTGGAGAATTTTGCAGGAGCATATAAGCGACGTAATCCCTACTGACGTTTTGTATTGTTGGCACTGACCTGCACGCACCACACACCACACTCTACACACTGCACATCAACAAGCAACTTACACTTCAGGAATCATGGCAGCCACGCTGGAAAGCTTCGCCTATATCGCCATACCTCTTCCGGACGTTGAGTACGTACCACGCCGTCCAAAGACTGGATAGAAATTGCACTGACACGATATGCCAGAACGGGATATATGATGGTCACCATGAACATTACCCGTATCGAAGACTGCTGGAGAATCCAGCAACTCGCCTGTGTACCGGCAATGCAAGATGCGCCGACAGTGGCATATGAGGACAGTGAGTCCCGTGAGTTAATCCAACGGCAAGGGAATCCCGCAAATGAAGCAAAGCAGAAAACTAACAGACGGGACTGATAGAGTATCCCGCTTTCGTGGCAGACGAGTCGCGATGGAACGGTCTGCTGCGTCTTCTGGGCTTTCGACGACACTGATGGGAGGATAAGCTGGATATAAGGATACCTAGATGAGACCTTCCAAAAGGCAAACGTTGGCTGATGTCTTGTCAAGTGCCAGATACTTTTGTTTTGCTCTTTATATGTATTAAAATAAACTATGGACACGCTGGTGATTCTTCTTTATAAACAAATGATATCTCAAATTCGCCGTTTATGTCTTAACATTAATGCACTATTCCTCTGCCGCTCTGAGTATCGTTTTTCCTTCCTTTCCGGGTTGATAATTAGCCGCAGCATACGGTGGCTTCTTTGACGCCAGCCCCTTGCTCAGGTGTCCTATTGCGCATTAGTATTTCGAAGCCGCTTCCTATCGTGCATATTTCCGGTAGCGTACCTTGTAATCATGTGTTCCCAGTTGAAAGCAAAGTTGCCAATATAGGCACCGATGAGGATACAAGCAAAGATGTAGCCATTGTAGTACATGGCGAGCCTACAAGCAAGACGACAAAGTTAGCAATCCAGCCACATCCAATTTTTTTCTTCTCAAACTTACAGCATCACAATATACGCCGTACCAAACTGAAGCATGTGCAAAAACGAGCGAATAGCCTGCTGCAAAACAGTCGGTCTAAACGGAGGAACAGGAGCACACGGCACGGTTCCCGCACCAGCAGCCCCCATAGCTCCAGCAGCACCCATGGCAGCAGCAGCACCGCCGTCACCCAACTTTTCAATAGCCGCGCCGGCAGCCTGGACCCGCGACAGGTGTTGATTGACGAGGAAGCGGTCGTATTCGCGGGCAGCGCGGCGGAGGCCCTCGAGGGCGGTGACGAGGACGACGGTAGCGATGCAGGCGCCGGCGAATTGGCCGTTGGTTTCAATGTACCATTGGTCGGAGAGGAAGCAGCTGCCGATTGTGTTGATGTTGAAGAGCATCTGTATTGTTTGTAGTGTTAGTCGTCGTCTTGACGCTCAGGAAAGACAAGATGCGTTGTAATCCGTCTGAGCTTACAGAAACTTTGCATTGCTTTCCTCCGCTGCCCATTCCCATGTCCATGCCGCCGTGATCCATGCCGCCGTGATCCATGCCGCCCATATCCATGCCACTGTGGTCCATGGCGCCTGAGGTCGAGGCGGGCATGTCCATTGATGTAGTTGTTGATCCCATGTCCATATTCATGATGATTGGCGGTTGCGTGTGTTGAGCACGCGCGTGTAGGCAATCTGTGTGTGTGTGCAGTGACAATGTCTCGGTTATATGAGTTTGGTGGGTGGGTGTCTATAGACAATGCGATTCAAGGTCGCCAAAAAGAATGCGAACAATTTGATTGTCGGGAAAAAGACCACTAGTCAACGAGTCCGGAGTCGATGAAAAGAAGAGAAATCCGGGTTCTCAGATTCCAAAATTAACAAACTTCAAGGATATAAGGTTTTGGGACACAAGGTTCAACTACGCACGAGTAGGTATGACCCGAGGCGGGTATGGGCACTTATTTCTACTACTCGTACTCTACTCCGTACTCTAGCTCGTAAGGTTTGCGCACGATTTCGGCACCCACGGGCGGGTACCCTTGTGGACGATGCGACCCCCTAGGAACTACTTGTACAGTTAGCGTGGTGTAGTCGCCCTGTGGCAGCGCGAAAAACTGCCTCATACTCTCGCCTTGTACCACTAAATTTGCTCTCCGGGTCTTTTTAATGTGACTTTGTTTCACGTAGGGCCTGACCGCCCGTACGGTAGCAATACGAGAGCCTGTATCAAATTTTTTTTTTTTGGCCCTCAAGCGCAGTTTCCATCCTCTTCTTTCACTCCAATACGAGCCAGTACTCCAAACGATACTTGTCCTGGCCACACAGACTGCGTGAGATTGAGCAAGTTTTCCGGGGGAGATGGACACCGCTGCGGATCCCAGAGTGTGGGGCGGGAGACTGAGCATTAGTAGGTACATACGGCGCCACCAAAGGGCCACATCTCGACCGCGCAAGGATTTCCTTGTATCTAGAGGAGACATTCAGGGCACTTTGTCCCTCTTGTGACAGCCAAGTTGACATTACTTGCTCACTTTCCTTTTTGCCAGTATGCGCGAGTATGTCATTGCTACCCTCAAACGTGCTCTTCCCGAGCGGATCTCGCTCCCGCATCGGCCCATCCATGAAACGGTTCCATCAGCCCGACGACGTACGACCCGCCCAAAGAAGCCTCTTGGAGTGAAAGGCATTTATCTCAGCTCGTCGGAGCGGCGTCTACGAGTAATTAATCATCACGTGGCAGAACTTGTCTCGTAGGACCTTTGAAAAAGACGAGTCTTGGTTTCGCAGTGACCTCTTGAAACAGCCTCACCTAACAACTACCTACAAGAAACAAAAAGTGGCAAGGAAAACATAAGCCTCAACGCATGATGCATCATCTCTCCATCACCACCATTATTATAACTTACACCATGATATATACCGGCATTTTCCCTCCCTCCCTCCCACCACTCAAAACAACAACACGCTATACCCGTGGATATTCAAACACTTGGCAATATCCCAATTCTCATCCACCTGACCCGTGCTGGCCCACACCTTTTCCATGATCAGTTTCGACTCTTTAATCGTCCCAAACACCTGCAGCGGCCCAAGCCTCGTCACCATTTCTCTAAACTTATCATGCTCCTCTGGCGGTGCGAGGCAGCCCACGACGCAGAACGGAAATGCCATTGACTGCAGAGTCTTACCGCCAGGAATATTCCACATGAGCTCTGTCGCCTTTGCAACCGAGCATTGTATCTCCGGACTAGATGGCTGCCATCCCGACATGACTGTGTTGAGATAGATCAATGCTGCGTGGAGCCATATCAGATTGTGCACCAAGAACGCCGGGTTCGCGTCTTCGTTGGTTGGGTTCAGACTCGCCAGCGGATCCTGAGCCAGCGACAGCGCTCTGTCGACCGGATCCTGTACCAGGCTCTGGCTCTCCAAATGTTGTATGTTGGATCGAATCGTCTCTGCGAGCACCGATCCTCTAATTACAATATCGCTCATGCAGAGTGATCCCGCCCTCTTCTGCTCCTTCTTGTATGCATCGAGGGACGCAATCTCACTCAGCATCTGAATCACCCAGTTGTACAGCCCAAAAAATTCTTGCATGAGAAGCGGCCGTGCGGGCTGTGGCTCGACACCCATCCCAAAGTCCGGGCACCCAGGGATGACGTGGCTCTGGTAGTTGTATAGCCGTGGCGCCGTGGACATGGCAATGCTAGACATGACGTCCATGTACAGCAAATTGGCCCCAAAAAAGCGCAGCGAGGCTTGAGCAGTGCTCCATGGCCGACGCACGCCCATCTCAGGCGGCGGCCACTTTGGCGTCCAAAGGCTGTGGAGCGTTTCTGACCACGACTCGGGATTCGGCAGGATTTGGTGAAACAGCGCCATCGCGGCGTCGAGATGCATTTTCCAATTGCTCATGGTGCCGGTTGCCACCTCTACAATTAGCATCTGCAGGACGCATTGCAGTACGGTGAGTCCTTCACGGATATCAAAGGCAGGCTTCTTGGCGTTGATGGCCACAATATTCTTTTGCAGCTCCGTCAGGCTAATCTCCATCTGACGCTGCAGCTGTTGCTCCATTCTGTTCGTGCAGGATTCGTGGTTCTCTGCTCCCCCTGCCAGAAGCACGCCAAAGAACCAGGATGACAGCGATATGGCCGTGTAGTAAATCGAGCGACTCGAGTTGAGCAGCACGTCCAGCACCCAGCCACGTCCACCGACTAGCAGCGGCGGGCGGTAGTGAGGAAACAGGTACGGAAACACAAAGTCGGCGTAAATCATAATCATGTGTGTATCCTGTTTCGAATCGTAGCCCTTTTCCTCGCCCGCTTTGAAGAGCTGATTATGCCACGGCATGTCTGGCGACGTACCCGTAGTGTGGCTGTTGGATCCAGGCGACGTCTCGTGGGCGTGATCGGTATCTGATGAAGTAACGAGGCCGCTCCTTTTGGTAGATTTGCCATCATTGTCGCCCAGGCTGACCATGCGCGTGCCATGTTCCAGCAACTCGAGGTATTTGCGATCCCGCCTTTGTCTCGCCTGCTTCTTGACCTGTGCCTTGATCGTCTCCGCCATCATCCTCTGCTTCGGGCCGCCATCCATCCATTCCGGCTTCTCCTCGCCAAAGTGGCAATCAATCTCCAGCACGGAGCAGCCATCACAGATTGGGCGCTTCTCATCGCACTTTTTGCGTCGGAGCCGGCAGGTGTAGCATCCCGATTGAGAGCGCACCTTGCCCGACAGCAGCTGTCTGAGGGACGCCATGACTTTGCGCGGATAAGACGGGCTACAGCAGTATCTGTAAGAGAAATTGTCTATGAGACGAAAAAGTAAAACACAGTCTGAATAAACGGATAGGCTAATGCTCAAGATTTCAAAAAGCCCCAAGACGCCCGCCTCATACAGAGCGGAGTTTGAACACCCTCTGTGGAGCGATTCGACGATTTCCGTTTATATGGGTGTGGTGGTGGCGTTGGAGCTAGTAGTGCCGACGGAGGAACGGGCTTAGCTTTTTAGTAAGCTCGGCAGATACACCGACGAAAATACCCTGCGGGCTGACCAGCCTTTTTGTTATTGGTAGCTCTCTTGACTTTACAGCTGAGATGATTTGCAAGGCTGCTGATGACTCCATAATTATAGGGCGTTTCAGCGGCAGGCGGGCTGCATCAGATCTGCTTATCATGAGCTGCTACGAATGCGAATGGCCGTGAGACAAGTCAGCAACACAGACTAATACTAGCAAGGAGGAAGTATATTTTTCTTCTCCGACGAAATTTGAAATAAGACATAGTGGAATACCCTAAACGACGCAGTGCATTTAATAATGTAGCATTCTATGTATGTATATTACCGACGCCCCGACCCATTTTCTAACATAAGCACTAGCCACGGGAAAGCAACAAAAGAGATACTAGATCGGCCAAGATTACATACAAGCAACTATACCCACTTACACCTTTTGACCATCCATGGGCTTATTAGATCCTCGGCCAAACAAGGTTTGCCTCTTCTCCAGTAGCCCCAAATCCCACCATCCTTCAATCCGTTCCAGAATCGTTTTGCGTCTAGACTTACTCCGCGCCAATGTCGCTGTCGATGCCGGCGAAGGCGGTGGTTCGTGCGGCACGCCGGCAGGCAAAGGTGGCACAGGAGGTAATTCTTCCAATGGCCTTGCACGATGACGTCTTCTCTTTTCATGCACCGAAGCCGTAGGTGGCGGCGGCGGCAGAAAGGCAGGGCTGTTGGGCTGCGAAAGCGGCTGTGGCACATTCATCCTGATACCCAAGTCGTCGGACGAGTCGCTGTCATACTTGTCGACAGACTGCTGCGCCATTGCCATTGTGCCCAAGCTACGAGCCCTGGGTAACAAACGAGCCTGCTTCGCCTCCCCCAACTCCTCCCTGACCGCCGGCCTCCTCCCACGGCCACACCTTCATTCGACATCCTTTTGTGCAGGGGCGGATGCGACTTTGATGCGGCGCCACAAAAACGCTGTGGTGGCGGTTGAAAGAGTAAAGAGCACACAGAGAGCAATGCTCATGCCCCATATGGATTTGAGTTGCAGGCACGACGGCTTGCTGGGGTCGACCCATACGTAGGTATTGTCTTTGAGTTTCTTGACATTGACAAAAAGCGAGTGTAGGAAATTGGCCGTGTTGCCTTTGGCTGGGAAGTCTGAGCATGTAAGGTAGCTGACCGGTTTGCCAACGACACATGCGACGACGATACCAGCAATGAGGCACAAGAAGTCTGCTGCGGTGGCGATGAGGAGAGGTAGCATCGAGTCCCAGTAGAGAATGTAGCTGATGACAATGTACAATGCAGCAAAACAAGCCTGTTGCCCAAATATTGTAAGACTTTTAAAGAAAATGGTAGACGAGGGGTTGACAGTACTTACCACCACAAGAGTGCCAATCAATGCAGCTGGGGGAGCATAATCGGAGGCAACAATATCAGAAACAAAAGCAGAACTCAACCCAATGATGACAACGAGGGCGCAAAACTGCATCGCCTTCAACACGGTAAAGGTGAGGCCCAATGCCCCGAGAGCAGGAGGTGGGGCCATTTTTAAAATTGAAACAGGAGTGACGAGAGACAGCTTTGGACGAGTACAGCACTTTGCTGTTTGTATTGGAAAGCGCCTTGCGTAGAAGGGGATCCGAGCCGGGAGATGATCGAAGGAGGAAATGCTGTTGGCGTGTTGCTTTGCAGCCGACAGAGGACACAGTGGTGCAATTGAGGAACAGAGCACCGGAAAAGAAAAGAAAACGAAGGAAGCCGGCTTCTTCTTTGTATAGCTTTCGAGAGAGGCTGTCGAGCCAATTTGTTGTGGGATGGGGACGGTGTCTTTGATATATGGCAGCGTGTAAGTGACGGGCAGTATACAACTTGTAAAAGTGACAGAGGAAGTAAAAAGAAAGAAAAAATCAAGACAAATAAAAAAAAGGAACAATAGAAAGTACAAAGGGAATTGATAAAATTCAAAAGAGAAAAAGAGCTTGGAATTGTTTGGTAAACCAGTCATTTGGAATCGGGACAGGAGGCTCTTTATACACCGTCCCAGCCCTTCTTCACCAAAGCCAAACGACAAACACGGCGCCTTAATCATTTTTCACGCTGCAACAAATATTCATGCAAACGTTCCAAAACGGGAAATCAACATAGCCTCCAAACATACTGAAGCAAGGAAAAAGGTATTTTTACACACACGCAGTTCCCCTTTCTGCTCGCTATTATTCACCCAACCTGATACAGCCGCTGGTATCGCCAGCCGCCGGCGTCAACCAATCGCGGGGCTCCGGTTCGGATGGCAGGGTTGCCCGGTTTCAACCACGGCTCCGCCCAAACGCGGGTGCTTCTAAGCGCCGACGGCGCAGGTGCGACATACAAGCCTCCATTGGATCTGGGCGCACCATACACGCAGCAGCTTACATGGATTTCAGTACGTATACAAGGTGTAGAAGACTGCCCGCGTAACAGGCCAGATGAAGGTTCCCATTGCGGGTCCTCTTCGTCCTGTTTTATACTCAGATCTACAGGCCTAGAACCATCCGGCGATCCAGGTTTCACGGTGCAACAGGTTGAGAGTGCTCAAGAGTCAAAACCTTGTAATCGTGACTAGTCAGTTATGGCAGCGCCAAGACGCCAATCTAAACAGTTCTTTTTACTTTGGAAAACATGCTCTTTGCCTATTTTGCTTCGCCGCCTTTGAAACGGTACAACCTCCCGTATTCCTCCTCTGCTAACCAATCGTATTCTCGGTCTCTTCTAATGCTATGTATAGAAATGATGGCTCGTTGTTTAGCCAAGCAGGTCGCCAGAAGTGGAGCCGCCGCTAGCTCCGGATCCCTGGTTAGAGGACGTGGCTGGCGCACCCCAAATGCCTGCGCTACTCTTCTCCTTGGCCAGCTGGCCCATTGTTGGTCCAGCGGTGGGAGTGTTGGATTTCTTGATGCCGGCGCTGGCCTTGCCCCACAGAGCGCCAAATGCATCACCGCCTGCGGCTGGGGCTGCTGCCTTGCCACCGAACTGTACAGGACGAGCGTTTGCCATTGTTGTAGGTCCGGAGCTGGCAGTGCTAGTGGGCATGGCAGTCATGGCCGGAGTGCTAGCTTGCGCTGAGGACTGTGACTGGACACCCCCAAAATAATTTGGGCCAGCTTGCTGTTGCGCGGCAGGCGCAGTTTGCGGCTGCGATGGCGCTGATGGGGGAACTGACAGCCCAGCGTAATTGGCGGAAGAGCTGGGCGCGGGAGAAATAGACGAAAGGTTCATCATCTGAGTGAGGTCGGCCTGCTTGGGGGCCGATACCGGTTGAGGTGCGGCGAATTGAGTAGAAGAGCCAGACGGAACGGATGGAGCCGCCGATTGGAAGTCGTCAAACTCGTCATCGTCGTTTGCAGCATTGTTGCTAGTCTCGGTGTTGCTCGGTTTAGCTAGGTCCGCTAGGCTTGATCCACCTGCAGGAGCAGCAGCGGGAGCGGCCGATGAGCTTGCCGGCTCGTCAAAAGAAAACAAGTCGACCTCTGGCTCCTTTGGCTTGGGAGGCTCTGCCTTCTTGGAGGCAGAGCGATCGGACCGACGCGTACTTCGCGAACTAGCAGCGGGTCTGTCGGCTTCGTCGAACTCGTCGTATTCTTCAAATCTATCGGATCGGCCGCCAGACTCTTGATAGTCGCTGGACTGGCCGCCAAATCCGCCACCGTCGCCATATACGCCGCCAGAGTAGCCGCCAAACGTTGCAGGGCCACCAGACGACTCAGGGCCGAAGCCGCCATACCTACTGCCACCTGAGAAGCCACCTCCTCCAAATGTGCCACCTTCAACACCAGTATACTTGTTTTTCGTTGCTCGCGCCTTCTTCCTTTCAGATCGGATGCGATCGACATCGCCCAGAAGCTCCGCTAGTTCCTTTGCGCGGTTACGTACGTTTATACCTTGATCCTTGCCGCTCTGATCAATAAAGTGAAACTGCCGAAGCATCTTTAATAACGTGAGATGTCCACGGGCGTCGTCAACAACCCTTTCAGAGCCGTGCTTAATGAGGAATTCGAGGAGCTGGAGGGCCTTGTAGATTTGTCGCCATTCTTCGGCCGCCTTTTCCGTGAATCGACGATAGATCATGGGCATAATTTCGTTCAATGTTTGGCTAGCAATCGTTAGTCTCGAAGCAAGATGGCGCGCATAGAGTTTTCTAACTAGTTGAATGTGCCATTGGCAATCTCTTGCATCAAGGTCGTCGATGCTCCCCACGGCTCGTTGTTCGTCGCCTCTCGCACCTGTTGGGCATCAGCGTCAACCCCTGGCATAACCGCCTATAATTCCACAGACCTTGGACTCCATCTCAGTGAAGTTCATGACGGCTGTAAAAAAAAAAATTTAGCACAAGACCAATTGACGCAGGCAACCGATCTTACCATTTTGTGCTTTCCGGAACCCGGCCTTGATGTCATACAAGGTCATGTTCGACACCGTACTCTTGAGGTCGTTGAAGTCCATTTTGCAAGATCCAAGAAGTCGAGAGACAATTAGTCGCAATCGGTCAGTTGGATTTGCAGAAGGATGTCCCCTGTACGGCCAGTGGCCAAGAGTTCAACTTGTATTAGCTTGTTCGATGGTTGTAGTCGTAGGCGCGAAGGTTAGGACACGGTGATGACAGCGTTCATCGACATCCCTTGTCACGTGATCCTGCCAACTCTATTCTTGGATACGCACGTTTATCACAATACCGGAGTTGAGATAGGGACTTGAGCCCTCTGCTGGTTGATGGAAAGGAAAACTATTGAATTAACAGCGTTTTAGACTCATTTTTATTGCTGGTTGTTGAAATCAGTGACTGCCATTTTGTGTAAGAGCCCACGCTGATGAAAATACCTAAGGTAGACTCCAGCTCCCATTATGGGTACTGCCAGACGAACCTGGAGCTGCGGCCTCCGTCCTTTCAGTGTCCGGCAGACCATCTGCCAGGTGGTGCCCACCCGATGCGCTAGGTACCGCAGACGGCATGGAAGTCGGGACAAGGCCCGCCGGTATGTACCTGAGGCTTCAGGCCTACAGCAATGCCGGAACTGGCCTCACCCAAAACTTTTCCTTGAATCCGTACAATCACCCCTAACTGCGGCTTTCAGAATTGTCATTGCACCCATCCGAATTTACGTTTCAAACACCATAATTAAGTCTACGGTATGTTCTATTTTGGGTTTAGCCCCCCTTTTTTTTTTCCTGCTTTCAAGGCGACCGGGGGACAGCTGCAATGGAGCAAAACGAACGTTGACTTCTCGGCGTCGAATCATCTCTCTCGTGTCATGAGCATGTCAACAGGACATCAGGCAATGGCTTTAGTGCCACTCTGGAGGAGCACTGCTCCCTTCTCACACTCAGACATCTGATACAAGTTTGAGTTATTGAGAGAGACAACAACTACATCCGGGTTGCCAGGATCCCGTCGCTTCCCACGGCAACTGGATGGCTGTTGTTGCGGCTAGCTGCACAACGGACTGGCTGGTCCTCCAATGAGCTTAGCGTTCTGCCTCCGCCTGCTGCAGCCCGGTGGCTCCTCAAGCGAGTTCACGGTGCGCAGAAGCAAGCCGTGGTTGACTGAGGGCGGATTGTCCAAAGTGAAAGAAACCCGTCCAAGCTTTTACCAGACAACTCCTTGCACAGAGAAAAGACGCTCGAGAGCTACCAATTTGCTCAGCATCTGGTGTTTGCCCGGGATATTTTGTTGGTCGAGTCTTTTGTACTTGGGCTGCATCTTATTATTAGCGCCATACCTGGTACCGTTCCGTGGACTTCCGGGCGGGCGTGGGGAGCTTGGCCCTTGTTCAGGCGGCTCTGTTGCACCATTCAGCGGGTTGTCCCTTTGGAGGCCTATCACGTGACGCGCCTCTTCCCTTGAGGCCCGTCTTTTCCCATGTTCTGCCCCGTGCTATTGGCCAATTATTCCCGCTGACACTGCCCCTCAGAACAAAACAACATGAGATCAGCTCTTTTGCAACCCCTCCTACCCCGCCAGGCACTCTGCTCTGCAGCTCCTAGACCATTTATTCTTCCTAAGCTCGCTTCCACCTCTCAAACTTTCCGGGCAGCTCGTTTCTTCTCAGCAACAGCAGCGATGGGTAACTCTAAGGTGTAAGTGTTGTTGATATTTCTGTTCCGTCAGATGCCGTGTATTACCCCCGACAGTCGCTTACACTTGTTGTCGCAGTTTCTTCGATTTGGAGTGGGAGGGTCCCGTTTTCCAGAACGGCAAGCCTACCAGCACTGTTTCCGGTGAGTAATTTAACTCTGTTCAAGTCGACCATACTTCAAGAGTCCTCAGTAATTTGCAAAACAACTGGCCACCTTTGAGCTTGAGGAGTGGACAGTTACATGCTAATAAAGTTTCTATAAATAGTCCAGAAGGGCCGCATCAGCTTTAACCTCTTTGACGACGTCGTCCCCAAGACCGCCGCGAACTTCCGTGCTCTCTGCACTGGCGAGAAAGGCTTTGGATACAAGGGCTCATCTTTCCACCGTATTATCCCTGATTTTATGCTCCAGGGAGGTGACTTCACCCGTGGCAATGTACGATTCCTACACCAAATTCGGCATCGACACTATACTTATGTTTTGAATAGGGCACTGGTGGCAAGTCCATCTATGGCGACAAGTTTGCCGACGAGAACTTTCAGCTGAAGCACGAAAAACCTGGTCTGCTCTCCATGGCTAATGCTGGCCCCAACACGTATGTTTCCATAGTCACCACTGTTCCTATACTTCATCGCTAACTAGCGTCGACTCCATAGCAACGGCTCCCAGTTCTTCATCACGACCGTCGTTACCTCTTGGCTGAACGGCCGCCACGTCGTTTTCGGCGAGGTTGCTGACGATGAGTCTATGAACGTTGTCCGCGCCATCGAGGCCGCTGGCTCCGGCAACGGCAGCGTCAAGTACAGCAAGCGTCCCACCATTCTTGACAGCGGTGTTCTGTAAAGGGCTCATAGCCCCGTGTATCTTTAAACATGTCAATGTGCTTTTTAAATTGTTACAGAATCAGCACCATTTGCAGGGACTGTGTAATGGGCGCAGTGGAGGATTTGTTAGCATCAACAAAATTGTTTCTTGGATGAACGACTACCGACTAGCTTACTATGCGATGCATAATAGACGATAAACCTGGACTCGGCTCTGCCAAGTACCTTGTTCGAAACAATATTCTTTCAAGCTTCGAGAAAATGGTGTGTCGTGATATGTATCGACTTCAGCTATAGATCTAACAGTGCTCCCTATTCCATGACAATGGCCTGCTACCAGCATAAGAGGCGCATCAAATATTCTATGCTTACTGCCCCGTTATGTCATTGAACAGGGCAACTTTCAAGATGTTATAAACGCCCAAACTCCTCTAGAAAATGCCGTCAAATCAATCGATGCCCAGCCATGTCTTGAAATATTCGCAGTTGCTGGGGCCAACAGGGCCTCCATCTTCGCATAGATCAAACACGGGACATCGCCCACAGGGTGCCTCCGTGTAGGGACTGACGTACATCTCTGGCCCGGACAGATCCTCACTCCCAGCCCAGGGTTCTGTTGACTGCTTTGCAATCTTTGCCACTCGGTAGCCGACTTTTCCAGCCACGCGGACAGGCTCGATGAGATTATCCCAGACCAGGACGTCGACGAGCTTTCGAACGTCCTCTTCTGAAAGTATGGTATTATTCGTGATGCCGCTCGAGGATAGCAGCCGTGCAATGTCCCGAACGGACGGGTAATGCATGTAGCCAGCCGCAAGTGGCAGTAACGCAGACTCCCGCTTTGCCGCTGGCTGTTTCGTAACTCGTGAAGAAGGTTTATTCATCTCGTGGGCGTCGCGCTTCTTGCCCTTATCAATACCGCCCTGCAAAACACCTTTCTTTGGCACCTGTGTCCTGCCGCCCGACGAGGTCTTGCTCTTGTAGCTGCTCTGTCCCTTTATGAAGTCAAATACGACCCGCTGCAGCTCTTCTATAAAGGCGTCGTCAAAATTGTGGTCTGTGTACCACGGGCCACCGGTCGCGCGATCGCTCGGTCGGATCGAGGCCTTGATGTACATCTTTTTATTCGGGTGCTCGACATTCTTGAACGGCGCAATCAAGCCTTTGGTCTGTAGCTGCTTGAGCGCATTTTTGAGTACCGAGTCGTGCATATTTAGTTTCTTTTGGAGGGTTTGCGACCATATTCCATCGCCGCCGGCGTCGTCGATTAGCGAGTAGACCATGACTTGTTCGTCTGTTGTGCATTGTTTGTATCTTGACGCCAAACAACGGGTTAGCCACAATTTCAGTCAAATCGGCAAGCATGATCAACCCGTGGCATACTTGTGTGCTTCCTGCGCATCTCTCCATTTCCATAGTACCTGGCCAGAGGCCTCTCTCATGGTGATAAACAGCTTGTCATCACTTAGTGACTGCACCACCCGCGCCAGGAGCATCAGGTCCTTATTCGGAATGACGTCCAGGCGCAAGAGGTCATCTTGCGAGAACAAGTCATTTTCTGGCGCAGCCTCCTTGCATTTTTCATATAGTGCTTCTTTCCAGACAGCCAGCTTCGCGGTGTCAGCATCGCTTCCCGTGGGAGTCGCCGACGCGGCCGCCCTCGACATCTTGGTGTGACTCGTTCCGCCCCGCGGCTCGATTCGGTGGCTGGTCGTCTGAACAGCTTTTAAAGTCTCGATTCCTTTGTCATAGAGTATGTATTTAAATCCTTTGGACGATATGTTATATTAACACCTGCGCCGGCACGTCGAAAACGGTGTACAGACGCAAAAAAAAATTAAAAAATTCTGCGTTTCGGCCTTTGGGTTTGCGCTTTCAGGGTTTCTTCAACGTTCAGAAAAAGTTTGGGGACGACAAGGCGGCGATTTTTGCTGCAAACCCCACCCCACCATGGCAGGGAAGCTCCAAAACGCCACCAACGCTACCCACTGCCACTGCGCGCCAAATCATGAGCCTTGTCATTGGCTGGCATGGCCGAATCTTCAATACTGCACGCATTCGCATGACAACACTAGCATTAGTGAAAAGCGCAGTAAGCAATATCCGGGTCTATAAACTATCAAAATTACAATTCATTCGAACTATGCAGCTAGCGATTTCTAAATTGATTGTCTCGCTGTAAATCACTACAATAACACTGGTTGTACATAGGAACGTAAGGTAGCCAATGCCCTCTTCTTGTTCTTCCCCGTATATCATCGCTTTGTTGTACGCCTTTTAACGCCAGTCCTGCACCGTTGCCTCTTCCCGCCATTATGATGACGGCATGTCCACTATCCGTCAAAGTAAAAATTTGAGACCCGCGCCGAATGAAATAGAAGAAAAAGTATGATGGCTTCCCGTGACTAGGATGCGAAGCTCGTTGAACCGTTTCCTATAAAGTGGTTTCAGGCTCCTTAGTTTCTGCTTCTTTGTCCTTGTCTCCATCAACTTCCATAGCATCAGCAGCTGGTGCCTCCTTATCCTTGGTCTCAGAGGGCTCAGTCTTCTCCTCAGTAGCTTCTTCAGCTGGCTTCGGGTCTTCTTCTGTAGCCTCTGTCTTGGCAGGAGCTTCCTCCGCCTCGGACGGCTTCACCGTCTCATCGGTTGCTTCAATGGCAGCGGCAGCCGGAACGGCAGTATCGGATTCCGGTGCGGCCTCAGGCTCGCCATCCTCTTTCTTAATCGGAGTCTCGACATCTTCTTCTGCCGGGGCTGGATCTGCCATTTCAGCATCGCCGTCGCCATCGACCTTTTCGGGTTCAGCTTCCTTGGAGGTCTCGTCTTTTCCGGGCACTTCTTTGCTTTGCTCAGTTGCTGTAACGTCTTCAATGGTATCGTCGTTGGCATCGTGAACATCTTCCGCGGTGGCAGTATCAGCCTCGGCTTCATTGGTACGAGTGTGAGGAGAGGTTCTACCACTCTCGTCTTCGCCATCAGCCTTGTAGTCGGTAAATGTTCGCTTAGTGCTGCTTTGGCGGGTTGCTCCGTTGGCGCGAGCCATTTCGTCATCATCGCTGGCTTCAAACTCGGCGCTGTGCTCCACGTGTTTGTCCCAGCGATGTTCTGTCATTCGGACGTCCTTGTTCTCATCCTCGTCGAGGTCGTCGAGTTCTGCCTCTTCCTCGTCGGTCATGCCGCCAAATGGCTTGCGAGGGACGTCCTGCATTTGTACGGAGGGAGCTGGGCCGGTGTTGCGAAGATTGTCGATAACTGCAGCTGTGATCTTGTCGAGGTACTCACGGCTGTTTGAATTTTCCATGTTTGACGACCGAACGTTCAGCTCAAAATCAGGAGCATAGTACTAGAGTTTGTTAGAACATAATCCCCGAAATGATGCTGCTTCCAACGCTTACCTCGTAATATTCATTGTACGGGAGCGTCCGGGGCATCTCTTGTCCAACCAAGACACCAGTCTCATATGCCCAAGTACGAGCAACATTGCGCATGGTGTAGCCACCGCCACCGAGAACAAGAGTTGGAAGGCCAAAGCTCTTGACATAGCTGACGCAGTTTGCATGGCCGTCCATACTTAGATTGAAGCAACCAAGTCGGTCGCCAGACAAGCTGTCTCCGCCACATTGCAGGACAACAGCTTCTGGCTGATAGTACTTCATCACGTTCTCGATGACAGGTTCAAAAATGGATTTGTATGACTCGTCCGTAATGCCGTCTCGCAGAGGATAGTTGACCGAATAATGCTTGCCCTGGCCGATGCCAATATCACGAAGCTCGCCAGTGCCGGGGAAGTACTCTCCATACTTGTGGAAAGACACCGTCATGACACGATCGGTAGTGTAAAAGGCTTCTTCGACACCGTCGCCATGATGTACATCAATATCAATATAGAGGACACGCTTCATGAATCGTAGGAGTTCCAGGATGCCCAAGACGATATCTGTAGCAAATATGAGAATAAGTCTGTCACGACCTGGCGACTCGACTTACCGTTGACGTAGCAGAAGCCACTTGCTTCGCACTTCTTCGCATGGTGCAGACCTCCGGCCCAGTTGACAGCGACGTCACATTTTTGGCGGTTCAATCGCGCAGCACCCTCCATGCTACCGCCTGCGCTGATGCCGCAGAATTCAAAGAGACCATCAAAAACAGGACAGTCGTCACCAACATTGTATTTTCCCTGCTCGCGCATGTAGCTGTCCATGTTGTCTGGTGTGACCTTTTGAAGGAAATCAATGTAATCATCGGTATGGAACTGTGTCATTTCACCTCGAGTGGCAGGTTTTGCGCGCTGCGATTGTCAGTAAAATGGAAGCGAAATGCTGAGGCTGGTAAGCACTCACGTAAATTTCCATCTTTTGGTACAGATTGTACTGCATGATCAAACTATGAGCCAGGCGAATGCGGTGTGGCTTCATAGGATGACCTGTGACATAGGCATAGTTTCCAATATCTGAATCGTAAAAATATGCCACCTTCTTGGTTGAGGAGCCATTAAGGGCGACAGACCCAAGCTGGTCCTGGGGCACAGTCGTGTCGCCCATCGTGGTGTAAGGGTAGAAGATGCGAGTTGAGAGGAATTGGGGATAAGAAAAAAAAAGAGCTAATAAGGGCTGTCCGGTACCGATTCAAAGCCGAATTAAAGCAGCTCAAGCCCCATTTACCATCTGGGTCAACGGTGCCGAAAGACGCAGAGGATGTAATGAGGAAGTGGTTGTATGCGGATGCGATCGGTTCTGCCGCGAGCGTGGAGACTGCGGGCGAACGTCTCGCGAACTGGCAAAGGCCGGAACAAAGTTGTGGCGGCAGAGCTTCCCGCCAACGCTAACGAGGTACAGCACATCCCTTCCGCCAGATTTTGGAGCGTCAGTGGGCGGTGCAAGGTTTCACAGTGTGGGCCTTGGGCCGCCGCCTCAAGAAATCGGAGCAGGGGCATGCCACGCAGAGACAATCTCCGCACGTGACGCACCTTAGCTTACTACGAGTTGAGCAGGCTACCAGCGCTGGCGTCAACGGGCGGCGTTGCGAGAAGCTTCCCAAAACGACCGTGTCCTTCACATCATAGCATCGCAACATTGCCACACTTTGGCAATTCGACGTTTATTACTTCTACTACGCAAGCTTCATAGTTAATCGCTATAGAAGTCTGTCGGAACAATGGAGCGATTTAGGAATTTACTAGGCGGTGGCGGAATTGGTATGGGAGGCGCTGCCCATGGTTCGGTAAGCTTTGATGCTCTAGTTCTGCAGCTATAGCTGCTTTTGATTTGTTGCCTTCTGGCTAACTGACCCTGTGTTTAGGATAATACGAGTCTGGTCGACAATTCCGAAACCGTCTACATCTCCTCTCTGGCTCTCCTCAAGATGCTGCGCCACGGCCGCGCCGGCGTGCCGATGGAAGTGATGGGGCTCATGCTGGGAGAGTTCGTTGATGACTTCACCGTCAAGGTGATGGATGTGTTTGCTATGCCACAGAGCGGAACGGGAGTCAGTGTAGAGGCTGTCGATCCCGTGTTCCAAACAAAGATGATGGATATGCTGAGGCAAACGGGGAGGTAGGTTTCGCCAGGCTCCTTACGATGACGGAGGAAGCTAACTGTGTTTAGACCAGAGTCTGTCGTTGGCTGGTACCATTCGCATCCCGGTTTCGGTTGCTGGCTGTCTTCTGTCGATATCAACACACAGCAGTCTTTTGAGCAGCTAAACCCCCGCGCTGTCGCCGTCGTCGTCGACCCCATTCAGTCCGTCAAGGGCAAAGTCGTCATCGATGCATTCCGATTGATCAATCCTCAGCTCCTGATGATGGGCCAAGAGCCGCGTCAGAGCACCAGTAACTTGGGGCATCTCAACAAGCCCTCGATTCAGGCCCTCATTCACGGCCTTAACCGACACTACTACTCGATTGGCATAAACTACCGCAAGACTGCGCTGGAGGAGAACATGCTGATGAACCTTCACAAGCATGTGTGGACAGAAGCGCTGGAAATGGACGACTTCCGGGCCGATGGCGAGAAGAATAAGGACCGCTTGCAACGTCTCGTCAGCTTGGCGGACGGATATGAGAAGCGTGTCAAGGAGGAGACAGAGCTGACAAAGGAACAACTCAAGACAAGATATGTTGGCAAGGTCGACCCGAAGAAGCATTTGGAGGATGTCGGTCAGGAGATGATTGAGGACAATATCGTTGCCGTATCGAGGCAAATGATTGACAGGGAGGCTACGATGCCTAAGAGGGATGGCCAACCAGGCGGGCGTTGTGCTGCAGAGGCGGACGCGGAAAAGATGGAAACTGAAGAGGAGCTATAGGGGGAAAAGCAAATGGATAGACAGAGGCAAGTGATATGGGACCAGATTCTGTACAATATTTACTAGGCACAGGACGAATCAAGTCTAGAGAGCCCCAATGACCTATAAGAGCTGCTCACTTGCGACCTTGCTGAAGTGGTTACGGCGTTACGACAATCGCTTTTCAAATTCTTACACGTTCCAGCTTACAGGTAGAGCATCATTCCATGTCCTGCTCTTTAAACCAAAGTGACAGTCGTGTAATTTTCCTGCTCGTCTCTTGCTTTGAGCCCTTCTTGTCCAGGTAAGAACATCCAACCAATTCTCTTCATTCGCTCTGTTCCGTGGTCTTGATCCACTGTGGTAACAACCAAGCCAAAGCACGGATCGTTAGAACATCCACCTCTACTACAGGTGCCGCCTTCTGACCCTGGATACCAACCAAGCAACAATACGTAGAGATCCAACTCACGCCACTTCTCAGAAGTTCGATCGTTTGCGTTATCTGGGCTTGCAATTGACCCTTCCTCGTCGTTTGAATACTTTGTTCGTAGCCGAGGAAGCGGGTTAAGCCCGGCCTTTTTAAGCCGAGCTTCATGGGCCGTATCTCTCTTGTCGCTTGCAACAAGTTTGATGAGGGGTGCACGTAAACGAATCCATGCATTCTTGACTTCACCGTATGGTTTAGATTCGTCTTTATGATCAACGTGCCACTCAAGGACCTCGGCCGAATCTTTCCAGTCTTGTCGCAGCCCAGTTGCAGCAATACCCCGGTAGCCGGCCCAACTCCAGCTTGGACCAGTATGTACCGCATCATCCAACGGGCTTCTATCCTTAAAACACTGCCACGCTAGTCCTTCAATCAGTGTGTCGCTCCAGAGACCTGCCACATACTCTGCGCCCAATCTCTCTTGAAACAAGCGAGCTATTCCACTCATAGCAGGCAGCTTGTCAGTGGGCCGCGACAGTTTTCGACGACCATATTCTCGTAAGACTGAATTCCACAGTAGACGGTGCCCATCGTGGAGGGGTGGTCTGAATTTCGCGGCTTCTGGCTCGTAAGCTTTATTTATGTCGCAAAACCGCCTATCGACATAGCAACCGTTTTCACCGAGAATGCCATGGTTACACTCAAAATACAACTGATCACGACAGTAATGGAGGTTGCGCCTCGATAGCACACGTTCCTGAAGCGCCCATCCGCATTGAGACAATGGTTCAGAACCGAAAGACCCTTTAAAAATGGGATGCTCACAATGAGGATTGACAAGTGTTACCTGTATGGCGCTTGGCGCTTCTGCACCGGCGGGGTTGAAGTTGATGACGGCACTCTGCGGAACTTCGCGTTCATGAAAGCATCCAACTGACGTGTCAGCGGCATGGTCGGCCGAGATCACGACATGAGCCTTGGAGTACACGTCTATCAGGCGGGAGGAGTCGCGAGTCCAGTCATCGTCTTGACTGATACAGAGACTATCGATCCAAAGATAGCAAATGCCAAGATGGCGGGTAATGATGACTGCATCCTGGAACGTCTTGGGAAGATCCGACAGGCAAATTCCAGAGTCCCTCGCATTCTTTAATTCCCGAGATGTAATGAAGTCAGGTGAATCTCCCCACTAGATGTAGGTTACTACTGGTTTAGCGTGGCGGACGTACACTGGGCGCTTACACAATATGATAGGGTAGCATAACGACCAGTGAGATTCTCGTCATCAATTAGCTTGAAAGTATTACCAGATGAGCCAACATCAAGCACACGTGATGGTAGTGGCACATCGGCTTTGAGGCATTCTTCATGATTATCGATGCAGTTCGTAACCAACGAGCTCGCAACTTTTAAGGAGTCCACCGAGCCAGAGTCGGCCACAGGCGGCCGAAGCCGGTAGGTATTTGCAAGTGGACTCTCTAGAAAACAAATTAGCACATGCATTTGAATCGTCTTGGAATCTTATGCTTTCAGGACCTACCACTATTGACGCTGAACCCAACTCCCGTCATCAAGTTTACAAGCTTGACGCTTGCTGGATGCGGGACCAACACCAGGAAGCCAGTTGCCCCACCAAATCTCTTGGTCAAATAAAGCCTTTGTCGTTCAGGAATAGGCATTCTTTGCATTTCAAACTCCTTGAAAGATTCGTTGTTCTCAGCCTCATGGTTGTAGTGGCTCGTCCAAGTCTCTATGCCGGCCTGTACTATGGCACAGAGAGGACAGCCTGCCGCAGCGGACTCTGCTAGAGCATCTAGATGCTCATGCCAGGGGAGACCTAGGTGACCTTCTGGTAGCGGATCCTCGCGTGTATACCATAAGTTGACGAGTGCTCTGTTTCCGGCTATGTAACTGATTGAGACGGGTTCCAGCGCGGTAGGGAGCTTGGAGAACGGAATGATTTGGCAGAGCGAGCACAGTGACATGATGGACAGAGTAGGAATAGCCCAAATTGCAGTATAGCAAACTAGTAGAAAAGCTGGCAAGAAGGCGATTGTCACGGTCGTATTCAAGAGTGGGGTGATATAGGCTTGTTAATGTGGCGTCTATGGCACTGGGCTCGTCTTAAAGGTGCGGTTGCTGTCTTGGTGGGAAGACAGACTAGCAAAAGTACCGTTCTTAAGCAGGCTGTCGTGGCGCTAGACTATTCCTCATCCCTAGCCTTGTGCAAGGGTCTTGGATCAAAAGCGCCTGTAAAGTTTCGAATGTCCGCTCTACATACAGATACCACCTGCTAGGTCCTCGTGAAGACCCTTACAGTTTGCAGCAGTTTTGAGCCAATAGGCTGTCTGAAGTCATCGCTAGGTGAGTGTAAACACATGTCTCATTATCGGCGTGAACAAAGAAAAGTTATACAAGGAATCAAAACATGTACATAATGAAACGCGATTCCTTCTGCTTCAGTTTATGCGGGGCTTTTTGGGGCTGCTTCTAGTGTAAGTTGTTCTCGCTTGTAGTGACAAAGAACGTCGCGAAAACTCTGGACACAACCAAACACGGCATATATTTCTAAACGACATTTTTGTTTCTTGAACAAATGTCGCTGTTCAAAAAAATGAATTTGTATTAATAGCTGTGTGCTACGCTGAGTATCTTTCTTTTCTTTTTTCGGCACACACAATCGCAACCACCGGTCAGCCTCACACTGACCAAAACCAAAACCAGTATCAGCAACTATTTCCGTCTTTTCCTAGAAAAGGCGTTTATGGTATGGCTCTGAGAGCACTACTCAGCTCCTTGTTCTCGAGCTGCCAAGACAAAGGTAAGAGACTGTCTTCTCGGGAACGACTCGCTCGACGCAAGCAAAGTGTCTGTGCCGGTTGTCGTCTAGGACTCCCCCATAATCCCGGCGTTCCTGAAGAGCTCTTCAAGCCTGAGAAACAAGATCCTCCGCAAGGACTTAGTGCTCCTGAAGAAGTACCCGAGCTCAAAGAACCAGTTCAGTCGCGCAGTCCCAGGATTCCTATCTCAATTGTCGGCACCCGAGCAATCGGTCGATCGTATAATTGGGCCACAGCAACAATCGCGTCGCTCAACATGACAGGTTCGTTGAGACGCAACCAGGGTAGAGACGTTCATGGCTATGGACAGGGTGCAACTAACCACCAGCAGCTTTCTCTTCCTGCCAACATCACGCCAACTGCCGGTCGTCACAGCATCGTCTATGTTGAAACTGCACTTGACAGAGCAGCCGTATGTGATGTGGTAGATGGACTCGGTAAAGCCTTCTACCACATCCCATTTGCAGTATGTGGCGTCGCAGCCATGGTATACTACGGTTATGACAAGTTTATCCTCGACCGCGTCAGCATTTTGTGCCCTTCTGAATCATTCGATGTGATTCTCTGCTGGGCTCGCTCGCGAGACATGCCTCTGCTTGCCGATGACCCAAGTTCATTCGGCTACAGAACTGCCAAGGGTCGAGTCTGCGCCGTGCGGGTGCGAACTCAAGATAGCGAGGACTTTGCAAGTTTTGGAATTGTCCGTCTTGGTCCGTACAAGGCACCAATTCTCTCTTTGCCGTGCGTCGTCAATCTGTTTGCCAAGGACTATGTCTACAAGCTGGACAATATCAACCCCGGTATGCAGGGCCGATACGCTCGGGATATCATTTGGATGCTCGAGAGAATGGCGCATTTTGACTCGCCGGAGCAAAGGTTTACACCCAAGCATACTTCTTGGGTGCTTTCCCGTGGGTTTTGGCTCCCGTTTACACTGTCTTACCCAGAGGCTATCGATGCGTTCAGCGCAGCTGGTTTATTCATCTGCTTCGGAAACGACTCCAACGCCCAGTATGCTAATTCTGCTCGCTCAGATTCTTCAAGCCCGTACGATCCTGCTGCGTCCGCCGTTCTTGCGGAGCATTACAAGAACATTGAAAAGCTCGGTCGGCACATCGTAAGAACTTCCACGGCTTCGGTCTCTTCCCCTTCTCGGGCCTCAGCCTCACCAACTGCAGGAAACGGTTATTCCAATGGGGCGCCAGACGTGAACAAGCGGCTTCCGTATCTCCCCGCGGAAGCCCATCAGCCACCGCTTGTTCCTGGCCAGTACTTCCCCCGAGGATTCGCAGATCCGAACAAGCCGCTTCCACCGCTACCCGCCGAAGCCTTTGATGTCGAGCCTCCCATTCGCGACTGCAAATCCTTTGCATCGCGCATGATGTCAAAAGGCAAAGAGAAGATGGGTTCCACTTCGTTTGCACAAGGAAACTCACCCATGACTCTTGTGCCGGCTATTGTGCTGACCCGTGATCAGAGGAGTCCGCCACCATTAAGGCGGGTAACGCAGAAGTTGCCAGAGAAGAGAACGAAGCGCGTTCGTTTCGATAGCTCTGCTGATTTGCCTGATTCGTCTCGAAGCACGCTGCGTTCTACGGAGAGGTACCATCCCTAGTAGGGTTTTTGTTTTGAGGTACGTTTTGATAATAGGTTTTGTGTAATTTGTTTTGTGTGTCACTGGAACAGATTTGCCTTTCGGAGTTGACAGAGGGCTATTGTATGGGATAACTGGACTTGCACTGGATTCATGATCCTGTATTTGAGCCCTGATCCGGGTAAAGACGGCCGGCTCTTGGTTTTAACTGCCAATCAGGAATGCCGCCGAAGAAAGTCGGTGAAGTCGTTACAGAATACGATCGATTTGACGCCGTGATATACAGCTTAGATAGGAATTGATCATGCTTTTTAAATACTGTCTTTCTCACTATCCATTTCGCGACTGAGCAATAGTAAATGACCGTTTCAATCATTTCGTACTGCATCATCATCCCAACCATACTTGCACTCAGGTCAGGTATACTGCCACGCACCGTACCAATCCTCATAACCCTCCATGACCAAATTCAACCCGACACAACTCGTCAACTCACCCCCATTCGTCGCGTTTCTAACCTTGAGCTCAAACCGCGGTCCCTTCCCACAAGCAGCCCATCCCCTCGCACCATCCAGCAAGTTAAAAAACCCACCGCCCTCAAACGCAACAAACCCATCCAGCATGGCTCCCGGCGGGAAACTCGCCGAGTGAGCCTGCGTGTATCCCACAGTCCAGTCCTCGGTAAGATAAAACAATTGTCCGCCTGGTACAAGCACGCTCATGCCATTGCGTCCAGAGGAGGAGTCTATAACCGTGACGTTGCCGGCCGGGCACTCCTCGTCTGGCACCTGCTTCGGACAGTAGGAGCAAGTTTCGTTGCCGAGCGTCCAGGAAAGACCACAGGCCGTCACGGGGAGGTTGTCTACTGCGCTGTTCTGTGGGCTTGCTGCGCGCAAAGTCACTCGGGATTGGGCTTGGTGGTGGCGGAGACGGAGATCAGTCCCGTCTGCGCAGGTGTATATGTATTTGGAGAAGCAGGCTCTTCCGCAAAGGGAGAGCGGCTCGCCGTTTATGACGGGGCAGAGGATGCCGTTTCGACAAATGTACTAGCGAGAGTTTTATATATGTTAGCGCAGGACAGCGACTTGGAAGAGCGAAAACGGTTTTTCGTGCCTCGTCTGGATTATAGCTTGCATCGTTGCAGGTTTGGTTGCCGGGTGAGTACGGGTCGAGCCCGCCTATATTCGCCAGGCTAGCAGGCATGGCGCCTGCAATTCTGATAATCCCTATTATAAAAGACAGAAGCATGGTTGCGTACAATTCTTTTTCCTTTTTTTTCTGACAGTGATAATGCCGAGTGTGTTGCCACTAACAGTGTATCGAAAAGTGCCGTATGCCTGGAACTTGTGTAAACAATATCGCCAAAAGTTGCCTTACTCGGTAGATCCGAACAGAGGACAAGAGATGGCGTAATCACACCAATGCCGAGGATCATGCACAACGGGCTTGCGCTCAGGCCGAGAGAGTCTCATGATGTGTTGAGAGGCTCTTTGAAACATTTGCGCAGCACACTGCCCTACGTTACTACTGTTGGCGGTCTTGGCACACTTTATGTTGAGAAGCAAATGGGATTCAGTATCAATTGTAAATTTTGCTGCAGCTTCATAAATCCATAATACCAAATATATATGTATACTCTAGCTTTCGTGTACCAACAGCACCCCCAAACCCGTTCAACCCGGTCCAGCCAATCTTCACAACTCCTCCGCGTGTGGCCACAACGGGTAAACGTAGCGTCGAGGTGGGACATAACAATCGTAAACTATAGAAACACGAGTGAAAACCTTTGTCAAGAATATCTGTAAGCGACTCCGTACGCCGTAATCATGCCGTGTTCACTCTCAATTGTCGCACGGGAAACACAGCCCAAACTCCGTAAAGCATCGACGACATAAAATGTCCTAGGATGCTGACTGCACTGCGATGTCAAAACAAAGGTCCAACCGGCGCGTTTATACCTAGGTGTGGATATAAGTGAAGATTAAAGCAGAGCGGCCTTCCTAGGTTGCTGCCCAATGCGTCGTACCGTTTGCAAGGTCGTCCACGCGCCCCAGTCTACTAAGCCCCCATGGCAGGGACCTTTTTACCGCGTTTGCCGAGGAGGGTAGCATTATCAAGATTAAGCTCAAACGGGCCTTTTTGCCGTTGCTGATCGCGAACTTGCTGTCGAGCAGCACTTGTGATAGCAGCAGAGTGCTGGCCGTAGCCCTTGTCATTGGTGCGCTGGGTAGTTCGCCCTTTCGCCTGGCCCTGTCGGTCCTGGAGGCTAGTTTGGCGCATACCCTGCTCCAGTGCTTGCGTGCCAGCCTGAGGGGGTTGTGGTTGTCTGGTAGCATCAGCTCCTTGCTGATCAACATCCATGCGGTCTGCCTCGTCCTCATCTTCCTCATTAAGGCCTCCGAGGAATCGAGCAGGGCCACCCTTGGCACCATACTGAGCACGTCGCTTGCTCTCTTCTTCCTGGCGGTGAACAGCATATCCAACATCAAATACTTCACGCAGGTTGATAGCACCTGGCGAACGGAAGTCGAGGCGCCTGTTGTCGCCGGCATCCAGCTTGGACGGATCGAATGCACGTAAAGGTGCCTCGGGCTTCTTTTCCTCCCGAGGTGTAGGGCCGCTCGCACGGATCCAGGGGTGCTGGAGGAACTCGCGAATAGTGAATCGTTTCTCGGGGTCGACAGTTAGGAGGTGGCCGATGAGGTCCTTGGCCGATTTCGAAATGTCGTCCCACCAAGGCGACAAGAAGGTATATTGGCCCTTGGCCACCTTTTCCGTCAGGATCTCGATGCTTTCATCATAGAATGGTGGGAAGCCACAGAGAAGCGTGTACAGAACACAGCCAAGAGCCCACATGTCGACCGACTTTGAGTAGCGCTCGTCCTTGACAATCTCGGGGGCTGTATAACCGACAGTGCCGCAAGGCGTCATTGTTTGCTTGTCCCATACAATCTTGGACAGACCAAAATCGGCGATTTTTATTTCACCAATACCACCAGCACCCTTGCCAGGTAAGAACTCGCCTTCATCAACCTTGTCCTCATCGCCAGGTTGTTTAGGTTTGGGGACCTTGGAGGGTACGAATTCAATGGGGTCAAAGAGAATATTCTCAGGCTTAATGTCACTGTTATCATAGGTTAGTAATGGGTTGCAACGGCCATGACATGTATAAATCATACCGATGTACAACACCCTTTTCCTCGTGCAGATACTCCAAAGCCTTGGCGACCTTGATAATGACGTGTCTCGAGAGCTCTTCGCTAAAGTAGGTGAGACGGACGATTTGGTGGAACAACTCGCCACCGGGTGCCAACTCGAGAACAATGTAGTAGTATGGCTTTGCCTCGGAAAACTCGATGAGTTTTATAATGTTGGGATGGTCCAGTTGGCGCATAATTTGCACCTCTTTGAGGATATTCGCTCGCTGTGGGAGGCAAAAAGAACACGGTCAGCAACTCTGGGTGACAAGGAGAAATGGACGTCATTTGTACAAAAATGGAAAATCAACAAGAGATTCAAGAGGTGACGGCGCCCAGCGGATAATGTACAAGTGTAGAGAAATGATTGTCCCACCTCGGCTGCTTTTGGGGTTTTCTGAAAGTCCGTATGTAGATGCTTGTTTCCCTATGAAGGCGCAATGCCCACACGTTGGTAAAAAAATTGCTTTACGGGATAGAAGAGACGTGTAATGTGCGCAACAATGATGGAGGAAGTGAAAACAATACTTAAAAAAACACGAGCTGCGCATTTCTCAACGAGCCGCTTCAGACTTACTTGCAGATTATTCATTTCATATTTGCGGACGACTTTAATGGCAACTTCGCCAAACTGTCCAGTAGTGTCGCGGGCGCGGTAGACGTTGCTGAAGGCGCCGTCGCCCATTTTTTCGACGAGTTCCCATCGCTCGAGGCCTGGATATTGAGGAAACTTGGATCGGCTTGCATTTTCCTCGGCGACGAGCTTGGCAAGATTCGCCTCATCGATGCGTTTACTTTGCCGCTTTGCCGCTTTATCGGCAGGTTCGATATGGGTGGGAACGGGTTGCGGGGGATTCGAGCGGGAGTCGGACGGGGGCGATTGCGATTTTCGCTTGTCGGTTGAAGATGAGGACTGGGCGGCTTGGTGGTCGGCTTTACGAGGCAACGGCTCGTCCATGTTGGTCGAACGAGCTTGTTTGCCTAGCGAGAGACGGATGACGGTATTAGCAGGCGCTCTAGAGGCGACGATAACAAGCGGAAAATCCAAGCTTTCGCAGGGTATACGTATGCCTTCATCAAGGCCAGCATAAGATGTAGGGTTTGAAGTGGCAAAGCGAGACAACCGCAAGAATCGAAATCCCAAGAGAGAGACATACCGTGGCGAATAAAGTTCTTTAATTGCTGAATCGTCGACATTTTGTGGCAGACCCAAAGGGTGGCAGCGAGTCGCAAGGCCAGCTACGCCAAAGGCGAAGAGAGAGAGAAAAAAAAAAAGGAGATGAAAAGGCTACGAGGTCTATGGGATCGTGCAAAATCGTGGACGAGTATTTGAAGTTTGTGCTATCGAGGCCAGAGAAAGCACAGGCGATGGCAGGCGCGGGCAAAAGACTTGCTCACGGAAGGTAACCAAGAGAAATTCAGGTTATGCGGGAGTTAAGTGGTGTGTGTGTTCGTGACGCAATTTTGCGGTGTTTAGGTTGCGGATCTGGCGGGGTTCGGCCACGCTGCAGTGCTGCTGCGCGCAAGAGCCGGTACCTTAGGTAGGTAAGGTACCTAATTAGTGGTCTAGTAGCGAGGGAAGGAAAACGGGGTCCTTTTTGGTGCGGCGCGTGGCGGGCAGCTACAGTGACGTTGAGAAAGGGTCTCGTGCGTCGGGCAGATAAAGGCGAAAGAAATAGAAGTGGTTGTGAGACAGTGTGGTCGTATATCTTGTCAGAGAAGATGTCAAGAGTCGTAAAAGTATCTAGACAGACTGCAAATGCCGCGGGCGGACGGGGGATGGGAGGCGAATGCAGGAGGGGGTGTTGAAGTTTGGATGACGAGGGGAAGTTGGGCCAACAGAAAGCCTCTGTACTAAGCTAGCAGTGGATACGGGTAAGAAAGCGACGAGACCTGGCCAGTTTACGAGAGACCGAGTCTGTGATGCTACTACGAGTAAGCCTGCTGGGAAAGGCAAGCTAGTTTCTGGACAAGAATGTCGCGTTGAGCGGATGGATGGATGGATGGATGCGAGGAGGGGAGGGGAGGGAGGGATGGATACGTCGTAGATGTGAGATGCGCAGGATGAGGTCAGGATGAATCCTTGCTAGGGCCCCTGCTGGCCTCTGCTGGGCTGACCAGGGGAAGAAATGCTCCTCCCAACTTACGAGTAACTACCTCAGATACTCGTAACTGTCCGTGTCATTGCCTCGCCCCAGTGGGGAGACGAGTTGCATACTCGTCTCGTAGATTAGGTCCCTTGTGGGTTCTGTAGTCTGTGGGCCGATGATGCTTGTAATTACTAGTACTCCGTACGTCGTACACAGGGAACGAGGCAAAATGAGGCATGATGAGGCGCAGGTTAATTATGTATGTCAAATTATGTACGTCTATCCGGTACACCTACGGAGCATGTACGAGTATTCAACCAACGGCGTGAGAATGTGGTGCTCACATCGAGATAAGCCTCCATCATCGACGCTTAACCGCGATTTCCTCTCTGTTTTGACTCAACAAACCGGCACCCCTTTCTTTGATCCTCTTCACTACCAAGTCCTCCCGGCCGCAGACTCGTATTCGTAAGCATCAATTTCATCTCACTTTTCTACGAGTAGACTCGTAGCTGCAGGTTTGATGAGCATTGGTCCCTTAAACAATACGGCATGGCGCCCCTCGCCTGTTCTGGCGTCTTGCGCGGGGCGGTTCATCTGCTAGCATGTTGACTAGCGAAATTCAAACCCACCACCCAGAAAGCCAGGATCAGCAGTTTACGTCACAGACTAATTCAGGGCCAAGGTGCATGCAAGTCTCACTCATACTTACTCGTGCGAGAGAGGGGATAATTACTCCGTACTGTGTGCCTCTTTTGTCGCCTCTGCATAGCAAACCAAAGGGAAGGGCAATCGAGATGCTATTACCAAGACTAACAACCCATGCCGACTCCTCCCCCTTGGCCAACCCGGAACCAAAAACCGTTTGCACCACAATTCTCCACTGCAACCGGCCGCGGTGGTCCAAGTCTCCTCGTCATTGCCAATCAAACGCTGCCTGGATGTTGCGCCGTGGGCATATCCTTGGCAGGCCATTGCGCTGGGAGATGGCCACCCGTTTATGACGCGACCAACGACGTCATGGTGCCCCGCCGACGACTCTGTCGGCCTAGACCCGGAAGTTGATCAACCTCTGATGGTCAACGTTTATTTATTACAGCAACGAGTAAGGACCAACTACTCCGGCTTATAAGCACCAAGCCAGATCGCAATGCCCGTGGTGAATCGAACATCGCCGCATACGGGTGCAACACAAAGCTGCGTTGTTGAGGCGCCTCCGAAAGATCATCCTTGGCGGCTTACAGAGCGCATCTTAAATGCCTCCAGTGTTTTTGCTGTCCGTCTACGCGGTTTAGCCGGGGGTGGGTGCGAGGCATCAACACGCAAAGCTTGGCAACGGCCAAAATGACCTCCCCCGGGTTCGACGGTTTGTAATTCAGCCCGCCCTACTCCCTACATGCTCTGCCTTCTCGTCCCGGCGGGCTTGGAGATGCTAACTCTGACTCAGCCCCATTCTCCTTGCCTTGGTTCCTTCCGCCTATTTTATTGTTTTCATCTTTGTTTCAGCCACATGGCGGCTGCCTTTCGGCACTGTCCCAGAAAATCTTGGTAACAAAATACAAGTTACTGTATCTGGTCCCCTCCCTTTCTTGCTTTGGCAGGTCGAGATCTGCGGCTAAAAGCAAGCTAGACGCTGCGTAGCGCCAAGCTACGAGTAGATTCTCCCAAAACCAAAGTTTCGCACACACTGGGGTCCTGAAAGCAGGTACATGGCCTGTTTTCTACCTGGTATTCCTTGGCAGTCTGCTATAAGCGACGTTTTTCTTAAAGCTGTAAGCGTTATGCAAAGTAAATTAGACTAATTTCAGAACCTGTGGTGAGTGGCGAGGCACAGCTGACATCCTCAGCCTTGCATCAGGACATCATCGGTGGCTTTTGTTACTGCATATAATTCTTGCAGGCCTTCGTGAAACACTTTACGCTATTATTTCAACCAGACTACATGTCCAATGCGGAGATACTCTAGTGACACGGCTCAAACCTCATCAAATAACAAGTGTCGTCATCAATAGTCCCCGTCACTCACAACTTGAACAATCTAACGTCCTGCCCCGTCCGTGCCGCCTCTGCAAGCATCTTCTTGTTCTTCCACCCATAAAACAACCTAAGCAAGAACGAAACTGTCGCCACAAGCAGCATAAACGCCGCATTAGACCAGTGGCCAGTTGGGTATCCCTTTTCCTTCTCGTTGGCCTTGTAGATCCACACGCCGGGAATTTGTCCCAGTCCGCCGCCGATGCTGACATTAATGGCAATCGCCAGCCCTGTAGCTGCTGTACTAAACATGTTGGACGTCAACCAGCCCAGTAGCGGTGGGATGCAGGAAAACGAGCCAGCCACTGCAATGATTAGGCCAGCGTAGCGAGTATTGTATGCCGTTGGCGAGACAGACGCTGAGACGATAAATCCAACGGCCCCGACGACGGCACAGCATGCCGTGTGGAAGCCCCGTGCGTTGAAACGGTCTGCTGAAATGGCGACGAGGATTTGGCAAACTAGAGATGACGGACCACGCGTATAAGTCATTTTTTGTGATTCGTGTCAGTGGCAGAAAATTGAAAATAACATACCATATGCAACAGCCCACGGAGGCACCGTCATCAGCTGCGCCTGCAAATCTTGGTACCCCAGTCCGATTGTAATTGAAGGCACAAACAGACTCAAACTCGCAAATGGCGGGCTACCCGCAAAATAAATGAGATAGTGCGCGTACAGACGCCAGTCGGTCAGCGTCGACTTGGCATCTTCCCAACTCATGCTCGGGTGGTGACCCTTGCTACCTTCATGGAACAGACGCCGAACAGCCAGTGCCCGCTCTGATTCGGAAAGCCAGCTTACAGTTTCTGGGTAGTCGGGCAAAAAGAAGAATACAAAGAATGCCGAGACGCACGATGGGATGCCCTCGAGGATAAAGAGCCAGCGCCATGCAGGGAGGCCAGCAACTCCATTCATGTGGCCGATACCATAGGCAATGGCGCCACCAAACTTAATTTCGCATTAGCAAGTCTTTTACATTAATTCCAGATTCCAGCGTTAAGATTTTACATACAGCTCCAGCGAGGGTGGCAGATGCAAGAATGAAAGCAACTCTGATAAAAAGCAGCCAGTCAGCGAATTCCACCAACAAACACGATTAAAACACTCACCGAACACTGCGCTCATTATGCCTATACCAAAACGTCAAGTAATAGACCAATCCCGGAAACAACCCGGCCTCAAACATGCCCAGCAAGAACCTCACAGCCGTGACTCCCGCAAAGTTGTGCGTCCCGCCCAGCGCCATGGTCATGGCACCCCAACTGAACATGAGAAACGCCAACCAGCGACTCGGCCGAAACTTTTTGAGCGCAATGTTGGAAGGCACTTCAAAGACGGCGTACGCGACAAGGAAGACCATGAGCGCAATCACAAACTGGTAGTTGGTCATGCCTGTGCTGTGCTGCATGTCATCGCCTGTCGAGCTATTGAGGACCTTGGCGTTGCCAATGTTGGCGCGGTCTAGGAAGCAAAGGAAGTAGATTGCAGCGCAGAGTGGGATGATGCGCATGTCTTGTTTGAGGAGTAGGCGGCGCTCTTCCTCGGGATTATTGGGCGGTGTTTCTCCGCCAATTGGGCTGCCTTTCTGTAAGATTCGGAGTCGGTTAGCGGTGTTTCTTTCTTGAGGAGTAGTAGCTGTTTAATTCTGGGATGGGTGGTCAACTTGCCTCCATGAGAACCGGCGACTCGACATTTTCCACATCGTGAACAGCGTTGGACGCGACAGTGTCATCCGCCTTGGGCGACATGATTGCGGGTTTTCGTTGAAAGATGAGTGCCTCACCTCGTCTTTTCAACAACGGCTGGGTTTGTTGTATGGGTGCACGAAGAGGGAGAAACAAGGCTGAAAGAGGAGGGAGAGCCGGTAGGCCATTGTTAAGCGATATCGCTCAGGACAATACTCCGTAGACCCCCCATGCATCCCTTGCCGCTAAGACTGATAATGATACCCCAGCCAGCTCGAGGAGTGCGGGGAAAGGGTCCCCATGTGTGTTGTCTTTCGCAGTGGGCAAGCTGAGACATTGGCATGGCAACGTATGGTGTGACGGAAAAGGGCATTTACTATAAAACAAAAGAAAGAAAACCTGGGGGATTGTTAATATATAGACGCGAGTTGCTCTTGTTTGTATTGATGTTACGCTATTTGCAGTTATCTCCGTCGTGAATCTACTAGGCCAAGCCACATCTCGGAGATTTCACCAGCTCGGAGAAGATGCCGAGGATCGGACTAAACGTAGTCTTAGTCCGAAGAAACATGTCACTGATTTGGAAAAGAACAATGAAACAAACTTTAGTTAAGGGCTGCAGAGTAAAAGACACCGGTTTTTTTTTTATATTTTACATTTTACTTCGTTATATGTTTTTCGTGTCGTGTATTGGCTTTTACCATCCACACATAGTCGATAGAGCTACCCTGCAGCCCGATAAATATAACGTCTGCTATATAAGCATGGTTGGAAGCCTTGGTTGAATTGCTGAGATAGATTTCAATGACTGATCTTTTGCCAGAACGGGTAACGGCTACAAGGCTCTGTTACGAGGATTATTTGTATTTCGGCAGACTTGTCACAATTTCACTGCTTCGATCCTTCTTTCAACGACGAGACTCAAAAGTCGCTGCAACAGACAGTCCAAGCTGCGCGGCCGCAAGTTTCTGCTCATCAGTTGCATCTCGCGTACTACCCGCGGCCATTACATCACTTTTGAGCTCATCATTCATAAAATACGGCCCATCAATATTGCACTGCACGTCCTCGCCGGGTACTTTGCCATCATTCAGAAATTCGCGTACATGTCTTGCCAGACACATCGATGGCATAGCAGAGGAACAATGCCCGTAGCCTTTTACTTGGACGATGCGCGAGCCCTCAAAGATGGATTTTGCAACATGAGCGTTGGCCAGAGGGCAGATGGGGTCCCACGTCTGCGACAAGATCAACATTGGACGCTTCATTTTGACCTTCTTCTGGGGCTTGTAGTTGTGTGTTTTTGGTATACGCCATTGCGCTCGGCTGTAGTAATCGGAGAACAGCTCAGACGCAAACACAGACTGGTTAAATGCAGGGAAAAGTAGCTCATTTAGCTTTCCTTTCTGTGGCCAGATGCCTTTGCCCGATATCGCGTCATTGTTGTTGATTATGTTGTTATGTTCTGAGTATGCGTTTTCTTCATCGTCGAGTCCGTATGCGAGGAGTGCTGGCGTTCCATTCCCTTGCATTAGCTGTGCCAGTTCGTTCGCCAGTTTGTACCACCCAGCTGGTTTGTAAAGGTGAGAGAAAAGTTCAAACAACATTGTATGACCATCCAGAGTTCCGTACGACGTGTTGTTAATGTACACATTAGCAGGCTGATTGGTCAGATTGCCAATAAAACCCATAACCTTGGATTGTAGTTGTATCTTATCGTTGGCAAAATGCGAAAGAGCGCAGTCGTTTCCGGCTTTCATACACTCCTCGAAGAATCCAGCCAGTACTTTATCCGTGTCTACGTACTTGGAAGGACTCACCAACGACTCGTAGTGATGAAAGTGATTGGACACGCCGTCAATAATGACGCTTTCACAACGCTCAGGAAACATGGTTGCATATGTCTGCCCGAGCGTCGTTCCATAGCTAAATCCCCAATAGGCCATGTCTTGCTGCCCAACGGCGTCGAGTATAATGTTCAAATCGGCAGCTGTTTGCGGCGTGTTGACATATCGCCCATGAAGACTAGCGGTGTCGGCGCATGCTTGTACGAAGTTCTCAGTCCAAGCATACAACTCCGGCCCGTCTCGTAAAAGTTCGTCTGCACGCACGGAAGAAAACCGCTTGCGCGCTTTCTGGTCTGGATAGCAAAGAGCAGCGGGCTGTGAAGTGTTGACACCGCGTGGGTCGAACCCGACAATGTGGTAGTCTTCTCCAATAATGCTTTTGAGGTGCTTGCCTGCTCGATAGAGGAATTCTATTCCACTAGCACCGGGACCGCCGGGGTTGACGAGGAGATTCTTGCTCGCTGTCTTCCCACGGATCCGAATCAGGGGTATCGTGAACGTGTAGTTGCCGGAGTTTACTGAATCAAAGTGATCCATTGGGACAGCTACGGAGCTGCACTCTAATTCGTCGCCGTCATTTTCGTCGCATAAATGCCATTGTATCCTTTCTCCGGCATACACACGGATCAATGAGTTGTTGTGACTGATCGTGGCTGGCTTCAGTATGACGTATGTAACTTGAAGCAAGAAACAGAGGGCGATTAGCAGAAGACTTTTATGCACGTTATCGCGGCGGCGGGCTGGTGTTTGCCTGTCCTTGTCGGAACTGAATTTTTCCATTATATTTCTGCTTGTTCAATACGGTGTTTACCCGATTGCTGGCCTTGCGACGTTGTAGAAGCTGCGTTGAGTGCGATGCTAGCTTGTTGTGTTGGCACCCGCGTCGGAAGCTGCTTTTGAGGGGTATGCAGGTCTTGGGGCTATCGAGTACGCGACTCAACTAGAGTCCGGGGAAAGGACAAGAGGAAAGCCAACGATTTTACAGCTCACTTTCACAGCTGAGGTAAAATATTCCTGATTCTGACGCCGTAAGCACTCCTCATTTGTAGCTTTTTACCTTGCCCGGCTTCTAATATCTCTTCTATGGAGTACAAGATGATGTGTATGTGTATATATTTGGTCAATTACATTGCGTAGGCTCGGTAGCTTTTGTGAAATTATGTAAGACATTTTGTACTTTTTTTCTTTTTCTCTTTTCCGTTTCCTTTTCAAGAAGTCTCTTCATCGTCAGTAGGCTCCGCCGGCCAAAAGAACCACATGACAACCATGGCAAACTTGAGCGCAGCAGCCGTCCACAGCGCACCTTGAATGCCAAACGAGCTATGAGAAAAGACGCCACCAGCAACAGCTCCAACAAGAAGCAGCAGCGGCGCCGCAGCGCGACGGTTGCGCTCGACGTTTTGAAACGCAAACAAGTCCTGGTCAGAGAACAGGTCGCAGTAGATGCTAGTCAGGACGACGCTCGTAAGCGCATTATACTTGAGCGCACGACTGGTAACTGCTTGTCCACAGCTCTGGAAGGCCACGAGAGCCAGCGGCGCAAGAACAGTCCAGTCGACGGCTTCAGGTGATGCCGGTGCCGGGTTCAAGGTAACAATGAGGGCGGCGGCGACGATGAAGAGCGTTTGCGCGGCAAAAGAGACGCAGAGCACCCAGCGGCGCTTGGGAGAAAAGTAGCGATGGAAGCGCGCAAAGAAGAAGGAGCCCACGCAAAAGGAGAGTAGCGAGATGCCGGAGCGGAATAGGCGAGGGCTAGTGGGAGGGTAGATGAGCGAGGCGAGGCCGAGACCGACGTAGACGGTATTTCCTGTAGTACAACAGCAGACGTCAGCAATGAATACTTGCGTGCTCTGATGGGGGAAAGGAAAGCTTGCCCGTTTGCATAGACACAAAAGCTCCCCAGACCTGTGTCGAGGCACTGTCCAGCAGGCCTGTGACGATATAGCAGAAGAGAAGGACTAGGTCAGCCCAGGATCTCGAGACTTCGGCTCCCATTGTCCGTCGGAAGCGGGCAAGGCCAGACGCAGACGACGCTGGCTTGCGAAGAAGAGGCTGCTGCTCGGGATCAGAGCCATTTGCACGGTGGTCGGGTGCGCCATTGGACGGCGCAGTGCCGTATGATGCCATGATGTTATCTGGGGTTGATCGCGCTGCTACACGATTTCCAATGTACCGTCGCCGCGAATCCGCCAGGGCTCGCGCAGATTGGATTGACGGATTGGGCACGTATGCAAGCGTCAGCGCAAGAGCGTACAAAGTACAGCAAAGAGAATAAAAGAATTGAGTAAACGGCGAGAGTAATATGCACTCGAAAGCCGTCTTAGCACGACGCCGATTTCCGGCCTGCAGAGGGTGTGTGTTCTTCCAGGAAGGGGCAGTTCGCGTACAGTGACGCAGCCTTGCTGGTACTTGCAATGCACTGGGCTGGGCTGATGTAACCCTCTTGTCTCGGTTTGACAGCCTGCCTGTCGAGTCCCGAGGCTCGGGTGCAAAGGCGCTGCGGTAATGGTGCCTTATTCAGTGACAGCAGTGGGGTGAAGGTGGGGTGCGGTACGGTACAGTTACTCCTACAGCGGCCTCCAGAGGGCGTGTGCTCTGAGTTTGGGGCAGACGACAGTAAGATGGCATGCCCCATGGGTGTTGCGGCTACAGCACCCACAGCGTTCGATTCAGTGGGAACGGATGGGGTTCTGGAGCACGAGTGCACTGGAGGCTACATACAGTACGAGGAGCGAGACACACCCATGACACGCTACAAATGTGGCTCGTGGCGGTGACTATACTCGTGCAGGACGAAACAAGAAGGTAATTGTAAATTGTCATGACGTGACAGGGAGGATGGATTGTGCGTGACAGTGCTGTTACGGGTACCAGGCAGAGTGCGTCACAGGCCTAGTACACACACCTGCGGCCTTATTTCGAAGCTTGTTTCCTCTCTTTTTTTCCTTACTACCTTCTGTTCTACTTCCAGTGTCTGCATTTTGCTTTGCTTCTCCAACTTACAACGTAGTTGTAGCAGCGCAGCAGCAAAGGGACGACTTTCCGGGCAACATCTCGCCAAGCACACGGGTAACTCGGCAATGCTCCAGAACCAAGCTGACTGACGGGATGTGCTGCAACGCTGTTACAACAGGGCCACTTGCGACGGACGGAGCCTGGTAGGTACTAAGTACAGTACTCGTGGCCCTGTCCGGAAATGGTTCGGAGAGTTGGGGCTCTTCCACACCCCCCACTTACTGTGTTGCCCGAACAGCCTGAAATCACTCGCCCTTGTCGCAGGGTGCTCGACAGTGCAGTGTAGTGCAGTGGTGGCCGGGTTTGGTCATGGATGAGCACTGCATTGGGGAACCTGTCACAGCCAATGACGCTGTGCCGGTTTTAATTTTGAAGGCCGGCATGTCTGGCAGTATCTCGGGGCTCCGTTCTGGGACGCCTTCGCCTCCATATTTAGCCTTTTTTTTCTCCAGCCCGACTCTGGCGCAATTGTCACCACCATGTATCCGTAATAGTAGAGCCTTTGGCCAGGCGCGCCACTGACTGTATTTAATCGTCATTCGACCCCCAGCCGGACCCTGTAGCCCAATTCTTGGCCCCATCTGTAGCTTCAATTGATAAAACCTGACACTCTCAAGTCTTGTTTGCCGTCTTCTACATAGCTAGAGCTTCACCCGATCCGTTTGTTGCACGCACTTGGCCAGCGTAGCTACAGCTGCAGCTCTCACCAAAAGCTTTGGTATTTATCCAGCTTCGCCCTAATTGGCACACTCGCTTTGCTCGTCACATCATGAAGTTTTCTGCTACACAGCTCCTCCTCGCCGGAGCTGGCCTCTCCGGCCTCGGCGCGGCGCTTCCTCACATGGACAGCCCCCGACAGCGCTACCTCAATGGCATGGACATGCCCAACAAGTACACCAAGACTGGCAACGGCCGCCCTTATACACCCGGCCACCGTGATCCCTACGACAACTACATTGACCCCGAAAAGGAAGATCTTGACCCTCTTCCCTGGCGCAACGGCAAGGGCGCAACAGTTCTTGGCCCGTACAATGCCGATAGATCGCGCCAGAGCCCGGATCTAGTCCGTCCTCCTAGCACCGATCACGGCAATGTCGCCAACATGCGCTGGAGCTTTGCCGATTCGCATACGCGCATTGAGGTACGTAAAACTAGCTGGTGACTCGGGTTATAAATCATCACAATGATAGCGAAAAAAAAAAAGATACTAATTTACTTTTGCGTTTACAGGAAGGCGGTTGGACAAGACAGACCACCGTTCGCGAGCTTCCCACCAGCATCGAGCTGGCTGGAGTCAACATGCGCCTCGACTCGGGCGTCATCCGCGAACTCCACTGGCATCAGCAGGCCGAATGGGCATATGTCCTCGAGGGCAGCGTCCGTGTCACCGCGCTCGACTACGAAGGCGGCAACTTCATCGACGACCTCAACAAGGGCGACCTGTGGTATTTCCCACCCGGTGTCCCTCACTCCCTCCAGGGTCTCGGCGAGAACGGCACCGAGTTCCTCCTCATCTTTGACGATGGGCATTTCTCCGAAGAGTCGACCTTTATCCTGACCGAGTGGCTGGCGCACACGCCCAAGTCTGTCATTGCCAAAAACTTCCACCTTGCCCCCGAAGTCTTTGACAGCCTGCCCGCCAAGGAAAAGTACATCTTCCAAGGCTCACAGCCCGGCTCTATTGACAAGGAGCGCCCCGTTGGTAAAGATATCAAGAAGTCCGAGTATCAGTTTACACACAAGATGCTCGACCAGGAGCCCAAGCGCACCAGCGGCGGCGAGGTCCGCATCACCGATACTTCAAACTTCCCCATCTCCAAGACCGTCTCTGCCGCACACGTCATCATTGAACCGGGTGCGCTGCGCGAGATGCACTGGCACCCAGTTGCCGACGAGTGGTCGTACTTTATCCGCGGCAAGGCCCGCGTCACCGTCTTTGCCTCAGAGGGTAATGCTCGTACCTTCAACTACGTGCCCGGCGACGTCGGCATTGTGCCCAAGAACATGGGCCACTTTGTGGAAAACATTGGCGACGAGCCTCTAGAGATGCTCGAGATTTTCCGCTCTGACAAGTTCCGCGACTTTTCTCTGTTCCAGTGGATGGGCGAGACGCCTCAGCGCATGGTTGTTGATCACTTGTTTGCTGATGACAAGGAGAATGGACAGAAGTTCTTGGACAAGATTAAGGATGCAAAGAAGGATGAGGTTACCGATCCTAGCACGTAAGGGGAGCCGTTGGTCTGCTGGAGGGTTGAAGAGGGTGAGCAGATCTTGTGCTCTCAAATTGTAAACTTTTATTTGCTTATACTCAGTATTCACATGCCGTCGCAATAGATTTCCCTAATTTTCTGGCTTCAAAAACAAACCTCTTTTTTGTATACCATTTTCAAACATCTTGCTACCGTGCCTATGTCGTGACAGCCAATGTCGGTCCTACACAAAAACCGAGATCTCTCAGGGTTGGTTAAAGAGGCTCAAGCAAGGCTCCGGAACGGCACCACATGAAAACGAGTTTATCGACGAAACGGCCGCCCCATCCGGCCGGCTGTAGCCGAATAAATCCGTAATATTATTCAGCTCATTCTTATACAGTAATGCATGTACTCGCAACAAAAGAAAAACAGCTCACCCGCCGATAGCCTTCTTCTTGACGTCTCGTAATCAATTGCGGGTGCATTACCTTGCAGAATAATATCATATGCGGGCACGAGATGACCACCATCGGACGAAGCTCGGAAATCGCCCGCTCTGCAATTTCTCACTCTCTTTACTGTCGATTTCTAAGGACAGCTGTGCAGCCTTTCAGCGATGTACGAGTAGGCTCTGGTGCTGACGGAAAGCCTGGCATTCCCGGAGCCGGAGCCACTTTACGGCCCCGCTCCGCCCCGTCTGTCGCACCTCGCACAGCCAGGAATTGTGTACTCCGTAATGTAACCGCGATCGACAGGCGCTTGTGGCAAAGCTTCAAAGGCAATTAGCTTTCAATGAACTGCCGTGTACACTAGTTGGATGCTATCTTTGCAACTGTTAGTACCAACTGCCTAAAAGATCGCTTTGTGGGGAGGGCAGAAGATCACAGCCGGACGGCCACCAATTGGCTTACAAGCAATACACGGACACGCGTATATCCCCCGGCAGTTTCGGCCTTGGACCAGCTTTCTTTTTGCCAACCCCAGGAAATGAGGAGGCAAGTCACGAGTCCTGGGCCCGCTTCCTCGTGTGCTTCACTAGCCACGTCTGGACCGACCAGGACAACTCACGAGCTGCATCCAACAGCCTTCAAGAGCCTCCTAACTAGCGCCTGTTCTGAGCGAGCTAGTGAACTGCATAGTGCCCAGCCTCCTTCCAAACTAAGGCTGGCACACGGCATGGCGGACGGGCCTTTCTCTTTGATGTAGGCAGCTTCTAGGGCTGTAAACGACAGCCGAGCCTGCAACCCACGCCCTCCATGCGGTGTGGTCGTACCCTACTAACTGCTCTGGGTAAGAGGAAGAAGAGCACACCCCTGCCGAGCGTCTTGGCAATAGGGATCCGACACTCATAAGTCGCCAGTAACTGTACGTATACGACTGGTGGCCATACTCGTAGTCTGTTTACGAGATAGGTATTGCATCCGCCAGCCTACAGGTATCAGGCTCTGGAAGCCAGGAGCATGGCCATCTAGGACCCTTCGCCAAGGCAATGCCAATGGTGGACCAATCTTCGGCTGCCTGCCACTAACCAAACTCCTACCCAGCCTGCTGCCCACAGTCACGGTAGACATGCTCTTGTCTCTGTACATCCTCCAAAGCGTCTCCTTCATGCAAGCCGGCTTTATCGGACGAGCCTGATCAATGAATTCCTTGCAAGTTTGATCTACAGCCATGTTTCTGTCAACCAATTACGGCGATCTCTCGGTATTTTGCGCCTCGTTCTCTGTACAAAAGCGTCGTAATATGATGGCAATGCAATAGTTTGGCCGAGGCTTCAAATTCTGGACTCCGGGCACATTTCCTAGAAAGAGTCTCAAAGTGCGAGGCTGTGGAGGTTTTCCTTTTTTTTTTTTTTTTTTTTTTTTTTTGGGGGGGGGGGGGGGAGAGAGAGAGTGAGGGCAAGGGGATTTCTATACTTGCCGAGAAGCCCAACGAGCCCTTTCACCTGGAGCACGATAATGCCGGTTCCATGTCTGAGCTGAGCTATTGTTCTCAAGAGTGCCGCTGCAGCGTTTCATTCAGTGAGTTTGAGGTGAAGTGGCATTGGGTCTTGGCTGGGGCCTGGACCGTTTTGCCTGGTAGGGGGGCTGTACATCATACTCGTATTATAAAGTTCGTGCTGCTTCCTACAGTACAGTATTAGTTTATATTAGACGACGGAAACAGTGTGCGCCCACGTCTTTGGGACGATACCTTGTAAGGCCGGGGCGATCAGTGTGGCGGGTTCAAAAGCCTTAGTATTGTTCTTTTGCCTGGAGGCTTGCTATTGTCTGTGCCACCAGAGAGGGCGCCACTACTAGGTACCACGGCCGGTGTTCTGAGTGTAAGACGGACCCGCCTGAAGGGGTGCTGTGCCCCCGTATCGATATTGATACAGAACTATGTGATGTTGTAAAAGGGTGGCAATTGTCGTGGCTGTACCTAGTAATGAACCGTGAAGTACATATTATGTTGTACTTGGTCCAATTACATAATGTCCGTAAAAAAACTGAGGCTCCGAGAGTGAGGTGCCAGTGTTTGACACTTCAATGGTTGGAATTGAACCAATGAGGTACCTTGCATATACCCCCCGTCGTAGTAAAGGTACCTACGGTAACCTTGTTGCTGCCGCCTGCCGCCTGCAGCAAGAGGAAGAACGCAACACCCACTTTTTCTTTTACTCGACTTCGCTACCCTTCAGCTATGACCGATTTGCCCACAGTCGAATTTTGACACAGCTCGCCTCGCACAGACGTTGATTTCGACTCAGGCAACGGCAATCAAACACAAAAAGCATTCATTTCAAGTATCACAGGGCAAACGGGAACCACACGAACCTCGCAATGCCCCATAAGCACAAACGAAAGAGAGGCGATGACTCCGAGTAAGTTTCTTCGCGCTGGATATCGCAACTGCTGTAAATCTCTAACCCGAATGCCCCAAACAGCCAGTTCAACCTCCCTCCATCGCAGACGGCCATGCCGCTGCCTGTGACGTCTAAAGGCAACTCAATACCGTCAGGCACATCCAGACAAGCCAAAAAGCGACGCAAAGCAAAGGGTGACGATGACACTCCTCGAGCGTTCAAGCGTCTAATGGCGTTCAAGCAAGGCCGCAATACCGATGCTGGACTCGACGACGGCAAGAAATCTAAGCCCGCAAAATCCGAACACAAGGCACCAGAGGAAGCGCCGCGAATACGTCCAGGCGAAGACTTGCGAGCCTTTTCAGCCCGAGTAGACGCTTCGCTGCCGCTTGCGGGAATCTCTACAAAAACTCAGGTTAGGGATGGCAAGGATGTACTCGGGCTCAAGGTTCCGCGCACCCGCAAGGAAAGAAAGATGCATAAACTCTACGATCAGTGGCGAGCAGAGGAACAGAAAATACAGGATCAGAAGGAGGAGGAAAAAGAGCTCGCAGAGGAGAGAGAGCTCGAAAACGATGCAGCAGGCATCACGTCTACGTCCATGCTCAACGACATAAATGACAGCAAGAAAAAAGGAAAGAAAGGACGCGCTCGCGAAGAGGATCCCTGGGCCCAGCTCAAGAAGGACCGCGGTGAAGCTAGACACTCCCTCCACGACGTAGCGCAAGCTCCTCCCGAACTCCACAAGAAGCAGACAAAGCTTCTCAAGATTGCAGGCGCCGGTGTAAATGTCGGAAGTGCCCCAAAGGCAGCCGGTAGCCTGCGAAGACGAGAAGAGTTGGAAGAGGCACGGCAGGACGTTGTCGAGGCCTACCGCCGCATAAGGGAGCACGAGCAGCGCAAGCTTGATGCCAGAAATAACAAATAGAAATGATGTAATGCCAAAAAAAAACTAAAAAAAAAAAAAACTGTACATGTACTTCATAGTAGAAACTCTTACATAATGACTGGGGTAATTATACTGACACCTTCTAATGCCGACGGCAGGAGTTGTGAAATTGTTGATACTACCACTCTCGGCCCCGAACCTGTTCAGACCCCCACCGCCGTCTGACGGATCGGCACTAATACCTGAAGCGGTGCCCCACTTATCCATGCATTTCCACACGCGCGCGCGTCTTACTAGCGTGGCGGCAAAAATCGCACCTCGCTGGTGCATCTTAGACTTTTGGCTTGGTCGTCAGTTCAATTCCTGCTACCGCCGCTCCAAAGAAAAGTTTTCCTCCCCCCTACTTCAACATGAGACCGCCAAGATCCTTATGCTAAAAATGGCTACTGAGCTTGAAGGCCTCATAGCCCGTCTTGTTTTGCTCGCGGCATGTGCAGGTGACGAAGGTGAGTTTCAAGATAATATGTGCCGTTGGCCTGTGACAGCGCATGTATGCGTTGTGCGTGAATCAAGACTAACCATATTCAAGGCTGCCCCGTGTATAAGCTGCTTGCTGCTATATTCGAGCTTCTGAATGTCCCGGAAGCCCAGTTACAACCAAAGGACACACCAGCTGCCTTTTACAAATCTGACTCAACAACTTCTCGTGCCGCATCAGCCATATGGAAATGGTTGGCAGAGAGAGAAGATATTTCGGTTGGAGACTCTAGGAGTTTAAATACCCTTTCGTTGACGGGGCTTTTACACTTGCTCTATCCCACGCCTGAGCCCGGCAAGGGCCAAAAGTCAAATGCCATTCTTGACCAGGAAGGCAGTAGCCCCAGCGTTGACGGCTCCTCTGCCAAAAAAATAGCAGACAATGGTACTCGTGTACGAGTATACGTCTCGGAGGGTACCATGTGGGAAACGCTAACGGGACACGGCGTCGACAACAAGCGACTGCCTCGTCTGGAATGGGTCCTCCTCCAAGGGATTGCCTCAACCGCCGCAGATGGAATACTGCAAGGTAATCTAGGGCGGCTCGTCGGCCAGGACAAACGATCCGTTCCGAAACGTACCGATACACTCGTCTCCAAAGGTTACATAACCAAGAGAACAACACTGGTCCGCGGCACAAAGACTAGCAAGCTATGGCTAAAGGTCTTGGCCCCCGCGTCCCCCCAGGACCCAGCCGATGCACCAGAAGCAGCGACAGAAATGACGTTTTCACGCTCACTCCTGGTAGATACCCTAGACGCAGTACCGTGGCATGTAAAGTGGACAAAGGATTCCGTCGACTATACAGCACTGGCAACGACCATCTTGGCAACATGCAAAGAATGGGGTGTCATGCGCTTGCAAGATCTGAAGACAAAGCTGGGCGTTCTCGGTATGCGATGGCAAATGAAAGTCGTCTCTAAAATATGCCGCTTTCTATCTGCACGCGGTGCGATTGAGTATGTAGCTGCAAAGCTCGACAACAGGATCTTCAAGGATTGCATCAGATTCAACCGGGATCTGAACGCCCGAGACTGGTCAATCTTTCTAGCTACGGGCAAGCGGGGTCCTAAATGGGCTAAATGTGCTTCCCATGACCAGCCAGACGATGAATTGATTCTGGGCACAGATTCTTCACCTCGCCGGATAAAGCGTATGTTCATGTTGGCCCGCTGTCCACTTTGGTCCGTTGATGTTCCTTTGTCCACGTACATTTCTAATGCGTTGTGGCAATTTAATCATCAAGGCCTTACCAATCAGGACATTTGCGGAATGACCATCGGCCAAACTTTTTCAAGATACATCTCTGGCTTAACTGTAGCTCTCTCTGCCGCAGGAGTGCAGCCACCACATTTGCAGCATCTATGTGTGATAAACGAGCACATCCGAACAGGCAAAGTTGCCTCTTTTCTGTACTTCATCGGCTCAATAAAGCCCGAATCTGGCCACTCAGGGTCTTCTTTGCGTTCTCCAGATAGCCCTGAGCGCACTGGTTACGGGTTTTATCGCCTCGACGGCGATAACCACATTGTTGATGAGACGGCGACTCTGTCAGAGCTTTGCCAGCGTGGATTAACCCCACAGAGGAAGCGCGGGCGACCTCAAAAATCGACGTTCAGGGACGTAGGAGAACTGGCAACGCAGAAAAGTCTAGATACAGTCGTTTCTTCTGATGAGAATATAAGGCAACATTCTGCAACCATGCCTGAGAAAAACCACCCCAGTACCATGACGTTAGAAAACACTGCACCCGGCCAGAGCACTGATATCGAACGCGTCACCGATTACACTAATCTGTCGCACCAGTCCGATGTAGTGGGTGGGAAACCTACAAACTTCACAATGGAGGAAAACGAACTCTCGTCACCTATGGCACCAACTGAAACTTTGGCTGGCCGGGGTCGTGGACGAGCCGGAAAAGCAACTGTCTATAACAATGCAGACCTCGCAGATGACAATGACCAATCTCGACCATTCAAATGCGGGAAATGCGGCGGCAGCTGGAAGAATGACGCTGGGCTCAAATACCATCTCGAGAAATCGAAAACAGCGTGTAACCATTCATACAAGTCACCGGCTCCTCGAAACCTCAAGAAGCAGAAACGTCAAAAGGTTTCCGTATCCGAAAGGCAGATTTCGGGTACAGAGGGCATTTCGCTGGTTGCTGCCCAAAAAACGAGAGAAGTGATGACTACGAGCCAACATGCACCCCCAAAGGCGTTGCGCACTGCTTTTCGCAGCAGCAGCCACCTTACAGATCATGGTGCAACCAGTCAGCAAAGGCTTCTTACCCATGATAATATACGTCCACGTCAGATAGCTGACATGATTAGCCATTCTCGATCGTCGAGGCCCAGAAAGGCAGTTCATATTAGCGAGAAGCCTATTCCATTGAACGACTTGACAGCCAATCACAGTACAATACCCTGGAAGCCGGCGCCTGATGACCTCAATTCTGATTCTTCAGTCACTGCCCCAGCGGCGGCATTAAGAAAGAAGAACTCAGTGCCTGACCCACCACGGAATTCAAAGTCTCCCAACTACGATATTGAACAAGTAGTGCAAAAGATACTTCACGATAATGGAGGCTGTGTGCCAGGCGGCCCGCCTCTAGAACTTCTCTTTGCAGAAGCTTGGCGTGCTCACCATTTTGGAAAATCTCGCCCAGGTACTGGGCAGCTTGGATCTGTTATAAGGCGTATGCTGAGGCAAAAAACAATAACGGAGCATTGGCACGCATTCCGAGCACGCAACGGTGTTCTTGCAAAATGCCAAATTATCATGTTTCCCACATTTGACGCATTTTCTGAAGAGGCTGTACGCCTCGTGGACCGTATCAAGGAGATACACCCAGAGTCGATAGACCTTAGTCGTCCTTTGAGGGGGGGAGAAGATGCAACGCCAGACAAAAAGGTTGGCGGGCGCGGGCGGCGGCTGTTGGCTTCCGACGTTGCTATTTTAGACGCTCCAGTATATGCTGCTCAAGCCGCGGCGAAACGTGGCGCAGAAGTCTGCGAAGAAATGAGCCACAGCACCAAGAAACGCCGAATACAGGATGATTACGATGAGTCAACTTTTCGGAGCAGCTCGCCGACTTTGACAGCCAGAGACTTCTGGCCGACAATTGGCAACAAAATCCCCAACAAGTCATCTGTACTAGACCTTTACTCTTTCTTGACTACTGGCCTAGCCATGCAAATAGACACCTTGGCATTCAGCCACAATGAGCACCGTGGGTTGGAACTTATGCCTGCTGGTACCCTGTCTCTGAACACCTGCAAAGGACTTGCACGAGCTCTCCCGCGACATGGCTGGCTGCCTAATTCTGACTGGTACTCGTGGGCCTCTGCGTACAAGCCTTCTCAAGCCCAACAATCCAAAACATCTACGGAAGAATCAAAATATCGGTTCTTTGTGGAAGCTCTGCAGCTATGTGCCAAAGTGGAGGAGGGTGGGATTAGTACCACTTCCGGCACTTTGAGCTCCCATACACGAGCATCATTCGCGGTTTTTGTTAACTTTGTTGGCGGAACCGACATGACGAGGTACCCCTCTGTTCAGTGGGCGAATGTTGGCGAACTCGAAAGAGACCTACCTAGTACGGTACATGTTTTGCACGATGATGAAGAGTCTTGCTATCTGACAGATGTGGAGCAACATCCAAACGTCCATGGTAGAAGTAATTTAGCGACGGACCAGAGTAGGGCGGGAATCGATATGGAGACCAAACGAGCGCTGGCAAGGATTAAAAGAGTTGCATTGGCAACGCGTCGCCTGGGAAGCTTGCCGGAAGATGCTGAACCGAGATTCGTTGAAGGCGAAGCAAGCCTCCTGCAACCGGAGTTTGACTTGAATGAGGTAATGGCCGCATTTGTTGCCGTCCGAACTTTGCTCGGCGGTGTGGAAAAGGCCATAGATTGGGGTGTGCTACTTGCATTATTCCCGGGCATAGGCCTCGCCCACCTTCGGCGATTCTGGGCTACAGCAAGGAAAGAAAGAGCGGCATACATCTCAAAGTTTACAGAGAGTTTCCAGGATCGTGTAATCCAGGCATTCAGAGATGAAGAGCTTCCTATGCTAGATTACAGCGACCCCCAAAGCTATGACTGGAAGGGACTCATTCAATGGACGATGCGCATGTCTAACCAGGAGAAAATTCAAATGCCGTCATCAAGGAAGGCTCTTTCTATGAAATTCGATCTAATGGATTGCGAGTTTAGGGCTGAAGACTGGCGCGAAAAGTTCTTCCACCCTCAGACGTCCATTTTTGCACGCTTCGAGGCAGCGACACTTGAAGCTGGCGCGCTGTCGTTGCTGCCAGAGGAGGAGCAAAAAACCCGACGAGACAATGTGGATGTCGCAAGGTCATGGGTCCGATCGTTATGCTGTACTGGCGAGACAAAGTACTCCCCGCAGGATGTCAAAGGAAAGTTCTCCAGTCTCTCCAACAGTGAGACGGAAAATGGTAGCTCATCTCTTCGAAAGGCAATTGACGAGCTCACGAAAGAAAGGGTGATTTGCAAGAGCAAGAAAGCTCCCTTTGGTGGCAGGCCGTATCGACTCAACGAGTCATATATAGCCATCCTTTCGAAGATTTCGCATAGCACAAAATATCGAGAGGCAGCAGAGTTCAAGGCCAAGCTAGACTTGGCATTTCGGCGGCGCGGGTCGGCCAGAGTTTCCTATACGCTGGAAGATGGCGCTGTCATGGCGCTAATCAATCTCAGCGCGGTAAGCAAAGTACGAATCAAAACGGTCAAGGTGCCGAAGATTCCGTTTGGCTTCGAGCCGGGAAACTACGAAACTCGAAAGTACCCAAAGTCTTACTACCACCTCACCCTCCAAGTTGAGCCCACCGAATTTTACGAGTACACGGGCGACATTGATACCCTCCGTTTAGCCCGAGAAACTAGTCCTCCGAGTATGGGTGCTCAAAGAAAGATGCCGCAGTGGATAGATTTCTTTGGAGAGTTAGATGCCAACCGTTGGGCTGATTTGCTTGGCGCTTTCTGTTTTGTACTGAGCATTCGCGGCCCAATGACATTGGACTGTATCTGCAATGCTGTTGCGCCTGTCCTCGAAGACTTTGAGACACAGCTTATTGGCGAATGGGGTTTGGCTACGGGTATATTAAGGAACTGGGAAGCTGGACCAGGCATCACCATTGGTGAATGGTGGTGGCTGGCAGTTGACACACAGCGGCAAGTTTCGGCAGGGGAGCATTAGCTGAAACGAGAGTGTATTTGATGTAAGCAGCAGCTTGGATATATCACACCGGGTGTACATGTATTTACTTGTGGCGGTGAATGAAATATAAAGCTATAATGAGAATGTTAAGCCGTCATAACCACGCTTGTTCAAGAGGCTATCGTCAAACGCGACCGTGTATCCCGTCAATGCGCCATTCTAATCCAACAATGTAGCTATAGGTCAAGTAGCACCTTGATAAGCAACGCAGCTAATAGTACGACCAAGACAACAATAGCTCTATCAATCCAAAGAGGCGTCCCCTCCTCGTCTTCTTGTCCAGTGGGGCGAGCGGATTGTGATGAGCCAAGGTGTTGTCGTTGAAGTGGCTGCTGAGTACCCGGTCGGGGCTCATTTCGTTGTGGATTACTCGTAATCGGTTCACGAGGTGCGTTCTGCGGGTTTGGTTGCTGCGTAGACGAGGTTTCATGAGCAGGAACGGTCTGAACAAACCCTTCGGCAAGTTCTACGCCATCGCTAGCCTTGCTCGACTCGTTGGCAGCCGGACTATCGGCAGACAGTTGGTCTTTCCAGGCCAGCTGGAGTTCTTGAGGTATGCTAATTTCTGATTCATTTGACACTGAGTGTTGGCTTTTCTCTTCGCAGTCTTTGATGATTTCGGCATTGGGCAGTTGACATGTCGGGCACCGCCATGAGCCAGACTCGGTGGCAAATCTTCTTCGCGCTTCATCCGTGGTATCAAGGCCTCCGAGTTGGCCGCCGGCTTCTGTTTCCATGAAGCTTCGCAAACTTGAAGAGTGAGTTAGCATTATTCATACAGACTGAGACTAAATATGGCAGGAAAGAAAAAGGTTGCTGCGAGGAAAGGAAGAGGAAAGACAAAAACTTACGCCACAAGTGCAGTTCTTATACCCCACGCAGGTTGCCATGTCTCCTCATGATGGCCGCTTATACTGAGGCAAATCTCGCGGTTTGCCTCGAAACGGCCATTAGGTGTGCTGAAGCGGAACATGGGAGGGCGAAGAGGGTACGTTGGCGGAAGGATGATGCGTCCATGGTAGCGGCCTTCGCTATACACGGAATTAGGCGGCCCTCTGAGGGTAAAGTGCCACTCGAAGAGGTCTGATTCAAGAGGCTGGGCTGTATAATCAGGGGATGGAGAGCCTGAGAGTTCTGCAGCCTCGCGGACTGTGTTTTGTTGAACATGTCAGAGTCAGCATCTCTTGCAGATTGGCAAGCGTAGTAGCTCGGGGGGGGGCGGTAGAGGGTACTCACGTATGCGTTTGATCGTGGGTGATCGGGTATTCATAGCGGTCGGTTTAGTCGCCGACATGGTTGTGTACAGTGGTACAGATGTGCATCTCTGGAGATGGTGAATGACGTTGCTTTTTAGCCACAGAGCATCTCGCTTTCGAGTATAAATCCAACGATGACGTTTAGCTTTGGTTTGGTTCGGTTTGATTTGGGTTGTGAAGAGTGAGGTGTGCTGTCATAATGGGTGCCTTCGGCCAAGGCGGGGCGGAAGCCGGAGGCTCGTGGAGGGAGTGCATCTGCCACCGTGTACGATTCGCGGCGGAGTACGTCGTACGGGAGTATGTAAGGTACAAGTACACGCGCAGTTTTGGTGTGTCACGTCAGTGGCGAGCCGGTACCTTAGGTAGTGTCTGTCTCTCTGTCTCTCTGCACAACAATACCTCGATTGAGTGGGGTGAAAGTCATGATTTTTTATATTGCTATGTGATTGTAATAACATATCAAGGCCATGCTCACCATCTCCTCTTAAAACCAGGCAGAGTGGTGAATGTGCTCCTCAGCCATGAGCAGGTACAGGCGATGGCAACGCTTGGTAGCATCGTAGTACTGGACTTAGTTAAGCACACTTCTTTTATCGCATTTGACTTAATGCCGGTGCCACTGAAGGCAGAACTGCACGGTTTAGTTTACATAAAACAAGAATTAAAACTACAAAAAGCACAGAAACCAATGGCACATTTCATAGAAACCCCCTCCCCCCCCAAAAACCATCTACGTACTGCCAAAAATTCGGACAGTGAGTGTCTAGGGTAGGTGGCTATAGTCATAAGTACCTACCTACCTACCTTGCAGGACGCCGGACCACTTAGTCAGCAACAGGTATCCACATTTCGTTCGCCAAACTCAATGCCGGCTCAACGAACCTGTTCCCATCGCGCGAAATCCAGGCCAAGGTGAGAGAGAATATTGCCGACCCTCTCACGTCAGTCTACCAAGACGCCGTACCTAGGTGAATACAGCAGAGGTACTGAAAGCCCGATTCCCGCTCTCGCCATTCTCCAATTCGAGCTAAAATCTCACACCCAGAGCGAGCCAAAGGATCGGAATCACACGCCTAGAATCTCGATTCCACGGCTTCGAACATAGACCATGGGGCCCCCGAAGCCTCCAATGCCCCATGTGGCTCCCGTTTATCGTCTGACTGCCACTGCACTTGGTGCTGGTATGTGGTTTTGGGTAAGAAGAGATTGTCGCTCGTGGTTGGGTTTCCTGCTGACTGGTATCCTCCCGGTAGTTGATGTACAGAGCAAAGAAAGACGGTAACAATACAGCCCCGCGGCCTTCCTTCCGACACCAATAGAATCTTACTAACCTTCAATTGCATGATAGGCCCGGCTTTGATGGGCTGGAAGCACCCTTGGGACCATTAAATCGAAAGTACGCGACGGACGAGCTGCACAAAAGAAAGGACAGCAATATTGTATCTAATAGGCGCATTTCAAATGATTACTTTTTTATGTTATACACCAATCTACGATGCCTTTGTCTTTCGCCAATAAAAGCGCTTTCTTCTATACTAGTACACCGTGCGCGTGTCATGGCAAAATTGCTATGCAAAGTGTTTCCTCTATTAGCGCATGACATGGCCGACCAAAAACTGCATACCGTCTCCTGCATAGAGTTCGGGTTATTCTTGAATCTCTCATGGGCCAATTCGCAACCCGCTAACAAATCTCTTTAATCACTTGCCCAGATCCCTTCCCGTATGTTTTTATACTCCTTTCGCTGCCTTCTCCCTCCCGTAACAGCCAACACAAGACGACCTAGCGCCTTGGCCATTGGCGCAGAAATGTATTTCTGGAACACCCAAGCGGCACCAAGATAGAACAATCCAAGACCAATTAAAAATATTCTGTAGTCCAAATCCATATGCGTGAGCTCCATGGTGTCCTTGAGCCAGTGCGCTGGGCGCAGAATCATGTACAGTGTCAGCAGCAGCGACGCAGCTACAGTCACAGAAAACGGCCCTACGGACGTCGTCAGCAAAGTTTCACATCGCAGAAAGCCATCACTTACAATTTCGACGCGTATCTTCCCTAAATGGAGGTCCAGCGTTCAAGACTACCCCCGAGAAGATGTACTCAAAGCACGAGATCAAGAACAGGGAAGTATTCTCCGAGTTCTTGATGTCCGATTCATCGTGCCCAATCTTCGGGGGCTTGTACCAGGGTTGCTCTCGAACTGAAAGATAAGTTGCGCCTTGCACGGAAATGCAGATAAACATAAGGCCAAGTAGTGGGACCAAAACCTTGCGCGATACCAAGTCCGACGTCGGTTTCTTGCTGCAAAGAGTCGCAGCCGGTCCGGCCCAGCCCATAAATATCGCGATTGGTAGTATAAGAAGCAAATCAATAAAGAGAAACTGGAAGTCGCCAAGGTTCGAAGCCTTTGCATAAAGGAAGCTGACAGAGGTAAACTGAATCGCAGAGTACAGACTCATATACTTGAAACAGCTGAAGCTTGTCACCAACGCTGCCCGACCCTCCCTAAATAAACGTAAGCAAACGATGAGAACAAAGTAATGCCGTAGAATGGATACCTTATTATTTCAAGCACGCATCGAACGTCAAAAACCCTCGACGTAAACGGTGCGGCGACCGAGGCTTCTGCTTCCGAGAGCGATATACCAACATCGGCCGCTTTCAACGCTCCACAGTCATTCGCGCCGTCGCCACAGAATCCACACGAGTAGTCGATACTTTGAAGCTTTTCGACAAGCTCGTGCTTTTCATCTGGGCTCATCCTAGCAAATACTCCGCCAAGAACAAGCATCTGCATAATTAGTACGGTAAGTACGTGCGCTGCCATCAAAGTACGTACCCGTTGAAGCACTTTAGGAGGTGCATAGTCTACGATCCAGCGGAAAACATCACCAGTTACGGCAAGGGAATGGTTTCGTAAATTTGAAATGTCATAAGGAAGCGAAGCATCTCGGTCGGGCGGCGGTGGTAGAGGCTGTAAGCAGAGTGAGTATAGCCCATTACGGAGGATTTGGGTTGACATTGCTTACTGAAAGTGTTGAACCGTCAAGTGTGTAGGCGCTGCTGTCAATGCTTTCCCATTGCAGTTTAGCATCTGGCTCTCGGAAGTCCCCTAAAGCAATAATGAGCCTGCGAAAATTATTCAACTAGAATAGAGAGGTACATACCTTCTATAAACCGGGGCACAAAACAATGAGCATGCTTATCGAGGAGACCGCATTCTCGGGCAACGCTTATCGCTGTCAGAATATTATCGCCCGTCACCATGACTGTGCGTATATTGGAGTCATTCAACTCCTTCAACACTGGAGCTGTGCTAGGTTTGAGCTTGTTCTCGAAGATAATGAAGCCCACAAAGCATAGATCGCGCTCTACCTCAGTTCGAGTCATCTTTTGCGCTTTGACCCAGCTGAGTTTCGCCAGATGACGGGTTGCGCAGCCGATAACGCGGTAGCCTTTGTGAGTGTAATAGGATAGTAGTTCCTCGTAGTCGCTTGGGACTGATCAAGCGCGAATACACGTCAGTAGCAGCTACGTTGTTTGATAGAACGCCACTTACAAGTATCGGCCCGACAAATTTCACGCATGGCTTCAGGCGCTCCTTTAACAAATATATCGCCGCTTTTTTGCCCAAAATGCCGAACAACGACGCTGGCGCGGCGAAGTTGTGAGACAAACTCGAAAGATTTAAGCACCCCGAGCTCAAGAGAGCCCTGTGATATCTCATTAGCTTTTCGCTTGGAGGATAATTCGACCATATTACTTACGTCAATTGGCCTGGCGATGGAAGGTGCGAGCCCGCTTTCATCGTCATCGCCCTCGCCTATTGACTGGTTTCCCTCTTCGAAAGTCCACGTCGTGAATTCAAACATCTTCAGGTCCAAGGGATCCCCCACGAGCTCTTCATCAACAGAACGAAGAGAATGGCACGTAGCCATGGTATATAGAGCCGCATGTAAGAAACTGGGGGGCCCGCCGGACGACATGCCGCGGCTTAGCATCGTGGGCTCAGATATCACATCGCCAAATCGACTTGTGTCTTCTGCGACAACACGTATGCCAAGAACATCTAAGCCGTCTTCCGTAAGAGTTCCGGTTTTATCAAAACACATGACATCTAACTTCCCTCCCACATTAACTCTCTGGGGGCTAATGCAAAAGATTTGTTTCCTCTTCAATCGGGACAAAGCGAAATTTGTGCCGATAGTCAATGTTGCGGGAAGGGCAGGAGGGACAACGATCGTGATCAGATCCAGTGCCCGCACAATTATCAAATGCCAGGCTAGTTCGAGGTGTATAAAGTTTACCAACGAAGCAGTAAATCCGAGCAGAGCGATGACCCCCATAACGCTGATGTACCTGAACGAGTCTCTGTAGAACTTGAATCCCGATGGTTTAGGAAAGAGCATTGAACGCACAAGAGCTCCTTTGGTAGTGTTGAAGCCTGTTCGGACCACGAGAGCGAGGGCAACGGCGTCACCTTCGTGGTCTTCTTGAGGGCGCCTAGCTCGCACTATCTTCGTTCCACAGTACAGGAAATGCCGTGCTGTTTCAGGCGAAACAGACGATGCCGCAAGATTCATCTCCCGCAAAGTTTGATCAACTGCAGGTAATTTCGAAACAGGAACAGACTCGCCTATGATGAATTTAGCGGTTAATCACCCTCTTATCTGACGGAAAAGTCTTCACAAACCTGTGAGCATGCTTTCATTTACTATACAGTCGCCGCTGAGGAGCAAGCTGTCGCTCGGGAACTGCGTTAGATTCGGGTCGCTAAGCTCATAGACATCGCCAGGCACCAGGTCGCTGGATGATACAAATTTCCCTTGAATCAAGAAAATTAGGTTTGAAAGATAAAAAGAAAAAAGTTGGACAGGTTCTTACAAAATCCATTTCGCAATACTCGAACGTCACACTCAAAGCGCGAAATTTCGCGAAGGCGCCTCATCGTCTTGCGTAGTGTGTAAGCGACGTGAGAGTTAAAAAGGAGTCGGTATATACTTACAGCTCGCGTTTCCAGAAGAGTTGCAGTAATGCTGCCCACAGACATGATAAAGATGCAAGCAGCGTAGTAGTAGTAAGAGTCCATCGACCATAGTATCAGACTGGCTATCTGAAATATGTAAAACGGATGCAACACCTAGAGCACTTGTTGGCAAAGATAACTTGGCACAAATTGGACTTGGACTTACCTCATCAACCAGTAACTGTCCAATGGATTTTTGCGCAATGTCAATGAGGTTATTGCCAAATATAGCTTCCCGCATCAACTTCTCATCACTGTCCAATCCAGACCGCACTGCTCTCACATCGGTCCAGTCCGGGTCTTTCCATCCGGCGGATAAGATGAACTTGTCCTTCATAGGATGAAAGAAGAGTCGAACATAACGATAATCAAGATACCTAAGGTGATCCAACAATGGGTCCGTCTCATCATCCAAGCCGTAAAAGAGCACCTTTTCAGGCACGCCAAAGACAGACGACACAGGCCGCCCGTAATCACGCACATTGACGCTCATTGTTGACAGCTCTGCCCATTGATTCTCAATGACGACCCAGTCACAATCCCTGAGTGCCGTGGGACGTCCAATTAAAGCAACATACCATCGAGGGAGCCACCGAAAGAGCAAATACGCGGCACCACACGTGATAGCACACAACAGGATATAGCTAACATAGCCGATAGGGCCCGTGGAAAATCCAGCAACTACAATTGTGAGATCTTCGTTGGCCATGTACACCTTTTGGCTCGTTCTTCCGCCCACACGTGCACTACCTGCTGTAGCGGTGCTGTCTCTCCTCAACAGATGCGCTCTTACCGACGCCCTTGAATGAGTCGAAGAGCGCCTTCGTAAAACGTAGTCATCGTCGGACGCGGCGTAGTGCTGATCAGCAGAGTCTTGGTCATCCAAGACGCCAAATTCAAGATCCTCAACATCGCCACTGCTCCTGCGGTGCCAAAGATCTGGTTCGTCCAAAAATTCCAGATGTTCAGAGTGCTCGGAGTAGCCGTCTTCCTCGATACCTTCTTCATCCTCTTCTCCCCCTTCTTCGTCTTCGTAGTATGTAAAGCTCGTTGTCGAATCGGCTCGTCGGCGTCGGTGAGAAAAGGCAGAGACGCTCGTTGGCAGGCTTTCTGCCCCGGGACCAGCATATAGCTGTGGTCTTGGTTAGCGACGCGGAGAGGGTTTTTTTTTGTAACGGCTGCGGCTGACCTCTTCGTGAGCCATCTCTACATCCTCAAATATGCTTGAGCCGCTCTGATTGGAATTCAATCGATAGAGTCTCGGCTGGGATTGGCCCGTGGCCCCTGCCTCGTCGCGGCGGCTATTTTCATGCATCGCGATGGACAATGAATGGAAACTGAACGTCAGATCATCGTTTTCGCGCAGTTGCTGTCTCTGTCTTTCTCTCGCTTTGTGACACGCGGTAGAGCGTGATACCAAAGTTACTTAGATGACCGAGTGCCGAAGAAGCGAATCTGCGCTCATTATTCAGAAATGAGAGAGCTGTCCAGAATTACGGCCTGCGGGATGGCACTACGGAGTATGACGCTCAGGCGTTATCGAGAGAACAATTGGCTCTTTTTGGAGTAGCCGGTTACGGACGCGGTGGTCAATCAACTTGGAAGTTGCAGTGGGATTTTTGCGGGGATGGTGGCTGCGAGGCGAACTGCCTTGTCTCTAGGAGGTAGGTAGGTACCGGTAATTACCAGGTAATTACTAACCACCAGGTAGCCCTGTATTACGTGGCGGCAGCACCGGGTGACCAGCTAACTCTGTCTGTACCTCACTGTATTACAGTACCTTAGTAGTAGCTCAAGTAAGGTGGAATTACTTAGCTAGGTACCTACCGTTAAGAAAGTCTACCTACTAGGAGGTAGGTAGAATGCAATTTCCGGGGCTGTCGCTCCTAGTTCGAAGGCAAAGGGAAGCATACGCCTTGTGCATAATTGCATACTCGTAAATTGCGGTGAGGGTGAGGTGAAAGTGATGCCGATTCGTCTCGTACCATCTCCATACCTAAGGTACATAGGGAGGTAAGCTGGTTACCTGCCTAGTCGGCTGGGCGTGCTAGGTAGGCAGATTTCATTGGCCCGTAGCACCCGATAGCAACAATGATGCTGCGACCCTCGTGATGTTTAGAAAGGCTTATTTCATCGTTCTATTTTTTTTTAAGAGAGGACGCATCGGTAAGAACTGTCGCGAAATGTCCTGCCTATCTACCTAACTACCTAGTAGGTACTACCTACTGCTGGTGAGCTGGTGACCTGGCGGCGAGTGTCCTCTCAGTCAAAGGGATACTGTAATTTAGAAGGTTGACCCAAAGCAATGGGCAGCTTATAACATAAGTACTTTACTAGCCATAGGCGGTATTCGCTAGGTAGTAATGCACGTAGGTAGCAACCTTGTGTACTCGAACGCGGCCCCTCTGGCTCTGATGGGACATGGCTGGCGACCCAACAAGCTGGCCCGTGGCGGGCACGCCAAAAAAAAAAAAAAAAAGGCCCATGGAAATTTTCTCGATACGACCTGCTGGGCACCCGCGTAATACTAGGTAGGTAGGTAAGGTAGGTTAGTAGGTAACTCACTCACCTACTAACTAGTTGCCCCCTCCCCCCACCAAAAATTAGCCAACCCCCCAGCCGCCGCCATTGGGGCTCATCAACTCCCTCCTCACCCCTTCCATCCTTTCACCCAACTCTCTCTCCTCAAATCCTGCCTCTCTACTCAACTTTTATCGCGACAGCCATCTCTCTTTGCAGATAACATGGCTGAACCTATCCGCGGCAAGCGACCTGACCAGATGACGGCACCGTAAGGCTCAAACAACTTTCCCCATGAAGAAATCAATTTGCTGACAACCCCGCTCGCAGCACGCCGCAAAACACGCCCGCTTCAAACGCGCCCATCACGTCTCACGCCCAGCAGCCGGGCGTCCCTAGCATCATGGAAGGTATTACAAACTCTTTGCATTCCAGTATCTCCCTTAGCTAAGACTTGCTGGTCGTTTTAGATGACATGGATCGCGCTGCAGCGGCGTCCATCTTCGCACAGAACCCTAAGCTTGTGCAAATGATCCAAGGCCGCCTTGGTTCTCTCATTGGACGGTCGTCTGGCTATATCGAATCCCTCCCCCCCACCGTTCGCCGACGAGTTTCTGGATTGAGAGCAATTCAGAAAGACCACGCCAAGCTCGAAGCGGAATTCCAGGAAGAGGTTCTTCAGCTTGAAAAGAAGTATTTCGCCAAGTTTACCCCTCTCTACGAGAAGCGCGCATCTATCGTCAACGGAAATAAAGAACCAACCGAGGAAGAGATCAAGGCTGGAGAGGACGAGGAGTTTGAAGTTGAGCCACAGGCTGCAGAGGGCGCCGAGGACATCAAGCAACATGACATTCCCGAGAATGTAGCTGGAATCCCCGAATTTTGGCTGTCAGCCATGAAAAACCAAGTCACCCTGGCTGAGATTATTACCGATCGCGATGAGGCTGCCCTAAAGCACTTGACAGACATCCGCATGGAGTATCTTGACGAGCCCGGATTTCGCCTCATCTTTGAATTTGCGACCAACGAATTCTTCTCCAACAAGGTTATCACGAAGACCTACTTCTATCAGAACGAGAGTGGATACGGCGGTGACTTCATTTACGACCATGCTGAGGGTGACAAGATTGATTGGTATCCGAGCAAAGACCTCACTGTTCGTGTTGAGGCTAAGAAGCAGCGCAACAAGAGTAAGCTTGTCATGTCTTTTTGCACCCCCCCAAAACCTGCAATGTCCTAACAGAAGCCGCCTCTAGACACGAAACAGACCCGCATTGTCAAGAAGACTGTCCCGACAGAATCGTTTTTCAACTTCTTCTCGCCACCAAAGCCTCCCAGTGAGGACGACGCTGAAGAAGAAGAAGAAGACGCGGCGTCAGAAATTGAAGAGCGCCTGGAGCTTGACTATCAGCTCGGCGAAGATATCAAGGAAAAGCTCATTCCCCGCGCAGTTGATTGGTTTACCGGCGAGGCCCTCCGCTTTGAGGAAATAGACGATGGTGACTTGGAAGAAGGAGAATTTGACGATGAAGAGGATGAGGATGAGGATGACCTGAGCGACGACCAGGACGAAGAGGAGGAATCAGACGAAGACGTGAGTATCTGCCCGTGCGCCGCATGTTATTTGTTAATAAAGCTAACTCTGAAACAGGACGAGTCTGGCAAGCCGAAGCAGGAAGCCGCTGAATGCAAGCAAAGCTAAAGGCGTAAGGGGTCTTTTGTGAAGGCTCCGTCGGCCCAAAGTATCATGAAGACAAACAAAAAAGAAAAGAAAAGAGGTCAATTGGTTTTAGTTTCCTTTTTACAGACAGCTATGGCATGTGTACCTCACTGCATTCGCGCCATTTAATCTGTATGCAGAGAATCATGTCATTGCTAGTAACGCGAATAGCAAGGTTGGGCTTCGCATTGCTACCTTGATGGCGGAGGAGGGATCGAATTACACTGATGTGTTTGGTGATAATTAAAGTGATGTAATAGAAGTTAATATTGAGGTTACCATCTAAACTGATGCTACTTTGTTGACCGCTCTTTTCGCAATGAACTATATTAACATATTTGTAGTTTGAGATTGGCAAGTATTGACCCAGAAAAAGAGGGTGAGTCAGTTTTACGATAGTATCGAGAAAAGACCTTTGCTAGTGTTTCAACCTCGATCGGCTTGTCGGCACCCACAGCTACTCGGTCCGCTATAGGGGTGGGCAGGACGTGCATGACGCGAGAGCGGGACTACTACAAAGGGGATAGTCGCTGCAGAATGCGGCAGCCAGGGCTGGCAGAAATTTTCCCGGGAGCCAATGACTCAGCCGCGTTTTTTCTCTCTGCCCCGTCGGGGACATGTACGGCCTACTCGTACCTAGTTGGTACTCCGTCGAGACACGAACATAGATAGATAGCTTCACTGAACCTTTGAAAATAAATGTTCCTATCTATTGAAACATGTTATTCTGCTTGGTCCTATGCCTGATTAATTTGGGCGAGGGCGACACCGTCAACTGGAGTCCTACTTGTGGCCTCCAGGGCGAGGAGTCGAGTCTGGTTAGGTTGCGCAATATGTAGGTACTCATAATGATTCTGGTTTCTTCCGCTTTAAGAAAAATTGGAGCCATTCAGCGCTTGCGTGCGCACCCGGCAGTCCCATTTGCACCTTATCGTAAAGGTCCACCCCACCTACCCAAGTTATCTGACACCTGCATCGGAAGAGGTATAAAAATAAAACGTCGCCGCGTTCGGCTCCCAAGATGTGAATCATTCATGCTGGACAACCATGACGCCTCCTCGAGATATTCAAGCAGGCTCGCCTACGGCCACGAAGAGAAAATCTGTTTCCCATAGTTGGGATCAGAATCTCTCGACCTCTCCTACTGCGACGTTCCATTCGCCACCACCAAGCTGGGGCGGTGCCATCGCACGACACCCCGCACCGAAGCAGCTGAAGCCCTTCAACACGCAGGATATCAAAATCTTGCTGTTGGAAAATGTCAATCAGACGGGACGGAACATTCTGACGGAGCAAGGCTACCAAGTTGAAGTGCTCAAGACATCTCTGCCAGAGGAGGAACTTATCAAGAAGATCAGGTAAGACGAGCCTATCCTAGCCAGAGGGCAATACAATACATCTGAGTGCTCTCCCGCCTACCGATGATTGAGTTCTCTTATCCCTCCTTTGCCTTTTTCTTTGCCGCTAACAGAATCAAATAGCGATGTCCACGTTATCGGAATTCGGTCCAAGACCAAGCTTTCTCAGAAGGTACTAAGCCAAGCACGAAACCTCCTCGTTATAGGCTGTTTTTGCATCGGAACGAACCAGGTCGACCTTGAATATGCAGCACGTCAAGGCATTGCCGTCTTCAATTCCCCATTTGCCAATTCACGCAGCGTTGCGGAACTAGTCATTGCAGAAATCATCACACTTGCTCGACAGCTTGGCGACAGATCAAACGAGATGCATCGTGGTACTTGGAACAAAGTAAGCTCCAAGTGTTGGGAGATACGTGGCAAGACTCTTGGTAAGTGAAACCGGGGCGGGCTGCTTTTTCGTCTTGTCTTCTCCCTTTACCACTGTGCAAGGCGCATTTTTTCTAGATAGATCGGAATCTAACGCATTACCAGGCATTGTCGGGTACGGCCATATCGGCTCGCAACTCTCTGTTCTGGCTCAGGCCATGGGTATGAATGTCATCTACTATGACGTGGTTACATTGATGGCACTTGGAACCTCACGCCAAGTCCCCACTTTGGAAATTCTGCTGGAAGAGGCTGACTTCGTAACCTTGCATGTTCCCGACGTCCCGGAAACGAGGGGGATGATATCTACGTCTCAGCTGGACCAAATGAAGGATGGCGCATATCTCATTAACGCGAGCCGCGGAAGTGTCGTGGATATTCCAGCCCTAGTTGCAGCGATGCGGTCCGGAAAGATTGCGGGAGCTGCGCTTGATGTTTATCCAAACGAACCGGCCGCGAACGGCGATTACTTTACCAATAGTCTCAATAAATGGGCCGAAGATCTACGAAGCGTTAACAACATAATTCTTACTCCACACATTGGTGGAAGTACTGAAGAAGCTCAACGCGCCATTGGCATCGAGGGTAAGACGAAATGACAAGCATTACTCTGGAAGCAAGCTGATTCGCCATTTTGCAGTCTCCGATGCCCTGGTACGATACATCAACCAGGGCATAACACTCGGCAGCGTCAACTTGCCAGAGGCACAGCTGCGATCACTCACACTTGACGAACATAATCATGCAAGGGTACGTCTTTTGCGGCGGCCCTCAACTTACAACAATTTTACTTACGCTGTCGCTAGGTGATCTACATTCATCGAAACATCCCAGGCGTTCTTCGAAAAGGTAAGGATTAATCGCTCTCCTCGGACTTTCTCGACTGCTAACTTTCTTGTAGTGAATGAAATCCTCGGTGGTCACAATGTCGACAAGCAAATCAGCGATAGCAAGGGTGACGTAAGTGGACGCGGTAGCCGGCAAATTGTGTTTCTCAACTAACAGCAGATAGGTCGCTTACCTTATGGCCGATATAAGCAACGTTCGTTACGAAGAAATCAAGGACATCACTGAGAATCTGGAGGGCTTGACCTGTATGTTGTGGTATCTATGCAGTTACACCGCTTTCACACTAACATAGCCTGTAGCGTGTATCATGACGAGAGTCCTATACTAAGACGACAGTGAGACCTCCTAGCCTGGAGCCCGAATCATCTAGTCCACCGGCTTCAACGCTTGGGACAGAATTTTTGTTTAAGAAGCTTTTAGATTAAACTTCTCTAGGCTAAGCGAACACCGCTTCCTAGTAGAAGATTTACACTCAACGATAATTATAAAAATAGCCGTGGGATTTACTTTTATACCGTATCGTTATGCCTCCATGTCATTTTTTTATTTCACAGCCAATGCTCACCATGTTTGTTCCATCGTAATGCCTCTGTGCAAGGTGGACTTGGAGCCGGCCCTTATACAACACATTGGGTTGCCTAAATGGTGGGACGGGCATCTGTTATTGCCAGGCGCCTCCAACAAAAAGCCCTAGGGACCTGAATGAGTATTGAGCGGAAACGTAAACATACTGCTTTGGGCAGGAAATTTGAAGATTTTACTTCAACAGTACGGAGTACATAGGCTGTACCCCGTCAGTTAGTACTAATGTACTCGTACAATTGTGAGCACGGAGCATTTGCTTCCAAAGCGACATTGTGGGTTCAGTGTACTGGTACGAGTAATACAACTTTACATGGAGCTGTCACCACTCTGGTTTGGCTCTATCCTACTTACGAGTATCGTTCGTGGTATTTTAGTAGTTAAATAAATACATCCATCAGCGTCCCTTGAAGATCCTGTCGGAAAGCCGGCCTAATGAACGGTGGCCTTTTTTTTTTTTCTGAGTGTGCCTGATATTACGAATACCTCTTAATGGAGGGGCTTGGGAAGCCTTTAATAAGTACCTATTGCCTATTTGCCCCAACCTCCAGAATCTCATGGAAAAGTGGATCAAGTTTTGCGCAAACCCCCCTTGTGCACTAACACAATCTCCAGCAGAGGACACCTGTTTGCTGCTAACACGCCGTACAGTACGACGTTTACAACGCTCAGGCACGGACCAGCGACGCTGGACTTTGTCAGGGGCTGCCACGGACGCTCAGGAGTTGGGATCTCCACCACCTATCGTACTAGTAAGCTTGTCAACGGCGAAAAGGCCCCTGTTCTGTATGAGCACCTCAACCGTGGCCGGGTATCACCATCTTTCTTAACCTTTTTCTCTACCTAGCCACTGCCTTTTCTCCTACTACGTTCGGGCATACCTTCTGACTGTAGAGTTAAGCCGCAACACGCGGTTGCACTCGGTTTCCCAGAGCTCTGTCTCGGACGCGGACAAGCAACGACAGCTCACCGTGGGCGGTTTGCTCGAACGGGCGCTATTAGCCATTCTTCGATCCTCCTTCTACTGATGCACGCCTCATATCGTCTACCAATTCCTACCCAGCAGACTTCTTTGACAATTAACATTGGGCTTTTACGCCGACGATAGTCGTCGGGCAGAATACCTACTTACCTATGGCGTCTACATACGAAGTCGGCACCAGAGCTTGGCAGCCGGATGCTGCTGAAGGCTGGGTTGCCTCCGAGCTCATCAATAAAACCATTAATGGCTCTAAAGTCAAGCTAGAATTCAAGCTTGATAGTGGCGAGGTTTGCACATGTACCCTATCGCATTGGGCACCGACGCTTTTTCTAACAATGGAAATAGACGAAAATTGTCGAGGTAACGGTCGAGGCGCTGCAAAATGGTGCAGACCCTTCTCTGCCTCCCCTGATGAACCCGACCATGCTCGAAGCAAGCGACGATCTGACAAACCTTTCGCACCTGAACGAACCAGCCGGTAAGAATTGCACCTGCAGCTACCGATACGAACGCACCCCCTAATTTTTATACAATCAGTCTTGCAAGCCATTCGACTACGATACCTGCAGAAGGAGATCTATACGTACAGTGGTATCGTTCTCATTGCCACAAACCCTTTTGCTAGAGTGGACTCTCTCTACGTTCCTGGTATGGTGCAGGTCTATGCTGGCAGGCAGCGTGCCACGCAAGCACCGCATCTATTCGCCATTGCCGAGGAGGCTTTTATGTGAGATCTTTGTTCCGCCTGTGGCTTAGTTTGGAGGCTGACCGGATTAGTGACATGGTGCGAGACAATAAGAACCAGACCATCGTAGTCTCGGGAGAGTCCGGTGCTGGCAAGACTGTCAGTGCCAAGTACATTATGCGTTATTTCGCAACCCGAGAATCACCAGACAACCCGGGAGCTCGCTCAAAGCGTGGCACGGATGCCATGAGTGAAACTGAAGAGCAAATCCTGGCCACGAATCCGATTATGGAGGCCTTTGGAAATGCGAAGACGACACGAAATGACAACTCATCCCGGTTCGGAAAGTACATTGAGATCATGTTTGATGATAAGACGAACATCATCGGAGCCAAGATTCGTACCTACTTGCTCGAAAGGTCGCGTCTGGTATTCCAACCTCACAAGGAGAGAAACTATCACATCTTCTATCAGCTTGTTGCTGGTGCAACAGACAAAGAGCGGCAAGACCTGAACCTTCTTTCCGTTGACAAGTTTGACTATCTGAACCAAGGAGGCAGCCCAACAATCGATGGCGTAGACGACAAAGCGGAGTTTGAGGCCACCAAGAAGAGCTTGGGGACCATTGGCGTAACCCACGTACAGCAGGCAGATATTTTCAAGTTGCTCGCTGGTCTACTTCATCTTGGAAATGTGAAAATCACCGCCTCGAGAAATGATAGTGTTCTGGCACCGACGGAACCAGCTTTGGAGCTTGCTTGCAACATACTTGGTGTCAATGCCACAGAATTTGCGAAATGGATTGTCAAAAAGCAACTCATTACGCGAGGTGAAAAGATTACGTCCAACTTGTCGCAGGCTCAGGCTATTGTTGTTCGAGACTCAGTGGCCAAATTTATTTATTCCAGCTTATTTGATTGGCTTGTCAATATTATCAACCACAGCTTGGCAAGAGACGAGGTCCTTGACCGTGTCAATGCCTTCATCGGTGTTTTGGATATTTATGGGTTCGAACACTTTGCAAAGAACTCATTCGAACAGTTTTGCATTAACTATGCAAATGAAAAACTTCAACAAGAGTTTAATCAACACGTCTTCAAACTTGAGCAGGAAGAGTACCTCCGGGAGCAGATTGATTGGACTTTTATCGACTTTTCAGACAACCAACCTTGCATCGATCTCATCGAGGGGAAAATGGGCGTCCTTTCATTGCTCGATGAAGAGTCCAGACTGCCCATGGGCAGTGACGAACAATTTGTTATGAAACTCTATCAAAACTTTGGGTCGGAGAAGCAGCATGACTTCTTCAAGAAGCCCAGGTTTGGCAAAACTGCATTTACGGTCTGCCACTATGCTGTCGACGTGACTTATGAATCCGAAGGTTTTATCGAAAAGAACCGCGACACCGTCCCCGATGAGCATATGGCGGTGCTCCGTTCAACATCAAATGCGTTTTTGAAGGAGGTTCTGGAGGCTGCTTCGCAAGTAAGAGAAAAGGATGTAGCCTCGGCTTCGTCGAATGCTGTGAAACCCGCTGCTGGAAGGAAGATTGGCGTTGCCGTGAACAGAAAGCCAACTCTCGGTGGGATTTTCCGATCCTCGTTGATTGAATTGATGAACACGATCAACAACACAGACGTTCATTATATCCGTTGTATCAAACCCAACGAAGCCAAGGAAGCCTGGAAATTTGAAGGACCAATGGTCTTGAGTCAACTACGCGCCTGCGGTGTGCTCGAGACTGTCCGCATCAGCTGCGCTGGTTACCCTACACGGTGGACGTATGAGGAGTTCGCATTGCGATATTATATGCTCGTACGTTCGAATCAGTGGACGTCCGAGATCCGAGAAATGGCAAACACCATTTTGACAAAGGCTCTGGGCACAAGCACTGGCAAGGGGCTCGATAAGTACCAGCTGGGCCTTACGAAGATTTTCTTTCGTGCTGGTATGCTGGCGTTCTTGGAAGGGCTTCGCACAAATCGTCTGAATGAATGCGCCATCATGATACAGAAGAACCTGAAGGCCAAATTCTACCGTCGTCGTTTCTTGGGCGCGAGAGACTCTGTTATACGGAGCCAGGCTGCAGTACGTGGGTACATTGCCCGACGCAAAGCGCAGGAGCTCCGAACGATCAAGGCTGCCACGACAATTCAGAGAGTTTGGCGTGGTCAGAAACAGCGAAAGGCCTTCTTGCGCATCAGAAATGACATGATTTTGTTTGAGTCTGTAGCCAAGGGGTACCTGAAGCGCAAGGCCATCATGGAGGCACGTGTTGGAAACGCAGCGATTGTCATTCAGAGAGCTTGGAGATCGCGCTCTCAGCTGCGATCCTGGCGACAATACCGCAAGAATGTTACTATTGTTCAAAACCTGTGGCGTGGAAAGCGAGCCCGCCGAGAATACAAGAAGGTTCGCGAAGAGGCACGAGATCTCAAACAGATATCGTACAAGCTTGAAAACAAGGTGGTTGAGCTCACACAATCGCTTGGTTCGATGAAGGAAAAGAATAAGAACTTGGCGTCTCAAGTGGAGAGCTATGAAGCACAAATCAAATCGTGGAAGAACCGCCACAATGCCTTGGAATCGCGAACTAAAGAGCTTCAAACCGAGGCGAACCAAGCCGGCATTGCGGTTGCTCGTCTGGAAGCAATGGAGGAAGAAATGAAGAAGCTTCAGCAGGCATTTGATGAATCAACGGCCAATATTAAGAGGATGCAGGAAGAAGAGCGAGATCTCCGCGAGTCACTTCGTGTTGCGAATTCCGAGCTTGAGACAGCCAAGCAAGCGAGCACGGATAGAGAAAAGGATAATAGTAGCCTGAAGCAGGAGCTGGAAGCGCTCCGGGACGCCCTTGAAGTTGCGAAGAGGAGTGCTCCCGTCAACGGCGAATTGACAAATGGTGCGGCGCCGACGCAGTCTGTTGCCAGCGGCCTCATCAACCTGGTGTCATCGAAGAAACCAAAGCGGCGAAGCGCTGGAGCAGAGCCGCGTGATGTAGATCGGTTTAGCGGAGCTTACAACCCTCGTCCGGTGTCGATGGCTGTCACAAACACTGCTCATCGCCAGAATCTTTCTGGAACGACATTCATTCCTGGAGTCGACAATATTGAGATGGAGCTAGAGACGCTATTAGCGGACGAAGACGGCCTTAACGAGGAGGTCACTATGGGCTTGATCCGCAATCTTAAGATCCCGTCCCCCAACTCGAACCCTCCCCCTTCAGACAAAGAAGTACTCTTCCCGTCTTACCTCATCAATCTTGTTACGTCTGAGATGTGGAATAATGGCTTTGTCAAAGAATCTGAGCGCTTTTTGGCCAACGTCATGCAGTCAATACAGCAAGAGGTAATGCAGCATGACGGCGACGATGCCATAAACCCAGGTGCCTTTTGGCTGTCGAATGTTCATGAGATGCTCTCTTTCGTCTTTCTCGCCGAGGATTGGTACGAAACGCAGAAGACAGACAATTACGAATATGACCGCTTGTTGGAGATCGTCAAACATGATCTCGAGAGTCTCGAGTTCAACATCTATCATACTTGGATGAAGGTCTTGAAGAAGAAACTGCACAAAATGATCATTCCAGCCATTATCGAATCACAGTCCTTGCCCGGCTTTATCACCAATGAAAGCAACCGGTTCTTGGGCAAACTCCTTCAGTCCAACTCAACACCTGCTTATAGCATGGATAATTTGTTGAGCCTACTGAATAGCGTATTCCGCGCCATGAAAGCATACTATTTGGAGGATTCTATCATCACTCAAACAGTTACTGAACTTCTCCGTCTGGTAGGCGTCACTGCGTTCAACGATCTCTTGATGCGCCGTAATTTTCTCTCCTGGAAGCGTGGGTTGCAGATCAACTACAACATCACCCGCATCGAGGAGTGGTGTAAGAGCCACGATATGCCAGAGGGCACGTTGCAGTTGGAGCACTTAATGGTAAGATGTTTATCATAGCTTGCCAATACTCTTCATGCAGACCGCTAACTGTGCGGGTCTTTTAGCAAGCAACCAAACTTCTTCAGCTGAAGAAGGCTACGTTGAATGACATTGAAATTATTCAGGATATTTGTTGGATGTGAGTACTTGCGTTGGGCGATCGGATGACTATTGTCTGGCCTCTAACACTGTCGTAGGCTCTCTCCCAATCAGATTCAGAAGCTTTTGAATCAGTATCTTGTTGCAGATTACGAGCAGCCAATCAATGGGGAAATTATGAAAGCTGTTGCATCTCGTGTCACAGAGAAGAGTGATGTCTTGCTCCTCCAGGCAGTGGACATGGACGACAGCGGGCCATACGAAATCGCTGAACCACGTGCAATTACGGCATTGGAAACGTATACGCCGTCGTGTAAGTAAAACTGGTCACGGAAGGCGGCCTTGACTCTAACATTTAATAGGGCTACAAACACCGAGACTCAAGCGACTAGCTGAGATTGTTTCGGCGCAGGCCATTGCGCAGCAGGAAAAGCTAGACTATAGCGAGGACGATGGTGGTTTCACCCGCCAGGATGGCATAGCCGAGGTTGACGAGGCAGAGGCCGAGTCAGAGTAATGAGTGTATATGGTCTTTTACCACAGGAGAGGACTTCCTGCCGCATAAACTTAGACACGGGGCGCGTAAACGAGGTGTTGTGTTGGGCTCTGTATTTCGCCAATGTCGTACGACAGCAGGCGCGTGATCGAAACTACATAGCTTGTCTCTTTAAATGATATTACGGGGCAGATAGTCCCTTCGTCACTGTTGAATCTGCCAAGTTTATCATTATTTGCGAGGTTTTTATGTGTCTCGTTTGTGCGGTGGTGGTTGACCAACCAGGTGGGGCTGAGAAAAAAAGTCTGGGTGCTCGACCCAAGCTAGACTACTCTGTTGCGAACTGCTCGGTAGAATAACCTGTAAACGTTCTTTTCAACAAGAACAACAACAACAACAACAAACACACAACATGAGGCAACTTCCTAACGTAGTCATCACCGGAACACCAGGTGTTGGAAAAACCACCCACTGCGAAAGCCTGGCCACGAGATTGGACTTACGCCACATCTCTGTTAATCAGGTTGTCAAGGATAAAAACTGTCATGAGGGATGGAGCGATGAATACCAGAGCTATATTGTAGACGAAGATAAGGTACCCATCCCTGCCTTCTGCAAAGACCTTATGGAGTACCTGCTTACGTTCTGCCGCAGCTGCTTGATGCAATCGAGGTCGAGGTGAAGGCTGGTGGCTGTTTAATTGATTGGCACGCTTGCGAAGTCTTTCCTGAGAGCTGGATTGACTTGGTTGTTGTGTTGAGAGTAGACTCGACAACTCTGTACGATCGTCTTAAAGAGCGGTATGTTACTTGTTGTCACCAGCTAGCAGGCTTTTTTTCCCCTTGTATCACTGCATTGCGGCTAACTGGAAGTCTCAGTAACTATGCGGACGCCAAGCTTCAGGAGAACCTGGATTCAGAAATCATGGAGGTACTTTTGCAAGAGGCGCGAGAAGCTTATGACCCGGAGATTGTAATTGAGCTTACGAGCAACTCATCGGATGAGATGGAATCAAACGTGGATCGTATCGAGGCTTGGGTGAAACAGTGGATTTCCAACAATAGCTCATAGTGACGGATAGAAATTATAGATTAATTTTATTTCTCTGTCTCTCTCTCTCTCTTTATTCATGACGATGCTGTCACGCTAACTGAGAGGAAGGGCGAGAATGCCATACCGGCTGAGACAGCATCAACTGGACACTTGCCGCCAAAACTACTGCAAGTCGTCGAAATGGAGAGGCTGAAAGGTAAGAGGTAAACAACCTAGCTTGGCAACGACGAGCAATCGACGAGACCTAGACCGCGGGGCATATTCTGATAAGACATGGCGTGTCAACGCAACGCAGCGCATGAATAAACTAGTTAAATATCGGTTGGCGCCATTATCAAAACTAAAACTCTATTTCAACTCTTCTCCATCCGCGGGCGATCAAGAGACTTGGGGTCCAAGCCCCTACGTCGCATCGCGCTCCTCTTCGCCTTGTCCATGTACACTTTGTCTTCCTCATCGTCAAACCCGCCAAACTCGCCATCCTCCTGACGCACTTCAATGCTGCTATCAAGTACGGGGGACTTGTCCACGGGGACAAAATTGTCGCTATCCCGTCCTTTAGGACCTCTCTGCATGCCCGTGGGCGTAGGCCCGATCTTCTTGAATTTCGCCACGTAGAAACCATCGACGTTGTACGTGTGAGGATAGTAACGACGAGTTAGTTTCAGGCTCGAGTCAAAATTCTTGCCCATGTAGCTCGTAAATCCCTCCTTGCCAAAAGGCAGTTCGGTATCTACAAGCTTCACGTTTGGTCTCCGGGACAGCGCATAGGCGACGACTTGCTCGCTGGTGGCATATTAGCATGTAGTGAACAGACATACGGCGCATCCGCAACTCACTTCTCTTCGACGGTCACACTGCATGTGGAATACACAATGTATCCCCCAGTGCCGGTATGGTTGACCGAGTCAATTGCAGACAACAGCAGCTGCTTCTGTGTGTGCGGTAAGGATATGAAGTCTTTTTCAGTCTTGTTTGTCTTGACAGATGGATCTTTTGCGATGACACCCGTGCCCGAACAGGGCGCATCAAGAAGAACTCTGTCAAATCCACCCATAACCTTTGGGAATTCACGGGCATCGTACGAGCAAACAACTACATTTTTGGCGCCTAAGCGGTGGATGTTGCCAATCAAACCTTTGGCACGGGCTTTATTTGGATCATTTGCGATGACAACACCGGTATTCTAGTCAAGTTAGCAATACACCATTACACATTGGATACGAGCGCACTGACCTTCATCATTGCAGCGCAATGTGTCGTCTTACCGCCGGGAGCAGCTGCCATCTGAGAGAAAAAAGAAGTTAGATATGAAACATCGTTACTTGGGGACACCGTCTGATTGGAGCCGCTGCATTAGTTTCCGACTTACATCCAGTACACGCTCTCCGCTGTTGGTCTGTTAGTATCAATTGTCTGGGCAGTGGCTAGTGGAGAAGAACATACGGTTGGGGAGACAGTGCCATCACTGGCAAAAATGACGAAGCGGCTTGAAGGATATAGTGGCCCGCTAGGTATTCAGGCGTGGCGCCCAACGGAATAGTCGATTCGAAAATCTGTAGTCCAACCTTGCTCCACTTTCCAACAGGCTCTAGTGTGACACCTCGATTAATCAGTGCTTGGGCAAGATCTCTTCGGTGGGTTCGCAGCGTGTTTGTTCGGATAACGATTGGTCGTGGCGTTTCATTGGCCTCGAAGAAGGCGAATGCTTCCCGCGGGGTGAATAAGTTGTAAAGCTTCTCTGCTAAGAAAGGAGAATAGTTGTAGTAGGTGCAAATATCCTCCAGTAGCTGGGCGGTATACTCTGCGCGAGACCGGCCCTCTTCGCCCAGGTTCGAAAAGTCTCCAAGGATGCGTATGATGTCCGTGATTCGCTGTCGTAATAGTTGCAGATCGGGGGCTAGGTTGCTTGCTGACGCTTCAGCGGTGTCTTCATCTCCGGAAGAGCCCAGTATCTTGGGCCTGTCGCCGTCAATATTTGTCTGGAGTGCCTCCTGCTTAGCTTCCGCGGCAGCCGCTTGTTGCTCTTCCTCCAACTGTCTGTCTAGTTTCGCGGATAACCCCTCAATGTTGGCAGCAGTGAGTTTCTCCTCGACATCTGACTCATCCTCATCGTCTGAAAAAACAAATCGTCCGTTCTGACCACCTGTGACCTCGTCTTCTGAGTCGACAATGGAATCCCCAGAGTCGATAAATTCGTCGCCAAGTTTCTCCTCGTCGCTAGACTCTGAATTGCCACCTACGTCGAGGTCGGCTATTCCGTTGGTATCGGAAACATTGGCTAAGTCTTCTCCTGTCTTTTTGCCCGCTTTGGCACGGCTCCCTTTTTTGGAAGTTCGGCGCTTCTTCGACGTCGCACTTTTGCTGGGTTCAGGATCTTCAACGGTCATGCCAGCCTTTCTCTTGAGACGGGCGAAATGTTCCTCTGGCAGGGGCTCGGGGGCTCCCTGCTTTCTCTTCATTCGGCGTCCTTGTCCCATGGTCGCAGTTTGGTTAGGATACTTCACCTGCGATGTAGTCGTTAATTGTCGAAGGCCATGTGCTTCGTTCCACTGAGTGCAGGTAGTTGGTCCAGCTTTTTTTTTCTTGCCCTGCAATCGATAGCGTATGCCCCACTTTACAATGCGGGCGGTCGGTACATACGAGTAGGTATACTAAGGTGGGTAAACTTCACGTAGACCGTCACCAATATTTCGCTGTCGTGGCTACCCTATACAAAAAAAACCAAGAACAAGTTTATATATGTTGGCGATACGACTGCCCTTCACGTCAAAGCAGTATGTTGAATATACACATATATACACACCAGGAAACGCGAATGCGGTGTACGTCCGGCGATACTCTTTTTTGGTTGCAGAGCCAACCTATTGTAAGTGGCTGATCGATCCATGGATTTATAGTGAAATCTATAGTTTACACATAGTTTGCTAGCCGCCCCCTTGGATCCTCACGACTAGGTGCCGTCCAGCAAAACGCTGGCGCAATGGCCCATGCCCAAAGGCTAGGACATGGCTAGCCTCCCCCCAGCTGCAGTTTTTGAAGATCGCTCACCAAAACGTCAAGTTCCTGCAACTTGTTGTCGATAGTTTTGCATATACCCAAAAACTCCTTAATAGAGTCAATCAAATGATTTGTCCCAGGCCAGTCCCTATGTTCACGCATCTGCAGTCGACAAGAGGGCGCCAGGTAGATGTAGCCGATTGTAATAGCAACGTAACCAAATGCCACACCCAGTTTGGACTGACCAAGTGAATCTGCCTGTTCTCAAGTTAGCTCAAATCCCGAAACGTCAACTTAGCGATTACCTACACCGCTGAATACTGATGAGCTATCCACCCAAAGGCGCACCAGCTTGTCAAGAGAGCTGCTGTCCACAGACGCCCGCGCATGCGCACAGTGCTCTAGAATGTTGATCATTATGCCGAGAATGAGAAGAAGCTCTTCATACATATCATTCTCAAACCCATCATTATCCACAGTCGCATGTACCAACGAAAGGCCATTCGATATCGACGTGATGAGGTTCGACAGCAGACTGGTCTCATCGAAAGCCGCTGCGCCAGATTCCGTGTTACAGATGTTTATGCTAAGTTTCAGCGTTACTGTATCCAGAGAGCACCTTTGGCTGGGCCAGCGGCGAAGAGTCCTGTGCAAAAAGCTAGCAATCGCAGGTGTGTACTGGTTACCTCCCAAAGACATTAAGTTGGACTGGGCTTCCAGAGCAAGAATTATCAAGGCGTAGTCGACGTCAACCCGTGACTCGTCTGCAGCGTATGTGAGAGCGACAGATGCGATATCATCGTGCATGTCAGCCGAGACTTCTTCAAGGCAGCCAGGATCGGCATCTCTGCTTATAATATAGAACAACTGCAATGCAAGTGTTCGCGGCGTAAGTGCCGAGGGTGCTTGTTCTTGCCAAATAGCCATACGAAGTAGCTGCGCCTCCACCTCCACAAGAGCAGTTTTCGTATTCCTTGCCAGGTTGAGTGTTTTGAGAGTAACCAGCTCTTCAACATCATCTTGCGACTTAAGCAGGCGCGCCAGGAGCTTTCCCACCCTGTCAGCAGCCATTTGTCGTAGCAAATGCGGCGCAGGGCTCGAGGATAAAAATATGACAAGCGAGGCAGCCAACGAGAAGCCACTAATGATATCCGTTTCACCACCAATATTCCTGACTATTTTATCACGCGCTGCGTGATCGCGAAACTGGCCGGCGAAGCCCCTACGTTCGAGTTTCCTGGCCAGTTCGCACAGCGCATTTCGCCTCATCGAAGAGGGCGCCGCGGTCGGCTTGCCGATCCGTGACAGCAGATCGTCCATTTCATCAGAGAATCGATTGTTTGCCCCGGCTCGACGAAGCTCATGCACACTTCGAATACCGAGGCGCATGTTTGACGGCTCCTCCTCAAAATCATAGTCGGCTGGCGGCGGGCTCATTTTGGGCGGAACCAACACAGTTTCCGCCGGGGAGACACCCTCTGCAGTATTGTCATATAATGATGTGTCGCTAGTGCTTTGCGAGCCTCCTCCAAGGAAGCTTCGAGACTGGCTATACGTAAGCTTGACCTTCCGACTTTTTGACAGCAGTGGGCGCCGATCTGGAGTACGTGTTTGTGCTTGGCGGAAGCGTCGTGAAGGAGAGGCATATGAAGAACCAGCCACAGGACGCGCCGCATTGTCGTCCTCTGATGCAGAGCCTGGGCTCGACAGCGTTTCTGATTCAGATCCAGAGTCAACCTTTTGCGCCGTCAATGTATCAATCAATCGACGTCGAGAACGCTGAGACTCAGCATCAAGCGGCCGTAATCTGTTGTCATTTCGACCCGGAGGAGCTTCTGCAACGCCACTTGAATGCAACGCTATTGGGGGGAGCAACCCAGCCTCGTGACGTGTTGTTTCGGTCCCAATTATAGAGCTTAGAGGAGCTGTATTATTTGTATCGATCGTTTCGGTTCTGCTGAGCCCCACGGCAGGCTGGAGTTGGAGCGACGGGTCGTCCTTGGACTGTATACCCATGCCAGGCGCTTCTGCAAATGCCGAAGAATGCTTCCTTTTTTGCGCTCTGTCTTCGCTTCTACCCCTTGCTTCTGACTTAGGGGGGCCTTTGGATGCCGAGTTTCTTTCGTGTATCGTTGAAGAATTACGAGGCATGTCGGTCGGGCGAGCAGACGTGATAGTCCCAGTTCCTACGTTCGCGGTCTGTGGCGATAAGCTGGAATGAAGAAGAGGGACAGCGTTGGGTCTTGTGGAAGTTCGCTGGCGCGCCGCGCTGCCATAAGTCATCTGCTTTCGACCGGTGTTCGCAGACGTATTTCTCGACGCCATCGTTTGTGTTGTTGCGACGCGATGCTCCAGCTACACGTGCATGTATGTAATCAATCGCTCGCGGGTTGCGCAGGGTAAATATCAGTCATGTAGAGCTAGTACAACATCGCCCCAAGCGCATTACCTCAATGAACATTTGAATAGCCAGTTGTCGATTAATGCGCCGGCCAGTCGGATCGCGTTTCTTCATAATACTAGGTCGCGCGCATGAAGTAACTCGGCACTTAAGTAAAGGTCAAGTGGTGAGCAGGCCAGTGGGCCGGATAGAGGCTAGTCTTGCACCATTTGTGGGTCTGACCCTGAGCCTCTATTTACGTCAGCATCGTTCCACCTACCGAGGGCGCCATTGCGCAAGCGACGACCAGTCGACTTCCAGTTCCTAGCACCTTGTACATGAACCATCAGCGGGACATTACGAATCACAGCCACATTCGTCTCTAGACCGTTGCTGAAGATATGCCGTCCCAGAAGCAAAGAAAAGTTGCTATCGTCGGCAGCCGGTCAGTTGGTATGTTCACTCGTGGAATAGACCCAAATTCTTGATTTCTCACAATTACGTCTAGGAAAATCATCACTCGCGGTGCAATACGTAGATGGCCATTTTGTAGACAGCTACTATCCGACCATTGAAAACACCTTTAGCAAGAATATCCGGTACAAAGGGCAAGATTTCGCGACTGAAATTGTCGACACAGCCGGACAGGTTTGTTTCCGATTCTACGCTCGACGGAAATACTTTCTCACAACGCCCAGGATGAATACAGCATCTTAAATTCGAAGCACTTTATAGGTATACATGGATATATGCTCGTATATTCTGTATCGTCGCTACCTTCCTTTGAAATGGTGCAGGTAGTAAGAGAGAAAATCCTTAATCATCTGGTACGCGTCCCCGCTCACTACTACAACTTTCTGCCTCCCTTCCTGTCCCCGGCATTAGACTAACGGCAGTTTGCCACTACTACAGGGCACAGAATCTGTCCCGATTGTTATTGTAGGAAACAAGAGCGATCTACGTCCCGAACAGCGACAAGTAACCGCCGACGATGGTAGAAAACTTTCCGAAAAATTGCAGTGTGGCTGGACGGAAGCCAGTGCCCGTTACAACGAGAACGTTGGCCGCGCATTTGAGCTCTTGATTGAGCAGATAGAAAAATCACAGAGTCCAGGAGAAGCGCCCCAAAAGAGCAACTGCGTTACCATGTAGTGTCGGGGAGCTTTTCCCGTTCCACATGAGCCGGGACTTCACTATATTCACCATCGACCGCCCCAAGGACGAATATATTTTCAGACTCATTCGCGGCGGCCAAAGTGCGGTTGCTTGGTGGGAGCATGATGCGAGACTTGAAATTCAGCGACGTTCTCAAAAGGAAGTCGACATCGCACAGCGCACTATTCCAAAAGACTGTTTACTTACGGGTTCTTGCCAAGTTGGGAAGTATGATTGGTGAAATTGCGCAGTGATAAGGCACCAGCGTCTAATGGTGAGGCTCAACAGTATATTTGAAAGATTGCTGTATACGGCCGGGTCAGTGGTGTGGTGCGATTTTCTGGAGGCAATGATGCAGCAGCAACAGTCATCGCGGCATCTTCGCTGTTGTTAAGCATCACTTTCAGACTCTGAATGTAATTGTCGTACTTTTTACCGGGCTGCCCCTCCCTTGCGCATCGCCTAATCAATATAGTGTACAATCAAGTCGCTCAGTTTATATTGGTGAATGTTAATTTACAGTTGTGTAGTAGTAGTAGTCCCAATATAATTTGTCTCGATCATTGTGCGATGTATTACTGACCAGGAAGAACCCCGAGGAGGGACAATAAGCCATTAAAAAGTAGGACATTAGAGATCGTAATGGAAAGGGCCGACTATAACCAAATTGGTCCGAAAGACTCTCCAGGGACTTTGAATGGCCTTGCGCTACAGCACTTAATAAGTGGCTTTGGTGAGGGGGCGCGCCGTCCGTCTCCATAATCTGCTGGTACTCGTAACGGGTGTACAACGAGGGCAGCCCCCTTGAGTCACAAACAGGGCCGACAAAAAAAACCCCCACCAAGAAGCCGTCAATCACCCCGCCATACTTGCTGTGATCATTTCTCAATTTCGTTCCCCCTTGATGCGCTTGCTCTCTCACCTTCCAACGAAACGAGACTGCGGAGAGACCACGACGACTTCACAGCCGATTTAGCTGCACGAGCTCCAGCTACCTATAATAATAAAAAAAAGCCATGTTGGACGTCAACGATTTTATCGCAGAGCGCGGGGGTAACCCCGAGAAGATTCGCGAGTCTCAGCGGCGCCGTTTTGCCAGCGTGGAAGTGGTCGACGAGATTATTTCCCTATTTGAAGACCACCGAAAGAGTGAGCTATTTCTCCCCATAACGCAAAGCATCTGGATATATGGCCGTTACAACGCTAACCGCTGCCCTTAGCCCAGTACGCCGCTACCCAAATCAACACCAAGATCAACGATGTCCAGAAGCAAATCGGAATGAAAAAGAAGGTATTTCGGTCGAATACAACTCGTAACCTATCTTTTGGTCGAAATCTGACTCGACTCTTTACAGGCCAAAGAAGACGCTAGCGACTTGTTGAAGGAAAAAGTCGACCTGGAAAAGCAAAAGAAAGAAATGGTCGACTCTGCAGCGGAGAAAGAAAGGCTCTTGAAGAAAAAGGTCAAAACAGTTGGCAACATTGTTTATGACAACGTCCCCGTGAGCGATAATGAGGTAAGGATGGAAGAGGATTTTTTTTTTTTTTTTTTCATTTTAAAAAAAGGAATACATCTCCCATATTCCAGACTTGTAACCTTTTGCTGACACTGCCTCAAAAAGGACAACAACACGGTTCAACGTACATGGGCTCCCGAAGGAGTCACTGTCGAGAAGCGGGACGTCCTCTCTCACCATGAGGTGCTCCTACGCCTTGATGGCTACGACCCTGACCGAGGCGTCAAAGTTGTCGGTCACCGCGGATATTTCCTCAGGCAATGGGGCGTATACCTCAACCAGGCACTTATTAACTACGGCCTCGACTTTCTTGGTCAGCGTGGTTACTGCCCCCTGCAAACACCCCAGTTTATGCTCAAGGATCAAATGGGGAAAACGGCACAGCTTGAGGATTTTGACGACCAGCTTTACAAAGTCATTGACGGCGAGGAGAAGAACGACAAGTACCTTATCGCAACCTCTGAGCAGCCAATCTCGGCATACCACGCCGACGAGTGGCTAGTGGCCAAGGACCTACCAATCAAGTAAATCATGTCCTGCTTCTGGTTGACGCTACGCATAAACTAACCGTTTGGCACAGGTATGCTGGCTACTCTACCTGCTACCGACGTGAAGCAGGCTCGCACGGCCGAGATGCTTGGGGTATTTACCGCGTCCACCAGTTTGAAAAGGTTCGTTAACACGAAGAAGGTTCTCTATCGGTACAAGTGTTTAATACTAATTTCCATTCCTCATTCCAGATTGAACAGTTTCTGCTCACAGATCCGGAAAAGTCATGGGAAGCATTTGACGATATGATTGCCGTCTCGGAAGAATTTTACAAGTCTCTTGGGCTGCCGTATCAAGTGATTTCTATCGTTTCCGGAGCTCTAAACAACGCTGCCGCGAAGAAGTATGATTTGGAAGCCTGGTTTCCATTTCAAGGAGAATACAAGGAACTTGTTTCTTGCTCCAATTGCACGGACTACCAGTCCCGGGCGCTGGAGATCCGGTTTGGTGCTAAAACGCAGACTGACACGAAGAAGAAATATGTTCACTGTCTGAACTCTACACTGTGTGCCACAACAAGAACTCTTTGCTGCGTTCTTGAAAATTATCAAACTGAAACTGTAAGAGTTCGGGACGTCTGCGGGATATTTGAAGACTGCACTAACCATACTCTAGGGCCTCCAAGTTCCCGAAGTTTTGCGAAAGTACATTCCTGGTAGCCCTGAGTTTATCCCCTTTGCAAAAGAACTACCCAAGGATGTGAGCTCTCAAAAAGCTTTGCCTCAACGCCCCAAGGACAAATAGGATCATTTAGGAGACGTATAAAATTGGTTCGACGGGAGTAATTGGGAGATGAAAAGAGACAAACAACTTTCTGAAAATATAATTGTCCAAAGTGGATGTAAGCGAGAATTTGGGAAAACAAAACACATGATCAAAATATTTATTGCAATACCGTTTTGCAAAATGCATCTGTCCCGTGCTGTTCCAGGAGTGGATGTCTACGTTGTAGGAGAAGTTGTGACTCAGCAATACAAGTCAACGTGTGTGGGTTTGAACAAGATCACCAGTGACCGGGCTTGCGTAACCCAGGTAGCACTTAATCAACTCTTTTGCTTATTGGCGGCGGCTACGGCCCACTGGATGCCGCTTGATGCGTTATAATTCATCCTAAATGGATCCAAGGGATACAGAGCTATCACCGAGAGGGGAACGAGTGTCTGTTTTTGCCAAGGCCAAAAGCGCGGTTGCAAGACTGGGCGGGTGGCGACGCAGGCACGGGAACAAGGACAGCACTTCATCACCGCTCGGGGTAAGCTAGAGGCGGCTCCGGAAATATAAAACGGCTTTACTCACACGCTAACGTCTCTTGATAGAGTGACCAATTGGGTCGATTTGCCCACGAAAAACAGATGCCGCCATGGTTGATGCATCATCTGGAAAAGAATGGCCAAATTTCAAGAGATGGTGAGTGACGGCCCCGGGCCCCCCTCATAGAGAGCGTGCAACTAAAAAAGGCCGTAAAGGTGTCATTGATGATTTGCGTACTCTATTTGATGAGAGTAAATCAACGGAATGCGCTTATTTTTGTGAATCAAACGTCCAGCGCGTGTCGAAGCTGAAGCATGAGGGTGCTGTGATCTTGCACATGAGGAATTGAGGACAAACAGAACGCTGACGCGCATACACAGGCGGTTTCTGCGGCTACCGGAATATACAAATGCTCGCTTCATACATAATCCTGAAAGACGGCGAAAAACCAATCTTCGGCACATGTATACCAACAATTTTTGATATTCAAAATCTCATCGAGCAAGCTTGGGACAAGGGCTATAGTCCTCGTGGCCGCATTGAAACCGGTGGCATAAGGGGGACCAGAAAGTATATCGGCACACCCGAGGTAGGGCGCACTTCTCTATCAAAGCGTACACTGAAGAATGGACTTGCTCACTTAGAAAAACCGGCACTATCCAGGTAAAAGCGTTGTTCAACAGTCTGAATGTCCCGTAAGTTTGTGCTGTACCTGTTGTATGCATGACAGTCGACGAACGTGGAGTGGCTAACAAGAGATAGCTGTTCGGTGCAGACATTTCGGGGGACAAAAAACAATGCAGCAATAACCCAGCTGGCAAAAGCTATCGAAGAGTATTTCACATCTCCAGTTAGCTGCAGTGGGAGGAGTTCACCCGGCCTCAAGACGGTTCTCACTTGCCTTCCGCCCGTCTTTTTCCAGCGTCATGGTAAGACTCCGGAAATACGCTGAGCTATTGCAATTAGTTACAGCGTGCTGATTTCAACACAGGCCACTCAATGACCATCATCGGCCTTGAGAAAACCAAAGGCGGAGAAGTAAACCTCCTAGTTTTTGACCCAGGGCGGCTCTTTCCAGACCACAAGCACAACAAAAGCACCAAGATTGGCTTCGACAATTTTGCCAAAAGCGAGATATTGCGGTCGTACCGCTTACACACGAAAAGTCTATTGAAGTATAACGAACTGGAACTACTGTAGTAAGCTCCCCAACTACTGTGTAGTCGATTCTGCCCAGTCGAGCTAAGATCATGATAGCATTAACGCAAAGTAGCCTCGAATCGAGCGATGGACTAGTCTAATCCAAATGATGCATCCATCATAGCTCGTCAGCATGCGTCTTAAACCACTCTCGAAGCTTGCATAAAGCGTTTGCTCTATGTGAGACTTTGTTTTTCTCTTCACTGGCCATTTCTGCAAAGCTGTTTTTGCGGTAGGTTAGAATGCGCGGGTCTAACAACGGAACGGGGAGTGTTCTCAACATACGTCTGTCCCTCGTGCTCAAAGATCGGATCCCAACCTATGAATGTTTAAATGGGTCACGTTAGTGCTGCTAAACTCCAAGACGGAGAGACAAAAGTGTCTCCCATGTTGCTACTTACCAAAGCGAGACGGGCCACGGGCGGGAACTATCTTTCCCTGAACCAGACAGAGCTTGTTAGCCAGCTGGGTCTACAGGAGATAAATAAACCCATCATCAAGAATTGAAATTACCTCGCAACGTCCCTGAAAAAGAACTGGTGCTTGGCCTCGCCCCTTCGAGAAGGCAAAGGTGCATACGGCATCGGCAGATTTATCAGTGTATGCTGAAATAAGATTGTTCAGACCATCGTGGCCAATTGTCGATAAGAACCATTTACTGGTTGTCATGTATCAGCAAACGGGCGCGCGCGACCCAAAAAGTTCAAGAATCCAAAACGTACATATATGGCCCAGGTAGGCCGCCTAAAGCAGCAAAGCACAAGGCTGTATCTTCAACCAAAACAGGGCCATTGACCTAGTTGAATGTAATTAGTATTAGGAACAGTATAGACCATCTGGTTGGTTATAGATACGCCTAATGCTTACAACATCAGCAGCCCGCTGGCATTTAGAAGTGGTCACTTCTTCAATAGATCCTTGAATCTCTTCAAGGTCAATGGAATGACTATGGACCTCGATCTCAGGTTCCAAAATTGCCTTCACTTCTTTAAGTTTGTTGGCGTTACCTGTGATGAAGTACACGCAAGGAGGCATGGTCTGGGAGAAATTCGCTCTAATACGAGGTTGATGAAGAAGAGAAGTCAAGCGGGTTTCATTTATATCCTGAAGTCCTATATTGCTTATTAAACCTAAACTATAAATTCAGTGCTTCGTTTTATTATGTTGGTGGGCTTTATAAAGGCTTAGTTATAACGAATAAATAAAATTCCGTAACGTGATAATTTTTTTAAATAAACAACCGTGAGTTATATAACCGTATGCCTAGGAGATTTTTTGTTTAGTGTGTGCTATTAAAAATTCGTAATTTAGGTAGCATTAGGGAAAATGGTTTAAACCGCTCGCTAAAAAATTTTTTTAAAGTTGCATATACAGTAGAAATAGAAATGTAAAGTTAAAAGATAAAAAAGAAATAGTAAAAGAGATATTAAATATAGTATAAGGTAGAATCTAGTAAAATGATACCTATTTAAATTAAGAGTTACTTATATTTGATTCTCGCTGGGATACATATTATACTTATTTATATTTTTTACACTAAGAATAAATATTTTCTTAAGAAACAAAAAAGACGAAGCGATATTCACTGAAAAGATGATTCTTTATTCTTTACTAAAAAGTAGTAAAAATACAGAAAAGAGATATGTCTAGAAGGAAAACATCTTTTCTTTATTTAATCTAATTTCACTGCGATTTAATTTGCTATTGCAGGTAATACTTAATAAAATATTTCTAACCGCGTATTAGATTCTATAGTAAACTAAAAAAAAAAAAAAAAAAAAGCAGCTACCTCTGCCTCCTAATTAATTATTTTTAATGTTAACGCTATTCTCTAGTCCTTATTCTATTATTATAAATTTTTACGACTTCGATTATACGTATGTGTAGGCCTAAGGGCCTACCTACAGCTATTAGAGTGTATAACAGATTATGTACTGGTTTAAAAACTCGTTGAATGCCTTTTTACATGCGCGTATACAATCCATAAGTATTATTTACCGCGAAGCGGGCGACATCGTCTAACGGAGGAATTACCTTCTACCACCACCCTACGGCGTGGGAACTAGATTAGAAACCCCGCCCTTCGATTTTCCCTCTAAGGTGGCACTGTTCTACATCGTACACATCGCGGACGAAGCTAAAGCCAAGATTTTAGGTATCTAGTTATCAGCCAATTTGGTTGGATAGTTTAATAACTAGCCACCTGGTAGAGGTTGCAACACTTTAGCTATGGCCAACAAAGTGCTGGTCCAGACGGACGATGCGAAAAACCAAAATTTGAACGCGACTCTGTCGGTAGATGTGCCTTTTGAAAATGTTCACATCCTTCCTCAAACACCGCAGCTTATTGCACTGCTATCGTGAGTATCAAGATCATACCTTTGTTGCGTACGGGCGTGTTGACGGTTTTGGCGCTCGCAGCATGATTCGGAATAAAGAGACAGAGCGCGCCGATTTCATATTCTACTCAAACCGGATTATTCGATTACTTGTTGAGGAAGGCTTGAATCATCTACCGACAATTGAGCACGACATCACGACACCGGTAGGGCGAACTTACAATGGCCTTATGTTTCAAGGCAAAATATGCGGCGTGTCCATCATGCGTGCTGGAGAAGCGATGGAACAGGGCTTGCGTGACTGTTGCCGGTCTGTACGCATTGGCAAGATACTGATACAGCGAGACGAGGACACAGCGCAGCCGAAGCTATTCTACGATAAACTCCCCGAAGACATTGCGGATCGATGGGTTATGCTGCTGGACCCAATGTTTGCGACTGGTGAGCCGTTGCACCCGCCCGGGCATCTTACGGAAGCTGCTATGCGGCTTAGCCCTCATGAGGATAGATCTACTGACCAATTCGAGCACAGGCGGCTCTGCAATAATGGCCGTGCAGGTCCTGAAAGCAAGAGGGGTACCGGAAGAACGTATCTTGTTCCTAAATCTTATTGCAAGCCCCGAAGGAATCAGCAACTTTGTGACAAAGTTCCCCCGCCTTAAAGTAGTAACGGCATTTATCGATGAGGTAAGCAGCACAGGTTCATGCAGACACCAGCCCAAGAGGACTACTTTGGCCACTTCGAGACTGTTACTAACAGGATAATAACTTAGGGCCTCGATGAGAAGAAGTACGCTTCATGCCAGTTTGCTTGCATAGCGGCCCGGATCGAACTGACCTATTTCCTAGTTACATCGTGCCGGGCCTCGGAGACTTTGGCGATCGCTTCTATACGATCTGAACTCGCGACGGACAGTTACTCTAAGGATCTACAGCCAGCGGCTTTCTGTCATCATCAATCCTTTGTCAAAATCAATACTCTTCATCATCTGCGACAACGCCTTCACCCTCATATTTCGTTTCATCGTGATCGCTCGTAGTGCCCGGCTCGTCGAAATCGCGCCTTGGGGCTGCCCTGGATGTTCCTCGATATGCCGTTTCCGCGCTGTCCTGTTTCGCCACAGCCTCTGTAAAGCAATATAACGATTAGTAATTAGGAATGTGGATGATTGTCCTGTTTGCATTTGCGACGCACCTGCGGCATCAACCCATTCTCCATAAACGTCTACAGCAGCGGAAAGATCTGTAAACCCAAATAAAAAATTGCATCAGCACAAACGGTACCACGCGTTTTGGTCGAAGGTTACCACACTTACAGTTGACAGCGCATTGGAATTTCTGGCCACATATTCGGCAGTCAAGCTGCCCTACCCCTGCTTTCCTATCCAATTTGACAGTAACCGACTTTTCGTGGTTGCAAAACAAGCAAGTGAACGTGCTTGGAAGAGGATCCGACTGCATAGCGACAACCGGATGGTTAGTATAGCACGAATATCACCCGCTGCATCTTCGACAAACCTTTTTCGGGCCCATGGGCTTTCTCGACGACTTCTTCCGTTTACCCATGATTAATCACAAGGGTAGAAATGTACCGGCAAACGCAAAATGCAGGATGCCATTGATGTTGGCCGGCTGTCATTTCTTACGACCTTCGACGTTGTCGGATACCCGAGAATGATAGATGATCAAAGAGCCCGATAATCGCATATCCATGATTATATCGGCAAAACGGGGACTTCCAGATACAGGCGTAGGTACGAGTACTACCTAAGTACTAACCTACCTGAACGACTACTAAGGTACCTACCTCGGTGGGGCGCTGGCGCTCGGGTACATAGTTACGGGAGCCCGGTGTGATCACCCCGCCACCGGGCAAGGTATAATACGGAGTCACCCCGCACCGGATTACATGCATCCTGTAGGTGAATACGTGTCGCGTTGCTTACATCGTACGAGTATACTTGAGATTAACCATCTGGGTGTAAGTCAATACCAATGTCGATCACGAAAGCCGCAGCGATGAGTTTCCCAATAGGCGTTTGACATACGGCTGCCTAGATCCCAACTGATTTCCATATAAGATAAGGGCGAATGTGGCACTTTGTAACCAGCGTATAAAGATAAAGATAACGATAACGTGAAAGTCGGCACTCTGCTATTATTACAGAAGAGAAGCGCATGTAAGTGTCACTGTACATAGTACCGTTCCGCGAAAACAGTACTCCGTAAGTAACGGTATCACAAGGGCTGCTGCGGGAGCGCAAAGGCCGTATTAGAATCGGCGTCTCACGCTGTGGCGATCAGAAGAGGGGTATACAACGTCCCCAGTACAGCCCCTCACTTTCACTTTGAAAGTATTAGACAAACTTTGCAAACAGTCAGCTATCGCTCCGACATAATGACGCACGAGTTTAACACCGAGGCCATGGCCAATCACTCATTAACCGAAATACGACGTGCGCAGGCGAGTATCGCTGCCGCCGTGGAGGCATTGACGATGAGCGTGGGCAGCGGCAAGGATGAGTCTTCTGCCGGCCAAGTGGAAGCTAATGAGCCCGAAAACGACACTGACACTCATGATGAGTATGGTGCTTTACATCCGTATAAAGCTGGGTCTCCGATTCAGAAACCTGGGTACACGTCGCGGATCGTTCTCACGTGCGTGTGACTTTATCTCACCTTTAGAATATGAGCAGGGTTTAATTTTCCCAGTACGTACCCAAAGCAGATCGGAATTGATCCAATACAGTTGCGTTGGGGCCGGCTTGAACCTCATGAGAGGGGCCCTGTTGTCGTGTCCAGGGCACCGAGCACGATCCGTCGCAGAAATGGTAAGTACTCATCGTGGGCACATACGTGTGTAATCATAGCGAGCTAGTAACAACCTTCTCCACAGCGATCGGAGGTAAGCTACACTGATGCAACTATATGGCCGCTAGTCTGTCAGTTGTTGACTCTATGATCTCAGCATAGTGAGTGCTTCGTTGCACCTGTCTGTAGTGTGGCTTGTCGACTAACGTAGAGGAAAGTGGCGGCTCATATTCCATCTACTATGCTCTAGCTGTCGCTAGCAAACAGCTTAATACCGACCATAGGTCTCCGGAACATACTTTGTTGGCTCTACGCTTGCGCTAATGCATGTATACAGACCCGACTTCACGAATACGGAGCCTGCTGCGAATATCGGACCTTTTGCCCAATGGGGTGACAGCAAAAAGATTGTAGCGATGGATCCTTTCGGACATTTGACCCCATGGCTCTTCAAAGATGTAATGGAAAAGGAAAGAGGTGCGCAATTGCTTTGAAATACCGGGTTTGGCCATACTGTCTCACGGTCCACCCAGTCGATCTTAGACCGACTATTGCCATTACGAAGGCACATATGAAGGTAATATATCGTGTTTTGCTTCAAATTCTCGCATTATATACGCTGACTCGATTGGCCCTTTCGAATATAGCTGCCCGAGCTTGAAGAGAGTGTCAAATCTGGAAGACTGTACGCTCTTCAGAGGTGTAATATGACGTTACCATAGCTAATGAAATCACAGCCTACCTGATGGCAAGGTCTGCTTGAACACCAAGGGGGAGTTATCCGTTACGAAATTTGCTGTTGAACCGGTACTTTCTGCTTTCCCAGTGGAGTATTGTGCCACAGCTCATATTATTTTAGGTTTGGTATCTCCCCGGCGTCGCTGAGCGATTTGGCATTGGTAGGTGCGGGAATTCAAATGTGTATTGTCAAGTCTAACACCTAAAACTCAGATGAAGGCACTTTACGCCGATCTTTGTTTGAGCATACAGGTGGAAGCTACCCTGAAGTATGTGGTGTGCTTCTTGGCAATGTCAACATTGGCTAACCACGACAGCTCATTACTCGTGGCGATATTAAAGTGTTCCTCCCGCCAATTGGTAAACATCCACCTGAAAATACGATACTGTTGCTGGGCAGCTGAACATTTTTTAGGGGGCCTCACGGTCTACTGCTTTGGCGACCCTGCCAAAATGTCGGACCAGTCAGTCCGCTTGTCTCTGCGAATACACGATGAGGTGAGAGGCCGCAGTTGTAGGCTGGATGCACCTCAGTCCTGGAACATGTACTGACAGGCACAGTGTAACGGAAGTGATGTTTTCGGCTCAGATATCTGCACCTGTCGTCCCTATCTAATATTCGGTATCGAGGAAGCTGTTAAAGAAGCACAGAATGGCGGCAGCGGTGTCGTCATATATTTTCGAAAGGAGGGAAGGGCACTGGGCGAAGTGACAAAGGTATGTAAACATACTCAATGCTGCTAATCTTAGAAAGTGATGGCTGACACACATGGAGTATCGTATGGCACACCGTACACAATGACTCGCTCGGAATGGGAACTAACATTGTTAGTGGTGTACAATGCTCGAAAACGCGGCGCGGACCGCGCATCGGATTACTTTACTAGGACCGAAAACATAGCTGGCGTGAAAGATATGAGATTTCAAGCCTTGATGCCTGATATCTTACATTGGCTCGGGATTCAAAAGATCGACCGAATGCTGAGCATGAGCAAGTGCGTCAGACCTACCTTCTCGCGTGCTCTCGCGTGCTTCGCTGACATCTGTACGTGTAGCATGAAGCATGACGCTATCGTAAACCAGGGGTAAGTTAAACAGATTATCTTCTCTCCACAGATTCTGATGGAATAGAATTCCGATTCACGAGCGGGTCGAACTCCCGGAAGAGCTCATTCCAGCGGACTCTAGAGTCGAGATCGACGCCAAAATCACTGCAGGTTGGTCCCCTCGTTCCCCCTCCTGAACGGGATTACACCTAATTCAACTAGGTTACTTTACTGCGGGCAAGCGTCTCACGGCGGAAGAACTTCAGACAGTCCAGGGAAGAATGTGGGAAGAGTATGTACATCTTGACATGCAAATGTACTTAACGCTAACCTCTCTATCAGTATCGATCATTAATTGGCCGCCTAGGGTAAACAGAAGATATGGCCTTTAGCTGTGATAGATCTAGGAAATCGCATTATTGTCATCAGCTGCGCCAATTGTAGCATTGTTTACTATACTCAAATGCATAGAACGCCCCTGTCGGCAGCAAGATACTATGATACTTACCAACATGTTGCAGGGCGTCTCACATTGCGAAGAGTTATGCTTCTTCGTGCACCACTAGGCCGCGTATTGAAAGGCTTAAAGAATGGAAAGTAAATATCCTTGAATCTGTCAAAAAAGGACATGTTGGGTCGGGCAGTTTCAAAGGATCTCATGAGGGAGACTCGGCCGAAGTCGGGAATAACACTACTCTCATATTATTGCCAGCACTCGTCAAGCGCCAGAAAGCGCATATGTTGATTGACAAGGCCGCAACCAGACATTATAGTTCTCGGAGTCGTCAGCGAGCCCAGATATACTCAACAGAAGTACAGACAGGCGATTAAGACTATGAATCACCGACTGCATCAACTGCTTGATATCACGGCCGAAATATGAGATGGCTAGTTCATCGGAAGGGATGTAAAAAGGAAGCTAATATAGCTTGACGCATATCACATAGCCTTACCTACAGTAAAGTAGTGGGATAAAGCTAGGAAATCAGGCATCTTATTATTGGCCATGATTGGTCACAGGTAATGCCAAGTACTTTGGCAGGCCAGCACGGGACCTTGGAACGGTACCGAGCGCCACCATACTAAATGACAATCACGTGATTCTCTAGCACGTGATCTACAGAGGCCCACGAAACCGAAGCGGGTGAAAAGATCAAAACCTAGTGGGCCCGGAAAAATACCAATCCGCCAACTTTATTGTGGGCTCGCTTAGGCCTAAACTGGTGCACACAAGAATTGAAATTATTCTCGCCCCTCAACCCTCTCTGCGTCTTCGGATCCTGCAACCTCTCAGCACATTTCTGGTAGCAATCATGGCGGTTGGAAAGTAGGCGACAAATGGCACCACGGATCGTTATTATGGAAGATGCTAACAATACATAGGAACAAGAGACTCTCCAAGGGCAAGAAAGGTCTTAAGAAGAAGACCGTCGACCCGTTCTCGCGCAAGGATTGGTATTCCATTAAGGTAAATTTTATCCTCGAGATATCTTTTCAATACCTGCTAACGCATCCCCTTTAGGCCCCCAATCCGTTCAACGTTCGCGAGTGAGTTTACATCGAAGAATTATACGACAACACTTTACCGACGACATTGAAAACTAATAATACGGAAATAGTGTGGGCAAAACCCTCGTCAACCGCTCGACTGGTTTGAAGAACGCCAACGACGCCCTCAAGGGACGCATTGTCGAGGTCTCTCTCGCTGACCTCCAGAAGGACGAGGATCACTCCTTCCGCAAAGTCCGTCTCCGCATCGATGAGGTTCAAGGCAAGAACTGCCTGACAAACTTCCACGGACTCGATTTCACATCCGACAAGCTGCGCTCTCTCGTTCGCAAGTGGCAGACTTTGATCGAGGCCAACGTCACCGTCAAGACCACCGATGACTATCTCATTCGCCTCTTCGCTATTGGCTTTACCAAACGACGACCTAACCAGATCAAGAAGACGACCTACGCTGCCTCGTCTCAGATCCGTGCCATCCGACGCAAGATGACCGACATCATCCAGAGGGAGGCATCGAGCTGCACCCTGACCCAGCTGACCTCAAAGCTGATCCCTGAAGTCATCGGCCGCGAGATTGAGAAGTCTACTCAGGGCATCTACCCACTGCAGAATGTATGCTTGACGAGAAGCGCTCTTACTAGACGTTTTCCTCGATTACTGACAATGTACAGGTACACATCCGCAAGGTCAAGCTTCTGAAGGCTCCTAAATTCGACCTTGGTGCTTTGATGGCTCTTCACGGTGAATCGGGGACCGACGACCAGGGCCAGAAGGTTGAGCGAGAATTCAAGGAGCGTGTTTTGGAGGAGGTTTAAAGATCTTCGAGATGTATGGGAAAATTTAGTGCTTGAGGAGGATTGACGCCTTCTTTCGGCATTGTTCGGTCATGGAAAATGGCGTATTGTCTTAGGCGGCCAGAGATTAGATAATGTCGCTAATGACACGGTACAAGGCTTCTTGTTCTTCATACTATGCGGTTCATGCTTTGTGATGTTGGTATTTTTTATCTCACTATCTGATCTCACCACCAAGTGAAAACTCGGATTTAAATTCGTTTACGCATTCCGGTAGAGAGGCGACAGACTAGTCGTTGCTCCATGAAAGTTTTAGCTGCATAGACGAGTAGATGACCTTTCTTAGTCCGGACCCCGAAGAAATTCCACAACAGCTTTAGAAACTTAGTACATATCACTCTCAACGGGGCTTTCTAACATACCTTGCCTGAAAATCTCTGGTTGCTCTGAGATGAGCCAATGCCCGGCGTCAATGTCGACCAATTGGAATCGCGGGAAGAATTGACCGATAGCAGGTAGCACCTCATCGGGAACATACTTGCTCTGAGTGCCTCGTATAAACAGTGCCGGCTTGTCAAAACGGGTCTCAGATGGGTTTCTGAACGGGAAATCGCCTAAATGGCTCAGAGAAGCACCGAGTATATCCAGTGGTATGCGAAACTTCTGAACGGATTCCCCCGGCTGCCGGTGCAAATTTCCCAACAGGAACTGACGGATCGGGAGCGACTGTCGCAATTAGCAGCTGCCATAAAATTTATGTATTCGGCAATCTCTTACCTTCTCTACGTCCTGAAGTATCTTATCTGCTTCCGCGAGTTTCACAACATTTGCTCTGTCAACTTTTTTCATCCCCCGAATATATGAAGGGAAGTCTGAACTCAAGATTGCATCTATGGGGGCGTTGTCTACCGACACAATATTCGCAATCTTGTCGGAAGAATTAAGAGCGACAGTCATCGCAGTCTTTGCTCCCCTTTAAGCAAAGAAATAGTTTGTTAGTCAGCAACCTTGGGATGAAGGTCTGTGAGATTGAATGTGCACTTAAACATACATGGAGTGCCCAATCAGGGTCGTGTTGCGCAAGCCATGGTCATTAATGAATCCGGAGACGTCTTCTGCCATGGCTAGGTAGTTATGCTGGCTATCATGAGGGGATTGCCCGTGATTTCTGAGGTCCTACAATCGATATATTAGCATCTTATGCCCGCGTCATAAAATGCATATTTTATAGCAGGACTTACCAAGGCGTAAACTGTTCGTCCCAGATCTCGTGCCAATGCCCTAATTTTATTAGCAACAGACGGAGTTATATGGCCACTGTAACTCACTTGCTCATTGCCCTATTGTTCTTCTTGGAGCCAAACAATCCATGCAGGAACAAAATCGAATTTTGACGGTTGTCACTTTCGGGCTTCGCCGGTTCATGAACGTCATATGCCAGCTTCAGTCGCGCTGCTGTTTGGATGGATCTTATTGGCAAGCGAGAGTTCGAAATCTGGCGTCGCGCGGCAGTGTACCGCATTGGCCAGTTTCGCAATAGGACCCTTGGGTTCATTATTGTAAGGTCATCGAGCCGCAAAATTCACCGAAACGTAGTGAAGGAAGCTCTCCTCAATTGCGGCGTACAACAGACGGAACTAAGTGGTGTGCGGCGGATAATTTGGTGTGGATCTCTCAACCAGAACCAGCACCTCGACTTTGGACACGAGCGCCTTGCGCGCGCTGTGGCCTCTCGCAGGTGGGTTCGGGTATTAGGTCGCTTAGTATTATCACCTAGTAGAGTGAACAGTCGCGGGCCGAGATATGGTTGTCTACTCACGAAATTTAATGCCCTCCTTTCCCCCTTCCCCTTTTCCCTTTCCCAATAAATTCATTATATACATATACAAGAACAGTCTTCAAGAGAAAACCCAATGCTTATCGCTTATACAAACAGAATGTCAGCTAGACAGTATCAAATAATACGACTACAAGTCTGTCCAGACGTGAAGCCTGCGTCGGACCAAGCAGGCGGACTGCCCAGCCTTCCACCCCAAAGGCCCATGCAGCCGCGCAATGTGGGGCACGCGTGAACTGCCACATTGCGATAACGCAAAAGGAGACACGCTACCACAACCAGGTGTCTTTTTTTCCAACCTGGTGTTGACCTGTTGGTGATTGCACACAAGACTCCGTACTCACAACGGCTAGTCAAAGAAAAAGAGTATTCTGAAATTAGACCCACTCTCGCAATTGTTCGGTGAAGATGGATTACGAAGCTCTCAAGGAGCAATGGAGCGAGGTCGAAGACCGCGATGGCGTCCGCCTCAGCTGGAACGTGTTTCCAAGTACACGCATGGCGAGTATTATCTTCGGATTTTGGATATGCCTGGCGACTAACCATTATACAGGAAGCATCGAGGCTTGTGGTTCCAATTGGTGCACTGTACACGCCGCTGAAGGAGAAGGCTGATACACCGCTGCTACAGTTTGAACCAGTGACGTGCAAGCAGCCTTGCCGCTCGGTTTTGAATCCATTCTGGTAAGCTTTAGAGACCATGTCATCCGAATGTACAAGCGGATGTGATCTAACGAAGTATAGCCAAGTCGACGTTCGTGCTCGGGTTTGGATCTGCCCATTCTGCTTGTCCAGGAACTCTCTGCCTCCGCATTACAAGGATATTACGGCAAACGCCATCCCGCCCGAGCTCCATCCGGCAAATACCACGATTGAATACCGTCTTTCTCGTCCAGCTCCAGCCCCGCCGATTTTTTTCTACGTCGTTGATCTATGCCAGGAAGATGACGCCTTGGCTGCCCTCAAAGAATCGTTGGTAATGAGCCTGAGCTTGCTCCCAGAAAATGCACTAGTCGGCCTCATTACCTATGGCACCATGGTACGTTTTGTCATAAACGCACAAGTCATCGATTATAATGCAATCTAACCTTCAATTTAAGGCTCAAGTACATGAAATCGGCTACGAAGGATGCGCGAAATCATACGTGTTCCGAGGAAATAAAGACTACACTGCGAAGCAAGTCCAAGAAATGCTTGGTCTTTCGTCTTCCCCTGTTAGGCAAGGCATGCAACCACAGGCTGGTCGCCCAATGCCTATGGGCCCTGCATCAAGATTTCTTCTTCCAGTGGCACAGGCTGAATTTCAACTTACCAAGGCCCTTGAAACCCTTCAGAAAGACCCATGGCCCACTGCAAATGATCGCCGCAATTTGCGCTGTACCGGTGTAGCTCTGAGTGTTGCAATTGGCTTAATGGAGTCATCTTTTCAGAATGCTGGTGGCCGCATTATGCTCTTTGCTGGTGGCCCTGCAACTGAAGGCCCAGGTATGACTGTCGGCCCGGAGCTGCGAGAGCCGATGCGCTCTCATCATGACATCGACCGTGATAATGTCAAATACTACAAGAAAGCTCTCAAGGTAAGTCGAAATTTTCTTGCTATTGCACGTTGCTAATGGTATGCTCAGTTCTACGACAATCTCGCTAAACGAACTGCACATAATGGCCATATTATCGATATCTTTGCTGGCTGTCTCGATCAAGTTGGTCTTCTAGAGATGAAGGGTCTTTGCAATTCTACTGGCGGTCATATGATTCTTACTGACAGCTTCACTTCATCAATGTTTAAGCAGTCTTTTATCCGAGTTTTCGAGAAAGACGGTGATGATAATCTCTTGATGGGTTTCAACGCTGTGTTGGAAGTCCTTACAACTAAGGAGCTCAAAGTGACGGGACTCATTGGACATGCGGTCTCCCTGAACAAGAAGTCTGTTTCGGTCGGTGAAACAGAATGCGGTATTGGAAATACATGCAGCTGGAAGATGTGTGGCATCGATCCCAAAGCCAGCTACGGCGTTTACTTTGAGGTGGCCAACCAAGGCCCTAGCCCACATCAGCAAGGCTCACAGAAAGCGATGATGCAGTTTTTGACCTACTACCAGCACTCCTCTGGCCAGTTTCATCTTCGAGTCACAACCATTGCGCGCAACCTAAGCGGCCCTGCAGGCGATCCTGCTATCGCTCAATCGTTTGATCAGGAGGCTGCAGCTGTGCTTATGAGCAGGATAGCTGTGTTCAAGTCAGAAGTTGATGATGGGCCGGATGTTCTGAGATGGGTCGATCGCATGCTGATTCGGCTCTGTTCGCGCTTTGCTGACTACCGCAAAGACGACCCTTCGTCTTTTCGGCTGGAGAAGAACTTCACTCTGTATCCGCAGTTCATGTTCCATCTTCGAAGAAGCCCATTTCTCCAGGTCTTCAACAACTCACCAGACGAAACGGCCTTTGATAGACATGTGCTGAACCATGAAGATGTCAGCAACTCTCTGGTGATGATCCAACCCACGCTCGACTCATACACTTTCGATCAAGACGGTGGCCAACCGGTCTTGCTAGACTCAGCCTCTATTCAGCCAACCCACATTCTCCTGCTCGACACTTTCTTCCATATACTCATTTTCCATGGCGAAACCGTTGCAGAATGGAGGAAGGCAGGCTACCAAGATCAAGAGGGCTATGAGAATTTTGCTGCCCTCTTGGAGCAACCTAAAGAAGACGCAAGGGTAGGATCTCTCCAGTTTCATGCTACCTATACACTGATACTAATAATTGTAGGATCTAATCACTGATCGTTTCCCTCTCCCGCGATTTATTGTTTGTGATGCTGGAGGCTCACAGGCACGTTTCCTCTTGTCCAAGCTAAACCCGTCCACAACGCATACGACGGGGCCGTACGGCGGTGCCGGTGCAACATCCGCCCAAACTATTTTCACCGACGACGTATCGCTGCAAACTTTTATGGATCACTTGATGAAGTGAGTTTTAATACGCAACTAATTTCTCGTGCAAGTCACCAAAGTACATTGCTAATAAAGGCTCCTTAAGGCTTGCCGTCAGCGGAACAAACTAAGTATGCGGACCTCCGAGGCTAAAGAAAACGGGCGGAACGAGGAGTTTCACATTATCTCCTTGCACGGACAGCTTGTCCACAGTTTATTGTCGCGGGATGCAGTTGGGGGCTACAGATTAGATGCTGTTGCGATCAAATAGTCATATAGCACGAGATTATGCCCTTCACCTTTAATTTCATGGTCGTACACTAGCCGCAATGGAGGAACATTGCATCATTATTCGATCGCAGCACTCTCAATTTGCAGCGCATGCTCGATACGGTCCTTATAGACGCTTACGAGTACTCGTAGATGTGGTTACCCAGTGGATGCTACTGCCGGAGGGCTCAGGCAATTTGTGCACATAACTATGCATTAACTACTAACGGTAGATAAATACCAAACCTTGAGTCGTGCTGATAGGAGACCTTTAATTGTAGTAGTCGTACTTGACGCGACTACAGTATGTGCCTGTGCCCACCTACGTCTGTTATAGGGAATTAATAACACTGAGTAATTAATGCTATGCCTTTTTCAAGTTGTGGGGTTGCTGGGTTGCGTTGCACATGCAAGGTGCCAGGCAGGGTAAGGGTGCAAGTGGTTGCGGGCGGCACAAGTTCGGCAGCGGCACAACCTAGACCCGCAAAAATATTACCGCTTGATTAGGGCAGGCACTGGGGGCACACAGAATTTTCTCCATCGTGCCCGTCTTCACTTTCGTACCTCAGTCTCCGCCAACAATCCTTCAATTACGGCAAGCAAACCACGAGCCTCTGCCATATTAGTACATCTTCAAGATGCGTAAGTTTCCGCCAAAACGCCTATGAATGAATTTAACTAATGCGAGTTCACCCTACAGCTCCTAAGATCGACCCCAACGAGATCAAGGTTATGTTAGTATCCCATTGAACATCGATGCCGAACATGAACAGCAATTAACTTCTTCATAGCCACCTCCGCGCCACTGGCGGTGAGGTTGGTGCCTCATCTTCCCTTGCGCCGAAGATTGGTCCTCTTGGTCTATCCCCCAAGAAGGTCGGTGAAGACATCGCGAAGGCGACTGGTGACTGGGTAAGAAGTGCTTCAAGCTACGGCGGACCGACATACTAACCCAGAAATATAGAAAGGCTTGCGCGTAACTGTCAAGCTCACTATCCAGAACCGTCAGGCTCAGGTCTCCGTCGTTCCCACCGCGTCCTCCCTTATCATCAAGGCTCTCAAGGAGCCTCCCCGCGACAAGAAGAAGGACAAGAACATTAAGCACAACAAGTCGGTGCCTCTGGATGATATCATCGAGATTGCGCGCACCATGCGTTACAAGTCTTTCTCTAAGGATCTCAAGGGTACCGTAAAGGAGATGTTGGGTACTGCCTACAGCGTCGGCTGCCGCGTCGATGGAAAGCCACCCAAGGTCATCACTGAGAGGATCGAGAACGGCGAAATCGACAGTAAGCTTCCCCTTGGCGCCAAGCGTTGATGGACTTACCTCTTGACGCAATTGCTAACGTTTCTACTATAGTTCCCGAGGAATAAATCCTGTTTGTCGACACGGGTGAGAAAATGTCATGAATTAGAACACGTCTTGCTAGTTTAGACACGAATGAATTGCAGGTCACCTAGTTTTGCTATGGCGTCCACCAAACACAAAGGCCGAATATCGCCCTGTGCGTAAGCAACCTTGGCTACACTCTGAAATTTACCTTTTCCTAGATGGTCTATTTCAATTTTTGTCCAAGGAAGAACGATCTGCTATGCAGGCTCCTTACTCACCGCGATGTTCCTACTGCATGAACATAGCGGTCCATTGAACGAGCCTACAAATCATCATCTGATTCAGTGTATTGTTAATCGGCTTACAGGCAAATAAGACTGTTTTTGTACCACACTCGCTTGCCTGTCCCTACTTTCCAACATCGTAAACCTACATACTGGACCCCTCAATGTTGCCACTTGAGAGAAGGCATTCCACGTCAACGACCGACATTATATTGTCACCGTAAAGGTATTTTCCACTCCTCCTTAGGTCGTTAATTGCGTGATTTTACTGGTCGGTGGTCCGGAGGAAGTTACAGTGGTACCTATCTATTAGGACCTAACTACCTACCTAGTAAGTATTTCCTACCTAGGTACTCCTTGCTGCCACCCTAGCACTTACCGCAAGTAAATATGGCGGTAAGGTAGGAAACTGCTGACGCGCAAACACGGGAGCGGGTACCTATATTGTTCGGGAAACGGCTGCCAACAATCTAGCAAACTTCAACATATATTCAAGCTTACTTAAAGAGATTAACAAAAGCGGTAGAAAACTCAACAGTCAGTTCATTTTTCTCTTCTTTTGCCTCTCTCCTAAACGTAAACACATGGAACAGCTCCACTCGCGCAACATAGGTATGTACGAGTAATCATCACAGTATCGGTAACTCCAATGGATGTCTGAGGACCGACCCCTCCTCAGGGGCCCGCTATGTGCCCGCCGCCGGGCACTGTGATTGCCCAAATTTGTCTTGGCGTTGCCAGCGTCATGCCTCCACACCAGGCTGAAGCGCCATCCCTTGAAAGAGGTTCTGTTAGGACATTTATCTCGCCCTTCGAGAGAGTCGCGCTCAGTGCGAGATCTTCTTTCGCTGTGCTGCCTACATTCTAGCCTTTTTTTTATCCCATGTGAAGTGGATCTTAACCAGCTGTTCCGATCGGATCGACCCGCGTGGATCTTGGAGTCTGTTGCGCACCTCTGTTGACGCAGAGATTCCGTTGAGAGTGTGCTAGCCATGGTTTGAATGTTTGAACTAGGAGCGTTTGCAGTGCGTCTGCCGATGGCTCTTGATATGCCCATTACAGCCTCTTAATGCTGTGCGTTTCTGCTTTTTACTTTGGACATGATACCCGCCGTGCAGGCGCACCCTCCTGTGGTGCCAAATAATCACAGAAACCTATTCGCTACCGGACAATGCGACGGACGAGTGCACGACCGTCGACAACATTTGCAAGCTGCAAATTCTCCATCTTCTCTTTCGTTTCCGATACGAACTGTACAGCCCTATTCCACTTCGCTGTTGGGTGCTAGTAGCTTTAGTAACGGTCAGTCACACGAGTATCAACTACGAAGAAAGACTCCGAATGGCACCATAAATGCCGGGTATGATGGATCTCCTCCCAAGTATGCAATGGCTGGCCCGCCCTTCAAACAGGTCGCAGTCTCCGTCTATTCTGCTTCAGGCGCACAATACCAGGGACACCATACACAAAGACAGTTCAACCGAGAACCCGTCTGCGTTGACCATGGAAACGATCCAGCTGCTTCAGCCAATGCTTGGTCAGCGGATATACTCACTCAGCCAACACCATTTGCCAATTTCAACATTTCGGCCCACGCGAGCCAGCCATATGAGTCAACACAGGAGAGAAACTACACCTACGGCGGCGCCTTCCAGCCCGTGATACGAGCAAATGAATATAATGTTCGCGCATTTTGCCCCCCGCCTACAGCATTGGTTGGGGGGTTGCCCTTTGACCAATATAGCTGGCAGAACGCGATGCCTATATGGCAGAATCAACCCGCCAGGACACATACTGTATTTCCGACCCTGCAAAATCAGCAGAGCTCATTTCAGCCAGGTGTAGGTCCTGATTTTCAGGCTACTTCTGGGCCACTCACTACGATGGGCAATACGAAGCTCCAATATCCTCCACGGGTCGGCAGGGAAATACAGCCAGCCTTCACATCAAAAAATAGCTTCTATAACACTCAACCGGACTTCAAAGAGAAGGCGTTGTCTCAAGCATACAGGTGTTATGCCGACTTAGTTGGGCAGGTGCAGGGTTCCAAGAAGACTGGTTTCAATAAAGGAACAGTTTCGACAGAAATCGCCGCCTCTAAGCACCTTATATTCCCGAAACCACCACGGCCCCGGCGAGAAAACTGTGTAAGCCAGGTACACCAGGGTAATGGGTCAGTGAATCTAGGCAATACCTCACTGCACCCCAAAGTTCCTATGGCGGGTGAATGTATTCTCACCCGCCGTCACGAGCACGGCTTTGGGCAGAATCAAGCTCAGCCAAGCAGTCCCTTTTATGCAGGGGTGGATCAATTCCGAGCTCTACATACAGCGCCGTCGACGCATAGTATTGCTTTGGCAGACAAACTTCATTTTTCTTCCCCAGCAGCCTCTCCAATCACGGACGCGAGAACGTCCATCGAGCTATTAAAGAGCCTGTGCGAGCAGAGTCAGTGGGCTTGGATTGACGGCGCCTTGATACTAGGCTGCCTTCACTACGCGCTGGAAGAATACAGCAATTCGTTACAATGTTTCTCCAGGGTTATATCCCTAGATCCTAGGTATTGTTAGGCGCGTCTGATCACTACTGCAAATCTCTAATAAATTCTACAGTCACGTCGAGGCTATCGCAAATACGGCTGCCGCATTGTACTGCCTTGAACGCCATGACGAGGCGGAGCGGCGATGGCTGCGAGCTCTACAGTTACGCCCTAGCTATCTGGAGGCCGCGGAGCACTTGGTGGGTCTTTTGTACAAGAAGCGCAGCAGGGAGGCGATTGAGGTTATCAGCTTTATTCAACGGTCTTTAACGGCAACTGCAGCTATGAAAGATGCGGCCCAGGCGAGTTGCATAGGCCAGACGAACGCAGTTGATAGGAAGGTGACAGATGAGGTCGCCTTTCGCCAGGGGCTACGCGGTGCCGCCATCGCTCATCCAAGCGACGCTGCTGCCCACGCCGCCCAAACTGCTGGACACGGCTCTAGTGGCTATCTTCTGCCTGGAAGCGAGAATGGAAGAATACTTGCCCTAGTGCATGCCAAAGGTACCATGCTTTATGGCTTAAAAGACGTCGACGGCGCCGCTCGTGCGTTCGAAGAGGGAGTGTTGATTAGCGTCGGTCGGAACATCTCTGGCGTTCGTGAACTTGTCCAACGTATCCAGACATCTCTCACCCAAGCCGGGGCCTTGATATCATTAGAGTCTGGAAGAGGCAATGCAATGTTGCCACTTTTTCTGACGCCGGATAAAGCCCGCCATACAGCTCGCTTAGTGTTTGGCGGTAACGGTGAGCTACCCGGCTTGAGGCTCGTAACGGATCCTGGGCCAAAACGAGCAGCCATCCAAACCACCAGCAACTCTCTCTTATCACTGGCCAAAATATTTCAAGATTCGATGTCCGGCGCCGGTGGCACCCCCAGATCGGCGCTAATGCGGCCGAGCTCTGGAATTGGTGACATTTTGGCCTTATACTACCTTTCCTTATCTCTACAAGAAAGTCCGTCAACTGCAAATAATGTCGGCATTCTGTTAGCAGGCATACCACAAGCAACCTCGACAGCTAACACATTATCGTCTTCAATGCTTGCACACCCTATCGTGCCAGGGATAACTCCGGGTAGCGGGTTGTCTCTTGCACTCGCCTACTACAACTATGGGCTTCGTTTAGACTCGAAGCACGTTCATCTCCACACAAATCTTGGAAGCTTACTGAAAGACGTTGGACAGTTGGATCTTGCTATCCAAATGTACGAACGGGCAGTAGCTTGTGACGGAACATTCGACATTGCCCTCACAAATCTGGCAAATGCTGTGAAGGATAAAGGCAGGCTCACGGAAGCTATTTCATACTACAGGCGAGCAGTAGCTGCGAATCCTGGGTTTGCGGAGGCAGTATGCGGTCTATTCACAGCTCTCAACTCGGTATGTGATTGGCGCGGCCGGGGCGGCATGTATCTTTACTCCGGCACCTACGATCGGTGGCATGTTGATGAGAAGGGCTTACTAGCAGACGCAACCGCAAGTTGTTGTAGTTCGGGCCTTGCGAAGCGCGTCGTGGATATTGTATGTCAGCAACTGGAAGACGCATCGCAGTGGGGACACCATGTGTTCGACAGAGCCCTGGCTGGAGAATTTACTCGGCAGTTCCAATACCTCTGTGAAGACTCATCCTTTGATCTCGCAGCCCAGTTAGGCAACTGGATTGGGTCAAGGTGGGTAGGCTCTCGCATTGTACGTCTTGTCGAAAGGGCTGGCAAAGTGGCGTTGCGCAAGTGGTACCTCGATCTTTACGTCCGTAACGGATCCAAAGCAAGGGACCTACGATATATTCGGCCACGGCTGCCACCCAGCCTGAGTGTGCCCTTAGCTCCCACAGTTTTGCCATTTCATACTTTCACCTGCCCTCTAACTGCTAGAGAAGTTCGGACTATCTCTCAACAAAACGCCATCAGAATCTCTTGCTCCACATTGCGCTCTCCTTGGCTACCAGAGACATTAGTCTCCCCGCCATTGCCGCCAGATCCGCATTTAAATGTCGGCTACGTTTCTTCTGACTTCAATAATCACCCTCTCGCCCACCTGTAAGTTTCTCTAAGACTCAAACCTTCACAACAGACAAGGATGCTGATACACATGCGGCTAGTATGCAATCTGTCTTTGGCTTCCACGATAGAAAGCGTGTACAAGCGTTCTGCTATGCAACTACACCTAGCGATAAGTCCACGTTCAGGCAAAAGATTGAAAACGAGGCGCCTGTTTTCCGTCATGTTAGCAGCTGGTCGCCTGAGCGGCTGATCAAACAGATCCATGATGACAACATACACATACTTGTGAACCTTAACGGTTATACGCGAGGAGCGCGAAACGAAATATTTGCTGCAAGGCCAGCGCCAATACAGATGTCATTTATGGGATTTGCAGGTACCCTAGGTGCGGAATGGTGCGACTACATTCTTGCAGATACTACAGCAATCCCACCAACTACCTTACGCCCGTATCGACAAAACCAATCACTGGAGGACATCTTTCGCGATCAGTCCGAAGATGACAATGGCGAGTGGATATACACGGAAAATATTATATTTTGCAAGGACACATTCTTCTGCTGCGATCACGCACAATCAGCGGTGGCTTCTGAGCGCTTCATGACCTGGGAAGATGAACAGCACCGGCGAGCTACAATGCGTAAAGATCTCTTCCCCAAGTTACCAAAAGAAACTGTAATATTGGCCAATTTCAACCAGCTTTACAAAGTAAGTCTTGAGGCTAAAGGAAAAGATTGAATTACTACCCGCCTCTCCCGGACTGTATAGGAAAGCTCGATGACGCTGACTTGATTTGCTTAGATTGAACCCAGCATTTTTCGTTCTTGGCTGCGGATATTGTCCAAAGTCCCCAACGCAATCCTCTGGCTTTTGCGATTTCCAGAATCTGGGGAATCTAATTTGAGGAAAACAGCTGAGTTGTGGGCCGGCGCCGAAGTTGCAAGTCGTATAATATTCACGGATGTTGCACAGAAAAACCAGCACATATCGAGAGCGCGTATATGCGATTTGTTTCTAGATACCCCTGAGTGCAATGCGCATACAACAGCCGCGGATGTACTTTGGTCTAGCACACCATTGCTGACATTCCCCCGATATCCGTACAAAATGTGCTCGCGAATGGCCGCATCAATACTTCGTGGTGCACTTCCACAATCACACGAAGGAAGCAAGATATCACAGGAGCTGGTAGCTAACAGCGAGGCTGAATATGAGTTATTTGCCACTCGATTGGCAAGTGGCCTGAAGTATAGTGCCGTTGATGGCGACCTCACAGCCAAAGGGCGATTGGCTGACATCCGAAGAGTCCTTTGGGATAATAAATGGACCTGTGGCCTCTTCGATACGCGTCGATGGGTGCGTGATGTTGAAGGTGCATATGAAGAGGCGTGGTGTAGGTGGGAGAGTGGTCGCGGCGGCGATATTTATCTCTAAACACTTTTGCTGTCTATGTCAAGTTCAGCGTTCTGGGCTCATATCCTATCACCATAAGGACTTTTCTTTCTTTTCTCCGTTTATTTCTTTTTTTTTTTCTTTTTGGACAGGGGACTGTTCCCGTCTACGAAGCTTTTCAACGGTAGACGACGAGAGTATGCGTTTCGGCGTCTACCGTGCAGAGCTTGATCATTGATTCATCTGAATTTACGAGTCGCGCGATAGATAACCGATGTCACCTAGCGAGCAGATAGAAGAATTAACGTGTAGTAGGCTTGCTGCACTCTCCCCTTCCCCATTGTCCATGAAAATTTCGAGGTAGAGAACGTATTGCTAAAGTAGGCTATCAATGGTAACCTCCATCGTGTTGTACACATTGCGGTAATGTTTGAAATGCGCAAAATCCATATTATAGTGATAGCCTCCATCAGTATGGTTAGAATTGAAATCTAAACGGCTTCGTATCCCGCTCTAGCGTCGCCATGTGCAGCAGTGTCACACCGCCATACTCGTATGCTCCTCGTCCAGGTGGCGCCCGCCAGTGATATATTTCATTTCGAACATCGCAGCATGCGCCAACATTTCCGTCCAGCCGAGCCAAGATAGGCAACCGGTTTCAGGCGAGTTATGAGCAAGGGTTACTCGTAGAGTTTGATGGCGCTTGAAGGCAACAATCTTCAAGCGAAAGCAGACACACATGGAATATTCACTCTCTTGTCATTACAATGAGGGCTGCACTACGAGCCAAGATGGAGTTAGCCCATCAACCTTAGATATGTGGCCGCCAAGTTACTGTCAGCTGCGGTCGTACTGCTCGTGCTGGGGCACGGCCCCAGTTCAGGCTTGTCGTCGCTCTCCCGAGCCAAGAACTTTAACAGCACCTTTGTCAACCCACCCCCTCCGCTCCGCCCACCCCTCCCTTCCTCCACCCTTCCAAATCTGTGCTGCTCCGCCCACTCCACCCTTGTTCGAGATCCACACACCTACTCCGGCTCACCCTGGCAGCAGATCCCAAGCAAGAAGGTTCATGTGCGGAGGACAAAGTTGGTATTTGTTGCTCGTGCCGCCCTTAACCTTTTCTCTTACCTGACATCCACTATCCGTACTTACTACTCTTATTACTATAACACACTTTGGGCGATTAATTCCTGTGCCAAAGGGGCTTGCACTCCTGTTACAAATACATCATATTTTCTCTCGGACACCAAGCTGGCCAGTCCTCATCACTCTCAACCACCTTGGCACCGGCGACAGGATCACCCCATACAACTTCTCGCTTTCGCAACTGCTAGTTATCTTCGATTAAAGGCAACTCGATCATTTCTGTTATAGCTCTCCCCAAGATAGCTAAGACAGAACAAAAGAGCACGGCTATCACTACGGCGAGTATCACACATTCCCGTCTGTCGACGAACCACTATGGCTTCACATCGCAGAGGGCCTTGGTCAAACGCCGAGGATGCGTACCTCATGCAGCTTGTCCAGACGCATGGGCCACTGAATTGGGTGAGAATTGCGCAAACTCTTGGGTCTCGTACTCCGAAGCAATGTCGGGAGCGATATCACCAAAATCTAAAGCCAACACTCAACCACGACCCCATAACTCCAGAAGAAGGAGCGCAAATAGAGCGTTTGGTGCTCGAAATTGGGAAGCGCTGGGCAGAAATTGCTCGTCGCTTACATGGACGCAGCGACAATGCAGTGAAGAACTGGTGGAACGGCAGTCAAAACAGACGCAAGCGACTGGACCGCCGCCGCACTACGCACAGTGTTGGACCGTCCGACGAATATTACCCACGCTCGATGACCATGCAAGGCCAGTCGCTGCCACTCCCGCGACCAAAAAGCATGCAATCAGCTATCGATCACCATGCACCGTGGCCTGATGCCCCCCTTCCTTCCCCCTGCTCGTCAGAATCTCCAGACACTGAATCGTGCACTCACTACACGACCTCACCAAGACGCATCCCGGCTTTACCACGACGAGCTGTGGAACTGCCGCCTCTACGCGCCTGGCCTGGTAGCAACGGGGGCGAACCGGCCCTGCCAAGCCTGAGCTCTTTGGCGCGTCCAGCGTCGAATAAAGTTGAGGGGCTGCATTATCCGCAGCACCATGCTCAACTACCGACAGCTCCAAACTCTCCCATACAACAACATCAACAACAACAACAGCAGCAGCAGCAGCAGCAGCAGGGCTCTTCGACCAAGGATAGAGACTCACGGATGAATCTCTCGTCATTATTGGCGTGAGCTTGTTGAACACGGCGCAACGCCACAATTTCATGTATTTTGACGTCATCTGCATTCTAGACAGGAGCGGTGGCTTGATGGTGAATACGAGGGACACATGGACAGCGTTGGCGGATTGGATCAAGCAATAGTACTTCAATGGCGTAGGGGACGATTAATTCTGGGTTTACGGCGAGAAAAGTATAATAGGATGGCTGGCAACATCCGGCACTCGCTTTTTTTTTCTACTCGTAATTGTACAATATACGTATATGGGATTACCCAAGTTACAATGGTTTAATGTTCAGCGGTGTTAGGACTGCTGAAGTCTTTTTAACTCAACAGGGAAATACGTGCTCGTTTATAGTAGGATCAAATCGCTGCCTGCGAGAGCTAACGATGCCAGTACAGTGTGCTATTTGAAATAACTGGAAAGAGATGATGGTCGAACTGGGGCATTTCGCAGTCTCTTCTGCTCTTGACTCGTCGTCACTACATTGTCGGCCTGTCACCCCTCTCTCTCTCTCTCTCTCTCTTTCTTCGAAGCTGACAGCGTCTTCGCGGCTTTGCGATACTTGCAGCGCCCTGCGAGTCACGTTTTTGAGTAGGTTTGGTCTGCTGGACATGCTCACGGTGACGGCGCTATACAGAGTTCGGCGATTAGTCTACTTCCGCCCCACATTGGACAAGACCAGGTTGGAAATTTAAGTTGGATTGTAGTGCAACCGAGTTTGGTGTAAAATAGGCACAGGAGTATTTGGAATGTCAGTAGCGCCACCAGTGAGTACACTATACATTGCACTACAAGATCGGCTGACTCCCACGGACCCAAATTTGGTGGTGGTGGCTGCTTGTAAAAAGTACTTTGTGGGTATTTAGGACGGGGACCAAAATCTAATGGAAAGACAATATTTTGGTAAACGCCAGAAAACCTGGAAGCAAGCCAGGACGTCACAACACAGCACCAGGGGTGTTCAACGATAACATGTAGAGTAGTGGGTCAAGTTACTCTTACCCTCCGCTAATGTGATGGGGTGGTGGATGTATCCGAAGACGGTAGAGTACCTAGTCGCTCCCGAGAAACGTCGGTTTGGCCCACAGAACGGGGCGCTGGCCGGCTCCTTCATTGCTCATCAGCACAACGCCAGCAACTTTTGGTGCGTGTGGCCGATGAGATCTATTTGTGGCCCCCTCCTTGCACAATCCTGTTGTTTCTCTGCTGGTGAACTGCTGAACTGCCGCCCAACCGACCCCTTGCTAAACGCGCCTGCAAGAGCTGCAGCCACCCCTGGTCGCCGTTGCAGGATGCCCGATAAGGATCGGAATGGGTACAGTATTCTGATGAACGTGACACAGAAAACCCAAGCTCCACCATTTCTCTGTGCACCATGCTCTGCCCATTTTCTTCCTGTGTTTTGTCACTGGTGTATGTCTGACGTTCCGCATCAGTTTCATGCATGAACGGTACGCAGCTGCCGCTGAGCAAGTTTCTAGGGTAGTGACGAGCGATTGCCACGCTCTGTTTCCATGAAGCCGTTTTCAATCCCGACTCAATCCCCAGTTGCCAGGAAAAAGGGGTTGAATGAGAAGCTTTGAACGAAGCGATTTGCAATGGCCGCTTGTCTGGACAGTCTTATTCCTTGCCGGACAACGGTTTCCCCTCCCCACGCCTGAATCCGGGTACACAACGAGCACTGATCACATATGAGCCCTCTGAGCCGATATGGCGTGCGAGGGGCTTCTATCCCAGGTCTCGCCGTCAAAATACATTGTACTCAGAATCATGGCATAGTGTCAAGAATACGGCTTACACCACCGTCAACAACATCAGCAACTACCATGTCACCATCCAAGTACTATGGAGATTATTGTATAAATCGCAACCCGGGCGCCGGCTCTGTGGGGGGGGGGTTTGGTGTTGCTATCTAGGGCTAGATGACGTGTTTTACAAACTCTTTCGGATAAGGAAAGAATTACACGATACGACGCAGGCGAGGTCTGCTAAAAACTACCATTGGCAGCAGGACAAATCTCTCTCCTCTTGTCATGTTTTCGTCCATGTCTTACAGAAACACACTGGATTTCTGCTCATAGCATGATCACTAAACAGACGTGGTTTGAGTCGAATTGTACGGGAGTACGGTACTGCATCATGCTGTACGTCCGTACATCACACTTTCTCACGAGGAAGTAAGGAACCTGGCTTCTCGGCACCGCCAACGATGAGCCCCGTAAAAAATTCCGCAAGGAGGCTGTTTGGCCGGGCCAGAATACTGCGCCGATGTCATAATGAAACTGCAACGGTAGATCACCAGGGCCTTGGACGTCTGCACCCGTTGATGCCAACCGAGCTCGGCGGTTCTCGCAGTCAGTCCAGCTGCCTAACGCCAAGGGCAAGGGCGTCCACCAATTATTATGGTGGCATGGAGCCGCACCGTTGACGTTTCCTGTCTTGGGCTAGTCCGGGACCTCATCAGTAATCGGTAAATGTCTGTCGGGCCTGGGCGACCGTTTCATTGGCCGACGCTCGGCGGCATTGTGCGTTTGGTGCCCACCTTCGGAGCTCAAACTTGCGTCTTTCCCGGGATAGCGGGTGTGGGTGGACAAAAACCGTTTAATCATCCAGTTTCATGGAAACGAAGGGGGAGGACGGGGTGTGTGTGGGACTGGGAGAGACCACCCCCAACGTTTGATTTTGGCCATTTCTCCAGCGTTTCTGTACAAAAAGCTACTCGTAATAACTTGTCCGTACCTCGTATAGCTCTGTATGGCAGGTGGTTTGGTTGGGTTATGAACCTTTGGGTATGCCCAAACGAGTATTCCGTACTATACGTGCTGCCAAGTAGACGTAGGGCCAGCGTCACCGTGTACTCTGTGCTGTTGCTCGTTCAGCATGCACACAATGTTATTTCGCATCCATACAGACCGGTAGAGCTTCGTCGTGATTGGTGCACAAAGACTCCTCGTCTTTGCTCCGTCATTCCTGTTGCGAGAACGTTCGACGCACGGCACGTGGTGGAATCGTTGGGGGAGAGTCTCAACCCTCAGGAAACACTTGCTACTTGCATCCCTATTCTGTATTCATATGAGGTGCATTCGTTGCACGGATACAGGCCGTACAGTGAGATGCCAGCCCTTGCGGCTTGCGTTCCGCCGCTACTATTGAAGCAATTTGGAACCCGCGGCCGACTACCTAATAAGAGGTCGAGTAACATGGGAGTGCAGTATAAATGTGCTGCCATATCCGGGTACTCATTAACGTAGAGGATGCGGCGTAATACTGTGAGGAACGAGCACGGGGGGGCTAGTAAAACGGTCAATGCTGCACCGCCCGCGTTTCTCGTCATTGTGACCCCGTTGCGGGCTCGACCCTAGGGTGTCAAGAAGGGGGTGTCCTCGAACCTTCAACTGCTCACTTCCAGGCAGGTATTTGTGTTTACTGTACGGAGTACGGAGTACGAGTAGGTCGTAGAGCAGTGTCCCGTAATTTATGGCGCTGCGAGTGTATGTAGTACGACGTAATGGTAATAGTGTACAGTCCTTGTCGGCCCTTGGCTCATCAGACGCAGCACCGTTAGTTTGTGGCGTCCCGGAGAGCGACTCCCGGCCGACAATTTTCGGGCGTCGGCCTCTACCCGTCGGAGGGGCGTGAACAACCCAACAGCGCCACCGAGCGGTTGCGCCGGTGCGGTCCACACCCTCGTTCCCGACCCAGACTGTTGCAACGGCATTTCATTCTTGGCAACGCAAATTCCACTCCCACTCACCCCACTCCCGCCTTCCACTCCTTCTCCCCTTCCTTTCTTTCTTTCTTTCCCAGACCTTTTTGCACGCGGCCTTACCAGCCTACGACGTAGGGTAGGTACGACTACTGCGTACTTACGTGTACCTACCTGAGCACTACTAACCTAGAAATGGATCAGGTATTACGACCACGTCTGCCCCGGCAGTTGTTCTTGCTAGTAATAACCGGTCGTGTCCACTTATCTTAGTAGTTGTTTCATTCCTTGTTACCTGTCATTACAGAGAGCACCGTCGCGAGCACAGGACTGGGGTCATGCTCTAATAGGACGTACTCGTAGAAGTAATTAGGATACAAGAGGGCTTGCGTAGGTGTACGAGTAGTACTTACACAATATGCCGCAAGTAAATGCCCTGATATACAACAGGAAACAGTGTCTATTCGCGATGTAGTTACGTGTAGCTGGTGCTTTCCCCCTGAACCCTTGTTTTTAGTAGCTGCCGTAGGCAGGGCCAAGTGTCTGAGGAGCTCCGAGTTGAGCTCAGTCTTCTTCATCTTCTTGCGCGGGTCGTTTGCTATTCTGCTTAGCCTTTGTTACTTTTATTGTAAAGCACAAATCATCAAGTCCCCTCTACCGGGGTTGCGATTGTTGCTGCTAATATCCTACGATAGTGTCGTTTTCTGTTGGCTTAGCTTCGCCAACGTCGCGTTGCGGTCTGTTTTTCATCCATGTGGGAGGATCCAGTCGTGCGATTCAGTCGTATCTCTATACTTTCCTGTATACAGGTTGAGGTTATTGTCTCCTCCGGCGCTTTTTGTCCCTCCCTTTCGTCTCATCTGTGTGACGGAATACCTTCGGCCCAGCGATCTGGATACACAAGTTCTCGCTTATCTGGTGCGTCCAGGCCAGACCCCCATCCACACACACCTTTCTGGTCAACCGTCCTGCTGGGCTCTCAAAAAGGAGAGCACCACCGGTTGTTCCCACTTATTCTCTCCTCTCATTTGTTTTCGACGCACACCCTGCCATCGTGTCGGGACTGCAACCGTCTTGTCTCATCTGCCTGCGCCCGCAACATTTGCTCATCAGCGCCCTCAACCAGGCTCAACGGTCGGCTGCTAATTGGCCGGCTAATCTCCACTGACCGTTGCTTTTTGGTGGTTGTTATCGAGGTCACTGCTTCGCATGCAGCTTTCACGGTACGTACTCCGTCCATAACAACACTAACCTTGTCAGCGTTTTCGGCGCGGTTTTCAGGGCCACCGCATTCCATGGCTCGTGTGTCCGAGGCGTTACGAATCTCGATTTAGTCGTAACGCCGCAGCATAATATGTTTGTCTGTAGCATAGCACCCTGAATATCGCGCTGTTGAGCGAGCGAACTACGAGTATTCGTAACCTGTGCCCATCAGTGACGTGGCGACTCTCTCTTCACCTATACGGTATTCCGTACTGTTACTGAACAATTGGGACAGCGGCCGTCGTAACGCCCGCTGTATGTTTCGCAGCATGAGCTACAGTCCAATGAAGTTCAATATTGTTTAATAATCTGCCTCTCGCATGTAGCCAATGTACCACTCGTAGTACCTACCTACCTACGACGTAGTAGTAGTAAGGAAGGTACGTGGGTACCTGACGTAGATACCTACGCCGCGTCGTTGTTCTCCAGGCTGTTCAACCCGGCGAGGAAGGTGTGTATAGTACAGTCCATAGTTCCAGGCGTTCTCGACTGCGTGTGTACAAACGTATTTGCCTGTGTACCGAGGGATACTTCTACAAACCTGCCGCGGGAAATTATTGCCATATGGTGTATCTATTTGCGTACATAGCCATGTCCAGTTCGTCGTGTCGGCAAAGGGGGATTTGCCGGTCGCGTATTTTGACCAATGAGATGGCTCCGTCACTCAATTGTTGGTGTTGAGTCAACCCCGCAAGCCACTGAGACAAATCTCCCGCCTTCGGTTGCATGGCTGTACTCGAGTGTACGAGTTGCAGTGCCGGTGCGCTTAGCCCCTTCCCCGCCCCGTCCAAATCACGCCCCCAACCATTACCGTTGCGTCCTGCCTACCGACGTCGTTTGATCGAGTGAGGCACTTGATCAGCGCACCGCCGCTATAGTGTTAGCAGTTATGGGAGGAGGAAGCGCAGAACAAGACTGCACTTCTGCTTATGTCATTTAGATAATCGTACCATTTGCTAAGTTGGATAATTACCAAGATATTACTATGTATGCTAGTGCGGTGAATATTCCCGCGAAGAATACATGTACAGGCATCACACTCATGCGTCGCAGTCGCAAGTCGAATCGACTATCGACGGCAGGCGAAGTGGCCGCCGTGATACCGACGCTTGAGATATTGGAACAAGAGCTCCGTCCCTGCGAGGCATGTACTAACTGCACAGGACGGCCCTTACTTCACCCGGGTACCTTAATGCGATAGATATAAACTGGAATTGGCTCTCCTCGTAGACTTTGGACAACGCAAATGCACTGCTGTATAGGGTAGCTATGTTTCCGCCCGAAAGATCGCCTGTCCGTTAGCTTTCTTCGCGTTGCGGCTACGTTTGCAGTACCTTCCGCTAAGGAAATCAGTCTACCCACGGAGTTTATCGGTCCCCGGGAAAAGCAGACACGGATGACGGCCTGATGTAGATAACGGACGGACTACAAGAAAGCAAGGTTGACTGCGAAATGATGACCGCAATACGAAACACCGCGCCATGGATGACATGGCGTGTACATCGCCGAGCGGTACAGACACGACCGCATGTAGACAACGAACACAAAACCTCGTCAGGATGCCGAAGATGCGCATCGAACATGGCTGTCGAGCCAACTCCACACCCAGAACAAGGTGAAGAGGATCTGCTTTGCCCACGCCAAAAGTATGCCAATGGGGGAGCCCCATGTAGCATCAACTGCATCCGCAAATTCGAGGAGACACCACCAAGGGAGCTACAACTACCCAGCGAACAGGGGCCGATTTACTGATTGCATCACCAAAACAAAAATCGACTGCAAGGTGGGGTTATAAATCGACTGGATATATATATTTTCATACACCGATAGGTAGGACTGATATTCATCGCGGGGCAGTCCGTATTGTACAAGAAGCGCAGAGAGAACACGTCCGATGTATTCAAACCAAAGCGCAATTCATCGTGAATCGTACAATTACGTAGGACACTAATTCGTCCTGGGACATTGCCCTGTTGCAACACATTCGATTCATTGTAACGTGCTCGGTGTATCATGAGGTGTCTCGGAGCGAATGGGCTCAAGCTCGCCCCAGAACCTGGTTTGTATCCTCCTCCTTCCCCAGCAGTCCCAGGTTTCGTATTTGGCTAGCACTCGGTGCGTTGTCTCTGGGCGTAGCGGCCTCCGATCGTGCGTACGCAGCTTGCATTGCCAGCGCGCGAGCATGCTATTGTCATCGAGTCAGATCACGAAGACGTCGAAAGTTTAAGAAGAAACACATAAAAGAGCAAGCACAAGAGACACCAACCTCCTTTTTATGATGTAGACATTCGTAGTAATCCTCCAGGGCAAACGCGCACTTCTTCTTGCCAGAATCATCGGCCGCAGAGGTGTTCACAACATAGCATCCCATCACTTCCTGCCAGAAAGGAAAGCAGCGGCCAACGCCTAAAGAAGTCAGTTCGTCAAGTCGTTGTCAAAGAGCTTCGAAAGTATGTAAAAAGGGTTGCTAATTACCGCCATGCATGCCGTAACCAGACGACATTGTGATTGAATTTGGCTTGAATAGGCGACTGGTCCAGTGGTAGACGTTGAGGACTAGTTTGAAGCTGCGCCTGTCTCTGAAATCGCGCCAGTCAATTTGGCCGCAAGAATATCGGGGTAATACCGCGAAATATTCGGATAATTCCAGTACTTCCCTTAGCGTGGAGACTATCATGCTCTGTCGGGTACCTAAGGTAGTACCTGTTAGTTCAAGTAGTACCTACAGTTGGCCAGTTGGCCGCCCCGCCAGGCAGGTACCTACCTTCAATAGGTATAATCACCGCGTTTAGTGCATTTTCGCCTACTGGCATCACCCACGCGTATGCTGGCGAGACACCAGCATGAGCCACATCACAAACTGTACAATATAAATTATTTGGGAATGATAACTGTGACGCCGACTGCCGCTTTTCTGATCGGAATACCAGCACTTGCTTGATGCTGCAATTGGCTACTAAGATGGGAAGCGACCTTTCTCCCGCGAAAGCACTACTCCAAGCAGCCAGGCTTGCAGCTCATGTCGACATCTCGAGCTTCGCTGCGCTAGCTCAGCGATATCGTGGATTCTTTCAAGATGAGCTTCTCTTGCGCATACTCCTTACCTATTTGCCTGAAACTGCGGAACCTTTTACATACGTGGGTTTAATACAAGACCTCAGCCGCGGAAGCATACAGGCAGATGATAGCGCGTTGCCTGTTGACGCACTGATTCGTGACCTGGACGAGAAGGAAGCTAGACGGAGGGTCAAGAAGCTCCATCTTCTACCACTTACCTGTTATGATGCCCCGGCAGATGGCAAGCATGATCCCTTTACCCTGTTTGTCTTCCAGCGTACGTACAGGATGAATTCTGAGACGGCGATGCTATCACAGCTCCCATCCCTAGTGAATCCCTTTCTAGCACACAACAACGCCATCCAGGTGTGGGCCCTGTCAACTGTTTATCCATACCTCAGGCGAAATGGGGAATTTCACATCCAAAGCACCACCGAGTATTCCTTGATGGAGTTCGAGCAGCTTCAAGATCGTAGCGCCGTGAACTACTTGCTTTCAGAAACGGGTCGCCAGAACACAGACGCCGAGTCACTGAGCCGTGACCTGCGCTGCATAATTTCACCATGGCTGTATAGCCGAAAACGCTGGACTCAGGTTGAGCTTGGGGCCAACACAAACAATGACGAGAGGTTCCCAGCTTTCTGTCCAGGCTGGGAGGAAGTCCAGGAAACAATATTATCATGGGCCGCGAGATCATGGACCACTGCTGTCGCTGCCTTAAGCAGATGGAATGGCCCACGCGACGTATTTTTCTCGGAAAATGCTACCCTGAGTCTGGACGAGGACAAACTTTGTTACCTTGACAACAGCTTCGTAACCACGGCCCTGGCGTGCGTGTACGTCACGCCAGAACCGACAACAGAAGCACTTCGCGGAGCATACCAAATATGCGTTAAAATTGATAAGCTTGTCGGTAATGGATCCAATCCTCCAGACATTGATACCTTCCTTGCAGCGCCGGATAATTTACCGCGAATATTCACGACAGCAGTCCTTAGTGGGACCGCAACACCGGCACAAATGCGTCACAATCTACTTGACCAATCGAACACCTTTACGAAGCCAACATCGGAATCGCTAGAACTCGCAACAGCACTAGTGGTCAGTGCATTTATCACTACTGAGCTTGGCGTGCCTTGGACAGTGAGACGAGCAGGCGATCTTGTTATCCGCGAAGACGGCAGGGAGCAGAAGAATGAGCTGATGAAAATCGTCCGGGCTATAGCCAATAAAGCACCCATGGATGACGATAGCTATTGGATACGTTGTAGGCAAAAGGTACTATGGCTACATAGTTGGGGGTACTCTACTGTGGACGGCCACGATGTGAATAATACAGCACCACTTGGCCTTGTTTCGAAGGAATTCATTGAGGCCGAATTTCTGAAGGTTTTGCTCTCGAAGTCAAGTAAGACCCATATTGAGAGATGAATTTCTAAGGGGAAGACCTTGTTCAATCTGCTAATATTCACCAAGGGTACACAATTTCGAAGATCGTTTATGAGGATACTCCAGAGACACCCCTCACGAGCGAAGATTTGAAAGAAACAATCTATCACTCCGCCCTGAATGCATTCGATAATGCCTCTAACCCCAATCGAAATCGCGGTGGCCTGAAAAAATGCGATGAGATGTATGTGTTCCTTTGCAAATGCACTGTCTCAACTAACCGATTTGCAGAATACACGCCTTTCCGAATTCTCTTTCAAATTCCGAGCCTTCCGTGAAACGAATTGATGCCTTACTAAAAGCTAGCCATGGACTAAGCGAATATCGTCTTGTGTTAAAGCAAGGCGAGCCATTTAGCCCGGTCGTTCTTAGGGTGCACTCTGACCCCATCGAGATTATTGGGAAGGTCTTGGAGCAAAACTTGACAGCGTATACCCGCTTACAGGAGTTTCTGGATATTGGTACGAATATGTTCAAAGCTGGGATAGTGCGGTCTGATAGGTGGAAACAGGCCAAACCATCTCACGATAGGCACGGGCATGATCTTCTACGGGTTGAAAGGCGTATTATAGCTTTGTGTATAGAGGCTGCTCTACGAGAGGACGATTTTGAGACGGCATATTCCTATGTGGTTAGCCGTCTTGGTGGAGCGACTGTTTCTGGATTGGAACCTGATGGTCTTGTTGACACGTGGTCGTGGAGGGCGGCGCTCGAAGCTGGGCAATACGTCCGCACAGAAAGGTCCCAACAACCTACCCACTTAGGCACTGCCACTGGTAATCTCGAGATACGACATCTCGAGCAACGCATCGAGTGCCTCGCAATGGCCCTCCGCGAAGCACCATCCTCCGAGCTTCAGCAAATCCTGAAAACCTTTAGGAGATGTGAGGAGCAACTGGATTCAGCTATTCGAGAAGAAGCGGCAAAAGAAGCTGCGTGGGACAATTCTGGGGCCATGGATGATCTCCCTGGGGCTTTTGAACCGCAAGTCACGACGAAAGCACACGTTACACGCAACATGACTGCTGGTGCGGCTGCTGGGCAGATAGAGGAAGCTCCCATGTCCCTCTTTGACTTGTCTCGTGCAACCGCGCGGGCTGCGCAGAGGAATTTTACGGCTCTCTCAAACCTTCAAAGTATAGCTGTTGATGCGCACGATATGAAATCAGGGCATGAAACAGAGCCTCGGACGAGAAAGCGCGACCAATTACGAGATGCAGCTACTGGCACCTTGGTCTCCGGCGTCGGCTGGCTCCTTGGCGCAAATGTCAGCAAAGGCGCCAGCGAGGCTCGATAGTTTGTAGGACGAAGGCTAGGCGACTGATAAGTCCACGACGCTTTGTATTCAACTGTGAGGGGTGACGCATTCCATCACTGGCTTGCCAAAGTCTACTGATTAGCTGGTTTCATGCGGCAAGGTGGATATGTTCGTTTTATGCGACACCTAGCTACGTGATAAAAGATTCTTTTTGTTAAGGTTCGAATTTTGTAAGATTCGGAGAAATTTTTACCAGTTGGAAGACGAAGTTGATGTAAAGTATCATCGGTCACTGTTCTTGTACACTAGACCTTGTATAACTATTGTTGTCGATTTTCTAGACTTTCTATTCTAGATTTTCTATTCTGAGTTTTTACTCTAGAGCCACGTCGTCTCCGTATTGGCCCTTCAACTGATGTGTCGAGGAAACGGTACAGGGAATGTCAAAAAGTACTTTCAAAGCAAAGACGGCAGCCAATGTCTGCAGACATTTAGTAAGAAGCCACGTACAAGTCATGCTGGAGTATGTGAGCGTAGCTGATAACTTCCCCCAAGGAACCGAGGAAAGTCAGGATTCAACAATCACGTTCAAGCATGTCGAACTCGCGGTGTAACAAGCGAGGCGAAGGTTCACGACTTACTAAAATACCTAGAGTTTCCTGATGTTAATACTAGGATTGAGCCTCTTGCCTCACATGTTGATGTTTGGTGTTCAACTGCGTGAGAAGCAAAGGGCCTACCAGTTTTGCGACTGAAAGGGGGGAAAGGCGTCATACATTTGTACACTCCCCAGCCCTGCAGCGTGTAATAGAGAAGAGTGTTTGCTGCAAGTTGACGGTGAGCCGAGATAGAAGTACTTACAGTATCGATTGGCCGAAAAATGCGTGTCCCACTTGCATCAGCGACGTTACGTGGCGCGAAAGTCCCATGTTGCTGGCGAAGATAAATTTACAACCCGATCGACATGTCTAATATCAGCTAAAGCCAAGATTGGCAAGGCAAGAACAGGCGAAATAGAAGCCATATGCCCATAGCAACGGCGCTTGAGGCCAGAGACCTATTTTGATGACATCGAACCACAGGATGGGCGGCAAAAGTTTAAGAGACAGACAAGCTAGACTGCCGTGTCGAGGCGTTTATGGGGCCAATGGTTCACATCGTAACATGCCCATATCGGCTGCTGCTGAGGCGCTGCTTTTGCAGGTGGAATTAAAGATGCAGTCGCGTAGTGTGACGGGATGGTGATGAAGTTTTTGATTTTGCAAGATCCGGAAGCTGACATATGTTGTGCACACGTAATACCTGACGGCTGCGAATGTCGACTAGCCGATCAGGTGAATTGTCGCCCTGATACCCGGTTTCCTCCCCCAATTCTTGACTGTAGCAATTTTTGCAGAGAACTCCTTGGTGCGCAAGATCCTTATGGGATGTCGCCTACGACGATGTTGGCCACATCGTGGTATCAGAGGGCGACAGGCAAGCAAACAAACAACGAAACAAGAATTCAAATAAAATAGAGAATGAATGAAAGGGCAGTCAAGCGAGGGGCATGATGGTGTTCACCTGATAACAACTGTGGTGGCACCAAGCGACACGATCTGTCTATCGCATTGCGGGTTCAGCACCTACGGAAGAGTCAGCATCGTATCGTATATCGTAGTTGAAATCACGTTTACCATATTGATCTCTCGGCTCTGACCGAGCAGCAGGCTCCGTGCATCCGCCTGAACCGCCAGTTGGTGCGTCACGAGGTCTGCCACCGTCGCGATCAGCAGGCCGATCATACCGTTCCCGCTCGTAGCCGCCTTGTGCATTTCCGCGAGAACCATAACGCTCGCGCTCATCACGGCCGCCGTATCTGTCGCGGCTGTAGTTATCATCCCGGTCACGTCGGTCGTATCCGCCACGGTCATGGTCGCGGCTGTGAGCACCGCGATCATCGTAACGTCTGTCGTCACGGTGAGCACCACGATCGTAGCCACGGTCGTAGCCACGATCATCTTGGCGTCTATCGTAACCGCCGCGGTCATAGCCACGATCATAGCCTCCACGCTCAAAACCGCGGGACCGGTAACCATCATCACGGCCATAACCTCCGTAGCCACCACGACGGCGATCGTCGGATCGCGGACGAGGGTCTGGTAAACAACGTCAGCATCAACGAACAAGGGAGTCAACGGCATAAAAGAAAGAGGACTGACCTCGCTTGGGTGGGCCGAAGTATTTGCCGGGAGTGGGCGTCCTTGGGCGAGCTCTGCGAGCTTTCTCTATGCTCAGAGTGCGGCCCTCAACTTGCTCCCCTTGGAGCCCTTCCCTTGCGGCTTCTGCTTGTTCAGGGGTGACCATCTTGACAAACCCAAAGCCACGAGACTCTTTGCTGTGTGGATCCCGCATGATCTGGCATTTTTCGACGTCGCCATACTTTTCAAACATTTTAGTCACCTCAGCCTCAGTGAGACGAGGGTGTATGCCAGTCACGAAAAGGTTGGAGCCCGGGTTAACAGCACCATCGTCATCGTCTTTGGGTGCAGATGGTTCTTTAAAGCCGCTTCGTACAGAGTAATAGTTAGCCAGTGTGGTATAATTCGAGACAAAACGGCACGAACCTGTCAGCGTTAGCACCAGGAGAGGCGGAGCGTCGACGGGTCGTTTCAGCATCATCACGGCTGGGTCGCGGGGATGCGCTTCTGTTGTCCCGTTCGTACCGGGGAGCATCGTCTGTGGTGTCGGCAGCGTTAGATGAAGATGGTTCGGCCATTACGCAGACTCTCAGTGAGCCGTTGTTTTGGAGTGGGAAAGCGACGCTTCGGGAGAAAGTTACCTTCGTAGCGGTCGCCGTTTGGCGCCTCGTAATCCATTGCGGTGCTCGCCATGGTAATAGTCGTCGAAGTTTATTAGGAGTTGGGACGGTAGAGGTTTTCCGTTCAAGAACTGTTGATGTTTGACCCAACCGTTTGTGCGAAGTTGTGAAGCCGAATCAGTTAAAAGTGACCCAGAAAGGGCCGAGGATTACGCGGCTCGCCATCAGTTCTACTGCGGAAACCGCCCCAGGCACTTGGCAGTGTGCACGGCTTACCCTGCACTGTCCGATATGTCACGGTCCTGCACATAGGTGTGACTATGGGTATATATGTTTGGAGAAACTAAGAGCTGATGGCTTTAATGTACTCGTACTCTTCTGCTGGGAGTTATGGCCAAGTGGCTAAGCCTACTCGGCGTACATGACGCATTGGGGGTGTTGTTCACCGGTTGTGACTTGCAGAACATCGACAGGCTGCTTATTCTGCCGACACAGACTGCACAGGCAGTCATAGCATGTTGCAATTGCTAGATAACCAAGAGCAGCATCAATGACACAGCAATTTATTCCTCTACCATACATCCTCTGGATCAACTTCATGGTTCTCGCCGTCGTTTCTTACATGCTGATGATGCGAGTCCCTTTTCAACGGCTTTCGCATATCAAAGGCATCTTCGGAGGCTGAAGATGGATCGGTTGCGTGGTCACCATAATAATCCTTGACGACGCGAAAAACGCTGTAGCCGATACTTTTGTAGAAAGAAATTGCCCGATCATTACTCCTTCGCACGAACAAATCAACAAACCACGCATTGTTTGCATCCCCCTGATCCTCCAACTGCTCAGTTAGAATCTTCCCAATACCCAAACGCCGAGCTTCCGGTGCCACAGTCAGCGCTGTAATATGGGCATGCCAAGGTAAATAATGCTCCGAATATCTGTATGCATCCGGAGAGGATTCTACCTTTCCCATGACTAGGCCCGTTAGCGAGGCTGACGAGAACGATTGGTATCCCACGTACCGTAGCCAATAATGTTGCCATCCATGTCCTCACAAACTTGGAACAAAGCAGGCCACTTGGAGTGGTACTGGAGATAAAACCCAAGTTCATATGTTTCTGTTAAAGGATCCAAGTTGCATTTTGAAAATTTGTTTACATCATCAGGACGAAATCGACGGAACGTGGCCATCTTGCAGATAAGTACTGCCTCTTCTAACAGCCGTAGACGACGAGCAAGTTTGCCTTAGCAATTACCTACCAGAGGTAATTACAGGTACTGAGGTACTAGAGGATCCTGGAGGTGCATGGAGCAGAGTACTAAGGTAGGTACTAAGGTAGGTAAATACCTACTAGCTAGGTAGGTGTAGGGCGGTGTGCGGCCAAGCATAACTAGGTAGGGTACCTACTAGGTACCTAAGTAGTATTACAGGATGTACCTACCTTAACCTACCTTAAAGTACCTGTAGGTACCTTACGTCGTAAACCGGACGCCAGAGCAAGCCCCCCGTACTGGCCGATCGCTCTGCAGGCGCAGGCCGCCACACCGCACTAATCTTCATCATACACCGAACCACCAGCACGGCTGCAGCGGGCTAACAGGTTGACAGAATTTGGGACATCGTCGTATTTTCTGGTGGCTCACAGGTGCACCATTTACTACCAGATCTTGCCTTCATTGGCTACCGGCATCGCGAAACGTTCAGCCGGAGTTCAACATGCCTTCGTCACCGCGAACGCCGCGTCACTCGAGACAATCGTCGACAGCTGAGAGCCTCACGGAGTCCCCCAACGCACGCAGATATTCCAAATCATCGATAAACGACGTCAGTACACCGTTTCGCAGCAGAATCACCCACCAAGATACCATGGATTTGAGCATACTGGGTAGCGGCGGCCCTGGAAATACTAGTAGTGGTATGGGTAACCTAGCGGACGAACTCGCAGACGCATTTTCGGATTCGGGCGAGGAATATGAAGCAACCGAACCGCACGAGGACGGAGATGGAAGCAAAGTTACTAGAAAGCAGGTGCTTGGACGCAATGAATCGCGGGATAGCGCTGACTCGAATGGAACAATAAGCGGCGAGTCGAGACCACGAAAGGATGGCAGCCTCAATATACCACAGTCACTGCGTCATTCGCACCAAAGGAAAGGAAGCGAATACGACGGTAGCGAATATGGCTCCGAAACCGACTTTGAAGCGACTGGAATGAGCACGAGCCTAATTACAAAGATCGATGGCGTTGAGTCTTTAGTTCGGCGTGGGACAGAGAGGTCCGGCGGACCAACCGACGATGTGTTTCAAAGAGTAACGGAAGGGCTACGAGATCTTGGCTCGCAATCGAGTGTTGAAGGCAGTGCTTCCAGGTAAGTATTACTGAAACGACAAGACCTACAGCTGACACTGACAAATAATAAAAACAGGCTAATCACAGCACACACGGCCTTGGCCACGCACCTTGCACACCAGACACGCCAGTTGCATAACTTAACTTTCCCGCTCTTTTCACCACTCGCTACATCACCTGATTTAGAAACTGTTGATGATCTTGTCCCCCTACTTGTGTCGCTATCGGACAGTATGCCAAGACCCTCCACGGTAGCTTACAGTTCCTTGTCAGCGTTACACTCTGTGACATCTGAGCTGGTCCAGACACTTAGCTATCTTTCTGATACCTTGCATATGTCTAGACAGACAACTGCAACCGCAAGTCGAAGGCTGAAGAGTGCCAGGGAACTTGTTGCAGAACTTCGTCGCGATGAGGATCTGCGGGAAGAAGGTGAGAGATGGCTTGATAGAGGAAACTGGGGGGAGAGATTACAGAAGCGAGAGTGTGCAGGAGTATGCGGAGACGTCATTGGAGGGTTTGAAGACGTCTGTAATGGGTGGAGAGAGCGCCTACTCGCACAGGCAGACTCTAAAGCGTGACCTGGTTCTCTATCAACTCCCGGCTGGCATTTAATGCCATGGTTCTGCATTTTCGATATCCCACTTTGCGCTTAAGTTCAGTTCGCATGTATCATGTCTAGTCGACATGATGAGATTTACTCAGTAGCGTACGAAATTTTATGGTTAATCATGCATCACGAACACAAATACGCTACGCGGCATTGCTGTACTACAAGGGGACATTATTTTGGTGTGCCAATGCGTAACAGAACAACCTCGCGACGGCGGGTTTAGCATTTGTCCGGAGAACGCAGTAAACAACGTGCGAGCAGCTTCTATCAAAAAGAGCTTTAACAGCACTGGACAACGTATTCGCACGTTCGAGAACCGAGATGCTAGGTAGTTGTGTGCTCCATATAGCCTAGGCAGCTTCAGCCCTGCGTGGCACGAGTAGTATTATTAAGTGTACGGTATCCTAATTCAAAAGTCATATATGTGTAAATGTACTCCATGGAGCTTATAACTACCTATGTGTGGTACTTTCTATTTGACAGGGACCTCCCGCAACACAGAAAAAACCCGCACACCAGTCAGGGTTGGGGTCTGACGCGACTTTGACGCGTGTAAAGCGCCCCCTCTTCGCGTTGCTCCCTACCTACCTACCTAGTACCCCTGATTGGCGGGGTGCAGGCTTGGTACTCATGCTCTGCGCCCCTTGAAAGAACAGCCCTAGCCAACCAATTTTCTACCCGTGGTGCCCGCGATGATTTCGCGATAGTTGCTCTCCAGAATACAGATACAGAGCTTAAATTTCCAGTTTAGCCCAAATTACGGCCATAACAAACTTCCAAAACAACAACAACGACAACAACAACAACAACACAGCAAAGAGGCGGCAGGGCGCATGGCTGGAGAACCTGCCCGCATCCCTGGTTTCTCTTTTCCGCGAGAAAACCCGCTTCCTGGGCATAATAACAAAGCTAAGAAAAAGGAGATCAGATATTCTTACAGCTTGTACGAAGTTGTGGAACAAATAACAAAAAGAGTTGCGACCTGCTAGCACAATTGCTGTGAAGTGGAGGATCCGGTGCAGGAACCGGCAGACGGGACAAGGGTTTGGCACTACTAAATCCGTCGTAAGGCAGGCTGCAATTGCAAGAACCATGACTTTAGTTCCTTCAACTTAATTGGTAGGTAATAATACAATTGAAAGTAGCTCCAACAATGCTGGCCTAGAGATTTCTACTAAAGATAATCACAGTACTAAGGCCTAGCTCGTGATGGTCTTTTGTCCCGCTCTTTTGCTACCTAGCCTACCAAGACCTCTCATGGCAGGCAACCACGTGGTGCCAGTCGTAGTCTATCATAATGGCCCAATTGCTGTATTAAATAATTATTAATAGTAGCTGCCAGCCTTCTCCTGCAGGTATGAAGTATAAAACCTAGACGAGCTACAAGGCTCAGACGGAGTAAAAAGACCTTAAACCTGCTCCAATTTGCTGTGTCAAATACGAAGAGAGCAAAGATGGAGAGTAGACATTCACGATTACTCCTTATAAACTCCCATCTACGCATTGTTATTGTAAAAGTCTGCTTCATCGCGCCCTGCTCGCTATTGTTGTACAAAACACACGACCCGTAGACCTGGGGCGTCAAGCGTGTTTATTCGTGCCGCTCCGCGCAACATAGCGGCTGCCCTGGTGGCCGTTGGGCTCCCGCTTCCGAGTTGGGTTTAGTTCGTGCCTCCCCCTAGCAGCGCGCTGGCCCACCTCCGCCGCCTCCCAAAGGCCCAAAGGCCTCTTGCATATTCAACCTCCCTCAACCTCACTCTTGCTAAACAACCTCTCTCCTTGCTTTACTTCCCACTGCCGCGCGAGCAACTGACTGCTCTCTCGCATTTAATCTGCGAAGAGCGTTGTAGCTGCAGCGTTCAGCCAAACTCTCGCCCGACAGCCCTCTTATTTAATCACTTTGCCAATTCCTAGCCGCCAAGCTACTGGCTCTTGATATAGAGAGAACGGCGAATCCTCCCCGCTGCTGAAAGCCACTGCACTCGATTCGACGCGACGAAGCTGCCCAAAAGCGATATCTCACAGAAGGCCGCACCACTTTCTGCGATCAATCCACGACTGTTTCCTCTTGGCGGCTCGGTCTTTGGCTGGGGCAACGCCAGGTCCTTCTCGAACCGCTACTGCCAAATCCCTAATCCGAGGAAGACGAGCTCACTAGCCCTCGACGACACCCCTCCTGATCGTAACTAAACGAAAACATAAGCGTCATGAGCGACGCAAAGCCCTCGTCTGGCGAAGCCGCCGGCCGGTTGTCATCTCCGCAGCCACCCTCTGGACGCGGTCGCCTAGAAGCTCGACATAGCACTGAAAGCACTTCAACTCGCCGTGTCAGAAGCCGGAACAGGAATAGCGACAGTACCAAGACCCAGAGATTCGAAACAGATGCTGCAGATCAAGCGTTTATGAGAGAATTACAGCGCCCAAACCGTGAAAGCACACCTGGGGCGAGTCCGCATCGTAAACGACAGAGAATTAATGGCGATAGGTTTGACAAGCTTCCCAGCTTATATATTGCTTTGAGATATCACTGACATCGCATAGATTCATACCTAGCCGCTCTGGCCAAGATTTGCAGGCTAGCTATAGTTTGCTGCATGAAGACGGATCACCAGCCACACCGTCGAAACAGAAGAAGCGAACGCCGCATGGCGAGCTTCATTTTCAGAAGAGTATGTTCTGCAGCTTAAGTGCACCCTGTTACGGCTCTTGTTTCTAATGTTCCTACAGCCGAGGAAGCCAATCGCACCTTTTCGACTCTCCTGAGGGCGGAAATGTTCGAAACGTCTGTCCCTCAAGCTACGGGTCCGGCGCTATCGCCGGATAGCACGCTTCCTACATCGTCACGAATTAATCCTGCCGACGGGACCCGGTCCCATACACCGCCGAACGCCGGCTCGAACGTTTCCCTGCCGTCTTCACTCACGCCATCCACGCCTCACAAGAACCTCTTTTCATACATGTCCCCTCGCCACCATAGCCATGTTGCTGGCCATCCTACGCCGTCAAAGACACCTCAAAGTCGCCATGGGCCAAACTTGGACACAAGGGCTGAGATCTATAGTCTTTCACCGGTACGCTTTGGCAGCCAGCAGATGCTCTTAAGTCCTAGAAGGCAAACGCGTGCTGTCAGCAAAGTTCCGTACAAAGTTCTCGATGCACCTGAACTAGCAGACGACTTTTACCTCAATCTTGTAGATTGGGGCAGCGCGAATGTGCTAGGCGTCGGACTAGGCTCTAGCGTTTACATGTGGAATGCTCAGACTAGCAAAGTCAACAAATTATGCACTCTGGAAGATGATACAGTCACCAGCGTCTCCTGGATTCAGAAAGGTACCCATATAGCCATTGGGACAGGCAAAGGTCTTGTTCAGATTTGGGATGCTGAGAAGACGAGACGGCTACGGACAATGACGGGCCATACGGCCAGAGTAGGCTCTCTTGCCTGGAACAGTCATATTCTTACTTCTGGCTCCCGTGACAGGCTCATATATCACCGAGATGTTCGAGCTCCTGACCAGTGGTTAAGGAAACTTGTCGGCCATAAACAAGAAGTTTGCGGCTTGAAATGGAACTGTGAAGATGGGCAGCTCGCCAGCGGTGGAAATGACAACAAGCTGATGGTTTGGGATAAGCTGTCAGAGACACCATTGTGGAAGTTTTCTGATCACACGGCAGCTGTTAAGGCGATCTCATGGTCACCTCATCAACGTGGCCTGTTGGCATCCGGTGGTGGTACGGCGGATCGACGAATCATCTTCCATGACACTGTAAAGGGATCCGTTATCAACGAAATAGATACCGGAAGCCAAGTGTGCAATATTGCTTGGTCGAAGAACTCGAACGAAATTGTGTCAACACATGGCTATAGCCAAAACCAAATTGTGGTGTGGAAGTATCCGTCGATGCAACAAGTGGCGAGCCTTACTGGCCATACTTATCGTGTGCTCTACCTTGCAATGAGCCCAGATGGTCGAGTAGTCGTCACAGGGGCGGGAGACGAAACACTGCGGTTCTGGTCTGTCTTTGGTCGGCGGCCGGGGACACGAGAGGAGGGTGAAGCTGGAGGAGGTAAACTGGCAGATTGGGGCATTATTCGTTAAGCCGAATTGCCGAGAGATGCTCAGCTGGACAGGCATCTCACTTAATAACGTCGCATCAATTTTACGATCTCAACTTGCATCTTAGGCATTTGAAACTGGACAGAGGATAAAGCTTTCGCCGCTTAACATGGTCTTGTGTGCCTCTTGCTGATGATGGTGAGGAGTGAGGACTACCCGGCTAATGAAGAAGCGGGTATCAAGTGCTGGCATGCCATGACTGGAGGTGTGAGGTACCTCAAGAAGTCTGCACAAACCTTTCATGACAATTAATTGGTCGGGGCCTCCGCATGAGTGCACACGATATATCACTAGGGGCGTTCTATTGCGCAGTTTACAGCGGCTTTGTATTTTAAAAGCGATCGAGTTATTGTTTTCATATATAGGCATAGCGCATCTAGTCAGGCGAGTATGAAACGATACCTTAATTTTCTACCCCGTTGTGAATTCTATTCCTTTTCTAAATTTGTCAATATAAGCATGGCGCTTTTCCCAATGCTCGTTTGTTGGGGGAGGAAGCAGATTCTAATCGAAGACGCTTGAGATACACAATAAAATTACTCAGTGTTTTATTTATGCAGCTGATATACACAACGCCCTTGCAGTCGCGTTCTCTATTTGTCTACCCTTCTCTCACGGGCAACATCCTTTGCGCTAGCATCCATGCTGGTAGCAACAACAGCGGCCGGCTCGTCCAAGAGAGGGATACGATCAATACTAACTGTTCTAGCCATACCGTCTCTAGGTGAACGGCCAACTGGGCTAGATACTGAGGTTGGGGTTTCTTTCTTCTCCGTAGAGTCCAAGGTAGCGGCCCCAGGAACATTGCCTGATTCCATCTGAGGCTGCATTAGCGGGGATGTAAGCATAAGTTCCGGAGCATGCTGCCACTTGAGAACCTCCGCTTTCATCGCTTCGAGCTCTTTTTGGAATCGCTTGCCGAAGACGTCGATGTAATAAGTCGAGCCGTTGTAGATGCTCCAGGCGAATACAACCAGCAAGAACACCGTGGATGCATGTCGACTAAGGAACCATAAGGGGCAGGGTATCATAGTTAAGACCGCATAGCTGTATTGAATCATCATAAACGTCGGCTCCTGAAGTGCATCAGGCACGGATAAAACGAATTTGCCAATCCATGTCTTGGCATATGACCGTCGCAACCACGTAAACGAGGTTGGACGACCGGCCGCAATCTTCTCTCGCCGGCGCACCGTGATGAAAACGTAGTAACTCAGTTGCCAAAATGCATAGGGAATTGAGCTCCAGGACAGCATAGATAAAATGTTAGCATATGCATTTGGAGAGCCCGGCTCCGCCGTTTTGATGGCCCAAATAGCGGGAAAACGTGCTTCAAGCTGGCCCAACGGATAAAGATGCACTAGACAGTGAAGCGTAGCGCAGGGCATTATGTGAATGAAGAGAGATGTGACCTTGTCAAAGCTGTGGAACACGAGGGAGTTACGCCACATGATGATTGCCACAGCATTGTTTCCGAAGGCTAGGCAGAATGCTGATGTGAAAAGCCTCTTAGATGACGGAAAAGCCCAGAGGCTAAGCATCAGAAGCATGTTGACAAAGTAGCATAGGTCCGCGAGGAAGTAGTGATAACCACGGCGGTGGTAGGTAAAGAAGCGAATCGGCATGAAGTAAACGAGCTGAGCCGTGTACCATAGATGAAAATATTGTGGATAGGCACCGATAAGATACCCGCTTATGAAGATGTTCATAACTCCGCAAATAAAGGATATCTTTTCACGCAGGGTAATTGCCTTGGTGTCGTTCCACTGGCGTCCGAGTTTGTCAACGCGCAGTCGCATGCGCTTTCTGTATCGGTCAAACTGCTCGTCTGCTGACGGAACACGTCGTCTCCATTCCTCCACCATTCGGTTTCGCGCATTTTGTGTTCTCGACTTCAGGGCGTCTCTTGATCGCCGAACCTTGTCAGTTTGGGCTGAAATACCCTTCTGGAGCTTCTCAAGCTGCTGCGGCAAGGCAAAGTTGTCAAGAAGGTCAAGCACAGTAAGCCGGTCGAGAGGAGGGAGCGAATCCCAGTCATCTTGGTAAGAGCTGCTTCCAGAGAAGGATGTATGCCGCGAGAGCTTGGGGCTTTTGGGTATCGTTGCGCTAAGGGTTGGGGTATCAAAGATGGCAACATCTGGCGGCGATGTGCTGAGAGGGGACGCGATATCTGCATCTTGCACTGAAGTAAGATGGTCGTCGGCTGCAGTAGGGTCTCCAGATGTAGACTCTGGCATTGGTATTGGGGTTGCGTGGGAGTTATTATCGTCCATTGTTGCGGCGCTGAGTGCGAACTACCAACACGAACTCCGGCCTACAAATGGAACAGCCCAGTTAGTTGAGGCACTTTTGCATATCGGAGACATTCAAGGCGTAGGGCCTCGCATGCGCCAGATAGTGAGAGGACGGCGTCAAAGAGCACTCACCAAACACAAGGTCCGGACCCCAACGAAAAGGGACTCGCGAGAGGGATCAACCCCGGCAGAGGGTCAATTCTTATCAGATATGTTTTTAGGGAAGCGGAAATAGTATAAACGGTAACAGTTCGGAAAGGTTGTGCTCATATAGGAGTCGTTTGTGGGAGGGAGAATAATCCAGCTCCAGCACTTGAAGTTTTGACGTGGCGGTAGGAGTAAGCTCCAAGATTCTTATGCCCGGGCAGGTAATAAATAACAATACCTTAGGTACCTACCTAGAGAGCTACCCCAGAAAGGGATTCTTGGTGGGGTGCCGAAGGCACCTGCAGCACCCACCTCTTTGCGCCACCACAGTGGCCCACCGCCCCCGTGCAAGCATTGCTGAACATTGCTGAGCCTCCGTGCTAACCTTGGCTACGTTGGAGACCTACCTATCGCAGCGACATTGCACCCACGTGTGCCTCTGGCAGGCACATGTCCAGAACACGAGTCGAGCTTGCATGCCACGCCATGGCCAATGGCGATGATGAGATTCCCATGATGGTGCAGGAGAGGACTTTGAGTATCAAAGAACAGAATCTGGCATCACAAGCCGATCTTGATGCTCGCCGTGCGAAACCTGGTCTTTCATTTCGTTTGGCTGCCGTGGCATCTTCTTGTGCCCGCGCTATGGTCGTCAGCGCAGTGCTCCAGATTACCTTCACCTACGGGTGCTCTCACGAACGCAGCTTAGGACTGGCCCAGGCACCTAGTATCTAGCCAAAGGCATTCTGTCTATACCCGTTGGGCTAAAACTGTGTGTAGGTTCCCCAAATCGCTCTGCCTTGCCACCGCATAAATTAGGCGGGCTATACAAACACCGTCGCAGCAGCGTCTGATGACTGCTGTTGAATATCGCAGCCGAAAAAAGTGCTTATGCCGAGACGTGTGACGCTCGAAATATATGATCTTCCACCATAGCGGTCCAGAAGTACCTATTTGCTCTTTGTACCGTAGGTAGGTAGGCAAAGGTTTATCTGACATCGCAGATAGGTACCTACCGAGTACTCAGGTCGGGTCTTTGGGTACCCACCTTGTATGATCTAAAGGCATGCAGACGTCATAAGTTAGAAGAAGCGCGTCTATGCTATCAATGTCAATTTAGTGAGTGTAGGTAGCTATGAGAAATATTACAGGTTGCAAAGTGCTCTGGTAATAACCTATATTATTAACTGCACTACACACAAACCATCGACGAAATATCTCTAGGTACCTAGGTACTACCTTAGAGGTACCTTAGGGCCCGAGTCGCCTTGGACGTCGGACAAGTGATGCGTGGTCCGTGCGCCTCTACCACGCGCTGCTCCAACCCCTCAAACATTCGTGCGTCTGCCCACATATTTCGCAGCGCCAGTCGCGCGACGCGTTGCATGCCCTTTACTCCTCGAAAAAGGCATCTTTGCACCAGTCACTCCAGTAACGCAGCGCCTCGGTGCGATAGCTGAATGCGGCCTCCATTTCGACATCTGGATGCGACCTGATCTCAGCGCAAGCGACTGACTCTTGCGAAGTTTGACCAGCTTTGTGGGCACCTTGAATACTGGTCCAGTTTAGGAGAACTCTTCATCAAACCTGACCTTTACGCCGCAACTACCGCCTACCTTCATTATCGCGTCTTATCTCTCTTCTTAGAGAGGACAGCGCAGCATCCGCCAGTCACAATGGGGAAGCTCATTCGCCTCGAGCTCTTCAGTATGCCTCGATGGCCCCTGACTAGTTTGTTCTTTGTGCTGACAGGCAACCTTAGACTTCAAGTCCTATAAAGGACACCATACACTCCTATTTGGAGATTCCTACTTTACCTCGATCATCGGACCAAATGGATCCGGAAAGTCAAATTCGTAAGATGAAGCTACCCTCTACGACTGTGAAATACGTCCCTTCTGCTAACCCGAGCACCTTACAGGATGGACGCGATCTCGTTTGTCCTCGGTATCAAGTCTTCCCACCTACGATCTGCGCACCTCAAAGATCTGGTCTACCGCGGCCGAGTCTTAAAAACATCCAAAATCAACGACGATGGCTCTGCTGAGACAAATGGCAATACGATAGGCAACGACGATAAAGCTTCGCGCGGAGACCCGAAGACGGCCTGGGTAATGGCCGTCTACGAAGACGATGCAGGAGAAGAGCAGAAATGGAAGCGATCTATCACCAACCAAGGCGCCAGTGAATATCGTATTAATGACCGCGTTGTTACAGCTCTTCAGTACAATGAGGCCCTCGAGACGGAAAACATTCTTATAAAAGCCAGAAACTTCCTAGTATTTCAAGGAGATGTGGAGGCTATTGCATCTCAATCACCTCAAGACCTGACTCGCCTCATTGAACATATCTCTGGGAGTTTGGAGTACAAGGCAGAGTACGAACGGCTGCAAGCCGAGGCGGAGCGAGCCATTGAAAACATGAACTTCCAGCTCCATCGACGCCGCGGCATCAACTCCGAAATCAAACAATACCGGGAGCAAAAACGGGAAGCCGACAACTTCCAGAGAAAGACGGATGAAAAAGATGCCGCAATAGTCACCCACTGCCTTTGGAAACTATACCACTTCCAAAAGGCTATGGATGAGTCAAGTGCTACGATTCACAACCACCAAGAAGACCTTAAGGAGCTGCGTCGAAACGTTGAAAGCTACGAGGCACAGCTCGAATCAGCACGTAAAGACCAAGCGTCTGTGTCCCGCCGCGCCGGTCGAGTCGACAAGGACATTAAGCAGAAAGAGCGTTCCATTGAAGATAAAGAAAACAACTTAGTACCATTCGATGAAAAAGTGCATGAGTCCACCCAGCAAGTTGAAAAGTTGCAGAACCAGAGCCAAAAGGTCACGAAGGAAAAAGACGAACAAGCCGATATCGTGCAAAAGGTCCAGAAAGACATTGAAAGTGTCGACAGAGCTCAGGAAGTTTTCGAAAGGGACATCAAAGAACAGATGAAAAATCAAGGTGGAGCTATAAGCGACGCTGATCGCAAGGAATATAACTCACTTCGTACCGAAGTCATCTCACGCTCAGGATCCAACCATTCAAAGCTGGAGAATCTCGACAGACAGAGGAAAGCTGACGAGGTTACTGTCAACAATTTAAAAGGCAAAGTGGATAGCATTACGGCGGCGACATCAAAGAGTGAATCTGAGCTGAGAAGCATCGGAGAGAGGCGTGACGCGGTGGATGCGATCGCCAAAGATTTGTCTATTGAGATTGCCTCCAAAAAGAAAGAGTTCAACCAGCTTCAGTCGGAGCGAGTCCGAACCAGTCAAAAACGAACCGAACTCGAGGAGAAGCTTGAAGATGTTGCCAAAAAGCTGAGAGACGCAGATGACGGGCGTCGACAAAATGATAGAGAAGCGCGCTTGAAAGAGATGGTGACCTCTTTGAAGAGGATCTTCCCTGGTGTCCGCGGCAGAATTGGCGAATTGTGTACCCCAAAGCAAAAGAAGTACGACGAAGCCATTATAGTGGCGTTGGGTAGAGATTTTGACTCAGTTGTCGTTGATACTGAGAAAACTGGAGTTGAATGTGTTCAGTACTTAAAAGAACAGAGGTTCTCCCCCATGACGTTTATTCCGCTGGACAACATCAAAGTTAATGCTGTGAATACCTCGGTCAAAGGTATTTCAGGAGCTAGACTCACAATCGACACAATCAACTTTGACTCGTCAGTGGAGCGGGCTCTGTCGTATGCGTGTGGCAGCTCGGTAGTCTGCGATTCGCTCGACATAGCTAAGCATATCTGCTACGAAAAGAAGATCCCCGTAAAGGCTGTTACGTTGGAAGGCTACGTAATTCATAAAGCTGGTCTTATGACGGGTGGTCGCGGCCCAGAGTCGAAAAATGGAAAACGCAAGTTTGAGGAAGCAGACGTTCAAAATCTCCAGAGGATGGCCGCGAAGCTCAAAGAAGAGATAGACCGTCTTCCCAGAGCCGACCGCCGCGGCACTAAGGAGGAGACTCTACAAATCGAGCTTGGTGGTCTTGAACGGCGATTAAGAAGTACGAAAGACGAACTTGTCGTTTTCCAAGAAAATTATGCCAGTAAGAAGCGAGAGCTCGAGAACCATAAGAAGCAGTTGCGGGAAATTCAGCCAAAGTTTAAGGAACAGTCGAAGCAGCTGGAAAGTACGCAATCCACTGTCCAGCATTTCAAAGATGCCATTAGCAAAGTCGAAGACGAAATATTCGCCAAATTTTGCCAAAGACTGGGCTACAGCGATATTCGTTCCTTTGATGCCTCCCAAGGCAAACTGGAGCAGGAAGTTTCAGAGAAGAGGAGCCAATTTGAGGTTCAAAAGCAGAGGCTTGAAAGCCGCCTAAAATGGGAAGTCGCTCGTCATGGTGATACAGAATCGCGCATCCGTCGAATGCAGGACCAAATTAAGCGATTGAAGCAAGACCTCAAATCATATGGTAAAGATAAGGCAGATATCGAAAAGGAGATTCGGGAGGAGCAGGATGAGGTTGAAGCCTTGCGAGAAACTCTTCAGGAGCATCAAGCAGCCTTGGCAGAGAAGAACGAAAAGGTTGCGGAAGCCAAGGCTGAGGTACTCCAGCGCGGTAAAGATATTGAAGCTCTCCAGAAAGATATTAACGCTCTCGAGACGACGGTACAGAAAAACAGCGCCGGAAAGTCGGCGCTCCTTCGAAGATGTCGCCTGGAGCAGATACAGATACCTCTTGCTGAAGGTGCCTTGGATAACTTACCCAACGAAGACGACCTTCTTCGTCAAGATCCTGACGCCATGGATATTGATGCTGAAGGTGAAGAAATAATGGACATTGCGCTTGATGACCATGGTATTGAGATCAATTTTGATGGCCTCGATGAGAAGCTAAAGACTGTAAGTAATGAATGAGAGTAGGGCAACAAATAGCAAACTAACACTCGATAGTCTGACGACTCAAGTGTTGAAGACTCCTTGACGGAACGCGTTGCAAATCTGACAGCTGAGCTAGAGAAGCTTAACCCTAACATGCGTGCGATGGAGCGCTTGGAAAGCGTCGAGACGCGACTCAAACAAACCGACCAAGAGTATGAAGATTCTAAAGCGGCGGCTCAGGCTGCCAAAGAATCGTTCAGTAGCATCAAGCAGAAACGATATGACATTTTCAACAAAGCGTTCACGCATATTCAAGAGCAGATATCACACGTCTACAAGGACCTTACGCGTTCGGAGGCGTATCCTCTTGGTGGTCAAGCTTACCTTGATATCGAGGAAGATACAGACATGCCCTATCTTTCGGGTATTAAGTACCACGCCATGCCTCCGCTCAAGAGATTCCGTGATATGGAGCACTTGTCCGGAGGCGAAAAGACTATGGCTGCCCTGGCCCTTCTGTTTGCTGTGCATAGCTACCAGCCGAGCCCATTCTTTGTTCTTGACGAGGTTGATGCGGCACTGGATAATGCCAATGTCGACAAGATTAAGAAGTATATCCGCGAGCACGCGGGGCCTGGCATGCAGTTTATCGTCATTAGCTTGAAGACAGGCTTGTTCCAGGACAGCGAGAGCCTTGTTGGCGTTTATCGCGATCAAGAAGTCAACAGCTCGAGAACACTAACTTTGGATGTAAGTTTTGCCCTTAGTTTATGATCACATACTCATACTAACGCCGCTCTCTAGTTAAGAAAGTATGCTTAAATGATTGGTGGACGGAAAGGACGTGGTTGGGTTGGAGTTTGGGACGAGGGAAATGTTGGCTGAATTTGATTTGCACAGCCTCCACGCCGGTTGGGGCTGCTGCTGTGTTGTTTTCAACTTAGTGTATGGCCTTCTGAAATTATTTTTCGTGCCTAAATTTTGAGGTTTATCGAGTCAAAAGACCGGGATATTTCCACGTAATTGCGATGTCCTCCGAGAAGCACAGTTTCCCTCAGCTCATTGCGCCGTGGCCCATGAGCTAGGCGGCGGAAACGGCCCCACTTAAAGAGCACTGTCGCGAGATGGCGTTTCCTGCGTCTTAGGCACCTACCTAGCACACATATTTTTCTTCGATACGACGGCTGGCATGCGCTTCTACAAGTATTCCGGATCTTGAACGACACCGCTGTACTATCACTTAATATCAAAGAAAGCGACACCATAGTCGACGCGTCATTCTATGCTGGTGGAACTCGCAGCTGGCCGCTCATCTCGCGGCATCCGCCATCAAAACCACGATCGCGAGCTGCATCGTCGCAGACGCCCTTGCCGAGCCATTGACGAAGAGGCCAGGCACTTACTGTCCTCACTTCGATAATAAACCCCACGAGTTAAACAAGCTTGCGTTGCGCCGTAATGGATCTCGCCGTGACATTGATCAAGTCTGTTATGAGGGCGTTCTACCCGACCCGTGACATTCTGGTAGTGGATGCGCTTATTCTCCACGAAGCGTACGGAGTGTTTTATCCCGCGATACCCTGTGTAGAGAGAACTTAGCTGAGACATGTTATAGTCTTCGAGATGATGATTTGGCCTATCTCATGTCTGGAAACACAAAGGACATTCACAAAATATGTGGAAAGCTTCGGGAAGATCGATTCATTACAGTGTCGGTTTTAACAGGAGAAGAACCAATCAAACAATAAGCTGACCCAGAACTAGGCATACGAGGCCAGAGCTACGAGAAGGCAACCCGCGACCGAGCAATAGAACGTGGTATTATATCAACTATCGGCATACCATAGACGCGATTAAATGGCGTATGTACACAATTACGAAGGATGCCCAGGGTACGACAGAGCAGACGACCGAGAAGAAAGATTACCGTTGCCCATTTTGCAAGGCTGAGTGGACCACAATGGAGGCAGTAGATAATCATGGCCCGGACGGTTTCCTTTGCCATCGCTGTAGCCATGTCTTGGTCGAAACAGACCGCGACACTGGGGGCCACGAACAGTCAACGCGTGTGAACGACCAGTTCCAATTCATCAGGGAGCTTCTACCCCAGATCGACGCGGTGCATATACCAGAGTGCGATTTTGATCGGGCGTTTGCCAAAGCTCGACCTGTCGTCAGAGATGAAACAAACCGAGTTGCGCACACCATTGCTCTGGATTCCGCCGCTAATAAACCAATGGCCGTCAAAGGTCTTGCAAACACTGGGCCTCAATCAATATCTGTGAATATATCGACGTCAGAAGGAGCTTCAGAAGCTGAAAAGGAAGCCGAGAAAGCTCGCCGAGAGAAAATTGCGCAGCAGAATGCTCTGCCTGCGTGGATGTCAAATAGTACCGTCACTGGCGAATCATTCTCAGAGATCCCAGGCACTGGCCTACCAAGCTTAAAGCAAGAAAATTCTGCGGGCGAAGACGAGAGAGACAGGCAGGCAGACAGCACCGCGATTGCTCAGATTGACGACATCTTTGAGAAAATCAAAGCTGAGCAGGCGGAACAGCGGATGCGGCAGCAGGAACAGGACGAAGACGAAGACGAGGATTATGGTTCAGACGAGGATGAAGATGACTTTGAAGACGTTCCGGCGACAGGTAACATTTCGGGTTTCGGCACTCCAGGAGCGTCTGGCATAAAACGCGAGCAGTCGGGAGACGGGGATAGCGCGGCGGAGCAACAGAACAAGCGCATGAAGATTGAACATGAAATTAAAAGAGACGAAGCTGCAGAGGACAGTGTAGAGGACGACGATGATAACTTGGAGTTTGAGGATGTATAACTAGTTTTGGCTTTAGATAAAAGCATACATAAAATGATTAGCTCTCAGAGAGCCAGGGTTGGCTTGCGCCAGTCGTTGAGATGGCTGTGATCGACCGAGAGTTACGTATCTTCAATGCAGCACATCTTTCATGTATATAAATCTCCAAGCATAGGGAAGGCAAATGAGCCACTGTGTCGAACTGACGCCAAAGGTGCTCACAGGGAAACGCAACGACTTACAACCCTGCGGCTCCTCATGGTGACAACATAATTACCTAGGTATGTGCCTACTAAGTAGGTAGGTAAGGTAGGTAGCGGAACTGGGGCACAGTGGAGCCACGTAACCGTGGGCATTGCTGAAAACGTGCCGGGTCATAGTTACATACCCACCTCCCAAGTACCGTCCATATTCACAACTAAACTATTCGTCCCCCCAATCACTGCCAAAAAGCAATCGAAACTTGTTGTAGGCCTGGCATGTTTGCTAAAACGCGCAGATGTAAAGTTAGGTACTATTCTTCTCGGTACATTACGGAAGGATGCGCAATGCGCTTGTGTGCATCTCCGTCTCTGTCGTGCCGCAAGCCACAGGATGGAGTTAGAATTTCCTGCCATTTTTCTTCTTTCGACTCATCTACAGCCAGCCGAGCAGCATGAATTGGAGGACAAAATCCCTAGCCTAACATACGATGTGAACGAGGCTGAAATTGTTGTGGGAAAGATTTCGCGCCGTGAAAGAGCTCTATTTGAGCTACGCCGTCTGCAGTTGGATACGGTGGCTGTTGACGCTCCGCGTCTGGATGTTAGCGCAGAGCATATCGACGACGAGCCAGTTACGGAACCAAGCTCCAAACGACAAAAGCTTTCGGCTCCTAGAACTAGCGCTGAAGCGAAGGGTGATGGAAGTGCTGCTGTTACAGGAGATACGGTCAAGGTAGTGAAGCTATCGTGGCTTACCGATTCAATTAAGAAGGGAGCATTGGTGCCAACGGCGGAATATCTCGTCTACGAAGGTGTAAAATGCACAACAAAAGGACACAATGAAGCCGGCTCCGCGATCGTTGAGCATAAAAGGGAATTCGGCAAGGATATCCTTGAACGCGCTGCAGAGGATTATCCCGCAACTAGCCCATCGACAACGTCTTTACCGACCAAATCAACAAAAAATGCAGGTCGCTATCCTTCGAATGCCCATCCTGGCCGGAGTACAGGCCAACATCCCACACATCCCACTCTTGCTCGCGAGTCTACGTCAGAGCATGACGCCAAACTGCCAGGTATCCCGGAATACCTACACACAACTTATTCATGCCAGCGCCCAACCCCAGTTGACCCGCCAAACTCAGAGTTCATCGAGGAGTTGAAGAATGTTCGACTCCTACGTTTGATACAGGGTGACCAAATTGGCGTGCGTGCATATTCAACGTCTGTGGCTGCACTCTCGGCGTACCCGCATAAGATCCAAAACCCACAAGGTACGCTTTGACAATTACAAAACAGTTCAGTGCGGCTAACTGCCCGGACAGAGGTTGCTAGGTTGCCGGGCTGCGGTAATAAAATTGCTGAGCTCTATCAACATTGGCATTCAACGGGTCAAATGCAAGAAGTAAAAATTTCCGAGGCCGACCCAAAAGTGGCCGTGGTGAAGCAATTCTACAACATTTGGGGGGTAGGAGACACAACAGCTAGAGAGTTTTACCAAAAAGGTAGCGCTTTGACTACACCGGAGTGACATTTGATACACAGTGTGGGCTAATGGTCGCTTATATAGGCTGGCGAGACCTTGACGATGTGGTAGAATTTGGATGGGGCTCACTTAGCCGTGTGCAACAGATTGGGGTCAAATATTATGACGAATTCCTACTCAAGATACCCCGCGCAGAGGTGGAGGAGATCGGGAGGACAATACTCCAGCACGCGCGACGAATCGATTGCGGTTACGAGATGACCATAGTCGGTGGCTATCGAAGGGGAAAGAAGGAGAGCGGTGACGTAGATGTTATTGTCAGCCACCGCAACAAGGATATGACGTTGAACCTTGTTGAGAAGCTTGTTCTGAGCTTGGAGCAGGAGAGTTTCATCACTCATACCCTAAGTCTGTGGACTCGCAATAGCGAACGAAAGCAAGCACCGCTGCCGTGGAAAGGCGAAGGCCGTGGCTGGGGTGGCGGATTCGATACTTTGGACAAGGCGCTGGTGGTTTGGCAAGACGCCAGGCAAGCAGGCGCTCCGCATAGACGAGTGGACATCATCGTTAGCCCTTGGAAGACAGTTGGCTGTGCTGTCCTAGGCTGGAGCGGCGAGACAACGTTTCAGAGAGATCTTCGACGGTACTGCAAGAACGTAAAGTCTCTCAAGTTTGACAGCAGTGGAATTCGCAGTAGAGTTGATGGATCCTGGGTTGATCTTGAAAGCAAGGGGGGCCTTGCCCCGGACATGGAAGAGGCAGAGAAACGCGTCTTTGCGGGCTTGGAGCTAATATGGCGGCCACCACATGAACGATGTACTGGTTAACGAGTTGCCTACGTAGAATAGATGTCAGTGAGGTGATCACTTCACTTTTATTTTTCTGACAGCTTCGAGGGGGAATTGCCACTTCCGTCAGAGATGTCGCTAAAATTTTTTTTTTTTTAAAGAGGGCGACACAGTCGAAGATGAACAAACAAATAGTGGGTAGGAGACCACAGAGCAGAATTGACATCTCATGTCGTCCATTATTTATTACTATGTTGGCCATGACGCCACTCTTAAAGGCTATGTATGGGAAACAAAGCGGCGCGTCCACATTAGCTAGAGATGAAAGTGTAGCAGGAATAAGCGGCCATGAGTTTCAGCACGAGATCCGACAAAGAAGCGCCAATGGCACCACTAAAAAAACAAAAATTAGACAAGTCAGTCGTTTGAGGGAGGAATTTGTCTGGAACGGCTTTGAAAACCCCGGGAAAGCGCCGATAGAGAGACGACAGTAGAGGAATGTACTTACATAGTACGACCCTTGGGGCCAGAATTGCTCGTGTAGCCCAAGACGTAGACAACGCGGAACGTCGCCCAGGTAGCGCCAAGGACCGAGGCAGCGACAGGGTTCGTCAAGCCAGCAACGAGAAGAGACCCGAGGAGGGGAGTGAGGTTCTCGGTGAAGTTGGCGTGGGCGCGTTGGGCTATAGCGGTACTGAATTTAGCTTACTTGCTTCTCCAAGGAATGGTTTAATGGAATTGAAGGCGGCCAGCAGTAATAGTGCTGTGCATGCCTGGGAGAGGGCAGGCCGCAAGACCAAATCACACACAGGATTCGTGACTTACCGCAGTTGAACTTGTAGGCGCTGGGATCTTTTTCGGCCTGCTCTGTAGTGGCATATGGGATGGGATACTTGAGGCCGCTCAGCTTGCGGAATTGGCTGGTGCGCACCATGTGCAGGGTGTTGATGAAGAAGGTCGAAGTAGCCGCAGCAAGCACATAGCTGCAGCAGGAAAAGACAGATGAAGTGTTAGCCCGATTCATATGGCTGAAGCAAACATTTGATTTTGAGGGCCCTTTTTTTTTTCTTGCTTTTTTTTTCTTTCCCTTTGGTGCCTTTGCGCGGTAGTGTTTTGTTTCTTACCTGTACTGATCCGGAATCTGAATAACGCCAGGCATAATGAATTTGCGAGATGCAAAAGTTTTCTTTGGTTGACAGTGGCTGTAGGGAGTAGTGTGTATAGAGTTCGCCTGTAATTGACGTGTGTATTGATAAAAGTACAAGTAGGGGTGGCCAAGAGTTGAAACCAATCTGGCGCCGGCAAGAGTCTTTTGTAATAGCCGGATGACAATAGTCTGGCGCCCCCGACTTCACGGCGACTCACTCACGGGCGATCGGGATGGCGGTCGGCCGGCCGCAGCCCCTGAAGCTAGGCCTAAAACATGGCGGACTCGGCGCAATGTAACGCGTTTGGAGTCCCATAAATGTGCCACGGAGGCGAGCCTACAGGGGCTTTCCGCTAATGAAGTGGGGGGGGAAATGCGGCACTGCGGCACTGCGGCACTGCGGTTGCGGCTGTACGGGTATTCCAGTGCGGAGTGATGAGCTTCAGATGATGAGCTTCAGATGATGAGCTTCAGATGATGACCTTCTGTTATATATACTCGTGGTTGAGGCCAGTTCCGCTGTAATGAGGTAGTTGTATGGCAGCCTTTAATAGTATAAGAGAGGTAATTGCTTATGATCTACTCACATACTTGGTATGCAAGAATACGCCATATACTTCTCAAACCGAAACGTTTGTTGCTGAGAATATCTGTCACGTCAGACAGTTGCCTAATGTTGTAGCATTTTCTGCCTTAGATTGTATTAGTGGCCTAACATTTATTTAACCCGCATAAGGTAGTGGCTTTTGACGTCTACATACGAGTATGGCCTATAGCCTCGTTAATAACAGCGCGACCAGGCAGCAGGATCAGATTTGGCTTTACGACTATTAATTAATAATACACTTCCATTGCGTAAACGGCACCCCAAATAATTAATAAGCTATGTACGCCCTCGGTGGTCGGCCGAAACGTATGTAGCTCCGATGGGATAGAACAAGGAAGGGACCGGTAAGCTCTTCGATGCCCTTTCATTATATTCTCTGCCCGAACCCGCAACCAAGGCTGCTCCTCTCTTCTTTCGTTTTGATTGCAGCGTTTCACATTCCACCTGATAACTGTGCATACTCATGTCGGAAATTTATTATTTAGCCCATAAGTACGCCGTAGCGCAACTGTTGATGATTTCCGCAATGTCCCGCAATGGCTCCAGTCGCCTCCGCTCAAAGTCCGCCGCGCCACACTAAAAACATCTCACACTGCCAACGTGGCGACGCCGCACTTATGAGTACTCGTACATCTGTAGGGTCACAGAAGTCAGCTTGTACAAGTAAACGCCATTTTAAACGACAAGAGTATGAAAATAAATGGCAGTAATTACATAGCAGCTATTCTGGACCGAACCCTCTTGCGGCACAACTTAAACATTCCCCTTTACCCTGGGGTAAAACAATGTACACTATCAGATATGGCTTACCAGACACCAGTGAACTCAGCGAGAAGACGCAGCTTCATTGCATGTCGGAGAGAATAAGAAAGTGACTTTTCGGTAAAAAAAAAACTTACTTTTCTATCTCTCTCAGCGACTACGATTTTCACTTTTCATCTTCTGTTTCTACCCGTAGCACTCAACCTCTAAGCCATATAGCCCTTGGCTCGGAGCCATGCCGACACATCTTCAGCATCGCGCTGGACCCAAGAAATGTTGGACTGAATACTGTCCTTTGCTTGTTCGATGTTCGTATCAAAGCCTTTGGTATCCATTGCGCCATAGAAGGCCTCCACCCTGGCGAGCTGTTCTCGCTTGGTGAAGGCCGAGGACGAGTTCGTGACGAATCTGCCGAGGGTGGAAAGCCCACGGGGAAATCTCTTGCACACATAGTCCCAGTTCTCCGTTGCAAATTTGAATAAAGCCTCAATACCGGCCGCACAGTCGCGAAGGCCAAGGAGCGGTGTTTCTGCGTCTTGGTTCTTGACCTCGTCGCTGAAGAAGACCTTGAGCGTTTTCTCCATCGCCTCCGGGTCAGCTGAACAACCTAGAGCAATCAATGCTGCGTTGCGCTCATCGCTGGTCTTGGCAGTCAGATAGTAGTTCCACACCTTATCAAACTGTGTCAAAGCGGTTAGTACTTCGTCACGTAAAAAGTGTTATAAAATTGTATCGCAAACTGACCTCTGGCACACCGCCATACTTCATTGCAATGCGGAATACACTGTTCCGAATGGTTGGGTGAATCGCCGACTCTTCACCTGCCATGCAGCGATTGAACATGTCTTTGGCTGCAGCAACTGCTTTCTCGTCCCCGCTCATGGCCGCGCTGTTGAACATGACTTGCTTGAACTGCTGGGTGATGTAATCATCCTCAGAGGTGATGTTCCAACCTATCTCATGAACCTTACCGCGGACCAATTCCCTTGTAAAAGTCTGCAAGCCGTTCTTGACATTTTCGTCCTCAAATATCCAAGCACAAGAAACTTGACTCAGTCGACGAGTTATTTCCTTCCAAACGACGTATTCACCCTCAGACCTCAGATTAGATGCCAGTTCCAAAAAGGAAGACGTCTTGAGATACCCCGAAGCTGCTAGAGCAGCAGTATCCGCAACGATTCCTGTTCTATCGTCCACCGGCAACAGACCGTCCTGAATAGCGTTTCCTAAACGCTTCAGATGCTCTGGCGGGTACAATGTGCGGTACATGTTGGTCTGGTCGGCGTTGAGCTTGAAAAAGCCGTCCTCTGGTATGCTGATGGTCATCTGCCTCTCAGTCAGGATTGCAGTTCTGTCAACCCCAGAACTCGTACGGGGCGACAAGATTGCTGGGTACAACACCGTATCATCCTCTGGCTTCGTATCACCTGTTCGTAGGAAGCGATTCTGTTTAACGACGACCGTGTTCTTGCTCGCGCCCTCGGTGACAGTTAGAACAGGGTAACCAACTTCTTTGGTCCAGGTAGCCATAATTTCATCCACCGGCTTGCCGCTGATCTCGCTCAGGCAGTCCCAGAGGTCGCTAGTCCGTGAGTTGCTGTAGGCAAACTTTGTCAGGTACTTGCGAATACCGGCGAGGAACACATCTTCTCCGAGATACACTGAAATCATGCGCAAAACTGCGCAACCCTTTTCGTAAGAAATTGCGTCAAATATTTGATTAATATCACTGGCGCGTTTGACGGGAACCTCTACAGCATGACTGCTTCTCAGAGAGTCAAGAGCCTGGCACCTTTGAAGGTCGTCTGAAACGTACTCAGACCACACTCTCCATTCCGGGTAGAATGAGTTGCAAGCGTACTAGGGAATGTGAGTTGAATCAGACACAAATAGAACACAATCATTAAAAAAAGAGGAGTATGGAAACGCTTACCCAAGAGGCCCAAGTGGCAAATCCTTCCTTCAGCCAAAGTCCCTCCCTATTTGACGCGTTAGTCCAAGTCCATCGCCCTTAGCTGGTTGCCAGAGCTCATGGCAATGGTGCTGCACAATACAGCTAAAATTCGACCTCTTGGTTCTCTCTGGACCAAAAAAAGTAGAGACGTACCACCAATCCATTGTAACGAGGTTACCAAACCACTGATGTGCCAGTTCATGTTGAACGATATCGGTGACTCGCCGCATACGCCAAGATCCGGCGTTTTTGTCATCTAACAAGAGATCCTACAGGACCTGATTAGCCAGTTTTTCTTCAGACCTTTAAGGAACTGTAGTCGAGAACAAGCAGTTGCTGAATATACATATTACAAGGTAAGAGGCAGCTTACCACAGTGCGATATGTGACCAATCCCCAGTTCTCCATGGCGCCTTGCGCAAAATCTGGCACCGCGACCTGGTCCATCTTTGATAGCGGGAACTCGACATCAAAAGCCTTCTCGAAGAACGCCAAGGTCTTTGCACAAAGGTCCGCTGAATAGCGGCCGTGCTCAATGTTTTGACCAAGGGGAGCATATGTTCGAATCGGAATTCTGAAAAGGTTGGACTCGATATAGTTCAGTTCACCCACAATAAAAGCTGTGAGGTAGGTTGACATAATTGGCGTGGTCTTGAAGTGAACGGCTTTCCTAACACCGGCATAATCCGACTGGACGTCGGTCTCGGAGGCAACTTCCATATTGCTCAAGCATGTCAAATTCTTATCAGCAACGAGCGTAATGTCAAATGTCGCTTTAAGAGAAGGCTCATCGAAGCAAGGGAATGCTCTCCTTGCAGAAGTAGGCTCCATCTGCGTAGTGGCCATGAAACCCTTGCTGCCATCATCTCTGGTATAGCCCGAGCGATAGAAGCCGGCCATATCGTCATTTAACTTGCCTGAGAATGAGATCTCGAGCTGCGCCTTGTTTCCCTTCCTGATTTCGCCAGAGAAGGAAAATGTAGTTGTCTGCTTTGACTCTTCGTAGGCAACTTGAGCATTTGCGCTTTGAACGAATGCTCCGTCAGTACATCATCTCCGATATTCGCGATTGTGGTTCTTAATGGTGTGTTGACATACCTGACCTCTTTGCCATCCGCAGAAACCCTTACATTATGGATATCGATCTCGTGGCTGTTCACAGAAACAGAGCTGGTGTCCTCCACAACGTCAATTTCGATAATAACTTTGCCCTCAAAGGTGAAATCCGTAAGATTAGGATCAAGAGTTAGGGCATAATGCCGCGGGACGACATTGGCTGGGAGAAGCTCCCGGCCATGAGAGTTAGTTGCGACGCTCATGATATTAGATGTGCAGTCCGTTTGAGTTTTTGAAAATTGGCGATTGGCAGAAACGAACTTTGGACCAAAGCAACGTGTCAAGAATGCTGCTTGACCCGACCTACCTATTTATGTAATAGCATGGGAACTTTGGTGAGGTTTCGTGGTGGGCCTTTCGGCTTTGCCCACCCGCCACGCCCCGCAGCTATGGCGCCGTGGCATCGAGAACTTCTGCAAGCTAGGTACCTACCTACTTAGGAAGTGGACGCCTAGGCATAGACTAAGTTCGGAGGAACTATTGTAGGCATGTGGATAGCGTGCAGTACAAGCACTTTCGTAATACTTAGCTTATGGAAAGCGCCGAGCGACTGTTCGTACGAGAAGGGCTTATTACTCAACCGCCCGGCTTATTGGTTACGAATTGGCGTACTAATGGATGAGAGCCTCCGCTACGTAAGCATGGCAGAAAGAGACTGGATAATGTATACTAAGAATTGTATATTTCAGATATCAACGCTATATATCTTTTATTGGCTCTGTGAAACTTTTTTGCAGCTATGTTTACCGTCGCAATCGTCGCCGCCGTAACTCCTGACTTCCTACAGCCGGCTCCTCGTCATCAAACATCCCTGGCGAAGCCTCTTGTTTAGCCTCCACTGAGAGTCGCTCGATGCCGTTATTCCCCAGCAAATAATCGCCAACGTATTTCATCGCATCAAAAATCTCTTCTCCAGTAGGCACAATCTGCTCCCTCGGTAGCAAGAATCCGTAGCTGCCGGTATCTCGAAGCTTAATCTGGTAGCTGAAGTGCGCATGCATCTCATGATAAAACCAGTCAATTGCTGATCCGCCGCCGGACTCGATTTTCGACCAAACAAGGCTTCGAGTTGCTTCCCCGGCAGCAACTGCCCCCTCGCATGCTGATGTCACTGTATATGCCTCTCCGTTGGAAAGACGAATGGCTTTGGCAATACCAGTAGCAAGTTCCTGCAAGTTTTCAAGATTTGGCGGATAAACGGCGCACGAGTATGAATATGGAAACAAAACTTGTTGCGAATATGAATGAAGATCCAGCAACCCGATAAACTCAACGTTGTTGACAGTCTGGTTGCGAGCCCAGCTAGCGAGCTCCATTGCCTCGACAGCTTGGAACGGCTGCTCGCCACCATAGCTCTCGGAACATGGATCTGTTTGAGTTTGGCTGTTTCCCCAGCCGAACCCGAATGCATGATCTAGGTCGAGGCCCCTGCAGAAGCGAAAATTGGTCTGCTGCCGTGACTTGCGCCAAAGCCTGTCCACCTGCCACGAATATTCGACGCCGTCCGGGTTCATCACCGGAATAAAAACAATGTCAAAGTGGTCCAGAAACTTCGTTATCATCGGCTCTTTTCCAAACGAGGTGATGAAGGACCACGCCACATAGTTCACCGTTGATGTCGATATCCATTCACGTGCGTGGAGTCCCCCAGTAATCACCAAGGTCTTTCGTCGCTCGCTAAGATCGTGCACATCTTGCACTCCAACCTTCAAAGCCGGTATCTCGCGGCCCTCATAAGACTGTCCTATACTGGTATATTGAACATGGGATGGGAACATGGCTTCGAGCAAGCGCATCCACCGCACGATGACTGGAAGCGGCTGGTAATCGCTGAAAAACAGATTGTCGCTAGGACCAGGTGGCGCTGACAACGCCGCAAACATGTTCTCCGACTCGCATGAATCCAAGCGACCATTATTAGGGAGAGTTTCATATACAGCTGTCGCTAAGTCGGATATCAAGGTCGAGTGAGAGGCTTGTAGGGTATTAGGAAGAAGGCCGAGTAGCGGCGATACTTCATCTACATGAAGGCGGACATCGACATAATCATCAGTGAATGCCCAAACGTCAAGAAAGAGGCGCGATGCGGCGTCGGCCAAGGCAGCCTCCTCATCTGTTGTGGTAACGTTAAAACGTATAACAAGTTCGTTGGCGTATCGCGTGCGTAGGCTTTCGAGACTCGCAATCGGGGTCCTATCGGTTTTGGTAGGATGTTTGCCGAAAAATAGCTCGACAACGCCGTCTCTCAATTTCGTCAAAAAGGGAAACAAAGGCGCATTTCCGCTGGTAGCGTGTAATCCACAACGACTTTCGCCATCTTTATTGGAAACGATGTGCTGTCCATCAGTGCCTGCGCATTGTCCAGCTGCTGCAAGAAACAGGGTAGCCGTAAGAGCCGCCGCATCCAGCTTCATTGCGAATAGGCAGAGCGGCGCTTTGAGACTATAAAGCAATGTATAATTGGGTTATATGAGGTTGGCGAATTACTGCAGAGCTTCGGTGCCCATATTCGGTCTGCGCCGTGAACTGCGAGGTCGGGGTCTGCGTAGTTGTTGAAGTAAAGCGCTGCAGATGGAGTGCGTGGGGTGAGCTGTGTTGACGCAAACTTTCTACAGACGGAGTAGATGGAACCGGGTTAGCAGGCAGCTAATTACTACCTTCTAGCAGCCCCCATTAATCTACCTACCTACCTAGTAACGATGGGAGTGCGACCGGGTGTCCAGCATACATCAGTACCCAGGTAGTGGGCGGCCTAGTTACGGTAGGTACCTTATGTAGGTGGTACACGTAATTGCTGTCGCGTTAAAAAGCCCGACTCCAGCACTCGACCTGCTGAAACGGCAACACTTCCAGCGCAGTTCCGGATCCTTTGCGAGCTGAACCGTGGATCAATACATCGATCAGAAGAAATTTGTATGGCGCGGCGCTGGCGCTGGCAATGGAAAAGAGAACGTGCGGCGTTTAATTGAATGTACAGGTACCAAGCGAGGCACAGGTACCTTACCTACCTACTAAGGTACCTACCTGGTGACTGCCAAACCTGCAACCACTCTTCTTGGACCCGGTTCCAGCCCCTGGCTTCCGAAGCACTCACTCATTCCACTCCACTCTTCGCTACTACTTACCTACAAACAAGCGTTTGCTTCCAGGCACAACTTACTGGACCTTCTCCCCGTGAAACCTTTAGCTGTAGCCCTTTCCAACTCGAACTCGCGCGTCTAAAACCATTGCTTCCTGACAGACATCTGCAACCAGGTCTACCGCTCAACACAGTGACCGAAATGCTCGGCTAAGATTCTTTTCTTACATCTCGCCAAGGTCAACGGGCAAGCAGGGAGCTTCGTCTAGTACCATGCAAAACGATCGCTACGATGCCTTTTCTACGCCGACGTGGCATTCAGACCAGCGATGCCGATATTCGGCGCCGTACCATGTTCGCCGACTCGGAAGCGTCCCAAGAAGACCCTTCGGCCTCAGCACAACTTCCGCCGAATAATACGACAGGTTCGGATGAAGATGACGCTCCGGCGCAGCGTGTTGAAGATGAGTCGAACGCAAGCCGGCCGGATACCCCGCCTGTACAAGAGGAAACTAGCAGGCATAAACGGTTTTCTGTCTTGCGATTTCGAAATGCTTCGGACTCGCAGCTTTCTTTGAAAGCGAAGCAGCAAGCCGAACAGCCACCTCCCGTTCCACGCCGTATGCTCTCTAGCCAACCCTTGACACTAAAACGCCTCTTGGCTAACTTGGAATCAGCTCCTGCCATCATTACGACCGCACCAACTAACGAAATCAACGTCCCTCGAAAGACCAAATCGCGAATGAGCTTGACCGGCAAATTTCGTCGCTCCAATGATATCCACCGCCCGTCCGACGATAGTCAACGAGCCGTGCCAGCCGCCAGACAGACTAGAAAGTCTTTCAATGACGCACGAGGTCGACCATCGATGGCAACGTTGGAAGAACGCCAGTCTCCCCAGATGGAATCTCGAACGTCTACGACATCCAACGGCACGTCATTAAACGCGACAATCAACCGACAGTCAGAATCGTCGAGGTCTGACGTTAGCTCCGTCGACACTGGTACCGCCAGTCCAAGTACTACCCCCAAAAAGACACCAACTTCTTCAATTTTTCGGCTGCGAAAGACAAAGAAGGCACCCGAGCCGCTTTTCCCACTGGCTCACCTTCCTCAAAAAGGTAAAGCTGCTCATGGCATATCCACCTCGTCTCTAGATCCGGGACAAAAACCGAGGCCAATGTCTTCACAAAGCGCCATAACACCACGCGCCGATGCCGGCAACCCTGACACCAATCATGGCACGGGAGCTCGTGCCCCGGGTATTACTACGTTACTCGCTTCTGGCGCTCGCTCTGGCCAATCCTCGCCGACAAGAGCCAGTATTTTACGCGGGAGATCATCAACGATGAGCTCTGTTGGACGTGATTCGACGGATGACCATCTCGCCATACCGACAACAAGAACCTCAACTTCGACTGGTAGGAAGAGCTTTGGCGATCTTCTGGGCCTGGGACGTATTCGTCAAAATTCGGAGCTGAGCCGTCAAGGTACTCTGACGCCAGCGACTCCCGCATCTCTTGGGTCGAAAAGTAACTCGTTTCAACTGAATCGGGAGGCTGTCACACTACCAGAGCGACGCCACGACGAATCTGCCGTCAAATACCTCGAACGTCTAGAGGAAGTGACAACCCGTGGTGTCATAGCTGCCGCTCTTTCCAAGAGCACAGATGCTTTTTTCAGTACCGTCTTGAGAAGCTACATGCGTCGCTTTTCGTTCTTCGGAGACCCCATGGACATGGCTCTGCGCAAACTACTCATGCAGGCAGAGCTACCTAAGGAGACACAACAAATCGATAGGTTTCTCCAAGCCTTTTCGAATCGTTACCATGAGTGTAACCCTGGCATATATTCTTCGCCTGATCAAGCTTACTTTATCGCATTCTCACTACTTATACTTCATACCGACGTTTTCAACAAGAACAACAAGCACAAGATGCAGAAGTCGGACTACATTAAGAATACTCGTGGCGAAGGCATATATGATTTTATTCTGGAGTGCTTCTACGATAACATCTCATACACGCCATTTATACATGTGGAGGATGACTTGGACTTGGGCAGCGAACGAGATGCTGGCTCTATTACAAAGAAGAAGCCTCTTCTCAACCCTTCAGCGAGCGACCCAGCCAAACGAGCCGCAAAAGAACCTATTGATCCCTACACTCTAATATTGGATGGCAATCTCGACGCCCTAAGACCAAACTGGAAAGATACCATGTATTTGGAAGACCACTTCAATTACCTAGGGACTGCATCATCTTTGAATATGAAGGACTTACAGAAGACTTTTTTTCGGACAGGCGTACTGCAAATCGTATCTGCAAGGTCTCGACCGGACGCATTCATGTCGGAGAAGACGGCGACCAACCCCGAAGAGGCACACCCTGGCATTGTTGATATAAAGATTACGAAGGTTGGCCTATTGTGGCGCAAAGATGCCAAGAAACGAAAGACACGGTCGCCCTGGCAAGAATGGGGCGCCATTTTGACAGGAGCCCAGCTATATCTCTTTCGCAATACAGGCTGGATAAAAAGTCTCATGAATCAGTATGATAGTCATGTCAAGGCCGGACACGATGGGATACCTATTATTTTCAAGCCGCCTCTACACGAATTCAAGCCGGATGCTCTCATGTCAACTCATGGGGCAGTTGCCCTGTTGGACACGACCTACAAGAAACATAAGAATGCCTTCGTTTACGTTCGCCAAGAAGGACTAGATGAAGTACTTTTGGCGGATAATGAAGACGAATTGAATGATTGGCTTGCGAAACTCAATTATGCTGCTGCTTTCAGAACGTCTGGTGTGAAGATGCGTGGACTTGTAGGAGGAAACTACGATGGTCAAGGTCGAAGAGGCATGCGTCGTCTTGACAGCTCGGATGGAATACAGCTTGTGCAGACGCCAACTGGCCCAGTATCCATCGCACGAGGTAAAATCGATCACAAGATGGCCGAGGATATCCAAGTCGCCCGAAGAGAAATCATGCAGGAAAAAATTACACAATCTAGCTGCAAAGCAGACGAAGCGCAGAAGCAGCTTGAGGAACAACTGACAAACGCGAGGCATCTGCAAATCTTGGCACCCATTCAACCAAGGACCCGAGAACAGCTGCTTTCAGCCGCAGCGCGTATGAGCGCACAACTTAAATGGGCCAGAATGGAGATATGGAGAGAAAAATGTCATCGAGATATCCTGATTCAGGACTTCGACGAAGACTTACCAATGTCACCCGTCGCTGCCTCCCCAACCGTAGAGCATCAGTCTCGAGAAGTGCCGACGTCACCAACACCGAAACCACTGATTACGTCCTCAGGGTCTAGGTCTACCCAATACAGTGTCGGCGAGCAGAATCCAACAACACCGGGTGAACCATCTTTGTCTCGATTCTCAGGTGCACATGAACACTCAAAGGAGCATGGATCGCCCCAGAAGGATGATAATGCTTTAACAGCTGGCGTGCCGCGATCAAGCGATGGATTGCCTGCGTCGCCATCGCAAGCATCACCACCACAGTCGTCGCGCAGAATGCGGTCCCACACCGGCCAAGAGAAGACATCATCTAACAAATCTGAAACTCTTGACGACATGGATGCAGAGGAACGCGACCTCTTGCGGCAGGCTGGCTTGCTAGAAAACCGGCTGAGTAAGGATTCTAGCGAGAAAATGAGCTCAGTTGGTACGCCCGAATTACTTGACCAGGGCGGGGCAGGAGATCGGGATAGGATGGAGCGAAGTAAAGTACGACGCAGTCTTCAGCGTACACTTAGGGAGAGTGCCGGTCATCTGTCTCATCATCGCAGCAAGAAAGGCAGGGAAGGCGAAATGGGCAAGACAGAAGACGCCGCCAGAGACAGTATGCTCTCAAGGGGAACAGGCAGCTTTGTCGTTCATGGCAAAAAAGCTTCCGTCATCAATTTGGGCTCGGAGATTCAAAGCATGTCACAAGATGAGAGAATCCTCGCTCTCAAGCAACAGCATCATGGCGACCAACTGCCACCATCTCCGACTCTTAGCACAGGAGCGGATGAGGATTTTCATTCTGCGCTTGAGACGCCTTCCGAGGATGCAGAATCCCGGGGGCGTCGGGAATCCGCAGCGAGTGCAAGCACCGCCACGGCGCTGAGCTTTCGTGAACTGCATAGAAAGTACTCGTCAGCACAAGCTGCTAGGAACGCATCCGCCAGCGGACGACTCACAATTCCATCGGATGCCGAAAGTGAAGCTGCAGGCAGTTTTTCGGAAGGGCGAAGGTCGTCTCTCCCCCCTATAAGGACGGAAGACGACGAACAGGATACTTCGCAAGATACGAACGATCATAGACGGGACGAAGGATCGCGACAGGCTAGTGATGGTGAGAGCGAAACAGAGTCGGATGATGGTCAGACTTCAGAGGCCGACTCGCGGGCTGGTGATCCTACGCGTCAGCCCACTGGCGTGTGACGAGGTGAAATGGCAGAAAAAAGTTTTTGACACATTGGAAAATGAAACATTCTTAGGTAATGGTTAGGATCTGCTCTGATCTGTGATTTACATGTCTGTTTTAGCGTTTCATGGGGCGTATATATTTGGCGCGGAGGCGTGATGCTATACGAGAAATAGGACGTATATTTTTGGGATCAAACGTAACAGACCTCGCTACCTCTATTTCCATTAAAAAGGAGGCCACATGCGTGTGGCTCGTGACAGGTACATGCAAAACATAAAGTAATGTGTCTACAAGGCTGAATTAATCTGCCCGACTTTGCCAGCGTGCTAATGTTTGTAAACTAGTCGAGTGATTCTATTTCTTGCCCTTCTTCTTCTTCTTAGACGAGCCGCCGTTGTTGGCCTTTTCGACCTTGACACCGCCGCCGCCAACCAGCCCGAGTGTTTCTTCTTCCTTCACCACGCCGCCCTGCGTTGATTCTGCCGCCTTCTTCTTGCCCTTCTTATTCTTTGGCCGGTACGATGAGCGGTCGCGCAGGGGTAGCCAGCGCTCGGGGTCCGGCGTCTTACCCTCGACATAGTTCTTTGGCAGTCTGCGTCTGCGGCGTTTACTTGTGCCCTTGTCCGCGTTGTCGTCAGTGGCAGGGCGCTTCTTGGCAGTCACATTGGAAGGAGCCGAAACAACACCAGACTGAAGCAAGCCTGCGACGTCTATGTCCTGAATCAAGCCATCAACCGCTGGGAGTTGAGTAACGTGTTCACGAGCCTTGTTTGGATCGAACGCAGCCAACGAGGCAACAAGGCCAGCCGCTGCAACATGTGAGCCCTTGTTTTCAGAGAGCAGCCTATCAAAGGCAGAACCGGCCAGCTTTAGATCGTCTGGGTTTGAAGAGCGCATAAGCTCGACGCCGGCTTCCCGCAGCGCTGCAGCTGACGACCTAGCGGGGCGACTGGTCCAGTGCTTGGCTGCCTTCACGAATTCTGCTTTGGCAGACGTTTGACGGCCCTGGCTACGCATGAGAGACACAGCAAGAGCAATCAGTCCAGGGCAAAAGCGAACGTCCTTGGCTGCATCGTTATCGGCCTTGTCCAGGCGCTCAAAAAAAGACTGAAGTAGTGAAAGAGCGGCGCCAGCATGATTTTGCTGCAGCTGCAGCTGGATAATGGCCAAAACAAGGCCGACGTCGAGTGGCCGCTTAGCAGATAGGCTACTCAGCTCACGGACAGCTGCGCTGGTTTCGAGACCCTGAGTAGCCGCAACGGCATTTACTACGGAAACAGTGTTTGTGTTGGAGCTCGTCGTCGGTTGCAGAGCTTTTAGCAACGTCTTGTGTGTTCGTGCCTGCACGCCCTCTGCCTTGTGGATGCTAAGATCCGTCATGTACGAATTGTGTTTCAATCGGCGAGACTGGTAGGCAAAAAGCTTGGCATCCGCGGCAGCGGCGACGGTGGACTCCTCCCTACGCTGCTGAAGATATGGGTTTTGTGTCTTGGTATCCGTGACAGAAATGTTGTTCTTGGCAACAATGGCAAAATCAGGGTCGTCGTCGCTGTGTGGACATGTTAGTTTCAAATTCGCAGCAAACTGGATGTAGGACGGTGGTGCTTACTCTGTGGTTCCCAGCGAATTGTAAAGATCCATGGCATCCTTGAGGTTACCTTGCTTGGCATAGACGTAGGCTTGCTGGATCCAAATGGGGCGAAGCTCAGCTTCTTTCTCTTCATCTCCCAAATCGTCCGACGCCTTGCACAGCGTAGCAGCGCGTTGCAACATTTTAGTAGCTAGGTCGAAGTTGCCCTTGGAGATGTACAAGCACGCCGCATTGTAGCATAGTTCAAAGGAGTCTGGCAGTTGGACTAGAGGCTGAGCTGGGGCATACATGCCGGCCCATTCGGATTGCGCGTGGACGGCTTGGCTGTTGATTCTTAGGTCATTTCCCTCGCCGGCAGCTTCGCTGGCCAGTAGTTTTTCGTAGATGTCTGCGGACTCGTCGAACCGTTCTGCACGGTAGGCCACTTGGGCTGCCATGTGCTGGAAGCTTCGCTCGCGGAGCCCAGCGGCTTGGATGGTGGCAGTTGCTTCTTCAAGTTGACCGGCCTTGTACAGGGCATATGCCTTTTCCAGAGCGCATTGCGACTCTAAGGCCGATCCAGACTCGGCGATAAATCTCACAGCGTCGTCGAAGCGGTCAAGCTTGAGCAGCGCAATGACTTTGGTATGCTGCGCCAAAAGATCATTTTTGTTGGACTTTATAGCAAGGTTGGCAGCCTTGAGGACTTCGTCATGGTCTTCGATGCTTGCTCCTCGCAGCAAAGAGCTGAGAGCGGCAGCTGGGTCTTGAGGCATAGTGGTGAAACGACCTCAGTTCATCGCCAGGCGTCGCGTCGCTGTACGGAGGGATGGCTTTATGGCTCTTGTCGCAGTTTGATGCTGAAGCTGCTGCTTAGCAAATGGGCGAGCGAGCGAGCGGGATGAGTCGGTATACTGGCAGCTCGTTTCGAGGTCCAATTACTGTGTCGCAGTGTTCACGGCTACCTTTGGGATAGCTTTTGGCGGAATTGGCGGTCGTCCTCGAGTCCAAGGGTGTCGGCCATCAAAAAATTGTCGACACGTGCATAGAGTGCAAGGGCCTTTTGGGCCAGGCGGTTTTTTGGATCGCGGGGTTGCGTCGTTGTGGGAGAAATGGTGGGGCTCCTTTGTCGACCGTGCAAGCAGCACAGAGAGTTACCTAGGTAGCTAGCAGTGGGCGAGAGGAAACAATGGTAGCCGAGAGAGTGTAATTGCTCGGAATCTTTTAATGAGTATCACACGAAGTTTCGATAAAAAGTAGTTTGTCATAATTATCGTTATTTATTGTATTACTAATTTCCATTCAAGATAAACATCCCAATATTCATTTGGACTTTTGCCGAATGATCATTAGCAGTGGCATATTGCCACCTTTGGCCCTCGTATTCGCATACGTCAAAACCGTACGCGAGATACGTGGATTCATTCCTCAATTATTAATACCAATCTCTTACACTTTTCGACGGCTGAAAGGATTCCACCACGATCTTCTGGGCGCCTTATGGCTATAAAATTCCGGGAAGTACGCATATGAAACCTTGTGGTAGGCGTCCTTGTCGCGGTCCCTCCTCGGCCGTCTGACTTCCCCGATTTTCGTACTATCAGACGACTCGCTCCATGCTGCTGCGCTTTGTCGGTTTCTAGTTCCGCGAGTAACAATACTTCTCATTGAATTCCTTCCGTGGCTATGCAAGGTAATACAGGTGCTGTGACTCCGCCTATCAGATTTTGATTTGCGGCGGCGCACACTCGCTGCCTTGCTTGATGGCGATGCTCCCCGTCGACGACCACTGTGACTGAGGCGACTGGACAACAAAGACATGGTACCAATAGCGTCCTGCTTGGAAGTGGCAGAGATTGATGCGAGAGACTTGTAGTCCAAGGGTTGCTTGCTGTCGCCGTGAAATAGGCGCGTCGTTATCTTTATAGCAGCCAAAAGTCGTTCTATAAGGCGACGCAAGGAAGATCGAGCCTTGGCTGAATGGGGGGCGGCGTTTGCAAACCATGTTTTAGTAAACACAAATGCCACTGCCATAGAATTGATTGCTTACCATCGCCAGTTTCAAACGCAGCTCCACGATGGGCGATCCTTGATGAGTATTCCGTCCTCACATCTCTTCTATCTGCTCGCAACTGCTTTTGGAGCCTCGACGCTCCCCGTGGTAGATGCGCATTCGATTCCCTAGCGTCACTCTGCAGCCGCTTGAGGAGAGACAGACACTTTGAGTACGTCTGCAGCAAAGCAGCAACGGCATCTCCAAATTCTCCCATGGCTTGGTGATGAAATTATAAGGTAATTTGGCCGAGAAATCCCATTCCGAAGCTCGTCCGTCCGGCGCTTAGCTCTGGCTAGCACGTGGTTGTCGTTCCACGCCACCTTGCCGCCGGCTCTGACAGGCGTGCTTTGCCTTGGCCGTAATCTGTGTCTTGAGTCGCCATTGTCATTAAAAAGCTAAACTCGTAGATTCTATTTTCCCGCAGTCAGGCGACCTTTTTTTTTTTTCTTCCCTTTTTTCCCTGCACGATTCTGGCCTCATATCTCTCCAATCTTCAAAGCAAGTACGTACAAAGAGAAGCTACGTATTGGCGGGGAACCTTACATTGACAACTTTCATATAATACAAGCCATGTTTACCAAACAAATTTTTTTTTTTAAATCTTCGTCCATTCTATATTTTTAACCTCCTTCTATGTCGAGAAAAGAAAAAAATTCTTTCTCATTACTCTTATCTCTCTTTGAGCAACAGGCATCAGGTCATCACATCCTACTTGCCTCAAGTCAGGAACCTTCCAATAGAACCATCATCCATCTTCTTAATTACTATCTCTATCAAATCGGAAAGACCCCTTGAAACTGCATTCTATGAGGACGAATCCTCGTCAGATTTTCCAAATTGCTTGAAATACGATTGTCAGTGACAGGAGATTCCTCTAAACCAAACTTACTGCCGACGACCAATTCGAAAGGCCAGGAAGACACGTTTTCATCTTCACTACACGAGGTATTGCTCAGGAGCGCTTAATCATCGCTTCACGCTCGGGGCCGGTGCCAATCCATTTGATCTGGTTGACGTTAGTGAAAGTTCGCCAAGCAAAAGTGTCCTGAACGTGGCCTACCTTGACTCCAACAAAGTCCTCAATGTACTAGAAAGGCCAAATTAGCATGAGCCGCCACTGGCACGGGCAACGCAAATGCCTTACCTCGACATAGTCTCTAGCTTCCTTGGGAAGATCGTAGAAGGTCTTCGCATTAGTCGTTGGCTTCTGCCATCCTGGCATTTCATGATAGACAACCTCGGCTCTGTCTAGAATATCAAGGTCCGCAGGGTAAGAGTCCAATTCCTACAGACCATCAGTTTCCAGCAATTCACCAGCATTTGACCACAAAGACTAACCTCGCCATCAACCTTGTACGCAATGGCGATCTTAATAGTTTCGAAGGTGTCTAGAACATCGAGCTGCAAAGCGTCAGCTAGCCGCCACAGATAAGAACCGAAGCCAGCCAGAGGCAAATGTCTACCTTGGTAAGGTTTAAAAAGGAGTAATAGTTGATCGAAGTGCTGTACTTGACAACGACAAGGTCTATCCGCTGCGTGTCAGTGATATCGAGCAACATCTGATAGCAGCGTAGCAGTCATAATTACCAAGCCTAAATACAGTTAGCCAGTCATCCAGCAGTGCTTTGCTTTGATCAAGTACTTGCCATCCACATCTGCGTCTTCGGCCAGTTGATGTTCCCTAGAAGTATAGTCAGCCTCGAAAGCTGTCGAAATATGTTGCCGATGGATGGATCCTAACCCATTCTCGGCCAATCTCCTGGAGTTTGTTCCCCACCCTATCGCACTAAGTTAGTTTCTCAACTACGTCTCTAGGGAAGTAGTAACGTACTCCCCAGTGTCTTCCGTTTTGAAAGCACCATGGCCGACGCGAGTTGTGTCTACCACTTATCAGCGTTGCACGACATTCTGAGCGCAAGCAACGTACAGGCCTTTACCACTCCGATCGTCTCTGTGATATTCTTCGGGTTCAAAGCGAGTCCGCCAATAATTCCAGCCAGCGTTGTGTTGGACGAGGTCACATACTATTGAACCTGTTACTATAATTCCAAACTTGAAGACCAAAATTGATGATGACTCACTGGGTATGAACCATAATCAATGTCGAGCATCAGGGCCTGTTTAAACGACGACGAGCAATAGCGCTGGACCTCGTATCCCTTTCCTTTTGTAGAGGACTCAACTTGTACTGGTCGTTCTGCAGAAACGTAGAAGGCGGGAGAAGTTTGGAATGTGGGAGGTGTCACTTTCGCAAACAGCCAAACCGGGAATCCAACAGACCACGAGTACAAGCTAGTGCTCTAGATTGACCCGGAACCTCAGTGGAGAGCAACCGCATCGGTCACTAAGGCGACAGAGTATTGGTATTTGACCAAATGCCTTCTGTCAGTGTGATTGCGTTTCGCTCCGTGCCTGAGGTTCTTTCTCGGGCTAAGGAAATGGGAGCATGAGGTCGCGAGCGCGGTTGCTCGACCCGCCGATGGGTTAATACCAGAATATAAGCTGTAGAATGGGGTTCTTACGTTCGCTCCCTCTACCACTATGTTCATGTTGGATTTTTGGGCGGAGCGCATGAAGGACACGCCATCCACAGCAAATTTAGCCAACATTGGCCGATACTCCTTGAATCGAGCAAGCTCTTCCTCGACGTCGTACTCAAACAGGTCACCAAAGCGCTTTTGGTAGCCAGCGGCCAGTCGCCGGAGCTTAGTCTCAAACAGCTCGGGGTTAAAGACCTCAGCTAGCCTGATGCCACTTCGCTATGCAGGGGTCAGCAAAATTTCCAACAGGCAGACATTAGGTCTTCACTTACCCCAGCTTTGACGGCATACGAGGGTCCAATGCCCCTGTTCGTGGTTCCAATCTTTTTAGCTGGAATCGGTCAGCTATCTCTCTCCGTTACGGTTGCCTAGAGTGCAGAGACCAACCTCCAAGCTCTTTCTCTTCCAGTCCATCGGCTGCCACGTGCATGTCCAAAATGATGTGCACCCTGTCCGAAACAAGGATCCGGTCATATACTGAGGGAAGACCCTTCTCCTCGAGTTCCTGTAGCTCCCTGAAGAAGCTCGGGCTAAGGACATAAGGACAGAGTCAGTATCTCGATATACTTACAAAAGAGCCACCGCGACTTACACATGGAAGACGACTTGCGAGCCGATGAAGTTCATGCTGTGTAGAATGTCAGTTTCCATGTTGCCTAGGCGTAACGGGTTGAAAAAATACCATTTTGGATTGATGAGACCAGAGGGAAGCAAATGGAAGCTGTGAATAGGTGAGTAGTTGTTTACTGTTTCCCCTGTCTGTTTGCACCAACCTATACGACACTCCATTGGCGCTATGAGGATGAATCAGCAATTCATTCGCACGAGGTAGTTTGCCAAAAAGTGAGGGGCATTCAACTTACACAATAGAGTGCCCAGCATTGTGACCGCCCTTGGCTTTCTATCAGTATTATACATTCACCACGGTGGATCACGTCGTTACTTACAGCGGCTCGGGCGCAAAGTTGTGCCTCTGGGGCAAGGATATCGGTTAGCTTTCCTTTCTACATCGTGGGAAGTTCGTCAGCAATGGATTCCGTAGGCATCTTATGGGTAGATAGCTTGGTATAAAAGCCGAAAGGGACGACATACGCCCTCATCTCCTGTAAATCACGCCAAGTTAGCACTACAAGAACCGTTGACCGCGTCACGCCCAATGCCCCGGTATCGGCAGGCAAAGCGAGAAGAAATGGGTGCTGCGATGAGATGAGACGTACCCCATTGGGAGCCTAGAATGACGGTAATTGTCATGTTGGGATAGTTCTGGCTTGAATGTACGATATTCGTCGTTGTTGTGTGAGGGAAGAAATGACGCAGTGCGCAGTCACTTTCAGGTTTTTTTGGACCCAGACTCTAGTAGAGCAAAGTAGGAAGACTTGCACCATCTACTGGTACTACTAACCTAGCGAGTGGTGAGCCACTTTGGAATTACCTGTTTGGTGTGGAAGGTGGAGACGAAGAATTGAGAAGGCTTACCTTACCTTAATACTAATTGTAATCTGCCTTATTACAGGTAAACTGTGCCAAGCTTGCGGCCTTGATAAAAAAGTACATACTAAGCGGTAATGTTGAAACAGGGGCCAAACATCGTAGGCAATACCCCTTTCTTTTATCAGTAATGCTAGTTAATAGACGACACATGTAGGAGGAGGTAAGTGGCTAAAGTGTAGTAGGAGATGTCCCCCCCCCACGTTAGCGCCAACGCCGCTATCTACCTACTGTGTACGCAGACGATGGCCGCACTCGGTTGTTACTCGCAAAGGCGCCTCTCCGCCAAAAGTTAAACCCGAACAAGACAAGCATCGCATCTGCCAGCACGCGAGCCCTTTGGCCCCAAATCAACCTGCAACGGCTCATTTCCCTCAGTAACATTGCGGTCGCTCAGTCTACTTGACCCATTATATCTACAAATTCTCCCAACTTCGCGCTTCGGCCGGGGACGACTGCTTCAGCCATCATGGATCTGGACATTGAGATGGGCGATTCGGGCGAGGCAGTCCACGAAGTTCCAGTCGATCAGCTACCCGAGGCAGACGATATCCTAGTATGAGGCTGACTTGTCGTACTCTTGCAACGTTTATAGCCACTGACACTCCATCTCAAAGCAACCCGACGAGCCAGAAGAGCCTGGCGAGATTGCCGAAGACGCGCCAGCCCCCGACAATGACGAAACGACAGTTGTGCCGCACAAACTGAACCTGCGCGGCGTAGATACCCTGCATACAGACGATATTAAAGCTTACGTCAAGGCTCACTTTGCCCCCATCGACAGAGTAGAGTGGGTTGACGACACATCAGCAAACCTCGTCTTTACGTCTGACTCGACCGCACGCGAGGCCATTGTCGCTATAAGCGCAATTGAGATTGCAGACGCTACTGCACTTCCCGCTGGAGAGTTCTTGCTGGCCAAGCCGCTTGAAGGAAAGCCAGAGGTGACGCTTCACGTGCGTTTTGCGTTATCTGGTGATAAGAAGCAGCCCGGCGCCGCCCTTCGAAGTCGTTACTACCTGCTGCACCCCGAACACGATCCCGAAGAACGACGTCGGAAGCAGCCAGAATCGCGATCACGGTACCGTGACAGAGATGATGGCTATCGACGAGGTGGTGGGCGACGTCGCCGCAATTCGGACGACGAGGTCGAAACATTCGAGGCAAGCATGTACGACGACGCGCCTAGCTCGGCAAAAAGGCGCCGGTCTTCCGACGCCGATGATAGGCGCAAGTCCTTTGCGCGAGAAAACCATGGGAAAGAGTTGTTTGCGGGAAGATCGCAGCGTCGCGATAGATCAGCATCGCCCTCGAGGGATAGAGACGGCGATGCTGCCATGGATAGCTTCGCAAGCTCCTCACGCAACCGATCGTCGGCGCGCTCCATAAGGGAACGTATTGCCGGAAGTAATGGCTCAAAGGAACTGTTCCCGTCAAAGGCTAGTGGCAGAGGTGGTCAGCTCGATAGATTGGAAGATGCCATCGGCTCGGCGCATTTACGGGACGAGGATCGGCCCAAGATCGTATCTATTCCAGACGTAACGAAAGATGGTAGCCTGAATATCAAAGGTCTTGCCAGTCAGTCTGGTGTTGCTACCGGTGGATTCAATATCAGAGGTGCTGCGAATGCGCGGGAACTATTTCCCAGCAAATTAGGAAGCAGCAACTCAGGAAAGGAGCTTTTCGATAACAGTCGCTCTAAGCAGAGGCAAAAGGCGCAGGATCTTTTTGGTTAGGAAATGGATTTTGAGAAGAAATAAAAAAGGGAGGGACGAAAGGAGCACAAAGGTTAAAGACGGTAGGGTTTATGGGGCACACGAAGATTGGCATACAACATCGGTGGCTTAGATACATTTGGCGTTGCAATATAACGACACTTTTCCCGCTTTAAGGTGCACTTGGGTTGCAAACTTGTAACTGACGAATGCAATCATTTAACTGCTTACCACCATTTCTCTTTCTTCACGTTGGTTGGGTGTATAATGTTGCTCATTGTCGGCGCAGTAAGTGCGTCAACAAACTCGTCCGTCATGGATGGTGGTCCACAGATGTACACCACGTTCTCGTCTGGTGAGCTACTCTTGCGTAGCTCGCCAACGATGTTGCCCGTAGACATTCTCATAGTGTGCACTCCAATACCAAGTTCATCTGCATCTCCAATTTTGAGGGCTTTCTCGTTGTTCCCAGTAACAAACAGTGTAATGCCGCCAGATATTTCCCCGCCGCGGAAATACTCTGCGATCCTACTCAGGAACAGTATGCTATTCAGGCTCTTGTCCCCCGGAAGCTTACTCGTATAGAGAACAGACACGTTCATGTCCGTCAGCCTCTGCTCTGTCAAATAACCCAGCATGCTCACCAGGGGGTTTATGCCAACACCGCCAGCTACCAGAACAATTCGCTTAATTTTTCCAAAGCCTTCACTAGGGGGCAGGACAAAACTACCACCGATGCGAACACTGAGTTCTTTTCCAACAATTTCTTTCTCTGAACGCCATAGCCAGGCTGCTGCTGGATTCTCCGGCGCATGTTGCACTGCCAGCTCAAGGTATGGATCTGCTTCACGAGCTGCCATAGACGGCGTCGATGTTATCGTGAAGCCTCCTGGCTTGGAATGATTAGGCACAAAAGTGTCCAGCCATTGGCCCGCCATAAACTATTTGTGGCCATGTTAGCTTCAAATGCATTGTTTTCCTTTATCCTGTTGAACATGCTAGCCCCCGCATAGTAGAGAACCAGACAACTGGGGCGCAGCTCAAACACGCACCTTCACCGGTCCACGGTCTAGGTCTAATCGAAGCAAGCGTATATGCTCGTTCACTTTCTCAATTTTGCTAAGCGTCACTGGCAAAAGTTCCTTAGATTCGCGGTTAGTTGTTCGAATTTATACCAAAAAAAAAGCCTATTATGGGTCTTCAAAGGCAAAGCATACTCTTTCCCGTGGCTCGGTTGCCGTACGCTCCAGGTGGCTCTCCCGGAGGGATGGCATGCTTGTCATTTCTGCTTTGGTCGTCGCCAGCTTTTTAGATTGCTGCCCCCTTGCGATGACCGTTTTTTTGAATGAACAAAAGGTTGTTCGCTTTAGTGAAAGTAACATACTATCCGTCCATGAGAGACGCTGTGGTTCGGCGCGGCGGGTTGAATGGAAGGGGTAGATGTCTAGCGTAACTTGCTCACAGATGGTCCAGCGGATGACGACACACTGGACTAGAAAGCGATGACTGTGCAAAGAATCCAACAGCAAAAAAGCGAGTCAATGTATTTCAGCTTAGTGCAGCTCGACAATATTACGAATACAATAGTTTAGAGAATAGCTGTTTTTGGTCTGCCGCTTACACAAATCGTTTTTAAAATTTATATCTAATTTTCAGTTACAGCATCCTACCCCGGCACATCAACTGTCCAGTCCCAAGAAGCCTCAGGACGGCTCTGTCCAATTAACCTGGTCCATAACTTGGCCAGCTGTGGGATGCGTATAGGCAATCCTCAGTCTCAGTCGCAATTGCTTGAAATAGTAGTCAGCAGATACTCACACGTAATAGCGTGTCACTGGCTTAAAGGCAGACAGGAAAGTGACTTACCCCTTTGCATCCAGACACTCTCATGATCTGCGTTGCCTCGGCATGAGGTGCTAGAGTCGTGGACGATATGCTAAGCAACTGAAGCTTCTGCGTTTTCGGCACAGCAGCTTGAAGGCCGACATTAGACAGTGTAGCCGACGAGGAGTTGTTTTGAAATCTAGCAGTAGCTTGTATCATCCCCTCCGCATTTCGTTGCAGTTGGAAAGCTATGTTAAGATCGTTAGCATCGTAGCAAGCAAGCCCGGATGCTGCTTGACTTTGCTGCTGTGGAGCTGGCGATGACGTTTGCGATAGTATATCGAGACCGGACGAATACGGCGCTGCTGGAGAACCAGATTGTCCCGGGCCAGATCCAAAAAGGCCCATAATTGACGACGTATTGGATTGCTGAGGTTGAGGTGAGGTAGATGTGGTGCCAGAGGGTCCGCCACCAAGGATGTCCGCAAGCAGATCGGAGTTTGACGCCTGCGACCCGTTGGCTTGGGACGTTGTGGCTGCTGGCGCGTCCATGAGGTCAAGGAGGTCCTGCTCAGACGGCTTGACAACCTTAGATTTGCGGTTAGCGGTCTTAGACTTCTTCGTCGGCGCTGGACCAAGAACTCTGGATTCTTCCTTGATCTGCGGAGGTGGCATCTTTTCGAGAACGCCTCGTCTAATCTGATCAAAAGAGAACAAATTGCCGTACTCAACGGCTCGCTGCTGAACTTCAACATCTAAGCTCGTTTGATGATGCTGCAGGATGCGTCGAACGCGTTCAATTTGAGCAGAGTCGGAGAAGCGAGTAGTGAGTTTCACAAGGGCTGTAATGATGTACTCGGTCGAGACTTGGGTGGCGTAGCTGCTGTTTAAGATGAGGGCGAAGAGGTCAATTATATCACTCTCCTTGACTTCGTGAACGAGCTCCTCTTCCTCATACTGCCCGCCCCGTAGAAGAGCATCCGCGTATTCGCCAATACACCAAGCTCCTGCCTGAGTCAGACTCTCTTGCGTAATATCCTTCTTAAGATTTGCATAGAGTTTCTGAACGGCATATGTTTGAAGCTCAGCTGTCGTCGCAATCAAGCGAACAAACGAAGACAGAATCTGCTCCTTGACATAATTCCCTGCCAGACACAGAACACGTAGCATGGTGTCAAAATGCCATCTCTTGCTTGGAGCAAATCTGTCGGCTGCAATACCAATTTGGCTCGTCATTGTAGGTTTGAACTCGTTGTCAGCAACTTCGAGGAAGGCAAGAAGCTCGCGAATAAGCACCCGGACGTTTCCTTCGTTAATCAACGTGAAACTTAGATCCAGCGCTCGTCTCCTGATACTAATGTCTGGGTCCCTCAAGCATTCCAATATGGTATTGCGGTGTCGTTGAACAGCGTTTGGTTCGATTGCCACAACCTTAATAAGGGTATTGAGCGCTACGTAGCGGATATTGTTGTCCCGATTGGTAAGAAACTTTCCCAAAATGTTGACGCCAAGGACTCGCAATCCTGAATCGGCTTCAATATCCAGGATAGTCCTGACAGCTTCATACAAAATCGAATTACCCACGTTCTTTGAAGAGTCCGTGTTTGTAGCGACTTGAGCTAGAATGTCATTGATGTGCTCGCTCGTTTCCGCATCGCCCATCGCCAAAACCCTCAAAAGGTGTAAAATCTTAACCTGTAGAAATGGATCCGTAATGCCCGTGACATCATGTTCCGGAGCATACCCGGAGGTTGATAGGCTTTTCAAGACTTTGACAAGTCCCGGAACAAAGGCGCGGAACTTCTCGACTATGCCTTCCTCCCCTCCTTCTTCCTCATCGGCTTCACATAGGCCGGTGACTAAAGTGAGGCCGCAGAGAAGAACACCATGGTTCCTATCAGAAAGTAGCTGCGTTGCCTTCTCCAGGAAATGCTCTTGCAAGTCTGGCACTTTTCGGCATATTCTCATTGCGCAAAGAGCAGCCTTTCGTCGGATGTAAGGGTTCGAAGTTGATATGAGATTCTCGATTTCGGGGAACAGGTCACGGGACATTTCAATTGATGCAATGTTTCCCAGAGTGCAAAGAGCAAGGCCGACAATGTACTGGTTCGAGTGTCCGAGGTCACTAGATTACTGTCAGTTGCTATTCTCCGCGCCATCTTGAAGTACCAACTTTTTCAGAGAGTTTGTCACCAGTGTCAGCACCTCCTGGTTCTCGTCTAGGAGCAAGCTCGTTGCAAGATGGCCCAGACGTTTGTCCGCGAAGCGCGGAGATGCTAGGAGCTTGATGCATTCAATCTGGCCAAAATGCGTACGCTCTCCAAGAGTGAACAAGTATAGTAACTTCGCGACATTGTTTCGACTTTTGTGCCTGTTAGTATTCGCGGTCCAATGCATAAATCTAAGTGCAGGCGTACCGAATCGTGTGGTCAGCACTCTCTTCCCGGAAACTGGCTCGAATTGCGGCGCTCTCCTTCTGGATTACAGCTCGCTCGTCGGCGATTGTTTTCGCTGCGCGCACATTTCGGATGAACTGCTTTACTGTTGGATTGCAACTGTTAGCAAAATATGCGGCCTGATAACTAGATCTGTGCCGTCGTACGTGAGCTCATCTTGAGAAGGGGGACGACCCGGCAAATGGGCCGTCTCTTTGGTGGATCACCAGGGGCAAAGTAGCGAGCGTATCGTCTATCGTCGTGTGATAGCTCCAAGTTGCCACACACTAATTATTTCCCAGCTGTCGCCTGAGACTGCTTGTTTGGTGCAATAGTTAATGACTATACCAAGCTTGCAAGGGCAGCTGCGTCGTGCGTCGTGCGTCGTGCGTAGTGTCGCTGGACCAACTCCCGTCACCTTGAGACGTGGGGCAAAGGTGGCCAGAATACCTACTGTAGCTTTACAACTGCGTGGGTCGGGAAAAATGCGGCCCGCTACAGGACATACCACCGAATCAAGTTTGGCGCCTACAAGAGTTCTGACAAAAATAAATAACAGGACGCTCGGTGAAAATAAAGCCATATCACGCCGCGCCTAGAGATAATGCTTTCAGGGAGTATACTAGGGCAGCTCTGGTATTGCATGCTGCATGGCTTTGGTTACCTAGTACCGTATCCTGATAGTCTCTTCGCCTAAACAAAAGACGTTATGTACCTTGTTGCCAATTCGACAATACGAAAAATAGTAAAGTTATAAAATATTAATTTGATTTTATAGACTATTATAACACTCATGCCATTCCCATTTGACGAAGTATTCAGGTTCTTCTCTTGCTTCCCACATTAAATCAAAGCCAAATGCCTATTAGTAGTAGGCAGATATATTTTTATTTTTTATGATCGGCCGGAATATAAGTATGTATATTGAGGTGGCGCTTGGGTTTTGCCTGTAGCAATTGACTCAAGACATTGCAATTCGGCCAATTATGAGTAACAAAGTAGTAGAAGCGGTAGAACGCAACTACGCGGCGACCGGCCGCCTACCATGATATTGTGTTAAGAGCTTAGCTGCTGGTCTACGTAAATGCATGGCACATGCTTACAGAAACATTATCATGCGAAACAAGCGAAGGGGCCACAAGCGAAGGGGCCTTCAAAGCCACTGTAGATTATCTTGATTGCTATTGACAACCCTAGCTTCATTCGCCAATTTGCCAATGTCCCCGCAATGAAGTTCATTAACTAGCTCCAAGCACCTTGGTCTCATCAGCCGTCTCCTCGCCGCGTAACTGCAGAGTATAGTTCGAAGGCGATTAGAAACACAAATGAGAGCCCTTCGCCAAACAACCTAACCGACCCGCTCCTTATTTTTGCATCATAAGCTGGACAAACTCGTTATCTGGTACGATACGTTAGCGCTTGGGCGTAAAACAATTGCATACGGGTATAAACGAACAGTCAATGCGGCCATCGCCATCCTGGTCAGCTTCACGAATCATCTCGTCAACTTCGTCGTCAGTGAGCTTCTCGCCAATAGACGTCATTACGTGCCGCAACTCAGCAGCTGAGATGAAGCCGTTGTTATCACGGTCAAACACCTGCCGCGTGTCAGCAAATTAAGTCAGAGCCATAGCAACAGGATCTTCAAACCTTGAATGCCTCCATAATCTCTTCTTCGGAATCAGTGTCCTTCATCTTTCTAGCCATCATGGTAAGGAACTCTGTTTGTGCGCTGTCAGATTCTATCGTGCTAGATATCACAGGTGCGTACGACGTCAAAATCTTACCGGGAAAGTCAATGGTTCCATTGTTGTCAGCGTCCACCTCGTTGATCATGTCCTGAAGCTCAGACTCGGAAGGGTTCTGGCCAAGCGAGCGCATGACAGTGCCGAGCTCCTTGGTGGTGATTTGACCTATAGAGACTTGGTCAGCCGGACGACACTCGGAAAATTTAGACGATCCAATTTTGGACTAGTCGTGCATTGAAAACGTCGCTCGCGTAATCGACGTTCAGTAACCGGTCGTGGAAAAGGGGCCGTGTGTGCATAGCCCAAGATCGGGTAACAAACTCACCATCGCCATCTTTGTCCTGTTCAAATATTAGCTACTGACTACCACGCCACACTATTCTGGGCAGCCAAAATCCAGATCAGGACCTACAAAGAGAGAGAAAGCCTCCTTGAACTCGGCAACTTGGTCTTCGGTTAGGGAATCAGCCTAAAAGCGGTTCGAACGCGGTCAGTGTCGGAAGCTCTTTTGCCTAGCGAACCTCCCAGCCCCTCACTCTATCGCGGGGTTGCCGACACTGCGCGGCTTGAGGGAAGGCAATGACTGGGTAATGGAAACCTACCATGGCGGGAAATTGTGTTGATGGCAGCAATAAAGGATAATGCAAGTTGTATGTATAGATGCGGTGGCGTCTTGGCTCACAAGATTGTTGGAGCTTCTGTTCGGTAGCGTCGTGGACGTGGAGAGTGCAAGGGGGCAAGGCAGAAATACGTGACAACTGTGCTGCGAGGCGTGCCCCCGTCCTGGTTACGAGCTGACGCCGCGCCCCTCTCTCCTGTCCTTGGAACTTGGAAACCATCAAGCGCAAACAGGGCCCGACTTGTACCCGGCGCTGTTTTGAACCTGCGCCGGCCCACTCTCCTGAGCCCAACTCGCCCACCTGGGTACACCGTCCCCCTGTTGTTCTCCCAACTGGAGCTTTGATGAAGCCTGTCGTGTCGACAAAGGGACGATGCTGAAGACTCACCCAGGCTTCATAGCACGTGATGGAGGTGTGATCACTTCGAATGTACCTAACAAACGTTTATTCCAGGCACATATTGTGTATATATATATAAAAACTTGTCAAAAATTCCGTATACATAGAACAGTATATATTTAACGCGATAGGGAGACAAAACCCTTGCCTTTTGCCATGTGCCAACGCTGTCCCTACACGAAACGACACAAAATGAAGCCAATCGTCGCTAAGAAGCCGCAGCTCCTGAGTGACAAGCGCACAAGCCAAAGTTGTAATTCTTGCTATAGGAGGAAGAAACACCTGTTATTTAGTACTAATCTGGCTTGAATCCAATTACCTTGTCCTGACTACTTTCCATCCATTTCGAAGCTGTCTCTTGGTGGGCTTGCAGATGAGCCACTGCCCACCTTTTGGGGCATATCTTGCAAGTTTCGAGGGAAATGACGGAGCTCGAGCGGGTTGCCCGCGAACGGAGGCCCACAAGCCGCTAGTGCCAGCTTCCTTCTGCTGGTGGCTACGAAACTGTCGGCTAGTGTGGCGCGGCTCCCGTTAAGGCCACTGTCGTAATCCGTGTACTCGACTGCTCCATCAGTCATCTCCAATACAGCCGCCAATGTGACGTAGTGCCAGCAGCTTTCGAATACCAGGAGCTCTCAAATTCTACGAGGATTTGTGCATCTAAATCTACTGAAGAGCCGATCGCAAGCTGTACGCTCGCCTCGCGTCCGCCATGTGGCGAGATCGCACGAACCTGTACGAACCTCTATTCATGCTGCACCTGCGCCGGGATTAAAAAGAGCTAACGAATATCTCAAAGCTATATATCCTACCGACAATCATATGCACATCATCCTACGCAGCGAAATAAACACAGCAGTCACCCGTCAGGGCCGGCTGCTTTCTCGGATTCATATGCCTCGGGCAACTTCGCAAACGAAGATCGTCGGGGCCTGCTCTCGAGCGGCGCATTCGAAGACGATGGCGACGCCGTGATTGAGATGGATTTGCTCCCGCCTAGGTGGGCGGACGTTTCGGACGAAATAACAGAGCTGCTTACAGACATTGCCACCAAGGGGCAGATGCTTGAGAAGCTACACCAGAAACATGTGTTGCCTGGGTTCAACGATGATGACGCCAAGAAGGATGAGGAAACCAAAATTGAAAAGCTTACTCAGGAAATAACAAAAGGGTTTCACAAGTGCCATCGATGCATTCAGCGAGTCGAGCACATGGTACGGGACTCGCAGCAATCTGGGACGATAGCACGCGCCGAGGAAACTATGGCCAAAAACATACAAATTTCCCTAGCAGCCAGGGTACAGGATGCCAGTGCTAATTTCAGGAAAAAGCAGAGCGCATACCTGAAGAGTACGTATACGCGGAGCTGGTGTCGCTAAAGTAGGCGTCTTTTACTGACAAAACTGCTTAGAGTTGCGCGGAATGGGCGGGCTTGGTACATCATTCGCTTCCGATATCCGTTCAGCCTCGCCACAGCCAGGTACATACGCAGACCCCTCTCTACAGGAGTCGGACGCCGACCGATCGTTCTCGCAGTCTACACTGCAGGCTGCTCAGCAAAGGGTGTTGCATTCCAATGATGCGGTCATTGCCCAACGAGAACGAGAAATAGAGGACATTGCACAGGGTATTATAGAGCTATCAGACCTCTTCCGGGATCTTCAGTCTATGGTCATTGACCAAGGTACTATGTTGGACCGCATTGACTATAACGTTGAGCGCATGAACACGGATGTGAAAGGCGCAGAAGTGGAGCTGAAAGTTGCCTCGGGTTATCAGCGACGCACGACAAAACGGAAGATCATTCTTCTGCTAATACTCGTAATCGCTGGCCTATTCATTCTATTGCTTGTCAAGCCGAAAAATGACAGCTAGTTGCAGTCATACACATCTCATGAGCGAAGCGACTGTTGCTCTTTGATGATGGACGACATCGGGGTTAGTAATCGGCAAATGTTGGGCCACGTCTGCCATTTTTCAAAACGAACACAACAGCGTGTATTATTTCTGCATAAATGATGTTGAAGTTAGCATTTCTTAGTCGACATGCCTATTACCAGACAGACACAATTGGCTTTGAGAACGGCCTGCGTGCTATAGGAGTTTTGGAGTTCCATTTAAATTAGTGCACAATAAATATTCATGCGGAACGTGCGCCGCTACGGTTCTAGAAATTGGCATGCTCGGCTTGCTTTCTACTTGGTAGTTTAAACTTTTACGGGATCACGTTTTAACAAACAGATACTATGTAGGAATAAGCCCTGGATACGTGACGTTGTGTCTCCCCAGCTGCAGTGGTGCGGCGTTGGGGTGCTGACTCATCGAGCTCTGATTGGTCAATCACTTATGGCCTCATTTCTGCACCTGGACGCACTTGGCTTCATGTGCACCACTTCGGCAAACACTCACCACATTGAACTCTATCGAATACGCGCGCACGCGAAAACGACCAGAAAAAATCGACAACATGGGGTAAGCCTTTCTATCCATACTACCGCAAATCAGCTCCAATAGCACTTGCTGCGCTTTCGGTCGACTACAATTACGCACGGGGCGCTTCGGCTTTTCGATCGCTAATGGGATGATGCTAACGACATCGCAGCTTGGTCGACGCCAAAAACCGGGTGCCGGAGCACCAGCGCTTCTATCAGCAAGCTTACAAGGCTCACACTCGCCTCTGGAAGATCGTATGTCGAACGCACCTCGTCAATTGCAGGATATGGGATGGCTAATCCGGTATAGGGCCCTCGCAGCAGATGGTACATGACTCCTTACCTCATCGTTCTCTGGGGCACTTTTGGAGGTATAACAAACGCTCTCTTTGCACGCCGATACTACAGATCACTAACATACGTGCAGCTACTTTCTGGGCCGCCGGCCGTAAGATAACTGGCCACAACACTTGGTTCAGCAAGGACTAAGGAACGACACTTGCTAGAAAGCTCCGGGAACGGCGACATTGTTTTATTAGAGTCTTGTTCTATACCTAGATTCAATATATTAGTTACTAAGCTATGGTGGCTTTACATGCGGGTGTTCTGATCGTTTGATGTCGTTCAAATGTCACTTCGATTCCGTCTGCTGATTCGCCAGATTAAAGGCAAGTTTCATTTGTCTAGATTACATTATGGCACGTCCCAGTTTTTCTCTTGCCCGCCGGCAGGATAATAAAAGTAAGTGACCCTATTGACGGTGTGTTGAGATAGCAGAGCGTTTAATATCCTGTGGCGCCGGGGGCTTTCTCGTCTTTTCGAAGGCTCACGAGCATCTCACGGAAGCGTTCCTTGCCCGACCCAGACGCACCACCCTTGGTGCCCTTGCCACTGACATCAACAATCTTCGCAATTCTATCCCAGCTCGTGCCTCCCGATACAGTATCTTCTCGGTTCGCGAGGAATTGCTCTGCGTCTTTGCGGGTCTGGTTAAGCCCCTTCTCCTTCTTCGTGTTGTAGTTTTCGTAGAAGTCGTCAATGTTTTGCTGGGCCTCTTTTATGGTTTCTTCTCTTTGGGCTGAGAACTGCTCTGCTCTCTTGGCGTTCTGTGCATCTCTGCCCTCTCGCCACTGTTTGATGACATCAGGCTCTTCTTCGTCGGCAGCATATGCTTGGTATCCGGAGTTGTAGCTAACAGAAGGTCCCGTAATCGTGCTTCCACCGGGGGCACCACCCATTCCCTGTATCATCGTGGCCAGTCAGTATTCGTATGTCAGAATTGGTTTGGCGGTAATACCTACAGCAGATGGGCTCGCAAGGTCCGGGAACTGAGATTCGAACGTTGACTGAGCATTGTCACCTTCGGGAAGGTCACCGCTCGGTTCTTCTAGAGCGGCAGCGTCATCATTTGTCGCAAATTGCTCGGCATCGTCTCCCAAAATGGCCTTCTCGCGTGCGAGAAAGTCGTCAGCAGAGGGTTCCGCAGAGGGGTCTTTGACGTCGGCTTGCGCTACGGTCAACACATTAGTATACAAGAAAGCACGAGGAAGTAACGAATCGCTTACCCCCAGAGTCAAAATCTTCTAGTGAAGGAAATCTGTCGGCCATTTTGTATGGGATATTGTAGTGCGTTGCGAGGTTATAAAAGGTTAATGGTGAAATAGGAGGCCAACGTCACAAATTGGAGCAGCCCGGATGTGCCAGGCGTGATGCGCCAGAACGACTCCACCAGAGGTACGGAGTACACCCTGGCGTTCTGCGGACGTCACGTGCACGACGGACGGTGTGCAGGGTAGGTTGTTTGACAAGCGGGTAGGTTTGAAGTCATTCGGTTTCATCCGTCTATGGTAGTTTTGTTGCGTAGGTATATCTTATCCCGTTGCTATTGATTATGAGGCTTTCTGCGTCTTTTACGGGTATAGTATAAGAACCCATGATTTTTATTTTCTGTATCGGTGCTACCTAAGTAATGACTTGCTCGACTGCATATGGTGGAGGTACCTCGCCGTCTTGTATCAAATAAGGTAGGGGTACCTAATTGTAGGGTCCAGCCAGCAGGTGACCCACGCATAACTGCATGGCGTATGTACTAACCATCTCCAAATGCGCTCTTCAACCTCCACCTGCATCCGCAACGGTTTACTCGGGTCACACGCTGTTGGCGTTTCGTCGGTGACGGCCACACGAAAGGAATTGCCATTAAGCTCATATTTGCATATTTCGAACATAGACCACCGCTCCAAGAGCTACCCACTACCTTCAAAGAAGGTTCGGGAACAGGAACACGACCAATTCGCACGCGATCACAGGTAGCGCCCCGAACTGCACCCGGGACCTCTGCACGGCACATTTGAATTTGAACGCACAAGCAGCACAAAGCCCCAGAGTCAGATAACATGGCATATAACGATGATGCTGTTCTTGCGAGGCTATCTGCACTCAACGAAAGTCACGACAGCATCGCGACGGCTGCTCAATGGATCATGTTTCACAGGTAACTACAACCGGCCAGCAGTGGTAGAAAAGCGCTAATTTCTATCGCAATAGACGGCACGCTGACCGTACGGTGGCCATATGGATGCAGCGGCTTAAAGATTCGTCAGCGACAAGGCGACTAAGCTTAGTGTACCTAGCAAACGGTAAGGCTACCAAAAGTGTATACGACGACGAAAGCCGTTCAACGTTACTGACAGTCCGCAATCACAGAGGTCGCACAGCAGTCGCGAATTAGACACAAGGAAGACTTTATAATCGCCTTCTCACCGGTTATTGCCGAAGCTACAGCCCTCGCATACAAAGGCGCGCCCGCCGAAATACACGCGAAACTGCGACGCGTTGTGGATGTCTGGAAGGATAGATCTATATTTGAGGCTCCCATACAAGCAGCGATTGACTCTCGCCTGGACGGTATGGCGATGCAGACATTTTCAATGAAACAAGAGGCACGCTAACGAGCACAGAGCTTGATAAATCCCGAGGAGCACCACGATCTGGGTTCGTCAATTCGCCATTCAACAGCGGCTCGAGTGCCCCGCCAGAATTCGCACCTCTCATCTCTGCACACCAAAATGTTCAGAAATTGAGCCCACCGCTTAAGTCCACAATAGAGTCGGCCGATCAAGAATACGAGAAACAGACAGATCAATCCAGCTCTGTGCCGTCTGCCCCTGTCTACGCAGCGCGCCTCAACGGCCTTCTGAAGACACTTGCAAACGCTGAAAGCGCCGTGGCGGAATGCGTGAAAGCGAGAGAGGGCCTGTTATCAGGGCTGGAAAAGATGCTAGATCAGCATAAGTCGGCATTAGAGACCGACAAAGCTGCCATGTCCCGGATTGCCAGCCGAAAGGACGAAATCGAAGAAAAGAAGCAGCAGATCGAGTTGGCCATTATGCGCACTCTCGGTCCAGCCGAGAGAAATGGACCGCCCACGAATGGAGAGGAATCCAACTCGCATCAGGAGCCCGATAGGCCGGAAATGGAGGCATTGACGCCCCCAAGCCTGGAAGTTGAGCCGCTCACACCCGACGATGCGGCTCCGGATCAAGACGAGGAAAAGGGCCAGGACGAGAATGCAACGCCGGCCGAGGCGAGCGCGGCGCAGCAGGAGACAAGTTCTCATGCGTTTGCAGTCTCTGCTAATGGCTCCAACAAACGACGTCGAGTAGACGACAGTGATGAATTCCCTGATCTAGGGACAGATGACGGTATAGACGCAGACGTCGCGGACATGCTGAAAGAGAAGAGCGCGGAGTAGCCTCAAGACGCTTGCTGTAATTCAATTGGATAGCCTTCAAAATAATACTTTGCAAACAACAGTGAAAAAAGCCTAGTTCCAATGTAACCAATCAACACTATATTTTTTTTTTCAATTCTGCTTTTTGCGCTGGTTAGAAAAGCAAGCTCGAAACCGGTTCAACGGAATACATGCCGTGCTCCGACCGAGGCCGACGAGGCTCGCCTGTAAGTTGTTGCGTCTCCACACTAATTTTCGGCCGCAGCAGCCGTCAGCAGGAAATGCCGCGGCCATGACAGCATCGCCTCTTCTTTGAATCTTAACCCGAATTTCGCATAGCTCGCGGCGCAACCCGAGATAAGACATCCAGTCCACTACAACCTGATCTGACCATGCTAGACCTGAAGAACGAATAGCCGCATAGGTCAACATGGTTTCGGGACTGGTCCGAAGGGCACTTGCTCCAAGCCTGATCGGTTACCCGCAACCGCTAGCGAATGGTGCCTTGCTCGTCCTTCGTGAAGGGCTGGGAAGCTCTATCCTGACGCAAGGAGGTAGTAGACTTTCATCTTCTGCTAGTCGCTTATTTTGTACGAGACGAACCGCGCTTCCGAGCTTTGCCGTCCCGAGGAACGCCAAACCGCCGAACCAAAGCATCATACAACAGCATATATCCAGCTGGCATTCAGTTCGAAAGCCAGAGAATGCAGCAGCATGGCCTCGGCAGTTCAGCACTGCACCGCAGTTGAAACAACAGCAGAAAGACAAGGAATCGCAGGCAATCGAGGAGAACAAGGAGAACAAAGAGAATCAAGAAGAGTCGGAGCTCGAGTTCAAAAAGAGCGACCGAGCGGCACAAGCAGCTCAGGTGAACCTTGCGGCTAAGCTTTCCAAAGAAGGGAGAAGTCAGGGCAAAGCCGGCACGGGTGAAGTTTTGAGATTGATCAAAGTTGCTCGGCCAGAGCTTCGGTGGCTTGCCCTGGCTTTCGTCTTCCTAGTCATCTCATCCAGCGTTACAATGTCGATCCCGTTTTCCGTTGGAAGGATCATGGACTTGGCAACAAAGGGCGATGCGGATGATATTCGCCTCTTTGGGCTTACGCTTAACCAGTTTTTCATTGGATTGGCGGGCATCCTGACCCTCGGAGCGATGGCAAATTTTGGTAGAGTCGTTCTCCTACGTATCGTGGGTGAACGCGTTGTTGCAAGATTGCGCTCTCAGCTCTACCGACGCACATATGTCCAAGACGCCGAATTCTTTGATGCAAACAGAGTTGGAGATTTAATTTCTAGGCTAAGCTCTGACACCGTCATTGTTGGCAAGTCAGTCACGCAAAACCTTAGCGATGGCCTTCGCGCGCTGTTCAGCGGCGGCGCGGGGTTTGCCATTATGGTCTGGACGAGCCCACAGCTCACAGGCTTGCTATTGCTGATGTTTCCACCTATCGCGATTGGCGCATTTTTCTACGGTCGAACGATAAGAAATATTAGCAGGTCGATACAGAAAAATCTGGGAACGTTAACGAAAATTGCAGAAGAGCGTCTTGGCAATATTAAAACCAGCCAGGCATTTGTCGGAGAGGTGCAGGAAGTTGGCCGCTATAACAAGCAAATCAGAAGGATTTTCGCCCTAGGGAGGAAGGAGTCTCTCGTTGCAGCGACTTTCTTTGCCTCTACCGGTTGGGCAGGTAATATGACAATCTTGGCGATGCTTGTCGTTGGAGGCAGCTTCGTTCGATCAGGGTCCATGTCTGTTGGAGATTTGACATCGTTCATGATGTACACAGCGTTCGCGGGTTCGAGTATGTTTGGCTTGTCAGGCTTCTACTCGGAATTGATGAAGGGCGTTGGTGCTGCCAGCAGACTCTTTGAACTCCAAGACCGTCGCCCTGGTATTCACCAGACCGTCGGCCAGCCGGTTAAGTCGGCCCAGGGCCCGATAAAATTCAGCGATGTGAGCTTCTCATACCCAACACGGCCTGCGGTCAAGATCTTCAACGGCCTCGATTTCGAAATACCGTCGGGCAGCAATGTTTGTGTCGTCGGTCCCTCTGGTGGAGGAAAATCAACAGTGGCATCTCTGCTACTACGTTTCTATAACCCAACTTCTGGATCGATTACAATCAACGGTGTGGACATTTCAGGGATGAACGTCAAATCGTTGAGACGACGCATCGGAATGGTCTCTCAAGAGCCAGTGCTGTTTTCCGGCACCATTGCTGAAAATATTGGCTACGGAAAGTCAAAGGCGTCTCGGGCCGAAATCATTGCCGCGGCGAGGAGAGCTAATTGTAACTTCATCAGTGACCTGCCTGAAGGCCTTGAGACACAGGTTGGCGCCCGTGGCTCCCAGCTGTCTGGTGGTCAGAAGCAGAGGATTGCTATTGCCAGAGCGCTACTGAAAGACCCTGATATCTTGATTCTAGACGAGGCCACATCTGCGCTTGATGCAGAGTCAGAAACTCTTGTGAACGAAGCGCTTGCCGGCCTGCTCCGAGGCCATAACACGACGATATCCATCGCTCATCGCCTGTCTACAATTAAACGATCTGACAAAATCATTGTCCTCAACACCGAAGGCCAGGTTGCTGAAATTGGCAGCTATGCCCAGCTTGCTGCGAACAATGAGAGTGCCTTTAGTAAGCTTATGGAATGGCAGATGAGTGGCGGCGAAATCCCAGAGAAACGTCCCTCTGAAACCGGAGCTCATATTACGGAAGCGGAATACATGGCGCAAGAACGCCGTGGCGATGAAGAGGAGCTTCTTGACGAAGCGGAAGAAGTAGAAGAAGAAGGAAAAGAAGAGGGGAAAGAAGAGGTAAAGGAAGCCAGTGATACGGCGCAGGAAAAGCAGCGTTAAGCATGCTGTAACTACATGCTCTGCAAAGTGCGGCATCTGCGAAACGTTCAGCATCTTGGAAACTAGGTGATGCGGTTATGGCAAAAGGCGTTCATCGGCAAGAGATTGAGATGTGGTCTCGATATTATTTTGTACATTATAGCAACTGCTGCTGTTCTCTGGCTACCATTGTCTATAGCTTGATAGTGCCAGGATGGCTAAACGGGGAACTCCGCTCGACGAAATGTAAGCTGGCAGGTTTTAATAGGCCATGGTTTTCTCATGTTAGAAAATGCGCCAGTAAAGTAATATATATATATATATATATATATATTTATTCTGTTTCGAACACCTGGAATCCCACAGCGTTGAACGGCTATATATATGGGAAATGTGTAACATGTTATTGTTCAGAAATTCTTTGTGCAGCAACGGCCGGAGAAAAGGACCAAGTCTGGGGGAGAGAGCGTAATCACATGCACCCGCAAAGCAACTAAGCGCATCACTGGCGGAACAGGCGGCCAATAGCGCAAGGCTAACGCTTTGGGAGAAGCATGTGCTTACCTACAATATTAAATTAGGGAGACGGCGTTTGCTCTTTGTTGCTAAACTGTCCTTGCTTAGAAATAAGGTCTTTTTTTTTTTTTTTTTTTTTTTTTTTTTTTTTTTTTCGAGAGAAAGGAGATGGGACTAGCAAAAGTGTTCCGTACGTTTTAAGTCTACATCAGCTCTAAAGAAGTGGAGACTGGAGGGCTACCTATATAGTAAAAAATATGAGGTTCCTCGAGCTGGAGTGGGACCTCCCATCGAACTCACCTCTTGCCTTTTACCAGATGTGACCGTGGGATTGGCCCAACAGACTCCATTCACCCAATCTTTGGCACTACTCGTCTGGAAGTCCCAGATTCGATTTTCTTTTTGCCATGTCAGTCATGACTATCAGCTGCATGAAAAAGGTGTCTGCGGGTTCGGTTCATGCAAGCTCAATACTGTGCATTTTTTTTTTCTTGCCATAACACTTCTTATTTTGTCTGGGTGGAATCCGATATATGTAAGGCGTATTGCCTTTGTGAGTTGAAGAGAACGCTGATGGCTTGGGCGGAATGATCAGAGGCAAACTATATGCAGATACCTTCTCGAGTGCTTGTTAAAACGTCTAAATGGTTTGCGGTGCATTTAGAATTGCCAATGTTACAGTGTGTTGCAAGTTGACGTTAAAAAACGAGGCTACAGCGAGACTCCTTCTACAGGCACCCAAAAATGCTGTGACGTTATTTAAGTTAGGGGCAGCAGTTGGCCGCTCCCCCGCCACTCGACCCCACCTCTCAGAAGTCCACACCCAGCTAAACTATGCTTTGGTCTTGTGCCAGCTGCAAAGAGCCTAAAGCTCCTACGCGATAGTATCCCATTGCGCAGGTGAAGCGAGTTACAAGGCCTAGTGAAGAACTGAAAAAACTCGCCGCGTTCTCATACTTCATTGATTTCTGCCTCGTCTTGGAATAAATACGCTGTAAGCAACCGAGCTTCGGGGAACCGTTTCGCAAACCTTACGACCGTACAGTGCCGCGTGACCGTCGCGATAGAATCGCAGGTTTTAGGGGTTCGACATTTTTAGTCCATCGTTAAAAGGAAGAAGTAATGCCCGAGTTTTTGAGCACTCCGCTCTACGGCGGTGCTATTGTTAGCGATCTACCTGAGAAGTTTGCAGATGTCAGGTACGGTTTTTTTCTTCCTCTTCAACCGCGGATGATCTGGACAGAAAACGCTGACGCGCCATCCTCCGTAGCAAATTACGGCAAGTCCCCGACAATCAAGAAGTATGGATTGACCAAGATGGCTTCACGAGCATCATATTTGACATCACCGAGCGAGTTGGGGAACGAGGCAGTGGACCAGAGATCGACGGCCGAGCATTGACAACACATCTTGAAGACCTGGTCGGGCCTGACGTTGATACTGTGAAGATTTGGAACACCGCTGAGACTGAATTTACAAGACTCGAGTAAGTAGCCGCCGGCGCATAGATGCCTAGGCTCTCTTGTTTCCCTTTCCTCCAAGTTGCGTCACCTGTAACTTACAGTATGTCTAGAGACAAGCATCCGGCCTACACTCTCATTGCAACCCAGACGCCACATTCTAGCCAGGCAAGTAACCGCTCATCGGCTCCGGACTTTACAGCTATAATTATGACTCTTCTACGTCTGGAAAAATACAAGACCGATATACTCATCACGATCAACGTACCCCACATCAAGGGTGAGTACAATGAAGAGGATGTCGACTTGGAAATGGGCAGGCAAGGGAAACTCATTGGTGATGCCGTTGAGTACTCTGCGCGTATTTGGAAATCATTCAAGGTCAAAGATTGGGGGCTTTTTGCTGTTGATGAGTGAACTTTGTGGCGACGTTGCCATGCAGCATGCGTGTGCTATTTGGCCTCCGCAGGAGCACCGACCGCTACCAGTGACAGATGTCGTCCGCATTTCTTACAATACATCGAATCAGTGGCTTAGTGCAAAGATAGTATACAGCGTATTCATAACCACAAAATATAAAGCAATTGTATGTACAGGTTAATAATGTGCAGCCGTGGCAGAAGTAAAGTATAATCCAGCCCTATATCCAAGTGTCGTATCAGCCAAAGCCTGCAGCTCAATCTTCACCAATCGTCATGCCCAGCAACTTATCCACAACTTGCTGCACATCTCCACCGTTTTCTGGTGCAGCTCTCGTAGGCCGCGCTGACCAGCGCTCCGCAGCCATCCGCATTATAGTTTTCTGGGGGCTGTTGGGGTATTCTTGTTTAAGAAGTTGCATTTGCTCTTTGACGAATAGCTGGTACTCGCTTGGCTTTGTAACATTCCTGGGCTTTGGTTTTATTTGAATCAGCTTGCCCTTGCACCCGCCACATCGATGCTTGTCTGGGTTGATGCTCTTGGAATGACGCTTGTAGTCCAACGAGCAACTGTCGCATTGCCAAACGTATTTGAAGTCAATGTCATAGCTGTGCTTCGTAGTCACCTTGACCCCTCGTGTGCCAAATGCAGTGGAGCATTTTGACGCCCAGACTTTAAATTCTTTGCCGTGTGGGTTGTTGGTAATACCACTGATCATGAAATTTGCAAGGTGGCAAAACTCATGAGCCATAACATTAAGTAGCTTTTGTTCGCTATCGATCACCTTTTCGGCTAGTTCAATTGATGCGTGGTGGTTATGTTGTACGTTTATTTCGGCTCCATCAGCTGCTGTAGTGCGAACAGTCTCCTTTTTCCAGTTCGCTCGGCCGGCTGTGGTGTTGAGTGACTTAGTCCACAGGAGTTTCACTCCACCTGTGGACTCGGCAAGCTCTGCAATCTTCCCTTCTGTTATCGTAGAGTCAAGCTGACGCAAGAATTCTTCGGCAAGTGACTCCTTCATGCCCTCAAAGGGCGACTTTCGTCCTTTGGCTGGACTAGGGACGGCAGCGGCTGCTCCAAACCCTGCTGACATAATTGCGTTGGGGCTGAAGTCACTATTATAGGCCGCGGCACCATCTTGGTTCAACAAATGCTCAATCTGCGGCTCGTCGTTCCGCTTTGATGGCAAAGCTCCTCTTCTTGCCTTCCCCAGCACCTCTAAGGGCTTGCTGCACACTGAACGGCTCGAATCACTATCGTCACCCAGTGAGCTATCGAGGCTCAGCGATTCTATGGCAAGAGGGTTCACCAGAGGCTTATTGAGGCCGTTCTCCTTTTCGCCGCTGTTTGAGGCTAGCGGGTTTCTCAGTGACGAAAGGAACTTTTGATCATTTGCCTTTTTTGGTGACCGTATTGCTCGATTATTGTCTATCGGTGATAGTGGCTCAAGTATTCGGAGAGTGTGGCCTGGAGAAGGCGATGGAGGCTCCGGTAGGCAGATGCCAATATCAGCTACTTCTGGGCTGTTGTCGACTTCACATCCAACCTCTCTCATTTGTGATGAGACTTGGCCATCGTCAGCATGATGCGTCTTTTCTGTAGTGATGTCCGTGGTGGGTGAAACAGTGTCTGAGCTCTGGCTAATGTTGACGTCTTCTCCATCCTCCAGTATCGTATCACACGCATCCTGCAAGCCAGTTACTCGCAGTCGCGTGATGCGGTGAGCGACTTCTGGTTGTTTGGTGTTACTCGATAGCTGCAGGCTGGGCGGCAATGTAACATCGCCTATGTCTGGTTCGGATGAGTCTTCAAAGTCAGATGACGACTTGCTGAGGATAGTTGTGTTGGCTGATGAACGGCTTTGGTTGGGGTCATCATCGTTTCGTCCTCCAGAGAATAAGCGAGCAGGTCTTAGGGGCGGTGCTACCTTGCGCGGTGATACATTCTGGGCGAACTTGAGCATCTTCTTCGAGCTCTCTGTTGTCCATGGCTGGAACAGCGGATTTTCAGACACCAGTTTCTCGCTGTTGAGGCGTCTTACTCGCTTGGTGGATGGCTTGCATGTAGATTTTGGCACTAGCTCTCGCCGTTGAGATGGTGTTTTTGGCGGAGCTTCTGGCGTTACCATGGTTGTTTCATGGAGTTTGGCATCCGGCGTTTCTGAATCAGATAGCCCAGAGTCGCTCGACTTCTGGCAGTCGATCAGGTGTGACATTCTGTGTATTTTCTTGCACCAACGGCGGGAGGAGTAGATAGAACGATAGTGGTGGGATCTACCGCCAGTGGTCAAGAACGATCGTGTATATTTTGCGCGATGCAGGTCCCGTATTTGTTGCTCGGCTGTTTTGCAAGCGCAGGCGGGCTGTTTGAGGGGGTTACTTCATCGTTGTGGCATGTTTACCTTAGTAGTAGTCTGCGCAGTTGGGTTGCTACAGTAACGTCGGGTATGGATATCACGTGTGCCCTATCCTTGTCCCAAGAGAGCTGTTCTTCCCCACGGAGAGTCAAATGCTATTGGCGGATTTAAATATTCTTCAAGCTGGCAATTATTCACTATTCGTAATCCTTTAGACGATGTCATGTGTATTAGGTGCCCTAGTGTGGCCGTCTCTGCATAATACTATACCACAGCACGGAAGAGCTTCTGCTGACCGTGTGAAATTGATATAGGGTAGGGATAGAATAACGACATCCTTGCTCGCGCGTGGTCATCGTGGCTCCTCGCTGATATATTAACCGTTAATCTATGGCTACATCGCTCTATACAAGACAATGTTGTCCTATTGGCGCTGCCTGTACTCCGTACGGAGTAGGTGGTTGCATACAGGCCCAACACCTATCGCGAGTGGGGGTTATATATCAATGCCGTATGCACCATTAGTGCGTTGTACCTTTCTAGGTAATCCCTCGAACATGCATACAGAGTCGATAACCGTCCACTAAACACACCAAATACAGTGAGGTACCAGTCACCTTAGTACCTCTCGAATAGCCGCGGTCAGACGGGGTCATGACACAACGTCACGCCCCAACATGTTCCACGAGGTAGTAGTGTATTTATCCTTCCATGCCGTGTTAAACACCTGGTTGCAACGGTTAAGCTAGAGGCACACAACAACTAGTGGCACATTGGAATTACTATTAGGTCCCCAGCCCGGTAGCCAGTGCACGAGTTATCTACTACCTACTGGAGCGGGAAGATCATACTGCTCAAACGCGGGAGCGATACACAAGTAACTCACTCATACTCATGAGTTCGTGTAGCGGCACGATGTTGAAACCAGGGCAGAAAGCGTGCGTGGTACTCTAACTGACAGAACGACTGGCACAACTTGCTAACAAATGTCACATCTGCAGTTCTCGTAGTATTCGCAATGTCGGCTGGAGGTGCCCCTACGGCGGGATGGGGGACCTCACTAATAAAATCAAATCGAAGTCCATGTAAACACTAACCCTAAGTAGAGGCGTGGGAACCAGTGCGGAGTAAAGATGGAAGACAGGACGGAGAACAAGGACAGCAGTACATCTTGACTGGCCGTGGTTACCTACCTACCTAGGCGCCTTCAATCTGGACGTGGGAAGGTAATTAAATACCTGAGGTGCCTCCGTATGCTTGGCCCCGTTGAGGACTGTCCGTGGAATTTCATATCTGTGACTTGGGGTCTGCTCTTCCCAGCCTGTGGCGCCCTTCTCATCCCCTTATTACTAATAGGTCACAAAAAAAAAAAAAAACGCACATTTTCTTATAAGGCGCCGGCCACCGCGAAGTCTCAGCGTGGAACGCTGGATACACCGAAATAGTGTCCCCACAAGCGATCCTTGCTTCTAGCCCCAGTAGCCAGGATAGAGGCCCCTGAGTGATTTGGTGAACAGAATCTTTGGTAGACCCGACAAGAAAGGGGCCAAATGCTCGATTAATTTTGGCAAACCAGGTGGCTACGATGCTGGTCAACGAGGTGCCTGCCCAGTTATGTACGAAGTAGACCCAGGTCAAACAATACACTACAATGGGTATCACCCATACTATGCACTTGCGGATACTCAGTGAAAGACAATCTGAGTATGCACAAATAGCTTGTCCAGCGGAGGCAGAAGGGAGGGTGCATCAGCCACAGACAACAATGGAGAGTGCGGCACAAAGGCGCGGTACCTACAGACTACTACGAGTAAGTGCAGTGTGCACTGCATCTTGTGTGGTGCGGCACGAGGCGTTGGTGGGAATGAGACAAGGCACGCATCAAGGAGCTCCCGCGCGATGCTCCGCAGCACAAAGCGTGAAATATGGGACGCCCCAAATCGCAGCCCCTGTCTCCAGTTAATGCCCTTGCTGTGCCTAGATTTAGGTGCCGCCATGGGCCGTTCCTGAATTACTTACGAGTAAAGACGAATCGGGGCACCGCCACATTCTTTTTCAACCCCCTTTGGCTCCAAGAGATTCCCACGCCTGGTTGCCTCTCCTTGACTTGTAAAACCGCAGAATCCATTTCCCGCGGATCAGCGAAAGGGGCCACCGTGAAGCTCAACGCAATTGCCCAATCGATGGGCGTGACCTTCCTTTTCTCTCGCGATTTCCCTCCTTACAAACGCATAGCCTGCTAAGCAGGAATTCCTGTCGTTTCCTTACACCCCCAGCGGCCAGGCCAACTCTGTCTACGCTGTTGATCGCACTCCTTTGTCTTTCTAAGGCATTTTTTGAACGGTTACAACCTGCACGGTTAACACACGCACGGGTAAAAAAAAAAAACAAAAACAAAAAGACGAAGTTGTCTCTGCAACTTTCCTACAACCAAGCGGGACGAGCTGTCCGGAACTACCAAGCCAAAAATAGACATAGGGGAGTCTTTTGCAGGTTAAGATTCCCAGGTTTTCCGCCAAACTGCCAGGGCTACGCGTATACGCGAACCACTGCAATCACTTGCAACAATTTCATGCTTGGCTGAAAGTAGGTCATACCCCCCTCCAATGTCTACACGGCTGGTCACTCACTGTATCCCAGTAGAAACAGCCTACTGCCAAACATGTCGGGCTACACGGGTGGTCACCATGACCAATACGACAATGGCTACGGTCATCCAGCAAACGGCGGCGACACATATTACCAGGACGACCAATACTACGACGGTGGCTATGACACTCAAGGTACCCATGGTGCCAATGGGGACGGCTACTATGATGAATCGTAAGCTCTACTGGGGCATATCGCCTTTAGTGATTTCCAACCGGCCGCCATGACTAACCCTTCCATAGCGGATACTACAACGCCGACCCGAACAACCCGTATCACCAAGATGGCGGCTATTACGATGGCCAGGATCAGTATCAGGATGACTACTACAACGGCCAAGGCACATACTATGACCAGGATTACAATCAAGGCCAAGGTGGCCGGCACGGATCCGAAGAGGATTCGGAGACGTTCAGTGATTTCACTATGAGGTCTGACATGGCTCGCGCTGCTGAGATGGATTATTACGGCCGTGGTGATGAGAGGTACAACAGCTATGGCGAGTCTCAAGGCGCACGTGGATATCGCCCCCCATCATCGCAGATGTCGTATGGAGGCAACCGGTCTTCTGGTGCCTCGACACCGAACTATGGGATGGACTACGGCAGTGTCTTACCCGCCGGACAACGCTCCAAGGAGCCTTACCCTGCATGGACATCAGACGCGCAGATTCCGCTTTCGAAGGAGGAGATCGAAGATATTTTTCTCGATCTTACGTCGAAGTTTGGCTTTCAACGCGACAGTATGCGGAACATGTACGATCATTTGATGACGCTACTTGACTCTAGGGCTTCGCGAATGACGCCTAACCAAGCACTCCTTTCTCTGCATGCCGATTATATCGGCGGTGATAATGCTAACTACCGAAAGTGGTACTTTGCTGCACACCTTGATCTCGATGATTCTGTTGGGTTTGCCAACGCGAATGGGAAGAAAATGCGTCGCAAAGCAAAAAACAAGAAGAAGAAGAAGGAGGGTGAAGAAGCTAATGAATCTGATATGCTTCAAGATCTCGATGGTGACGAAAGTCTCGAGGCTGCAGAGTACCGCTGGAAAACGCGCATGAACCGCATGTCCCAACATGATCGGGTTCGCCAGATCGCGCTGTACCTCCTCTGCTGGGGTGAAGCTAATCAGGTTCGATTCATGCCAGAATGCCTGTGTTTCATCTTCAAATGCTGCGACGATTACCTCAATTCCCCGGCCTGTCAGGCACTGGTGGAACCTGTGGAGGAATTTACCTTTCTCAATAACGTTATCACGCCGCTGTATCAGTACGTCCGAGACCAAGGGTATGAAATTCTCAATGAAGTGTATGTACGTCGCGAACGTGACCACAAGCACATAATCGGCTATGACGACTGTAATCAGTTGTTTTGGTATCCAGAGGGCATTGAGCGTATAGTGCTAGAAGACAAGAGCAAGCTTGTTGAGGTACCGCCTGCTGAGAGATACTTGAAGCTAAAGGAGGTGAACTGGAAGAAGTGCTTCTTCAAGACGTACAAAGAGTCACGGTCGTGGTTTCACTTGTTGGTTAACTTCAACCGTATATGGATTATTCACCTGACAATGTTCTGGTTCTACACAGCTCATAATGCTCCCACTCTCCTTGTCAAGGACTACGAACAGCAAGTTGACCAGCAGCCCCCTGGATCGAAGCACTTCTCGGCCGTTGCATTTGGTGGAGCCCTTGCGTCTCTTATCCAAATTCTTGCGACTCTGGCGGAATGGGCTTACGTTCCACGACGATGGGCTGGAGCGCAGCATCTGTCGAAACGTCTCGTGTTCCTGATTGGCATCTTTGTCCTCAATGTCGCTCCCGGTGTCAAAGTTTTCATGTTCAGAGGTACGCCCAAGGATGAGGATGACCCCAACAGCGACAACACCATCGACCTAATCGTCGGTATCGTTCATTTCGTCATTGCTGTTTTGACGTTTCTCTTCTTTGCAATCATGCCACTCGGCGGCCTTTTCGGGAGCTACCTAACGAAGAAGTCGAGGCGGTACGTTGCGAGTCAAACATTCACTGCGAGCTATCCCAGACTAGCCGGAAATGACATGGCAATGTCGTTCGGTCTTTGGATGGTTGTTTTTGGTGCCAAGTTTGGAGAATCCTACATGTACCTGACTTTATCGTTCCGCGACCCGATACGATATCTCTCGATCATGGAACTTGACTGTCTCGGTGATGCTCTATTCCCAGAAGGCATGCAAAATGTGCTTTGCAAAAATCAAGCTAACGTATTGTTGGGACTGATGACTTTTACGGACTTGATCTTTTTCTTCCTTGACACCTACTTATTCTACGTCTTAGCCAACACAGTCTTCTCTATTGCTCGATCTTTCTATATCGGGTCATCGATCTGGACGCCGTGGAGAAACATTTTCTCGCGACTTCCTAAGCGCATCTACTCCAAAGTTCTCGCTACAACTGACATGGAGATCAAATACAAGCCTAAGGTTCTTATCTCGCAGGTCTGGAATGCTATTGTCATCTCCATGTATCGTGAACATCTTTTGGCAATAGATCATGTTCAAAAACTTCTGTATCACCAAGTGCCGTCTGAGCAGGAGGGTAAGAGGACACTACGAGCGCCGACATTCTTCGTGTCTCAAGAAGACCAGTCATTCAAAACCGAATTCTTTCCGACTCATAGCGAAGCCGAAAGACGTATCTCATTTTTCGCGCAGTCGTTGTCTACGCCAATCCCTGAGCCTCTGCCTGTGGATAATATGCCGACCTTTACGGTTATGATACCCCACTACAGCGAAAAGATCCTTCTCTCGTTGCGTGAAATCATTCGCGAGGATGAGCCCTACTCGCGAGTCACGCTATTGGAATACTTGAAGCAGCTGCACCCTCATGAGTGGGACTGCTTTGTTAAAGATACCAAAATTCTGGCCGACGAGACGGCACAGATGAACGGCGAGACTGAGAAGAACGAGAAGGACACCGCCAAGAGCAAAATTGACGATTTGCCATTTTACTGCATCGGTTTCAAGTCATCTGCCCCTGAGTACACTCTCCGCACCCGGATTTGGTCTTCTTTGCGTTCACAAACGCTTTACCGCACTATCTCCGGCTTTATGAATTATAGCCGTGCTATTAAGCTCCTGTATCGCGTTGAGAACCCCGAGGTTGTACAAATGTTCGGTGGCAACTCTGACAAGCTTGAAAGAGAGCTAGAACGAATGGCTCGCCGCAAGTTCAAGCTCGTTGTGTCAATGCAACGCTACTCGAAGTTCAAGAAAGAAGAAATGGAAAATGCAGAGTTTCTTCTGCGCGCCTATCCCGATCTCCAAATTGCTTATCTCGATGAAGAACCGCCATTAGTTGAGGGCGAAGAGCCGCGGCTCTACTCTGCCCTGATCGACGGCCACTCAGAAATCATGGAGAACGGTATGAGACGACCTAAGTTTAGGGTACAGCTGTCTGGTAACCCTGTGCTCGGTGATGGCAAGTCGGACAACCAAAACCATGCACTTATTTTCTATCGCGGCGAGTATATTCAACTTATTGACGCCAATCAAGACAATTATCTAGAGGAGTGTCTAAAAATTCGCAGCGTTCTTGCTGAATTTGAGGAAATGAAGACAGACAACCAGTCCCCTTATACACCAGGCGTTAAGAATGACGTCCACACCCCCGTTGCTATTCTTGGTGCTCGCGAATACATCTTTTCAGAGAATATTGGCATCCTCGGAGATATCGCTGCTGGTAAAGAACAGACGTTTGGCACGCTCTTTGCCCGTACGATGGCCCAGATTGGCGGAAAACTTCACTATGGACATCCTGACTTCCTTAACGGCATTTTCATGACTACCCGAGGTGGCGTATCAAAAGCGCAAAAGGGATTACACTTAAATGAAGATATCTTTGCCGGTATGACCGCTATATTACGAGGCGGCCGGATCAAACACTGCGAGTACTTCCAGTGTGGTAAAGGCCGTGATCTTGGTTTTGGATCTATTCTGAACTTCACCACGAAAATTGGCACAGGAATGGGAGAACAATGGCTGTCTCGAGAATACTACTATCTAGGCACTCAGCTGCCACTAGATCGATTCTTATCTTTCTATTACGCCCATGCTGGATTCCATCTCAACAACATGTTCATCATGCTGTCCGTTCAGATGTTCATGATTACGTTGATGAACATTGGTGTGCTACGGCACGAGACTATTCGATGCGACTATAACCCTCAAAAACCTATTACAGACCCTTTGCTGCCTTCAGGATGTGCAAATACAGATGAGTTAATGGGTTGGGTTTGGCGCTGCGTGTTCTCCATTTTCTTTGTTTTCTTCTTGTCATTTGTTCCACTGGTGGTCCAGGAACTGACTGAGCGTGGTGTTTGGCGAGCTTCACAACGCTTCTTGAAGCAGTTCTTTTCACTGTCTGTCTTTTTTGAGGTGTTTGTTTGCCAAATCTATGCCAACTCTGTCCAACAAGATCTGGCATTCGGCGGCGCACGATATATTGGTACGGGGCGAGGTTTCGCGACGGCCCGTATCCCTTTTGGTGTTTTATATTCTCGATTTGCGTCTGCATCGATATATTTCGGTGCTCGTTTGCTGATGATGCTACTTTTCGCTACCGTCACAGCCTGGCAGCCGGCGCTCACCTACTTCTGGATTACCCTTTTCGGCCTGACAATTTCCCCGTTCCTCTATAACCCACATCAGTTTGCGTGGAATGACTTTTTCATCGACTATAGAGACTTCCTGCGCTGGCTCTCGCGTGGTAATTCTAGGTCCCACCAATCCTCGTGGATTTCGTTTTGCAGATTAGCTCGAACACGAATAACTGGGTATAAACGCAAAGTTGTTGGCGATCCTTCGGCTAAAATGTCTGCCGATGTCCCTCGCGCTGCTATTGCGAACGTTTTCTTTACCGAGATCCTCACGCCATTTTTACTCGCAGTGGTTACGACAATACCCTATCTCTACATTAACGCGCAAACCGGTGTGGCAAACGACAAGGATGTCGGTGACCTGAAAAGTAAACCTGAGGCAACCAATTCTCTACTACGTCTTCTAGTAGTGACATTTGCACCCATTGGGGTCAACGCTGCCATTCTCGCGGCAATGTTTGGGATGGCGTGCTGCATGGGCCCCATTTTGAGCATGTGTTGCAAGAAGTTCGGCAGCGTCCTAGCTGCTATTGCTCACGCTGTTGCAGCTGTAATGATGCTTATCTTTTTTGAAGTCATGTTTGTGCTGGAAGGATTCAGTTTTGCGAGAACCCTTGCTGGAATGATTGCAGTTGTCTCTCTTCAGAGGTTCTTTTTCAAGCTGATAGTGACGTTCGCTCTGACCAGGGAGTTCAAAACCGACCAGTCTAACATCGCATTCTGGACAGGAAAGTGGTATTCTATGGGCTGGCATTCGGTATCACAGCCGGCACGTGAATTTTTATGCAAAATCACAGAGCTCAGCATGTTCGCTGCGGATTTCATATTAGGGCACTGGCTACTGTTCATTATGTGCCCTGTAATCTTGATTCCTCAAATTGATAAGCTACATTCGATGATGCTCTTTTGGCTACGACCGAGGTAAGCTTCTGTACCAAGAATTCCGCATTCAACCTAACTAACTCATGAACCCAGTCGACAGATCCGCCCTCCGATTTACTCGATGAAGCAGTCAAAGTTGCGTCGCAGGCGAGTCATTCGGTTTGCATTGTTGTATTTCGTTTTATTCGTTATATTCCTTGCTTTGATAGTTGTCCCTTCTATCGCCGGCGCGAAGTTTGTGGGCGATTCGCTGAGCGGGGTGAGCTTGTTGTCTGATCAAAAGCTCCTTCAACCGGATCTTCCAAACAACAATACGAGCGATGAACCGACCGGTATCTGGGCCTCAGGAGGTGGCAAATCGAAGGCTTCTTCCACTTCCGACTCGAAGAGAGCGATGCTCTTCTAAAACTTTTTCTCCTGACTTGTCCGGTTTGCCTTTCTTTTTTCCTCACTTCAGCTTTGGAGAACGTTGCGCAGTTATTCGTTGACGCAACCGATGCACATAGAAATGTGGCCCTTTCTTTTCAATACTCATAATTTTTGTTTTGTTCCGTTTTAATTTACAACTAGTATTACTACTTGAATTGAAAACTTTGCCGCAACTTTGATATAATTACTATGAATATTCCCGAAGTGGAAAGAAGACGGAGACGCCTGCGCAACCTCGTGAAGAAGCCCACTCACATTATTAGTCGTGATGTTGTTATCTGCGAAGTTGTTAGGGTTGATGCTTAATACCGTGCAAAGACGCTCGGTTCGTACGTCATGAAGACTATTGCTAATTTGATAACTCCTCGCCAGTGTATTCTTGTCCAGCGAAATCAGGGCAATAGAAGAGGTAACCCGGCGGGAGAGCCATCCTGGGCGGTAGTATGCTTTTCGGCAGCCTGGTAGGCAGGCACCTCGCCGCACGGAACTGAGTGAACAGAAGCCAGCCCCTTTTGCCCCACTTTTACTGTCCTGCACCTCCGAGCGTCCAGGTGAAATTTGACCTCGTCAATGACTTGGCATCAAAGTTCGCCGCCTCTAAAGTCGTCTACGACACGAAATGGCTACTATGGATGCCGATACTTTGCAAGAGCAGATAAGATTTCTGATCAGAGCTGCCTCCTCACTATTTCAGAAGGTTCCAGGGTCGTCTGTCTTGATTAGGTACATCCAATCAAGCTACCAAAATGATCCTGTCCGATCAGCAATTGAGCTTGTTCTTGTCCTTTTCTTTATCCGTTACTTACTGTCACCCTCTTATTCAACACACAAACAAAACTTTGTCAAATTGAGGGAAGATGTGCGTTCAGGTGCTCTGGACAGCGACATGGATTACATCGACTAACTTGAGAAAAGGAAATCGAAGAGCTTGTCGACGATTGGACGCCAGAGCCCCTTGTAGCGGACCAGACCGCTATGGAAGAGGCCGAAAGCGAAAGAATTCCGGTTATTGTCGGGTAAGTTGAGTTGAATGCCGTAGCTTTGATCGAGTATCGATTCTTTAGGCTAACCACAACAAAATGGCAGTGCAACGGGTCCGAAGGTACGACTCTCAAGCGGCCGAACCGTCACAAACCTGGCCTCCTATAACTTCTACAACTTCAATTCGAACGAGCAAATAAAGGAGAAGGCTATCCAGACGCTACGGACTTATGGTGTTGGCCCTTGCGGTCCACCACAATTCTACGGAACTCAAGATGTTCACGTCAAAGCAGAGGCGGACATCGCTGCCTATCTCGGCACAGAGGGATGCATTGTATATGCTCAGTCCTTTTCCACAGTATCTAGTGTTATTCCAACATTTTGCAAAAGAGGAGACGTCATCATTGCCGACAAAGGGGTCAACTACTCAATTCGCAAAGGTCTTCAAGCTTCGAGGAGTCACATCAAATGGTACAATCACGGCGACATGGATGATCTCGAAGGCGTCATGAGTGCAGTTGTGAAAGAGCAAACAAAAGCGAAGCGGCTTACCCGTCGCTTCATTGTCACGGAGGGCTTGTTTGAGACCACAGGGGATGCCACCAACCTGCCGCGCCTCGTGGAGCTGAAGGAAAAGTACAAATTTCGAATTATTCTGGACGAGACCTGGTCATTCGGAGTTTTGGGCCGCACAGGACGAGGACTTACTGAAGCCCAGAATGTTGACCCACAGCAAGTCGATATGATTGTAGGATCGCTGTGCGGTCCACTCTGTGCCGGCGGAGGCTTTTGTGCCGGGGCTAAAGACGTTGTCGAGCACCAACGGATCACGTCATCGGCGTATACCTATTCTGCGGCTCTCCCAGCTATGCTTGCGATGACTGCAAGCGAGACGGTCAATCTCCTCCAGTCAAGTCCAGATATACTGCTCCAGTGTCGCGATAACATAAAGGGTATGCGGGCTCAGTTAGACCCCCGGAGCGAGTGGGTTACGTGTACGAGTAACATTGATAACCCTGTCATGCTACTTGTGCTCAAGCCGGAAGTGATAAAGGCACGAGGTCTTGGTCTTGAGGACCAAGAACGGATTCTGATGGAGTGCGCTGAGGAGGTATGATCCCCCACCCGCCGGGCTTCGTAGTTCGAATATAAAACTTGATGAACTGACAACGAGGAATTAGTCATTGGCTAACGGTGTCATGATCTCGCGTCTTAAGACACGCATGTATTCTCACGTTATGACGGCGAAAGATGGCGACTGGGTTGCTCAGCCGGCTCTGAAAGTCTGCGTAACATCTGGCCTATCGAAAAAAGATATTGAAAAGGCCGGGGTCACAATCCGACACGCCATAACAAAAGTAATGACACGAAAGAGCAGCAGCAAAGCTTTTTAATCGGCAGGGCAATCGCTTTACTATTTCCTTTGCGTTTACTCTGTACGGGTCTTCATCAGCGAAGGCTGGCGTCGGCGTGGTTACGCCTGCTACGACTTTTGTCTGCATGATGCAAAAATATGCATATAATAACTAATCAGTCAATCACATTCTCACATTCACATCTCAAAAAGAGTTGCGGTCAATCTGTAACTCAAATGGCGCGGGCGAATGTAGACAAGCAAGAATGATTTTGTTCGGCAGCTGGGCCAGCACGGGATCTAGGATGAGATACAAAAGCGTGCACTACGCGCCGCGGGACAAACGGTGTGCAACAGAGCCAGTAGTATCATTGTATGTTCGCACACAGAGCCTGTCTAAACTAAATCCGACATCGTGAACGCTTTGGAAGACGCTTGTGTCGCAATACTAGGTCAGAAAAGTACGATGGTTGTGCGGCAATTGTAATACTATGAACTTCTATGGAGCCCATAGCAGTGTTATCGCAGCGGGCCGTTTTCTTTAAGGCAGCAGCATGGAGTCTGATGTTCCTTTATGAAGTTCCTTTCGGCATAATACGCAAAGATGAGCGTGGCGTACCCTTCAAGTCGCCATGGTAGAGGCATGACAATACCTGAGTATCTTGCCACTTGCTGCAAGGTGCAGAAGACTTCACAACAGGGCTCATTGAAGATTTCCACCAAGGCTCTTACAATGTGTAGTCGCGCCAACGAATCGACGTTGAACGTAATGAAGCAAGCAACTACTAATGTGCTACCTCATAGTGACATCTCGCCGTTTGTGAAGGTCGTAAAGTCAATCGACTTACCATGTTGCTGGAGGGACTCAACCATCGCACATACCAAAAGCAGCACCAGTGCGTGCCAGGTGCATTACTCTTTGGCAAGGCAACTCGATTCCACCCAACCTATTGTGTACAATTGGGCCTACTAACCTACTAAGTTATGTGCCTTGTACCTGTTTTATGTCGGCTCTTCTGGCAATGCCTCCATATTTTTCCAGCCGCTACCTTTCATTTAGCGCGCGGAACGCCTGCCGTTGTGTCTCGGGCGCCACTTGCATTCCTCCCAACACCGGGCACTCCTGCGATCATAAGCTGCAGGTGTCTCAATGACACTGCACGACACATTCCATACATAGAAAGTCTGTTTTGTTCGTGTTGTTGATTGTTCTTCCAAAACAGCGCGATGGCATTTACCGTTTCCGGCAAGGCCTATGAAGACACAACATGGGGTGCTGGTTCATTACCTATACCTATCGTATGCGCCGGATCCTGCACTTCGAAAGAATTTCTTCTTATCCCAACCGTTATCACCTAGGATAGATCTCGCGATTTTCGCACCTTTCATTCGTTTTCATTATCGTTCTTTCTCATTCTTTCATTCATTCATTCTCTCTTCCTTGAAGGCTCATTCTCGAAGAACCTGAATTCACCTTATTGAGCCGTTGAACACTCTGCATTGCTTTGCAAACATGACGCTGGGCAAGACTATACTCTCTGCACTGGCCGCCGCGCCAATTGTTGCTGCTCATCCTGCCCGTAAGGTCTTCAAAGAAGCTATCCTTCGCGCCCGAAAGCCAAAAAAAAAAACCAAAAGGAGCTGAGAAACTAACTGCGCTCTTAGGAGCCCACGGCGTCGCGCCCCGAGCTGATGGCCCTCATGGGGAGATTATCGTATTTGATTCCATGGTTGAAGAGGTCGTCTCCATCCCGGAGATTGTGGTTTGGGATGAGGAGGACGAGCTAGTCATGACCACGACCCAGATCGTGATTCACATGCCCCTTAGCATGGCCTCTTTGTACACTGGCGGTAACATGCAAGCTCCAGCCGAACCGACGACCACCACTACCATGACTTCGTACTCAACACAGACCGTTACAGTGCCTGTGGCGACTGCTACCCCTACCAGTGTGGCCACTCCTACCAGTGTAGCCGACCCTGCTAACTCGTCCGACCTCTTCGGTGTTTCCTACGCGCCTTACCGTGCAGACCATGGGTGCAAGTCCCAGGAAGACGTTGACGATGACCTGTCAAGGATGAAGGGCGAGTATTCCACCATCCGTGTCTACGGCACAGACTGCAACCAGGTACCAATGATGTACAAGGCCGCCAAGGCCAACAACTTTAAACTTTTCCTTGGTATCTGGGAGACTTCGGCCGTCGAGGAGGAAGCGGACAAGATCATTGCTGGCGTTGATGGTGACTGGGACATGGTTGACACCATTAGTGTCGGCAATGAGCTGGTGAACAATGGAAAGGCCAGCCCAGGCCAGGTTATGGCAGCTGTCAAGAGAGCACGAACTATTTTTCGAGCCGCTGGTTACAAGGGGCCTGTTGTGACTGTGGATACTTTCGTGGCTGTCCAGGCTCATCCCGTCCTTTGCGAGGAGTCTGACTATTGCGCCATCAACGCACATGCATTTTTCGACAGCACGATTGCTGCACCACAGGCTGGGGACTGGCTCGCCAACACTGTCGAGGACGTCAAGTCAGCACTATCATACCCAATGAGGGTCGTCGTTGCCGAGACTGGCTGGCCTATTGATGGTGTAGCCAACGGCAAAGCCGTTCCCGGAATGGCAAACCAGAAGATGGCACTGGACTCTATACGTGAGACTTTTGCTTCCAACCCCGACGATGTTTACCTCTTTTCAGCTTACAACGACCTCTGGAAGGCTAAGACGATGGCGACGTTCAATGCTGACCAGTTTTGGGGGATCAATGGTGCGGTGGCCAAGTGTGACCTGTAGGCAGATTGCCGAGGACACGGTGCATGGGATAGGTTCCACCATGCAGCCTCTTACACTTTCCATCCAGAATACGGGCGCTTGGAGACCTATCATGCATACGTGAACACACGCAGGTAATTGACTTTGCAGGGCATTTAGCCATTTTCTTGTATTCAAAGTTTGAAGATCGTCGACAACGCTTTGGCAACCGCAGGGCGTTAACTATATGTGGCACCCTGCGAGACTTTGCAAAACTGATGACATCGATTTGTTATTTCGAGGCCCAACGGCGTTACTACTTGGAATGAAATGTGTTTCTTTACCTTCTACAAAATACTTTCAGCTATAAATATACTTTCAACTTCTATTGAGACTTGGTTGCAATATAGTCAGTGTCTAACCCCACGCACAATACTCAAAATTCTGCTGTGTACAGATACCGGCTTTGCTGTGAGGCTGTTGGTTGGCTTTTTGGCTGAATTCCTATCTACCCCTATTCTTTATACGTTTGAGATAAATGGAAAAAAGAAAACACAAAAAGCGGCGGGTGTATTTAGGCCTGGTATATAAACTGTACATATCGCACGAGATGAACAAAACTGGGCAAAATCATACTAAGTGTATTGATTGGCCCTTTTTTCAGCCATAGAAGAGATTGGCGTTTAATTTGTTAGTAAGATTACTAATCTATTATAAGTACGCCGCACAAAGGTCGTCTAAAAAATTGTCAAGTTCAATGATATGAAATCGATCCCCCCATTGTGAAACCCAGTCTTTATTTGCCCATGCGGACGACAAACTCGCGCTCCAAGACACAAGCTCAACATTCCAGCCCATCCGCAACGCACGGTCTACGTACATGAAGAAGCCGTCTGAATATTGCGCTGGTTTTGCGTCTCCAGTAGCCAGAACAATAATGCCCTGTTGCTGAAAGTACTCCATGACAGCCTCGGCCATACGCGTCTGTAGCGTTTCGTCAACCAAATCTTCGACATATCGCGAGCCAGCTGATAAAAAACCATGAACAGGCGAGCTACGCCTTGGCAGTATGTGGCCCGTCTCATCAACACGTCGTCTTGCCCTCAGGTCGACCCGATATCCAAGTTCTCGCAACTCTTCGACGTATTTCGGCGCAGGTCGCCCAGGGGCAGTCGAACATCCCACGCTGAGACACCTGACACGACGGGCGCGTATGAGAACCTCGGACAGAAACTGAAGATTGAGTCGTGGAGGAGGTGAAAATCGCACGCTATCAGCCAGGTTATATTTTGTCCTTAAAGCTTTGTGAAAGCTAATATCAATATTGGACATGTCCAAGAAAACATGAAGGCCATGATGTGCGTTGGATGGATATTGTTTTGAAACTAGACCGTCCATGGCACAGTGATTCACTAATTTCAGCGTGAGGGATTCGTGCGCGTCCTCAACGGTTCGTAGTTTGCCATAAATGGGAAAAATGAGCCCATTCTTGGTTAGCTGGTACGAAAGTATTTGCCGCAGTGTTTGGCTTTTTGTAGTGATTCTTCGGCGCCGCCTCTCTCTTGGGCTAGCATTGGCTTCTAACTCTCCCTCTTCAGAAGATTCGGGATGAGGTTTGTCTTCTGGGACTGTTGCTGGCGAAGTATAGGTTGGCGCCGGGACGCGATCCTGGGGAAGCACAGTCTCCATCACAGGTGACCCGGAATGAGATAATGGCAGTGAGTTTAAATCATCTGCAGCCAAGTTATGCGCTATATATATTTGAGAGTCCTGATTGTGTCCAACAAGAGTGCTTCCAGGAGCTTTGGCCCTTTGCTTGGCAGATGAGCTGAATTGCCTATGCTTGTCAACTATACGTAGCTGATCCACCACTTTGGAGAGGTCACCAAGCTTGGAACCGCCATCGGATGGCCATAAATGGCTTAGAAAGTAGTGAGGCGGGTTAAAGCCCGTTGTAGTTGCATATAGACTTGTGAAGTCGCCTAGCTTCGGAAGAGGCGGGTCGCGCGATGCTTCCGGACGTGCTCCTGTCTTCGCCCCTGAATCACTTGGTCGGTCAAGTAGACAATTATGTGGTAGAGTATGTGTATGTCCATTCATGATGCGAAGTATCATGACATGCCGATTTGACGTCAATAATGTCTAGATTCCATTGACGTATAGGTATCCTGAGTGACTCTCCAGAGCGCGGCGAGCCTTTTTCGCGAATATCTTAGATATAGAAATAAAGCAAGGGCAAACAGAAGTGAGTAAGAAGGGCGCCGCAAGATCCTATTGTGCAAAACCTAGCATACGGGTTATGCGTCAAGAGAACTGGAGATTTGACTCCGCAACGGAGAAAGTAAATAACGTCTTTTTGGTGAAATCCGTGGCAGTCAACGAAACGAAAGAATAGTCTGGACATGAAGGATGATGCGTACACTGGGCAGCACAGAAGATCCAGTGGCGGCGTGAGTCAATTGTGGGTACAGCAAGGAACGAATGTCGCTTTCTGTACCTAAACCTGTGGTGCGATAACAATCACTGTACTGATTGCGAGAGGCCTATAAGTTGGATCAAAACTTGCAAAACAAGCCTGTTTTATAGGCTGTTCGGCTTGTCCATGCGCCAAGTGTCATTGGGGCGTTCTGAGCTACGGTCATAGTTTCACGCCCATACCTTGACATCATTGCTATCCAGCATCTGAAGTGAGCCAGACGATTGACTGTCCATGGTGTCGAGAGCAATGTTAGAACATAAGTACACGTATGCATTTTAATACGTAAATAAGCTGGGTACTTTTCCAGTAATTGAGCTTTCCTTTTAAGAAAAAATTAACTGCCTGTCGTAACTCCCGACGTTGATCACCGACGACCGTCGCCGCTCAGTCTGACTGAATCGATGCTAGGTCGAACCGAACTGCTTGAGCTGCGTCGACGACGGGCTCTTTGCTCACCCGGATCACCGGGATTCAATCCAGTTGACTTTGCAAACATGTTGAGGACATCGGTGAGAGAAACGACACCAGTAAGCTTTCCAGAGAGACGGGCGCCGGCCATGGCAGAGGCAGGAACTGTTGGCGTCGACACGGGAGACGGTGGTGCGCCCCCCCCGGCAGATGATCCAGAAGCAAGCGATTGGGGCCCCATCAACGGCGTCGCTGGTGCTGAGGGTGATGGGGAAGCAGACTCGACCACCCACATGCGATGAGATCTGGTAGCTACTAGTTTCGCTACTGTATGTGCCAATGTCGAGTATGGGTTCACATAAAAAACCGGAAATGCATCTTTCCCTTTTTCAACGCCCCTTTCGTTTAATATGACTGAAATGAAGTGCATACACGAGGCGCTAAGGAGAGGTGCGCTTGATGTGCTTGTGAGGTGCCGAACATCCTTTGTCGATATATTTCCGATGACATTTTGCCCATTATCGACCACTGCAACGCTGGTTAGGCCCTCCTCATTCATGAGCGTTAGGGCATCTGATAGCGGCGAATCAGAGCTGCATTTATTGATCAGCACCGTTGTAATTGGTTAGAAAAGCAAGTCACGGAACTTACTTGACAGAGATCGCATGATGCATCCCAATGCCAAGATCTCGTAGCAAAACTGGATAAAGTTTGTCTATGGTCGGGAAATTAACGCCCTCGTTCCAGAAGAAATCAGCCACCCGCAGCTGGCTCAGGACACCCTTAGCTTGACCATCCGAGTCAGTAACAATAACTCGATGTATACCGCTACCGAGGACTTCAATTGCTTGAGACAGAAAGCGCCCAGTTTCGATCTGTATGAGAGCCTCGCCGCTGAAGGCGGGCTGCGCTTCGCGAAGTGATATTTTCATTCCCTGTTGGGCTTTCAACATGATTTCGTTGAAGAGGGCAAATTGCTGGCCTTCTGGTTTTGCTAAGCCAACAACGATGAGGAGATAGGTGTTTAGATCGCTGTAATCGAAACAAGAGAGGGCAGTGTCGGATGCCGCATGTTCTCTGACCAGGACAACGTTCGTGGGACTTTTGAGGAGGAGCTGTACAATGTGTCAGCAACATTGAATCGTTTTTCGTTTAAGCGCTTCCTACGTGTTATGCCACGTATACGAAAGTACATACTACAGTAGCCTCCTCCACGCTGGAATCCAGCTCAATCCAGCGGATGTCATCTTGGGAGACGAGCTCGCCAGCGGTTATGTCCCGCCAATCTTTGCCGGCAAACTTGGGGTTGGCTTGCCTATTGGTTGGAGGGTGGTTCATGAGATCTTGGACGGCGGCTTGAGTAAAAGATGGGTGACGGTGGCGGGGCGAGGAGGGACCATTGCGAAGGTTGTCAGCAAAGCTCTGGCGATGAGATGAAACGTTTATGTTGGACGCTGATGGTGATCGCTGTGGTGGCGGGTGTTGCTTGGGCGTTGATGAGACGCTAGCTGAAGCTGTTGGTTCTGTTGAATATGAGACACGCTTCTCAGCAGCATCTCGCCCGTTTGAATTGGGCGAATGTGAAGAATCCATCGAGGAATCGATGATGTCGCGGATGTTGCGTGCTGGGCGAGATCGAGAGCTACTAGCCAGCGTGATACATACACAGGTAAATAGCGGGGGCGGGGGTTGACTGTGAACGTCCACGGCACTTTGTTTGCTGTAACTAATCGCCTTAGGGTACCGTCTCTGCAGGAACCCTCCCACTGATACCGAGTACCCTTTCTATCTTCTGTACCTTTACCTTACCTTTGTACCTACCTACCTTAGGTACCTGCCTGTTTGCGGAGCGAGCCCACGCGCCGCGACTCAGCTCCGATTCAGTACTACTACTAGGTAGGTAGGTACCTACTAATGTATGGGTACTCTCTACCTGTCGACTTTTAAGTTGACGTTTCACAGTACAGCAATATCTATCGTAGCTGTACTCGTAATGGCGGTAGTGTGCGTCCGACGCATCAAGTTAGCGCGTCCGTCTGCTTGAGTGGGAGAAGTATCAGCCAGACGGGGAAAGCTGATCGTCGCCCTTTGACGCTACTAGCCTTTCCGATTTGCCACCACCCACTGGTGGGGGTCTCATGACGCTATTTCGCTGAGATGGCACCAGGCGGTCGGGATGAACCGTGCTGGTTTGGCTGCTGTATGCCAATGGAAGGAAACCATATCTGTTGAGCTTGGGCCGCGAGGGACAAAGAGAATTTGCAAGTCGCGTTTATCGCTCAACCCTTGAGAATATGGACTCTTTGTTTTGGTGGCATCTCCACCTACATACTCTCCAAGTTCGCTGTGTTGTCTCTATCTACGCGTATCTCCCTTACCTATGTAGGGTACTGATATTAGGTGCTGCCTATTTAGCTATTAGGTTGTGTCCTACAATACATTGGTCTACATCTAGGTAGCTGTAGCATCTCATGTTGTAGGATGGCTGGAATTCAGGCGATGCAAAACTCCTCTTCTGCAGACTCAATGTAGATGAGAGGCCGGGAAGCCTCGAGGAGAGCTTGGCACGGGACTGAGCAAAATGCAACTTTCTTGACACACAAGACTGAAATGTTTTAGTATGCGTGGGTAGGGAGTCGGGCGCGCCGCCAACATCATTGGCAATCCCTACACCTAGAGCATCTGTATTTTGGCGAGATGTGCCCTGTACACGAGGAAGAGCGTCACGGTCCCAAGCCTTCTTCAAACGCGAGCCTAAAGCATTCTGCTGCCCAGTAATAGAGGTCCCTGCCTCCGCACAAGCACACATTCACCAGCGCACGCCAGCCTGGGATATCCCTAGCTTATTAGGTGCCAGCACACTCTGTAAATGCCTTTGTGACTAGACCCAATGGCTTTGTTTCTCTGCCCCAAATAGCAAACGCAGCCAATGCTCAACAAGGGGACGCCTTGGCGGAAAAAGCTATATAATTTCAAAGCAAGGCCGTCGCCCTGACACACTGTCAATTTTGCCATTCAATAGTCATTCTGACCTCGCGGGCTGAGCAATTTCCAGCGTTGCTGTCAGTCGACCTAGCGGGTGGGGAATACTTTTTTTTCTGCCGACGCGCTGGCAAACGCCCATTAAAAAATATTGACAATTTCCTCCCCTCTTCCCCTCTATCCACCAACCCCTCGCGGTCTGCGCGCGCGTCGACATCTCCTAGACTGCTCGCTAGATCTCAGCTAATTTCCCAACCGAACACCACCTCTCGCCAATACAACACTCGACTGTAGCAAAATATAACTCAGCTTCACGACCAGAGCCGTGACCTCTGCGCAAAGGAACCGAAGTCGCCAGTCCTCGCTCAGCAAAGGAGTGCATTCTGCAAGGTGAAGGGCGGACGGCTGCCGACTCCATCCTATTGTCCAACCGCAAACGATCGACGGCTTACTTTTTGTCGCTGACAGCAAGCCGCTGATAGTTTTCTGCGTCCTCCCTTTTGTGTTTTCTTTTTGATACAATCCCCAAGCACTCCAGCCATGTCTGTACTCTCATCAGACATTCACGCAGAGCTCACCCAGCTCCTGCAGGGTCTGCAGTCCGCCGACAACTCCGTACGGTCCAGGGCCGAAGAACATCTGCAGAACAACTGGACCGCTACCCGCCCAGAGATCCTACTGATGGGACTCGCAGAACAAGTTCAGGCGGGCAGTGAGGACAAGGTATGTGCTCGAAGCTTTTCCGCTCCTTGATAACCCTTACGGGTCGCCTGGGTTAGATAGACGGCTAACGTGTTACAGACTCGTTCATTCGCAGCGATTCTCTTCCGACGTGTCGCCACAAAGACACGAAAACTAGAGTCTGGCCAGAGCGTAGACTTGTTCTTGTCCATTGCCAGAGACCAGGCTGCAGTAATTCGCCAGAAGCTCTTGGAGTCTCTCGGAACCGAGCACGACCGCGCCGTCCGGAACAAGATTGGCGATGCTGTTGCAGAAGTGGCGCGACAGTACTCAGAGACTGGTATATACCGCCCCCTAGACGACTCGGGCTGATCTTGGCATACTAACGGCAACTGTAGATGAGCGCTGGACCGAACTGCTCCAGGCACTATTCCAACTTGCTCAAGCTGAAGAAGCAGACAAGCGCGAGACTGCTTACCGTATTTTCGCTACAACTCCTGGCATTATCGGCAAGGAGCAAGAGGAAGCTGTCATTCTTGCTTTCCAGAAAGGCTTTAAAGATGACGCCGTTAAGGTTAGCACTTCTACGCCGGGCAGGGAAATTTCACTATTGACGTGTCATTCTAGGTGCGGCTCTCTGCCATGGATGCATTCGCATCCTTTTTCAGGTCCATCTCGAAGAAGAATCAGAACAAATTTTACCCTTTGATACCCGATGTGCTCAACATTTTGCCACCCATTAAGGACTCTCAAGAATCGGATGACCTGAGTAAGGCTCTGACGGCCCTCATTGATCTAGCAGAGACCGCGCCAAAAATGTTCAAGCATCTCTTCCAAAATCTGGTGCAGTTTAGTGTCTCCGTCATTCAGGACAAAGAGCTAGACAACCTTTGCAGACAGAATGCGCTGGAGCTTATGGCAACCTTCGCCGACTACGCCCCGTCCATGTGCCGAAAAGACCCTTCATACACCTCGGACATGATCACACAGTGCTTAAGCTTGATGACTGAGATAGGCGAAGATGACGACGATGCTGCCGAATGGCTGGCATCTGACGATGTAAGTATTGTGCATTCCCGCTCCTGAATAGAACGTGGCTAATATCTCACGTTTTCTGCAGCTTGACCAAGACGAATACGATCAGAACCATGTGGCCGGAGAGCAGACAATGGACCGACTTGCGAACAAGCTCGGAGGTCAAACTATTTTGGCACCCACTTTCAACTGGCTTCCTCGCATGATGCAGTCAGGCTGGAAAGATAAGCATGCAGCCCTGATGGCCGTCTCAGCCATTTCCGAGGGCTGTCGCGACCTGATGATTGGCGAGCTGGGTCAGGTCCTCGACCTTGTCATACCGGCACTACAGGATCCGCATGCCCGCGTTCGATGGGCTGGCTGCAACGCACTTGGACAGATGAGCACGGATTTTGCGCCAAAAATGCAAACCGACTTTTATGATCGCGTTCTCAAGGCTATCATCCCAGTTTTGGAATCGCCCGAGCCCAGGGTGAAATCTCATGGAGCTGCTGCCTTGGTCAACTTCTGCGAAGAGGCTGAGAAATCCGTTTTGGAGCCCTATCTAGACGATCTCCTTTCTCACCTATTCCACCTGCTGCAAAGCGATATGCGTTACGTGCAAGAACAAGCTCTTTCCACGATTGCAACAATCGCGGACGCTGCCGAGGCAGCATTCTCAAAGTACTACGATACTTTGATGCCGCTCTTGGTCAACGTCTTGCAGAACCAGAGCGAAAAGGAATACAGACTGCTACGTGCCAAAGCTATGGAATGTGCCACTCTAATTGCAATTGCCGTGGGCAAGGAGCGTCTCGGCCAAGATGCGATGACACTTGTGACATTGCTTGCCAATATCCAATCGAGTATCACAGACGCCGATGACCCGCAGGCTCAGTACCTGATGCACTGCTGGGGACGCATGTGTCGTGTTATCGGGTCCGAATTCATACCGTTTATGGACAACGTCATGCCACCACTACTTGAGCTGGCCATGGCCAAGGCCGACATCCAGCTTCTCGACGATGATGACCAAGCCGAGCAAATGCAGGCAGAGGAGGGCTGGGAGTTTGTACCTCTTAAAGGCAAGGTGATTGGTATTCGTACCAGTACTATGGAAGACAAACACATGGCAATTGAGCTCCTTGTCGTCTATGCGCAAGTTCTTGAAGGAGCTTTTGCACCGTATGTTGCAAACATCATGGAGAAGATCGCCCTACCTGGCCTGGCTTTCTTTTTCCATGACCCAGTCAGGTGCATGTCCGCGAAGCTTGTTCCTCAGCTTCTCAGCTGCTACAAGAAGGCGTATGGCTGTCCTTCCAATGAACTTGCAGGACTCTGGGCTGCAACTGCAGAGAAACTCATTGAAGTCCTTGTTGCTGAACCGGCAATCGACGCACTGGCTGAGATGTATCAGTGTTTCTACGAGTCTGTCGAAGTTGTCGGCAAAGATTGTCTCAGCGCAGACCACATGAACAAGTTTATTGACGCTGTGCACTCCACCATTTCTGATTACAAGGAACGTGTCGCTCATCGCGCCGAGGAGAGAGAAGGCGCAACTGCTGATGACGTAGAAGATGAAGCTGAAGAGACCCGAATGGCAATTGAGGATGACCAAACCCTTTTGTCAGACATGAACAAGGCATTTCACTCGGTTTTCAAAAATCATGGCGCCAGCTTCCTTCCGGCATGGGAGAAGCTCATGTCTACGTATGAAGGCTTCCTTACTTCGCCGGACCCCACGCAGCGCCAATGGGGTATCTGCATAATGGACGATGTGCTGGAATACTGCGGCCCAGAGAGCATCCGATATGCAAATTACATTACCCAGCCCCTTATTGATGGCTGTCAAAGCCCGTCAGCAGCTGTTCGGCAAGCCGCAGCGTACGGTGTAGGTGTCGCTGCGCACCGAGGCGGAGAAGCCTGGTCGCAGTTCCTTGGCGGTTCCCTGCCCTTCTTGTTCCAGGTTACACAAGTACCAGACGCGCGAAATGAAGACAACGTCTATGCTACGGAGAATGCTTGTGCCTCGATAGCCAAGATTTTGCATTACAATGCGAGCACTGTTGGTGATGTTCAGGCTGTGATTACGCAATGGATTGATACGCTTCCTGTCGCCAATGACGAGGAAGCTGCCCCATACGCTTATGCATATCTCGCTGAATTGATTGACCAGTATGTATACACGATGGTTCGAGCAGGCAATAATAAAACTGACCACATTCACAGAGGTAATCCCATTGTAATGGGTCAAGCAAGCAAGCTGTTTGTGTTTATCGCACAGGCTCTCGAAGCCGACACTTTGAGGGGCCAGACTGCCAGCCGAGTCGTAGCGGCGACCAAGACGATGCTTTCCGCGTCCAATGTTGACCCGACGCCACTGTTGCAGCAATTCTCACAGGATTCACAACGCACCATCATGGCCTTCTTCAGCTAAAGCAAAACACATTCCCATTGGCATTTATAGATTCACTAGTTTCGGCAAACTGTCGGATAATGAGGTGTGATGTTTGCGTTAGTATGAGGAGCAAAACTTGGTTGTTTGCGTAAAGCGGCACGACAGCCCCAAGCTACCGTGCCATGGTTTCAATGAAATATTTCGATTTAAATAAATAGTTGACGAGCGGATAGATGTGGCACTTTGAAATGTCACGAAGGGTAGGGAGATGGGCCATTTCTTCGATAGTTTAGCTTGTTAAGTTGGGGCAGTTATGCTGCGTTGTCCAAAGACTTCGTCTGTTTATTAGCATGCGATTTATTTGACAGTAACTAGTTGGTTGAGCAAAAAGTCAATCCTTCTTGTTTCTTGTCAGAGGGCACATAGGAGACAAATAACATATTCCTCGCTCTACGAATGACATGGCTTTGCGGCTCACCACAGCTTGTGATATAAGTAGGCCATTTTTGAAGACTGAGAACTGCGGTAGGCGAAGATGGCGCTTGACCTTTCTACGTCGTATATTACCAGGATGGGCGCTGTTTTAGACGAACCAAAAGGTTGCTTTGTGGTGGAAGTATGCGTATGGCCGTCGCTGGCATCTGGAAAGCATGTATCTGCCAGCAGTTAATGACCGCGTAATAACAAGTGCTCCTAAATCTGCAACATTTGGCCTCCCAATTTAAGAGCCTGTGAAGAGCCTGTTGCCCCGCATTTTGACCGCTTGAAATGGTAATGGGGCAGGTATTCATAAGTACTCTGATACTTACTATCTATACTGATTGCGCTGTGTGTGGGATGCGTTCCGGTAGCCACTGTTACCTACCTAGTAAGGTACCTACCTAGTAAGCAGTACCTACTTAAGTGTGCGCCAAGTACACAGTACACGCGCCTTACTTTCTCAGTACTCCGTAGGTAATCACCGTCGCACCAATTGCTTTCACGCGCCCATCACCACATCAGCGCCTCATCCCTAGTTTTGCCGCTCGGCCATACGCGCACGACAGCTTTACACGATCCTCAACCCCGTGAAAGGCGGACGAAGGACTCTCGACGTCTTATATACGGACAGCGATAGCGATCAGAATATTCGCCTTTGACGTTGGCGACCTGCGACGGTCCAGTGGCGTAGCGACGAAGGTGACGCCCTGCTGCAGCAATCTTGTCGCCGAAGCAGCTGCCACCGTTTTCTGCAAGCCGACGATCAAGATACCGAACAACTCGCTGGCCGCACCGTAAATACAGCTGAAGGTCAAACTTTCGATTTAGGTAGATGGGCAGCAAAGCATTGAGCCCTTTTATGCCTTTGTCCTCGTATAGCGACCTGGCCGACACTACGAGACGAAGTTATCACGATATTACCCAAGTCTGGGCTGTCTGGTTCGCAGAAATCACGTACGCCAGTCATATGCTTGCATTATGGATGGTTATACACAGAACCAGTTGTCCCCGCAGGATCAGCAGGAACAGCAACAACAACACTACCCGTACGGCCAACAGCCTGGCAGCATCTCCGGGCCAAACTCGGGACAAATTAACCAGCAGTCCATGACACCATCTTTCTCACATGGGATTATGCAAGGCATGACAATGAATGCCCCTCAGAACACTGGTGAAATGTCTATGGAGGACCAAGAAATGCTCCAACGACGGAAAAGCACGCCACTCGGTAGCACAACGCAAGTAGCTGCAGATCAAGGTCCAAGACGAATGTCGTTCGTCGGCGACCATAATGCTATGGCATACAATGCTGCGAATCAAAACACCGCTTTCCTAGGTTTCCACCCTTTTCCCGTTCTCGATACAACAAACCTGGCCCATTCGAACAAAATGGGCGTTAACTCGGGCATGAACGATTCGTCTTCTTGGGTGCCTGATGTAATGGCAACTATTGCGGCTAATCAGTACCCCAACATGGATATGCGAGGAATATTTAATTCGACGGACGCCTCAGGCTCAATGGGTGGGCAAATGTTACAGGATCAGGCAGGACATGCCTCCTCTGACTACTCTATGAATGCGCAAGACGGTTCATACAATCCGACGACCGCATCCATGACACAAGGCTCGTTTAACACATTTTCAAGCCCGGGAGAGGAAATGTCGAGGACGCACACGTCCCAATATGGCCAACTAGATGCTTCTGGACAAAACACGACGCCATCTGCATCTAGCATAGAAAGAAACTCTAGCGTCGATACAAATGTGCCAAGCCTCTCTCAACATGTCTCCTCGGCAGGGTCCGCCGCCTCACCCCAAAAGGGCAAATCGTCTACGAGCTTCACACAGACAAGTTCCACCTCATCAGCAACAACGCCAAATACCTCGGTCACACCAAGGGATCTACGTGACAAGTCCATCTATTCAAAGAGTGGCTTTGACATGCTCAAGGCTCTATGGTTGGTAGCATCGAGAAAGGACCCAAAAATCCATCTAGGCGCTGTTGATATGTCATGCGCCTTTGTCGTTTGTGACGTTACTATGAACGATTGTCCGATTATCTATGTCTCGGACAACTTTCAGAACCTGACTGGGTATAGTCGTCACGAAATTGTTGGCCAGAACTGCCGCTTTTTGCAAGCACCGGATGGGAAAATTGAAGCTGGGGCTAAGCGGGAATTTGTTGATAATGATGCAGTGTATAACCTGAAAAAGATGATCCACGAACGGCAAGAGGTTCAGCAGAGCTTGATCAACTATCGAAAAGGGGGCAAGCCGTTCCTAAACTTGCTGACAATGATTCCCATCCCTTGGGACACCGATGAAATAAGATACTTCATTGGCTTTCAAATCGACCTTGTCGAATGCCCAGACGCAATAGCTGGTTCTGAATTCGGAGGCGTTGCAGTCAACTATAAGCATAGCGACATTGGCCAATATATTTGGACGCCACCAAATTCCACTTTCTGGGAGAGTGATAATGGCCAGACGCTTGGTGTGGACGATGTGTCGACCCTTCTTCAACAAGCCAATGCCAAAGGAATAGCCTCTGATTGGCACAAGCAGACCTGGGACAAGATGTTGCTTGAGAACTGTGACGATTTTATCCACGTCTTGTCTCTGAAAGGTCTCTTTTTATATCTTTCCCCCGCCTGCAAACGCATACTTGAGTATGACTGCGCTGAACTGGTTGGAAACTCGCTCTCCTCTATTTGTCATCCTTCCGACATTGTCCCAGTCACTCGAGAGCTCAAAGATGCGACTTCTGGCACTCAAGTCAACTTTGTTTTTCGGATCCGCCGAAAAGAGAGCGGCTATACGTGGTTTGAAAGCCACGGATCACTATATGTTGAGCAAGGAAAAGGCCGCAAGTGTATTATCCTAGTTGGGAGAAAAAGGTCGGTTTTCACACTCAGCCGACGCAACTTGGAGGCCCACGGTGGGATTGGCGACAGCGAATTGTGGACAAAGTTATCCACATCGGGCACTTTTCTTTATGTTTCGTCAAATGTTCGATCTCTACTCGACTTGCAACCTGAATCACTAGTTGCAACCAGCATACAAGATTTGATGCGCAAGGATTCTAGGCCTGAGTTTGGTCGCGCTATGGAAAAAGCCAGAAGAGGAAAAATTGTTACGTGCAAGCACGAAGTTCTTAACCGCCGAGGTCAAGGGCTGCAAGCACAAACAACGCTTTATCCCGGCGATTCCTCAGAAGGACACAAGCCTTCTTTCCTCTTGGCACAAACAAAGCTTCTAAAAGCTTCATCACGCGCCCTCGCACCTGCAAACTCCACAGCATCGTCCGTTTCTGGTGCACAGCCTCAAGGCCAGTTGTCGCAGCCTGCTGGAGGCGGCTTGCCAAGAGGTAGTCACGATGCAGCCCTAGCATCGGATGACAATATTTTTGATGAGCTAAGGACAACAAAGTGCTCAAGCTGGCAATTCGAGCTCAGGCAAATGGAAAAGGTGAACAGAATCCTTGCTGAGGAATTAGGTGGCCTACTGTCCAGCAAGAAGAAGAGAAAGAGGAGAAAAGGTGTTGGGAATATCGCCCGTGATTGCGCCAATTGCCATACAAGGAACACGCCAGAATGGCGACGAGGCCCAAGCGGTCAACGAGACTTGTGTAACAGCTGCGGACTACGTTGGGCAAAACAGGTAAGTTGCCTTTCACACAATTATGTGTATTGTACATTGGATTCGCTAATATCCTCATAGATGGGTCGAGTCTCGCCGCGCAACTCGTCTCGAGGAGGGAACAACGGAGATTCGTTGAGTAAAAGGTCTGCGTCTCCAATCCATTCATCGCCGCTCCACAAAGAATTATCCGCCGACACACCACCATCTCTATCCGCCAGCCTCGATGGCGCCTCTTCCGCTGTGAACCTCCCTCCCTCTATCCAGGATAACTCTAACGTTGCATCTTCAACACGTGGAGCTCCGTCAGTGACTGGCCAGAAACCGCATACAAATATGCCGCCTCCTAGCCAACCCTCACTTGAAGGTCGTACTGCAAGTTCTGCCATGGCTTCAATAGAAGAAGAATTTGAAGCAAATCAACCTTGATTGAAAAGACCCGAGCAATCTATGTTTGCTTTCCATCTGCCATCTCAAGCATACTTTGCAGCACGCCGCCGGTATTGAACTCTGCAGTGTCGCTGGCCAAACGAAAGGAAGCCATGCCTGCTATTAATATAGCTTGAATGGGGTTGCACATATATACGACGTATTTTCATTTTCTTGTTTGGCAACCACCTTCATTACAACGTATATTTTATTTCTCTTCTTTGGCACCTTTTTTCTTCTTTTTATCTAGTTTAAAATTTCGGAAGGGCGTTTCTGCCCTGATCTAAGGGACACATATACACGAGATGATACCACGTATACGAGGCGTTGTTTGTTTTGGGAGACTTCCTCACGATTTTCTTGTACATTTAAACATTGTTGCTACATAGCCACTCTGATTTCCTGGAGACTTGATTGTGCGTTTGAGATGGAGATAAATGTAGAGACACAAAGTTGCAATTTTGCGCATGACGTCCTTGAGTTGGAAGGGTTCAGTGTGCGAAACTAATTGTGTTACTTGAAACACTAAACCAAAGGAAACCACGCATGTGAAGTCAAACAATCCAGTCGACAGAAGCGAGACACTGGAAAGTGCTGCCTAGCTTTGTTTGTTTCTTGATATTTAACATCCAGTTCAATTATTGGCGATTGAGCGAATGGACGACTGATGTGGTCACGTAATAGCACCATGATGCTCAATCGTGCGTTTTGTTCGATCTAATCTGAAACAAAAAGTTTTTCATATTTCCTTCTTCTTTCACTAAATAACAGTAGGGTAAGGAATCGGAAAAATTCCCAACATACGTGAAAGAAGCAGAACGGCAATAAAGTGTTTCTAAGGGATCCAAATGTGTAGTTTTGTAGAAAAATGGCCCCCTTTAAAAAAACATTACTCTATAGTTCATCTTTTGTACGGGCTTCTTCGTCCAGACGGCGGCTCTTTGAATTCTTTCCGTTTTCTTCCGCCACCGGGAAGGCTTGCTCTGTCTCTTCGGCCGTGTCAGCGTCTGCGGACTTGACTCTCCGAGCGAGCGCGGCGATTTCATCATCGTATACGGTCCACTCTGGCACTTGTCTGCGGGCGCGGTCCAGCTTGGGTTCTTTCGTCTGAGGGTTGTTGCACAAGTCAATGGTGCGCGCGTTTGCTTGGCTTTCGTCACTGCACCATGTTTCGCACCAAAGCCACTCTTGTGGTAGGCTATGGATGGGAATCTGGAACTGCATGTGGTTAGGAAGATCCTGATCCAGATTCGACAGACTGTTTGGGTCTGCAGACAATGCATGATATTGCTGCCGGAGGCGATCACCAGCTGCGATCTCGCGGAAGCGGCCAAGATCAACTACGTAGAGCGCGGAGATATGATACGGCAGCCCACGAAGGTAGTTTGCCCAGTACCCTTGCTTCCAGAATCGGAAACCTTCCATTTCGGTTCGAGAATCACACATTGGTGTAAACCCGTAAGGTGCCCCTTCCAAATCGTGATGGACCAGATCCATCATGTCTGTTCTCACAATCTGGTCTGCATCGACAAATATGACCTTCTCGAGAGACAAGGGGAAGAGCACATCTAAGAAAAGGATCTTATACCCCCAAATTTCTCGCTGTTTCTCTTTTTGCTTTCGCAGCCAATGAGGCCACTTATAGGTCACCATCTCGTACTTGAATCCATATTCCTCAGCTAGGTGGGGAATAAACTGCTTAAATGAAGGAGACAGAAATTGCTCAATGAACCAGAACTTGACAGTGCTCTTTGTATGGCGCATGACTGAAACCATCATAATATTGAGCATACGTTCGTATAAATGCCCACTGGCAACCGAGAATATGTTAATTTCAGCATGTTCTTGCGCGGAAACAGACTTTTTACCAAAAGCACTGCCGAGGAGGTCCTCTGCAAGTTTGAATCCTTTCGAAACAATATTGGACGAGTCGCCAAAGTCTTCCAGAACATCTGCCTTCTCCTGGCCCGGGTTTCTTTTGAGGCGTGGATATAATGTGGTGCCCTGGAAGTCGATTAACGCGAGAGTAGTGCCTTCATCGCCGGGGACCGCATCCCACCCTTGAGTGCCGACGCTTTCAATTTTGTATATGTCGGCGGACCGTCCTTCCTTCAAACGAATGTTATAGTACCCAGGGTTGGCCCTGAACTGGAAAAAGCCGAGGTTTGCCATAACTATAGTGTCCGTCAAATGCGGTTCTTTCTCCGTCCCAAGTACTAGCTGGGCACCTCGGGGGGGAGATGATCTGGTGCCCTCTCTTGAGTGCCCTTGAATGAGAATATGTTCGAGCTCGTACGTAACGTCAACGTCGGAATTCACCAATGAGAGTTTGACATTGTCAAGGTCGTGGACCGATTCTTTGGATGCCACAAGCCACGCTGGAGGCACATCTGTGCCAGCTGTAAGGAGTGCCTCGGAAGGAAGTCCTTTAAAGGTGGCCTGGAGACGCCTTACGCGCCCTGTTTCATCAAACGTCGGCTTTGGGTCCATAACGTAACGGAAAAAGCGTTTGACGGGGAGCTCTTCCATCTTTTCCTTTGGATTCAAGAACAGCTTCAGATAAACTCCATTCAGCTCAGAGAGTACTTTCAGAATAGGAACCCATCTTTGTGCCTGCTCACTAAGAGGGTTCACCAGAGCAACGAGATGAATACTCGCACTTTCTGGATCGCCTATGTCAATAGCAGTTTGCGTGAGGTTCCACTTATCATAAATAGTAGAGCGAATGGACGACGCAGACTCGAATATACCCTCTGGCAAGTCGGACATGCTGGAAAGTGCAGCAATAGATGTTAAACGCGCCGCTGACTTTGCGTCAGATACTCGATCCGACAACCCAAGCTGCTCCAGCGCCGCGTAAACTGGAAGAATTCGGCTCGTTTGTTCCACCTCGAGAAGAAGTTGAAAGTCATCCAAGTAGAAAGGCTCATTGGCAGCAATCGGCCCGATCAGACGGCCATTGAGCATTATCATTTGCGTCCCTGGCTGTACTTTGCTATATTTGCGGAAATGTTTAACGGAAGCCTTGTAACCATCAGATGTGAAGCTACTTGCACCCTGAATGATTTTCTCTGATATCTCGGCGCCAGCGATATCAAGTAGAGTGGCTTTATGGCTTTGGAGCCACTGATCAACTTCTCCACCCTGAATGTCAGTTGTAGGGTTATGAATGAGCTCCAATCGGATTCCTGGATTTCTTTGTCGAAATTTGAGCGCGAAGAGCAACATATCTTGCCCAGACCCCGAAGCCAAATCCGCGACTAGCGTCATTACAGCCCAACTCTCCTTTGTTGAGTTGGACGCGGAGTCCACTGTAGGCACCATATCAAACAGCCTTTCATGGTCATGATACAGCTTATTAACGTCCAGAATCCTCAAAGAGTGATTTTCATCAACAGCAATATAGGTATTGCGCCGAGGCAAGGCATTTTCGAGGAAAATACTGGGGATCCAAGTATCATCATCGACTATTCCGTGAAATATACCCTTCTGTACAGTTTGAAGATCTTCTGTGATCTTCATTCCCATCGTTTGAAGCCAGTTCGAATCGAGAGGAACTGCAGCTCCATTCACCAAAATCGATCGAGGGTCAACCTCAGCTTTCAACCTTGTGGTCCAACGCGAAGCTAGTTCCGTCTGTTCTTGATAGGACACAGACTCTTGAATGTCGGAAAAGCCTAGCTCACCACCTGAGGGTGTAGCTTCAATGCTTTTAATTGCCTGCTCATATAGTTCCCCAGCTGGGATCGATCCCATTTGCTTCGCCAGCAGTTCGATATAACTTCGAAGCCCTTCAGTGCCGTAAGACTCTATAAGATGGTAAATTACTTTGGCCTGCCCCAAAGACTTAGAAGATGATGTCAGTGGAATAACTCCAAACCGAATGGGAAAACCACGATCGACGAGGGCAAAGAGGCGTGCCAGGAATTGTAGATCATCATAGTCGGAGAAATCAACAGCCGCGACCGTGTGAAACAGGTTCTTCGCAATAGGTGGCATTTGCCCAGGAAATGAACGCTGAAGTAGCTGCATGCTAGTTAGCTTTGAGTGTGCCTTGTCCTTTGTAGCTATTAAAGACGTACAGATGCAACTGTCCTCGGGTATTCATGATATCGAGAATCTGACTCTAGGTCGTTAAGCCAAATGATGACCCTACCGTCTTCGTTACGGTCCGTCCAATCGTAGCGCACGGCGTCTTCATCACCCGTTTTGGCTTCCACAACCGATTCATGGCCCAGAAGTGAAATCGCTTGCTTTGCGTTAAGGCCCAGGCTTCGCACCCCATCGATCAGCTTTCGCTCGCCTCGCAGCCTTTCCACAAGTGCAAAGGGTTCAATCTGGCGTTCAATAAGTTGAACTCCGTTAATCCATATAGCATTGACTCCTTTTGGGATGCGTTGAGCTGCCACCTCCTCGTATGCGGCAGAGAACTCCTCCGATACATTATGTGCTGATATCGAAGCTGAAAACCGTGGAAAGTCTTGCATCAGTTTGACCAGTGTTTGAAATGGACTTCCACTGTGCTGTATGAATGACGCAGTTTTCAATCCCAAGGTTGCCAGTTCTGAGGAAGAGAGGGGGCGTATGTCCGTAGAATCCTCGTCGTCGAAGAGTGTCTCTGTGCCTATCGGCTTCTGACTCTCATGATTGGTAGCCGACTCCCGGTCATCAATGACGATGTAATCGGTCCGTTTTAAAACTAGTTCCACGCCATAGCCACTGACTGGAAGCGCGCCGTCGCTGGAATTTGTCGATCGACGATACCGGAGACGATATTTGAGGTTACCGGCTCGGGCCGCTGCTACGAGCGGTTTGTGAAACTCACCAAATTCTGGTGAAGTTGGATCGGCATACAATACTTTCTCGTCTCCCATGCCGACCATGCGATCAAATGATATATCTGTCAAGTGCCTTCGTAATAGTTAGAGCAGCAAATCAAGAGACGGCACAGGTCGTCAAAGGTAGCTTACATATCAGACAAGCTTCCACTTGCTGCAGAGTCCATCGAAGGGTTACAATACTGCTTTCCACGAGAGAAGATCCATGTGTTGCATGTAGTGTCTATGCTGGCAGTTTTGATTGCTGTGTCGTAATACTGGTAATGCGCTTCGATTCTTGGCGCCGACGCCCTCAGCGACAATGCCAGGTCGAATGTCGACAAGGACTCAGGTGTGGTGATATGACCATCTTCCTTAATGATGCTTTTGAACTGATCGTAGAGCTCGGATTCAGAAGTCAAAGCTGAAAATTGTCCGCTGGCGATTCGATCGAGTAGTGGGAAGTAGCACGAGGAGTTCTCTCCTGCGGCCGTTTCGCTATGATTTATTAGTGATGCAAGCTACCTAGATAGAAAGAAGAATACTGTACAGAAGTTCCAGTATATACGGTCCAGCAGGAAAAGCAGCTTGCATCCCAACATTCACTGCAGATGATGCATCGCTCTGCAATGCGAGCACCGATCCCAGCAAGGCAGCTGGAAGTATCTTAAAGTCGATCATGATTGTATGTGATAGGCCCAGTCACAACGAAAGCTTTATTCATTGAAACACCGCGAAGACGGTAATTGCCTTCAACTAGGTAGTATCATACTCTCAAGAATGGTAAGCACAGGCTGTATGTGACCTCACTTGTCCCAAGCATGTCTCAACGTAATATTCAGGACACCTGGACATGCCCACAGTGTAAGCTCTCCAAAAGCGGTTTAGCGCAATGACGTGCAAGGGGCACTCTGGCAGAACTGGCTGTGGTGGGGTGGAAGGGGGCGGGCGGTGTGCCTGAGGCGCCGGCGGAACATTGTTGCGGGGCACCCAAAGGACACCGCAGCCCACAATTGGAGATGGACACGAAGCTCAATTGCTGGCAAGGAGGTTCAACTATATGACACTCCACTACTCCCAACACAATTTACAGCTGTCGTGTTGGTCAGCCTGCGAAAACAGATACTCTCGAGGAAGCTGGTAAATACACAGCATCTGTCATTGTCTGGTCGGCTGCATTGACCTTTGACGCGTTGTTCATGAAGCTGCGGCTTTGACTCCCCCGCCAAAATGCAGTCCTCCCCTGGCATGCTAACTAAGGTAACATTTCCAAGTGGCCGCATCGGTTCTACCATACTGACGCTTTGAAGTTTGAGTCCAAATCGTCTAGAGCGAAGGGCATTGCCTTTCATCCTAAGCGGTATGCTGCCCAAAGTCGACCGATGACTCCGAAACTTGTTGTCCTAATCACTCTCACAGTCCATGGATTCTCGTCTCCCTTCACTCGTCTACGATTCAGCTATGGGATTATCGGATGGGAACTTTGATCGATAGGTTCGAAGAGCACGATGGGCCTGTCCGCGGCGTTGATTTTCACAAAACGCAGCCTCTCTTTGTTTCTGGCGGTGATGATTACAAGATCAAGGTATGGTCCTATCAGACCAGACGGTGCCTGTTCACCTTGAATGGCCATCTCGACTACATTCGCACCGTCTTCTTCCACCATGAGCTCCCGTGGATCATCTCTTCGTCCGATGATCAAACAATTCGCATATGGAACTGGCAGAACCGATCGTTGAGTACGAATTCCAGCGACTTGTGATCAAACGACACACTAACCTAATCCCCAACAGTCTGTACGATGACAGGACATAACCATTATACCATGTGCGCTCAATTTCACCCGAAAGAGGACCTTGTAGTCTCTGCTTCGCTTGACCAGACTGTCCGAGTTTGGGATATTTCCGGCCTACGAAAGAAACACTCTGCCCCGACGTCTATGAGCTTTGAGGACCAGATGGCGCGTTCCAACCAGAATCAGACCGACATGTTCGGAAATACTGATGCCGTCGTTAAGTTTGTACTGGAAGGTCACGATCGTGGGGTCAATTGGGTTGCCTTTCATCCTACCATGCCACTTATCGTCTCTGCAGGCGACGACCGTTTGGTGAAGCTTTGGCGTATGAGCGAAACAAAAGCCTGGGAGGTGGATACTTGCCGAGGACACTTCCTGAATGCTGAGGGCTGTCTTTTCCATCCTCATCAAGATCTTATTCTCTCGGCCGGCGAGGACAAAACGATTCGAGTTTGGGATCTGAACAAGAGAACTGCCGTCCAGTCTTTCAAGAGGGAGAATGACAGGTTTTGGGTAATTGCTGCGCATCCTGAGATTAACCTCTTCGCTGCTGGACACGACAATGGTGTTATGGTGTTCAAGCTGGAACGTGAACGGCCCGCGGCAGCTGTCCATCAGAGCACACTCTTCTACATCACTAAAGAGAAGCATGTGAAGTCTTATGATTTCCAGAAAAATGTCGAGAGCCCAACACTGTTATCGTTGAAGAAGCTTGGAAATGCTTGGGTTGCCCCGCGAACGCTCTCTTATAATCCGGCGGAGAGGTCTGTACTCGTTACAACACCTGCTGAGGGAGGGTCCTACGAACTTGTGAACCTACCTAAGGATGGATCTGGGGCTATCGAGCCTACTGAGTCAAAGCGTGGCGCAGGGAACTCGGCAATTTTTGTTGCCAGAAATAGGTTCGCTGTTCTTAGCACAGCAAATCAGACCATTGATATCAAGGACCTGTCGAACAACACGACTCGCTCCTTCAAGCCACCGACCGGGACTACGGACATTTATTTTGGAGGTACGGGCAATTTGCTTATCATAACCCCCACTGCTGTTCATCTTTACGATATTCAGCAGAAGAAGAGCACAGCGGAGCTCTCGGTGAATGGGGTCAAATACGTAGTGTGGTCAAATGACGGTCTATACGCCGCACTGCTTAGCAAACACAACGTGACTATAGTCACCAAAAACCTGGAGCAAGTCAGTACCCTTCATGAGACAATTCGAATCAAGAGCGCTAGCTGGGACGATGCTGGTGTACTTTTGTACTCGACTCTGAACCACGTTAAGTATACTTTGCTTAATGGCGATAATGGTATCGTCCGTACACTCGACCAGACTGTATACCTTGTACGTGTCAAGGGCCGAAATGTCTATTGCTTGGACAGAGCCGCCAAGCCTCGTGTCTTGCAGATCGATCCAACTGAATACCGATTCAAGTTGGCTCTGGTCAAGAGGAACTACGAGGAAATGCTGCACATCATTCAAACATCTAGTCTTGTGGGCCAGTCTATTATTTCGTACCTGCAGAAAAAAGGCTACCCAGAAATTGCGCTGCAGTTTGTCCAAGACCCGACCACACGTTTTGATCTCGCGATTGAATGTGGAAACCTGGATGTCGCAGTTGAAATGGCCAAAGAGCTGGACAAGCCAAAGTTCTGGAACAGGCTCAGTATTGAGGCTCTGGCACACGGAAATCATCAGATTGTCGAAATGTGCTACCAAAAGTTGAAGCACTTTGACAAGCTGTCATTCTTATACCTCGTCACTGGTGACCAGTCCAAGCTCGCTAGGATGGCAAAAATCGCTGAACACCGTGGAGATTTCACATCGCGATTCCAGAATGCGTTGTACCTGGGAGAAGTGGAGGATCGCATCCAAATGTTCAAGGAAATTGATCTCTGTGAGTCTAATATCTACTTTCAATGTAATTCGATGTACTAATCTCTGCAGACCCTTTGGCATACATGACAGCCAAGTCTCACGGATTGGACGACGAATGCCAGGCGATCTTGGAAGCCACTGGATTGACCGAGGATCAGCTTACAATGCCAACCCTTGGAAAATCGTTGACTCCACCCAAACCAGTTGTGCCCACCTTCAAGCTCAACTGGCCTACCAAGGCCACCTCTCAATCATTCTTTGAGAAGGCACTTCTAGGACAAGTAGAGAACCTCTCGCTTGAGGAAGAGCCAAAGTCTGGTGCTGCCGCCCTTGGTGAAGAAATGGAAGACGTTTCAATTGCGAAGAATGGCGCGCTACCAGATGATGATGAAGAAGATGCCGCCGGCTGGGATATGGGCGATGAAGATATCCCCGAGGCTGACAGTGACTTCGTCAATGTCGATACAGCAGAGGCAGGCGGTGCTGGAAGTAGCGAAGCTAGTCTGTGGGCTCGCAACTCGCCTTTGGCAGCTGACCATGTCGCTGGTGGCTCTTTCGAGACTGCCATGCAGCTTTTGAATCGACAGGTTGGCGCCGTAAGCTTCGCCCCGCTCAAAAGCCGTTTTCTGGAAGTCTACCAGGCGTCACGAACCTTCCTGCCCGCCTCCACTGGACTGTCGCCGCTTGTCAACTACGTCCGCCGCACTCTCGATGAGACTGATCCTCGCCAAGTACTGCCTATCATTCCTAGAGACCTCGAGTACCTAGCTGCCAATGAATTGCAGGGCGGGTATGACTCGATGAAGGTCAATAAGCTTGAGGACGGTCTTACACTGTTCAGGAACATATTACATACCATTCTTGTCAATGCAGTCTCTAGCGAAGGCGAAGTTGCCGAGGCTAAGAAGCTTGTTGCTTCTGCTAGCGAATATGCCGTCGCAATGGGTATTGAGCTTGCCCGACGACAGCTGGGCAGCACCGATGTTGTCTCGAAAGACCCGGCCAAGCTCAAGCGTAGCTTGGAGCTCTCCGCGTACTTCACGATACCAAAAATCGAGGTTCCCCACCGCCAACTCTCTTTACTGAGTGCGATGCTGCTTGCTGTCAGAAATAAGAACTACAACTCAGCTCTAAGTTTCGCGAACCGCATCATTGCCAACGGTGGATCGAGCAAAATTGTCGAAAACGTAAGTTTTTCATAGCCGTGGCTTCACGGTATCATCCCGCCCCTTCAAGAAAATAACGAGTCGCTGACATGATGACAGGCCAAAAAGACCAAGGCTCAGTGTGAGAGAAACCCTAACGATGCGATTGACATTGAGTTTGATCAGTTCGCCGAGTTTGAGGTTTGTGCTGCCAGCCACACCCCAATCTACAGTGGAACATCTTATGAGGAGTGTGCATTTGATGGCTCCAAATATCACTCCAAGTACAAGGGCACTGTGTGCAAGGTTTGCGAAGTGTGTGAGATTGGAAAACACGGTAGCGGGTTGAAATTGTTTGCATAGAAATACAGCGATGGGTTGCGACGAGAGAGCAGCAGCTCGAAATAATTGCGCTCACTCAGAAAAATGAGGAGCTTGCCGGTTGGGGTAGTCGATGGGTCATGCACCGTTTTATTTTATTTTAGGTAGCCTATGTCTAGACATGACAAAAGCACTCTATAAACAACAAAAATCGTTGTCTTTTATGTCTTACCACCACGTGCATTTCTTGCATTGCCCGTTCAACTGGTAGCACAAAAAAAAAAAAAAAAGGAAGGGGAAATACGTGTTGATGGTTTTTGAGCAAACAAGCAAATTATACAGTCTTGCATTAGACAGCAAAGTCTAACCTCTGAAACTATACTATCGTTTCCAACTCGCGGGCATAGCCTAGTGTGTTTTCGATAATCATTTGGCTCGTGTCCTTGTCTTCAGCACCCTCGGCAGGTTCGTCGGGGAAGTAGATGTGGCCATCGCGGACAATCCAGCCACGTTGTTGAGCAAACTGGATGACCTCGCCTTCGGAGTCGAGGAAGAGAAGAGACTTTGTCGAGCTGATGGGAAGGTTTGGGTAGGCCCGCTCGCTGCTGCTGGCAATCTCTGAGCGGATTTGATTTTTGAGAATCTAGTCATGATTGTTGCGGTCAGCGCTATACGAACAGAAACAAAACAAGAAAAAAGAAGAAGAGAGTAGTAACCACAAACACAAATTTTTCTGCAACATACCTCTGAAAACACGCTGTACTCGTCACAAGGAACTTCGCTGCTCTTCATGGCTTTCCAGACGCGATCGTAGCTACCTTCCATCAACCATCTCTCGAGGCGAATGGGGTATCCAAGGTAGCGATCGCCCTCAACGTCACCAGCAGTCCCGCCACCATCACGGTTTGCCAGGCTCTCTAGCTCGGAATGAAACTCGGCGTACCGGCCTTGCGTCAGAAGCAGCAGCAGGCTGAGGCCGGTGACTTTGTTACGTTCGGGGAGGTTCGGGGAAAGCCTGGAGGATGGCAGCTCGTAAAAGGGCTGGAGTTGCTGGACGTAGCGAGTAAAGGCTTCTGGGTTGCGGGCGCGGATGGCGAAGAGTGCGCCTTGCTCGTACGTCTCTCGCGCCATGGCGAGCAGGTCGGACGAGGAATCTGGCGTGGGGGTGAGTGCATTGAGGCGGAGCAAAGCGAGCTTGGCTTTGGAAAGCAGGCCGTTTGCCTCCTCGTAGCTCATTGAAGGGGAGTGTTTGAGCTGGCCCAAGATCTGGGTGAGGTTGCGTTCCGCCATGATTGCAGCTATGCGTCAGCGTGGTGGTGACGCAAGCGAAACGGGTCGTTTAGTTGTTGATATAGCAGCAGGGCTAATGGCTTGTATAGTGGCAGAGAAATTGAGTTGGCGATGCACCAAAAGTACTCCTTTTTTTGGGGTCGTGAAGCGATGAAGTTGTCGTTTGGTTTCCAGTGAATCTAGGAGTGACAGGGTTGCCAGGCTGAAGTGTGGTGACGCGAGGCTACCTTGCGAGATTAGGTAAGCTGGCTGGCACCAGTGTTTGGTGGGCCTTGCGCACCAATCCGTCACCTGCGGCCTCCATCTTGGTCGCCAGGTTGTACGAACTGTGCGGGTAAAATAAGGCGACAAAAAAGGTAAAGATCATGATGAAACTTGTTCAGATATTAGTCAAGACAGATTATATTAGCATAATTTGAACCGAAAAAGTGACAGAAAGTAAAACCTAAATAATGAGTGCACGATTTGCACCGACTTCCCCAAGCAGGGGTGACTAACACGGGGTGACTGGCGCAGCTTTCGGAGGTTAAGAGTCAAAGGTGTTCTAGAACGCTGACTCAAACGGAGAAATACAATGCACAGACAGCATAATATAGATTATAACAGACAAAGCACTTCCATCACCTATTAAATTTTTGTGCTGACACAGCTCGACGCACACCCAAAGCGCACTTTATAATATAAGTAACCACAGACCTCCGACATGGCATCTCTGGGAGCAGTCTCCATTACGACGATACCCAAAACATGGGCAAGCGAAGACGAGTTTCTGGACACAGTAGAGCGATTGAAGTCCATCAGGTTATTCTCACTACTTAATAATCCAAGCTGTTTCGGGTCTACATACAGCAGAGAAGTGAATTATCCAAACTCACGCTGGCAGGAGAGGCTCCGTTCGCCAGACGTATTCCACATCATTGCATCCCGACCAAAGGAAAACGAAGAGTGCATCTCGCGGCCAAAGGGTCCAACAGGGGAATGGATTGGAATGATAGTTCCAAGGCGATTAAAGAGGAAGAATGGCATTCCAGGAGGGGACTATACCATAACGGGCATGTTTGTTAATCCTGCGGCCCGTGGCGCGGGGATCGCATCCCGGCTGTTGAAGCACGCTCTTCAAGTCATTCGAGAGGACCGAAAGCAGCGCGGTGAAGGGCCAGCTCGGGTAGAATTAACGGTAGACACGGACAATGTGGCCGCTGTCAGGTTGTATCAGAAATGTGGATTTTCCATAGACTATGAGGCACGCAGCCCCGGGACGTCTGGGAGGCCGGAGTTGAGTATGTATACGGTCGTTGACGATTGAAGAAGAGCGACGGACTGATATACTCATGTATGTACTCATTAATCTCTTACTGTTTAAATTTTGAACAGGGAAGCAAGCTATAGGCGTTGCTTTCAAGTGACAAAGGGTGCGTTCCGCATGGCAATCTGACGCTTACACGGCCCTCGCCTTGTTGGTTTGATTTGTAGCCGACATAATCACAGGTCGACATGAAGTCGACTAATTCCACAGACAGAAAACCCGTAATTTTAAAAAGTATCCAAACTAAGACAAAAAAGCATTCCACAAGGCGCGTAATCACGGAGAAATTAGAACCGCCGCTTTCGTCGGGCCGTAGAATGCCTTGCCTTGCGCCGTGGCTGATGGTATTAGGCGGATTCGGGTGTTGGGTGAGGCCGTCTGGCTCCACCGAGCAACCAGGCCATTACTTGGATGGGCATGTAGCGAAGAAAGGGGGAAAAAATTACAATGTGCACGTATGCCGAACGAAGAGTGAGAGAGAAGGAGGGAGAGAGGGAAAGGTAGCGAAATTATAGGTTTTAGAAAGCGAAAAAGGAGTATGTTCCGTATGGGTTCTACGACAGGTATGTCTTGTCATTCGTTGGTCAAGTCAACAATGTGCAGCTCAATTAGCAGTATGGCATTACTCTTAGAAAGGTGGCTGAAAGCTTCAAGAGGGTCCATTACAGCCGCACCGAGCTTTCCTCGGTTGATGGTCAGTTTGGCGTCTCGTTAGGGCGTGGAATGGGCTTCTGAGACTTGCCTCACAGGTCAAGGACAACGTCCCCCAAAGCCACCGGTTGATGGCGCGTGGCAAGGAGAGCGTGCATTCTATTTTGACTCTGGTGATAACGAGGGCCACAGCATCCCAGTCTGGTCAAGGCTGACCAGGAAAAGGCGGGAGTGGCTCAAGGACTCGTTGAGTTTTGCTGGGATTGGGCGGACTATATAGCTGGCGCACCCACGCTTGAGGCGGCTGGCTGCCATCTCGAAGAATGTCGCCACCGTCTAACATTGTCTAACCTTATTTTGTTATAACCCGATAACAGTTTCATGATGTATCTGAAGGCATAAACTGCAACTTCTCTTCGTTGTTACTGGTCACATACTTTGCTGCATCGCCGCATCGCCATCGCTTGCAGCATTCTTGTGATCACTAACAACGACTTGTGACCACGGCTTTGCCGTGTCATTGGCTCAAGACTACCACAGGCTGCCATCCGATGCCTGTGCAGCTCCGTCGTTGCTACGCCAGTCTTTTCTGCACAAAAGGCAGCCACCGTCAAATTGGGCGCTTCATAGAACAAACAAGAAACGATTTCTCAAAGGCGGTTTACATCATATCACTCTGTTTGCAGCCTGGGGCAGCTGCAGGTACTGTGACATGATGGCAACACGGCATGCCATGCATCCTACCAAGATGGGCTATAAACCGTGTAAGTCGAACCTATCATTATTCCATTCCATTTCTTTTAGTATGCAGTCTACCACATGCTACTGCGCTCTCTTTGTTTTCGTTGGCCACATCTGTACGCGACTCGGCGGGCAACTCTTCAAACTTCGCAGAAACATGGCGCAACTGGCTTGGAACAACGTCAGACAGATATATTGGCCCAGTGGCCGGTTGTAGCATATCGTGAGCTAACAGGAGAGTCCCCTTCTTGTTGGCTTGGCATATCGAAATATTGGCTCGGCGCCTTTTGTGCCCGCAGACGCCATTCATGCAAGTGCAGATCGTGCTTGGATCGGGGGTCGGGCGGGCTCCCGTGCAAGCGCTGCTGGAGTCGGGCGTCCGTGGCAATGCTGCCCTTGATTTTATTTATTATTCAATACAGCCTCGGTCTTCCCTGGGAAAGCCAGGCTTGCGAAATAGTCAATATCAGGTCTGCGTCTGAAATGAGTCCCGGGGCTAGGACGGGCGGACAGCTGACGATGACGATGACGAAAGCCGCAGCAGGGACGAAGAGCCTCGCGGGAGCTATTATTAGCACCAACCAACCTAGTTGCTGCAAGTAAGTAAGTACTGTACAACTCGTACGGCATGGCCACTGCCATACCCTAGCTGTTCGGAGACTACCTATTTCGAGCAACTACAAGCCCGAAACGAGAAAGGGGTTTGCACTCCCCTGGCGTCGACTTTATTGGCTTCTCATCCCGTGGGAAAAAAGGCTGTTGTTGCAGCCAAGTTGCTTACTTTTGTCGCGGTTCTAGCTACCTATACCTCCGTACGTGGAACTTGGCGCCCGCACCGACCGGGCCTTATAGGTACATACATACCTAGCAATCCACTACACAAACTGTCACTGCCACACGGCCCGCTCGCAGTGCGAGACAAAGGGAAACCAATTCATTCAATAACAGCGACTTCAGCTGGCTCTCCCCCATCATATCCTGCAACTGTCCATCTCTAGACGCCAAGCAGTGTCGCTTTTGGTTTTCCCTTTTGCGACCTTCCATCCCCTGTCCTTTCTCAGCCTCGTTCGAGTCTTGCGCTCAACTCTGGCAAAAACATTCCAGCACAGCGGCTTCCCCGGCTCTCATCTGCTGCCCCGGCGCGTCCTCTCCTTTTCCTGCTTCAAAAAGTCGTGGCTCCATAAAGTTATCGCTGCCGTGGGACAAGCTACGGGCAAGGGTCGTCAAGGCCAACAAGTCTGCATAGACAGAGACCCCTTGCCTGGCCAGACGCCCCGAGGCCCGCGATTCAGTGTCCTGCGCACCCAGTGTTAATTTCCCACTCACATTTCGCATACAGACTGCTACAACGACCCAGACGACGACGACGACATGGCTCCCGAACTGGGCGCAACTTTCGTCCCTGGCGGATTCGACGACTACTACATGCCAGAAGTTGTCGCGCCGTCGCCACAAAGGTATGTGCAGCGGGTGAGGAGCTGGTTGAGCTTCTGTTGTCGTCCCTGTCGCAATACAATATCCCGGGATATGCTAATCAAACTCGTCGAAATCGAGCAGAGTCAACCCCCAAGTCCCCCAGAACATGCAGGATGACTTGCAACGGATGGAACTCGAGGCTGGTGTCGTCGAACATGGTGGTCGCCGACAAGAATCACAAGAAACACCGTCATCTATCTCGACATACGCTTCGCCCGGCCAACCGCCTAGCTATGGTGTACAGGCATATCACAACGACGACCGACTGGCCGAGCGCTTCAATAACGTCTCCCTCGATGCGCCGTCCTTCTCCCCGTTCCCCACAGTCGTAGGAGACAATGTACCACCGGGCGACGACGCAAAGGAAGAAATCCTCTGGAATGCACGCAAGCATGTGCTCCATTCACAAAATGTCTCCATGCAAATCAGCTGGGCCAGAGACGTCTTGAACTGGGCAGACATATCAATCGAAGCTGCCACCAGAGAGGCTTCCGGCAGGCCTCGACCGCAGACCCCACGGGCAGAACATGAGCTACGTCTCGATGCTACCAACATTGTAACCTACTTGGCGGAACAAGATCACCCGGAAGCCTTGTACATGAGAGCAAAATGGCTAGAGTTTGGCAAGTTTGGCAACAGAATCGACAAGCGCGAGGCCTACAACGGTTATAACCGCGCCGCCAGTCTTGGCAGTGCCAGAGCCGAATACCGCATTGGCATGCTTTACGAGCAGGCCAACGATATTTCCAAGGCCAAGGAACACTACTACAGAGGCATGAGCCTCAAGGACTCCGCCGCCCTCTATCGCATGGGAATGATGAGCCTCCTCGGCCAACACGGAGAGGCAAGAGACTATACCAATGGCCTTGAAAGAATACACGCCGCCGCCGAAAGTTCAGATGAGGACGCACCACAAGGAGCATACGTCTATGGCATGCTCGTTGGCAGGGAGCTACCTGATATAACTATTCCCGAAGGCATCCTTACATCTAGTGTGGAAACGGCGCGCATGTACATTGAAAAGGCTGCCTACCAGGGCTTTGCCAAAGCTCAGCTCAAGACCGGCCAGGCATATGAGCTCTGCCAGCTCGGCTGCGACTTTAACCCATCCTTTTCTTTACACTACTATGGCTTGGCGGCCAAGCAAGGCATCCCAGAAGCTGCTTTGGGTGTCAGTCGCTGGTTTCTGTTTGGCTACGAAGGTGTCTTCAAGAAGAATGAAGAGCTGGCCTTCAAGTATGCCCAAGAAGCAGCATCCGCCAAATTACCCACCGGCGAGTTTGCCATTGGCTATTACTATGAGATTGGTATCCATGTCAGCAAGAATATCAAAGAGGCTAGCAGATGGTATGAGCTGGCAGCAGAACATGGTAACAGCGATGCTGTCGGTAGACTCGAGTCTCTGAAGCACGACAAAAGCCTATCGAAACAGGACCACGAAACAACAACGCTTACGAGGATAAAATCGCAGTACGGGTCACAGCGAGGCAATCGACCGGAACGTTTCAGACAGCCACAACCGCTACCTGTTTTGAAAGAGAACGCGGCTGATCCTATGCCAGCCGCCTCGTTTTCCGTCAACCAAGCTTCCGGAGGACCGTCACCAATGCGGTCACCAATGCCGTCACCAGGCATGACACCTACAATCGTCCCAGAGCATGTCGACTATCCAGGTCCATCGAGAGCTTCTATAGTAGGTCAAGACAGGGAGTCGGTTGTCAGTCTTCGAGTGGATCCAAGCCAACAACCAGCACGGCCACAATCTGCCGCACCATATCCCCTCGATGATGGTCCCGCACCACTAGATGTGAAACGCCCGAGTTCCACGGCGCCTTACCCAGAAGACGATGTTGTTCGGCCTTTATCCAACTATCACCTCGATACCCGCACTTCACATGGCCCACACGCCGATCGGCCGATGAGTGCATTTGGCATCAGGCCGCAAAACGGACCATCACCAGGCTCTCAGTCACTGGATAACTTTGGTTACAACTCTGGGCCGGCCGGAGGTAGGATTGTGTCTGCTGGCTGGGAAGCCCAAGGTCCAGCTTATCGTAATCCCATGCCAGGCTACCCCAGCGGCCCAGGACCTCGCAATGATGCTGCACCTCAGGCCCGACCCGTTAGTGCGGCCCCTTATCCGAACGCCAATGGTGCCCCAAGTAAATTGCAGAAGCAGCCGCCCGCAAGGCAATCATATGGCGCCGGAATGCCTCCTCCTGCTGGCTCTAACCCGGGCGCGAATTACTCTGCCCGGACAAGTTCACGTCCGGCATCTGATGTGCCGCAGCCATATGGCAAGCAGCGATTGTCAAGTGCTCCTGTGGCATCGGGTGGCAGACCTGACAGACTCAGCTCTGTACCACCGCCAGTCCCTAGACAGTCCAGAGTGGCAAGCGGCTTTGGGCCTGGACCGTCAAACTCCCCAAGGCCAGGACCCGGGAGTGGCCAGGGGCCAGGGCAGAACGGACCTGCGCAAGCTGGGTCCGGTCGACCACCTAGGACTGACCATTCTCCCGGACCCGCGGCGAATGCTGCAGCAACGCCGTCGAAGCCGGCAAAAGGACCAGCGACTTTTGAAGATATGGGCATTCCCCAGGGCAAACATGAGAGCGACTGTGTAAGTGATTCAGATTCCATGGCAAGACTCTGTTGTATTAGAGAAGGGCACTAATAATTTCGACAGGTTGTCATGTAAAGTTATTGTGACGAAAGTGCAGTAGGAACTGTCGTTTGCAGGAGGTGAAATATCTCGATGGTGGATATAATGATTGGAACTGAGCGAGCCATCTGCCAAGCGCAACGTTCAACGCGCTCATACAGTTTGCAAATTTTGCAGAGAAAATATATTTACCCTGCCAGATATTTGTATTTGTACATATCTGGGGAATCTGCAGCTTTTACTGGTAAAGGCGCCCTAGATTTTGATAGCTATCTTGTAACTTGGTTGCGTTACTCGCGTGGAGAGAATATTTGGTATAAAGTTGGATATAGAGGGCGCGACGCAGCTAGCTTTCAAACAGACGCCATAATATAAACATTGTTCAACCACCAGACGAAGTTGTGCATGCTGCCAAACCAAGTATTACACGCCTTGGTGAAACAGGCAGGTGGAAGTGTGACGGGATTGGAAACCGTCGACGGACGACCTGCCGGAGAAGTGGAGCCACACCCGGACCACAACAGTCCGACCTCGCTCCGGGTATTCCAGACAGCGCCCTGGAAGAGTTGGGCGTGGTAGTATAGTTGGGGTGCCTAAATGTCTATCAGCGTGATTCTTTCAAGGGCACATCGCAATTTAATATAACTCCTTTTGCACCCGGAGATAGGTTCGTCAAGATTGTATTGGCCGTTAACCAACTACGAGGTAATTACTGTAGCTTAACCGTAAAGGTGACAAGCAAGGCCAGACATTGGCGACGGACGGAGGGGCAATCCCGTCTCTTATCTTCCTCCGGGTGTGAATATGGGGGGTTCTCCTCAATGTCTCAACATTGCGCTGGAATATAATAAATAGTCATCAGAATGATGATTAAACGTCTGCTATATTATATAAGCAGCATACGACGTAGAAAGCCAGTCAACTGCATTAATATATACAAAAGAAACGTAATCTTCTGACACGCGACTCTAATAGCCCGCCCGCCCGTCCGTCCGTCCAGGTGTGGAGTAGATGACCGCCGACGGCCGGCCGCCCAAATGACTTTTTTCCTTGAGTAAAAAGGGCAATTGAGGAGTCATTCCCGGCGCGTATAACCGGAACTAAAAGCACCCAAGATTTCTAGCGTCGCATCTCTCTCTCTTTTTCTTCTCATCCCACCCCCCTCTTCCACATTCATCTTCTCTTTATGAACCATTTGCTTGTTCTGTTTGCGTGCGAAGCGTCTGTCTCTACCGATCTGCCTCTTTCAAGCTCCTTGCATTGCTCATAGGCATCGGTCTCCCACGAAGAAAGAAAATTGACTTTGGCAACCGGCTACGACAACACCACCTGAATAATACTTGCCAGACCCAAGCAGAGAGATATAGTATCCGCGGCATAGCATTTCATATCATACCATCCAACACAAAACAGCCGCCCTTGGAAAATATACACTCATGGCAGGCTCGTCCAGTAGTGACCCGCTCGACCTGGAGAAGCAAGCAGCCTCAACAGATAGGGACACGGACGCTGTACAAGATGAAAAACATCCAATAAATGGCCGCAACCGTCAATCATGCACGAGTCAGCGCGACTGCGAAGGATGGGCTGCCGCGCAGGATTCCCTCGCGCCCGTTTGCTCGAGAATAAACTCCCGCGCTCAAGCGGCACAAGCCAACAACATCTGCGACGGAGCGCCAGAAGGCGACGGAGAAAATAGCGATGGAACATCCATTCATGAGACGCCTAGTGCCATGAACAGAGTATTGAGTCGAATAACTTCAAAATCAAGCGTGGACCCTGGTCCGCCTCCCGACGGCGGTATGCTGGCCTGGACTCAATGTAGGTGCCGCACCATCTCATCACCCAGTGTCACAAGGCAGTCTTTCTAACATATCTATTGAAAAACAGGTTTGGTCGCACATCTAGTTATTTTCACAACATGGTGTGTAGAAAGGATAAAAACCTTGCCGAGCAAGCAACGCATAAACTAACCTTTTTCTTTCCCCCAAGGGGCTGGGCCAACTCATTTGGAACCTTTCAAGCTTATTATACCGACCTGTTAGGACGCTCCGACAGTGAAGTTTCATGGATCGGCTCCCTAAATGTCTTTCTTCTCTTCTTCATCGGCACCTTTACCGGACGACTGACTGACGCCGGCTACTTTCACGTCATCTTCATGGTAGGGACCGTGCTCCTCGCTGTCGGCATCTTCACAACGGCGGTATGCACGCAGTACTGGCAATTCATTCTGGCGCAGGGCGTCTGTATCGGCATTGCGCACGGATGCCTCTTTTGTCCTACGCTCGCCGTACTCTCCACATACTTTCACCGCAAACGAGCCCTAGCAGTAGGTATCGCAGCCTGTGGAAGCGCTACTGGCGGCCTCGTCTTCCCCACCATGGTTCGACAGCTGCTGCCTAAGGTTGGGTTTCCCTGGACTGTCCGGGCCATTGGATTTGTGCAGCTGTCGATGATAATCATTGCCAACTTTACGGCGCGGACAAGAATACGGCCGAGGAAAGCAGGCCCCATTGTCGAGTGGCAGGCTTTCAAGGAGCTCGAGTACACCTTTTACGCAGCAGCTGCATTTTTTGTAAGTCGTTTCCCCCTCCTCATGCATGTTTCTCTCAAAGCTCTAACCGACCTGCTCGTTTGTTGGCTTTGCTTTAGAACTTTTGGGGTGTATATTTCGCCTTCTTCTACCTCGCGGCATACTCACGAGACGCCATCCACCCACCAATGTCGTATCCCGAATCGCTCAACTTGCTGCTCATCCTCAACGGCGTCGGCGCAATCGGCCGCATTATCCCGAATTACATCGCCGACCGCATAGGTGCAGTAAATGTCTTTATACCGACCTCCTTGATCGGGTCGCTCTTAGTCTTCTGCTTCATTGCCATCGAGACCCCAGCAGGCCTATATGCATGGGCCGTTATATATGGGCTGGTCGGTGCCGGTATTCAGAGTCTCTTTCCAGCTGCGCTTTCGTTTCTTACTACAGATTTGCGAAAACTTGGGGTCCGAATGGGCATGGTTTTTACCATTGTCAGCTTTGCCGTTCTCACGGGACCGCCTGTGGCTGGAGCCATCATCGACGGGCCTGCTGGCTATACGGGAGCCAAAATATTTGCCGGAACTTCTATTGCCGTTGGATGCAGTTTCTTGATTGCAGCAAAGACTGCAAAGATGCGCAAGACTGGTCAGGGTTGGACTGACAGGATATAAAGTAGACTGCCAAGCCTATAGAAATGTTTATAGAATAAGAAGCAGAATAGAGAAAACAACCTGCATTACAGAGCATTGAACTTTATTTAGACTTAAGACTATGATGACCCGATCCATGGCCCAAAGCTTGACGACGCCTGACTTAAGTGGTAACTAATAATACGCCGGGTACCGCCCCCGAACCCCGCAAGATCTCCCGAGTCTGGCGGACGAAGCGCCAGCAGAACAACTGTGGTCTTTTCTCCTAGCCCAAGCCATGCCTTCGTGAAGCACTGCAGCAATATATTATGAAAGCATCTGTGCGTTCTGCGTTAGCGGTAGCTCTCGTCCTACCGGCCCTGACAACGGCCAAGACACACAAGGTCAGCGACTTTGATTGGGACACAATCACACCAAGGGATGATCTCGCCTACCATGATTGTTACGAAGAATACAAATGCGCGCGGCTCCAAGTCCCCCTCAACTGGCTCAATGAGTCCGACGCCCGCCGCGCCACAATTGCCATGATCAAGCTACCCGCCATCGTGCCCGAAACTGACAAGACCTTTGGCGGCCCTATCTTTACCAACCCGGGTGGTCCAGGAGGATCTGGCGTACAGCAGGCCCTGACCACGGCTCATCGACTCAGAAACTTCACAGCGACCCCTGGAAAACGAAACTTTGAAATCGTCTCCTTTGACCCTCGCGGCATTGGGCTCACGGTCCCCAGTTCTGACTGTTTCCAAACCGACAAGCTCAGCCGTGACGCACAAACGTTTGAAACTCGTGGAGTTGGGCGACTAGACGGTGGTGGAAATGCTATTCCATACAGCTTGGCCATGGCCGAAGGCACTAGCCGGCGCTGTATTGAGACTGAGATGTTATTTGGCGAAGGAATGGCATATGCCAACACTCCCAGCGTAGCGAGGGACATGATTGCAATGCTTGACAGGATATACGAGCTTAGAAGAGGCAAGTCCCATAGTAGTACGGAGGAGGACCGACTAGAGCTGAAGAAGCGACGCCCTGCCAGCAGCTTCGGTACGCAGCCTGAAGGCCAAGACAGAGACGTAGACGTCCCACGTCTGCAGTATATGGGGTTTTCTTACGGAACAATCTTAGGCAACTACTTTGCTTCCCTATTCCCCGGCCGCGTCGGGAAATTAGTGTTGGACGGTGTTTCCAACGCTGACGACTATGCTACTGGCCCAGTAAGTCTGTTTCTACATCTGTATCCTTCAAGCGGCCCGCCACGTACTATAACCTTGCATGGCCGTTCAACTAACCTGCATCATCACAGGGCTGGACAACCAACTTGGTTGACACTGACAAAATCCACGACGAGTTCTTCAAAAGTTGTTTCAAGGCTGGCCACAACCTCTGCCCTCTCGTCAAACAAGACGACACAGACCCCAACGACATCAAAGCAAGAGTCTGGGAATGGATCAACGACCTAGACAAGAACCCTTTGTCCCTCATGACAACCGCTGGCCCGCCACTCGTCATCACAGGCGGCGACATTCGGAGACTTATCGGATCAACCTTTTACAAACCCTACGACACATTCCGCAATCTTGCACACGTGCTTGACAATGGCCTTAGGGGCAACATCACTGAGCTCGCCAACATTACCGCCGGCACACTACCTTCCATGGAGGAAGCCTGTGCCCTCAACCCAGCACCAGATGGACAGCGCCCAGAAGTTGGTCAAGCAGTGCTGTGCAGCGACGGAGACGACGTCACGAATAAAGACATCACATGGTGGCAAGACTACGTCGACTCACAAGTCAGCTTATCAGAGACCTTTGGTGCTTACTGGAGCACAATCCGCTTCTCCTGTGCGCGCTGGCCCTTTCGTCCAAATTGGTCTTTCAAAGGCCCGTTCACGACCCCAAAAGCTACCACAAAATCTGGGCAACCGGTCACCGGAAAGCCTTTGTCCTCTATCCTGTTTCTCACCAACAGACTTGACCCCGTCACGCCACTATCCGCAGCCCGCGCCATGTCTGCCAATCACCCTGACTCCCGCCTTGTCATCCAAGAAGCCATGGGCCATTGCTCAGTGGGTAACCCAGTATACAAACCGTGCGTAAAAGATATCGTGGCAGAATACCTTTACACTGGAAAGCTGCCTGACACTAAGGAGACTATCTGTAGCGGTGCGTGTGACCCGTGGGCCACAGACTGCCCTACACAGGATACAAAATCCCTGTTTGTGACCTCTTCACACGAGCATGGACGAGGCAATCTCCGGATGAGGAGGTTTCCGCTCTCTTTTGAGTGAGAAAAGAGACTCAAATTCTTCTACAATCATAGCCAAGGCTTCTCACGTTTGCGAAATAGTACCCGACTCTCTGTAGTTGAGCTTTTTAGTCTCCGTTGACACGTGGACAATGATATTACAATTCTAGAAATCTTCAAATTGTTTCTTGTAGCCGGTAAAAAATCATCTCATCTATCTAGTGGCTCAAATTACAGGACGTGAGCGCAACCAAGCGCCTAAATGGCGCGGCCTAACAAACATTAAGGTCGCCGAATGAATGCCCATCGCCCTGGCGCCGCTCCAAAAAAAATAAAAAAATAGGTCAAATTAGAAGCAAAATTGTCCCACAGCAATTCACCCAACGTGAACAAATACATGATAACCCATGATATACGTATAGCCTAGTCAGATGCGGCCCAGACATAGTCATCATCCAGCTTCTTCAAACCAGTTGGCGTCCACTGCCAAACACCTCGGCGAGCGGCTCGATCAAACACGTCCCGCTTGACGCGCTTTGGTGTAGCTGTTGATCGACAGGAAGATGCTTCGCAGGAGTTGTCAGTCCAGCCAAACTTGAAGTCATCACCCCACCATGCACGTAGCTCCAGGCCAACGCGCAGCTCAATTAACACGGAGGAAAGATCGTCATATCCCTCAAGTTCCACAGGGGTAAGCGCACAGGTGCCTTGGGGGAACTGTTGACATGCAGGGATACGCTTCACCTCAGACCATCCAAGTGGCATTTCCACTCCAGCGGTTTCGTTAAAGGTGTAAGCCGAGAACTCAAATTCGCACCATTGCTCTACACCTTCGGCAGCACAACCGAGACTGGCACCGTGGAAGTTGAACCTAAAACAGGGCTTCGCAGCATTAGGACCAACGCCAATTTCAGCCGTGTCGCCTGTACCAGGTTCGATTGTTGCTGGAGTCAGGGCTGGGGGAACAAATTCAACAAGCTGGCCACCAGAAGATGGAGTGTAGGAATTGGACAGGGGAGACGATGGTGGTGCAATTAGGAAACCTTCAGAGAACCAAAAGTCCCCGGTTGGGTTCAACAATGGCCCTCTGGGCAGTTCATCAAACTTTTCAAGTCAGCAATGTGCTTGTAGATTGCTGGGGACAAACTTACATTGACTGTGAGGTTACCGACTTTGCCTCCAAGAGGACACAAAGACGGGTCGATTGAAGGGGTAGAAGCCGGAGGCGTTTCGATAGGCGTGGTTGGTAGCGTGATGGAGGTACTGGGTGGGGAGGGTGTCGGAGTTGGACTTTGCCCTATCAATCCTGACGACAGGCTCGCCATAAGCGACGTATTCTCTGTCAAAGTAATTGTACTGATCTGACTGGAGTTTGCCCAGGAGAACGCATCATCAGAGCTAATTGAACTGTTAGTTAAAAGCAAAAGAGTGATGAATTAAGTCACTTGCTTCTGGCGTCTCATCAGTCTTTTGCCAAAGGGGCGAGCCGGAGGTACCGTGACGGTGGCCATTGTCGTCAATGGGAACTTCATCGTGTATGTTGTAGTTTGCTCCGGAATAATATTTGTCCAAGTACGGGTCTCCAAAGATGTGGTCGTGAATGGTGATTCAATGGGGGTAAAAGGAGGAAGAACGGTGGGAAGAGACCCATAGAGTAATGAAGAAGGCCAGTCTCCATCTGTAGCGTACGGCGTGTATCCGGCTGGAAGGTCAAACGTTGGGCTTGTGTCGTCCGTGGCATAAGGTGGCAACGAGAAGTCTGATGGGAATGCGTAAGCCGGTGGCTCATCCCCAGGCTTTGGAAGGTCGGTCACCGGAGGAGGAACGCCAATTCCAGAAAGAAGAGAGGGGAATGAAGGTATCGACTCATAAACCGGAGGTGAACCGTAGTGAGGGGGTTTCATCGTAGCTGGAGCTGATAGCCCGGAAGAAACAAGCTCAGGGGGGAGAGGAACATTGATAGTTGATGTCAAAGCAGGATTCTGGGGAACACCAGCAACAGTGGCACCTGTTTCCACAACAATGGTTTGGACGACAGGAGAGACAACACCATCTGAACCAATGACGTCTATGGTGATGGTGCTGACAACGACATCAGTTGGAGCAGCGGTATGTGTTTGCTCAAGATTCGTCAAAATTGGTGGTGGCACAAACGATGGCATAGCAATTCCGGTCTCAGGAGCTGCAGTGTTGGGAGGAACGACAAAGGAGGCTTCTGTTACTGTTGGAAGACCGTCATGGCCGATGACCGTAAAAGTTGTACAGCGGGTAACAGCCCCCGCCGTTTGTATGACTTTTGGCACTGTGACAGGTGCCGCCGTGTCTGGCCAGGGCATGCCAGAAATAAGAGTGCCTGAAGCAGATGCTGTGACAGCTCCATTCTCGAGATGTGAACTAGTATCTGTTGGAAGGGGGATCAACCATGTGGTGTCGACGACCGTTGGTAGTCCGTCAGAGCCAAGAACAGTGAAAGAGGTATGAACGGGGGTTGCGTTGATTGTTGACACTTCATACTCTGATAGGGGTGGAGAGACACTCTTCGAACGGCCAAGAGCAGTGCTTGTAGCCCAATTGCCGGACTTTAGCTTGGAGGACTCCACAGCAGTAGTTGGGCTGACCACAACAGTGGATGCAACGACTGTCGGCTGCCCATCAGGACCGAATACAGTGTACGTGTGGCATTCCGTAACGGGCGAAACATTAGAAGATTGGCCAGTGCCATGCGTTGCCAAAGCCGATGACCCTTCTGTCACGATGGTTTTCATTGTATGGATGGACAGCGTGACTGTGTGCGTGGAGAGGACGGTGATTTGTGTGACACCAGTTGTCCCGGGCACCCACTGCACATTTGTGTCGGTGACGACGGTGTACTCTGGTGTAGAGGCTGCCGAAACAGTTGATTGAGAGCCATATGAAGACAACTGCGGTGCATCAGACTCAGCGGTTTTGGTACCGGCAGTTGTCGAGGCAGAAATATCCTCAGAGTCAACAACACCGCTTTCTGTTGCAGCAGACCAGTCGATGGTAATAGTGGTAAACGGTTTAACTGTTTGAGATGATGCTTTGGACTGGACAGGTGAGATAATGACGGTGGTGGTTTGCAAACCCGAGCCATGAGAAACAGTGAGAATCGAATGGGAAGCCGAAGGAGACACAGTGATGAAGACAGTCTTGGTAGGCTGCAGTTGGCAAACAGATGGAGCCGAACCCAAGACACCGCCATCCGTTGGAGAATCGTAGGATGGGCCGTTCGCAGGTTGCCTGGAGATCAGGTTAGCAATGGACAAAGGAAAGATAACGTTTGAACCTGCATGTACTCTGCAGCCTCCGCAATGAGGTGCTGAGAAAATAAGCCACCTGCCAGGACGGCTAAAGAAGAACGAAACCGCATGCTGACGGACAACTTGTCGCTACAAACGCGGTGAAATGGCGCAACGACGAGAACTTTATCGTCAGCAAAGTAAACAGTAAATTATTCATAGTCGGCATACCTGGAGTACTCGACTCACGATTGGATGAGAAATAGAGGTAATCTGTAAGGACAGTAGTAAGGGAAACGAGTGACGAAAAGAAAGTTGAAAAGAAGGAAAAGAGTACGGTCAAGAGTTTAAAACAGGACGACCGTCGCCGAAGGTAGACGGAGCTCAGGCGTTTGCACTGCCAAGGTGCAGCTTCCTAGGTCAGAGGAACAGAGCAGCTGTCATTGATCTTGCCAGCTGGCAGCAGATCATTTAGTAAGGTACCTTCCTTATCAAGCGGCTACATACCTCACCAAGAACCAAATTTGCCCGCTGCCGATCTTGCATGATCCAAATGATGGAACTCAGGTACCTATTTGCCAAGCGGTAGGTACCTTAGGTAGGTTGGTACCTAGAGCCAGCGGATCTCTCTTTCCACCGTCCACAAGAGATGTCAATTGGCAAGGCTGACCGTTTGTGTTCTGTCATCAGCATCCGACACGTACCTTAGACAGTAGGTAAGTATGGGTGGAGAGGCAACAAAGGCGAGTGGAACGGGTCGGGTAATCCGTTTAAGCACCAGCGAACTTGAGATACTTGATTTTGCAGTCCACATTGACATGACATTCGTAATATCTAATGGTAGAGCTATCATCATCGTCGATACTGCATTGGCGGTATTTAGACCGTATCATCTGCGTATGGTGGCGGTGCGTCCGGCTCTTCTGTGCCAGCTGCCTCCCGTTGTCGACTCTCGTGTTCCATCCTCGCCGTCCACAACGCAGAGCCAGTGGACGTCGTAAGCAGAAAGAAAAAGGAGAGAATAGGAATCAACTCGAGAATCATAGCCACAGAACCAAACCAAACATTATCCCAACCTAAGCGTTTAAGTTCCTTCTTTTGCTCTGGTTTTGACAGGCCACGTAAATGAAACCAGCGGTGGTGTGAAAGCTTGCCTAGCCTCGTTCCGGTAATCATGATAAAAGCCAGCGGGCCAACATAAGGGATAAAATTGAGAGGAAGAAAGACCGCCAGCTCAATTATCTGAATAATGCTCCAAGGCTGATATATAGCTGATGTAGTGGGTTTGCCGAGCATTTTGACAGGATTTGGGGCATCCGGAAACAAAAGTCGATGCGGTGTAATCAAATCAACTAATGACTGCTTGATGAGTGTGGCCTGCAAAGACATAGATGAGTACACAAGCAAGATATGCGAGTAGTAATAGGCTTATGACTCACATCATACACGTCCACGCGGCATTCGTCGACAAAGAAGCCCTCAAAAAGGCCCTGAATAATGACCAAGCCTTCGCCGAGAACGAGGACAGTGGCATTGACCCAAGCACCGGCTCCGTGGAAAATAGCCAAGAATGCGTACTGCGGCAGAAAAGTGAAGACAAAGAGCAGGAAATATACGACCAGAGAGATTAATGACAGCGGTAGCAATCGCCCTAGAAAGAGTGGCCAGAACTCTCGCGTTCGGCTGAAGTACCAGATGCCGCGAAGGGGGTAGGAAGCGGCAATTCCAGCCCTTCGCAGGTAGGCGACCGGCCTTCTTTGCGGAGAATCCATAATATATCTAAACGCACGTCCCAGTGTCGGCTTTTGCGTGGCGAAAGGGCGTTGCTTCGATGGGAAACCAGCGAGTTTGTTGAAGCTGCAACCTGGCCGCGCGGGTGAAGCGTTCGGTGTCTGCCCCACGTGTGTGAGAGACGGCGTGGCCTACGTCATTGGTTCTGCCCCACAACTCTGCATACTACCCAGGTACGGCTAATAATTCAGGGAAATCGAACTGGACAGAGCTTGTATAAGTTGGCAGAGAGCCACCAATAATTAATAGGGGAGCTAGGCCGTTAGGCGCGTAACTATTGTATTCAGCAACCAATAAGCCAGCAGGCCAACAAGCCAGCAAGCTAGCAAGCCAGTAAGCCGGCTATACTCCGCATTTACTTAGCATTAGCGGCTACTATAAAAGACACTTACGCCTAATAGGGCTACAATTTATAATATTATTATAATTAAATTATTATAATATAAATAATCGCCTTATTATAGGTAATTTATTTATAAATATAGTTTTATAAGAGGCGTTATAGGCTGCGTAATTTGCGACTAAAGTACGCACTTATAGCATAAAGTGGAAAACGAAAAATGCGCGTAAGTGTATTTGCACTTTTGACATTTGGCGGTACTGTCCCACCGTAGACGGACCAATAAGATGCAGTCCGCCGCCTTCCATGGCGAATTCACGATCGTCAGTAGCTGACTGAACCATGCCGTGTGAAGTCGATACCTCCCCGCCCCAGAACGACTTTTTTTCACAAGACAAAGATTACTTCTATAATAAACATCGCTTTTAGTCAGATTTCTTTGAACAAAAAAGTCCTAAAATGCCAGAAAATATGCGAATCCTCTGCCAGTGTGGTACGGTTGACTTTCACGCCTCCCAGCCTCAGCCAATCGAGGTGTATTTCTGCCATTGTAGGCAATGCCAGAAGCAATCATCGTCTGCATTTGGCACCTCTGCCATATTCCCAGCGGACGGCATGTGGCCCCCTCCCGATGCAATCAAGAGTCACCTGAAAGTATGGACGCGACCAAGCAAATCCGGAGGGATGATGCACTGTTACTTCTGTGACACATGTGGCTCGCGCATACTCCATAGGACGGTAATGGAAGATGGCAGCTCGCAGCCGACATTGTCTGTAAAGGGCGGGGCAGTGGAAGGACTTGATGTTACAAACGCTCGCCATATTTGGACGAAATCAGCAATCGTGAACGTGCCAGAGGGAAGCGATCCAGGATCCCCAGAGGCATAGTAAGGCTAGTTTATTTATGATACTGTCTATCTTTATACCAATACAGAATTCGCCATTAATTCTTAAACCTCAACTGCTTTTAGAAAAGCGTTGCTCTCATTGCCTTGGACAACCTTTGCCAAAGGCGTCAAATGCGACTCTCCTCCAGCCTCGGCCTGAAGGCGGCGAATATATGCTTGAGCAACCTGCAGCCATTTTGCCTTTTCGGCGCGACTTGCATCAAGCCCTTCCCAGACCCAGACGCCATGCCCACTGTCGAGGAGGAAGACGTCGTTGCCGTCGAAATCGCCTTGTGAAATGCTTCCACCATCCTTGACCAAGTCGAATGAAAGCTGGCCAGAAGCATCGCTAAGCCTGAAAAGCTTCTTCACCCGACTGACATTGGAAGAGGCTTTGTTGCCTGAGGTTATTGGACGGGCCTGTTTGAAACCATCTCGTGGAGTCGAGTCGTCCCCTCCCAGTAAATCTACGACACGACGAGACCTGGACTCCGTTTGAGATATAACCTCAACATCAACATGTTTAGCCAAGATCATGTCGTGAACAACTTGAGCGGCCTTTGCCTTTTCCATAGGACTGCAGCTCTTGCCTTGCCACACCCATATTTTATCGCCCTTGTCCAGGACGAATACATCGCCATCGTCAAGACTTCGCCACGCTGGTTCGACCTCGTGGACCACCAGGCCATTGGCTGTGTTCGTACCAGGGTTCATAAAAACACGCAATAGTGTTGTGATTTCCTTCTTTGGAGCTTCCTCGACGTGTGTAAAGCCTGAGCGAACTCCTCCAGATCGGATGGAAATGCGAGGAAAGAGTGCAAGGAACTCATCCGACGGAGCCGTCTGTACCTCACGGTGTTGAGACGCTACTCCTTGGAGGAACTCATCTAGCTCGACAGTTTTGTACGCTGCCGTTCCCGCCTCATCTTGCGTAGTGTGGCTACCGAGCCAGAAGAAGATGTCGTGGCCCAGCTTCTCGGAGCCGTCTTTGCTCCCAATCTTATAGGAATGCAAAACGATAAAGCTATCGCCGTCATAAAACTGTCCGTATTTGTCTTTCGGCCAAGGCACCACTTGAAAATCTTCAATGCGCCAGACAAACAAGCCTGGAGCCTTGCCAATTGGTTGCCACGCAGGTTCTGTTGCAGCCGAGTTGTACTTTACACGGTGGTCGATGTCGCTGCCAATAAGCTCGACATTGCTGTCTTTAATGTCATACTCTTTGAGATGTACTAGTCCTTCGTTTGGAGGCATGATGAGAGGTTGGCGTGATTTATGAACAGTAGGGAAGTAGGGAAGCAAGTGTAGAATAGACGTGTTGGTGGCAACAATCTTGCTCGTTTGTATTCCGGTAGTTTCAGGGGCAGCGGTGTTGCGGTGACAACATTGTCGGCGAGTGGCAGTGCGGGGATCAGTTGGAGACGGCCCACCACCGGGTCGCTCCGGTCTTTAACGAAACTTGAAGTACTAGGTATTTTCGAATCGGGTCAAGTACCTAGTAGTTACCATGGCAAGTGTTACCTGAATACTACTAGGTAGGTAACCAACCTAGCCCAGATGCTAGGTGCCCATAATATGGGCTATGTCTTACAGACTCTGAAACGTAGTTTGTGAGAAAATACTACAAGCTGGCCCCGTATGCTCTTCTAATATGTTACTAGTAGTACGAAGGGTCGACGTTGAGAAGTAACGGTCGAGCAATTTAGTCCGCCAACTGCTGTATCGCTTTGGGTACCATGTTGCTTAAATCCTTCGTGTTCTCTATCTGTATTTATCTGCCAAGATTGTTGACCACACTACCAACCATGACGGCGGTCTCCCGATCCCAGTTATGTTCCGTCTTGACCTTTGTCTTAGGCCCTAATAAAGCACCTGGGACCTGCGAACCCTTGGAAACTGCCTGTCGAATAGCATCTCCGACATTGTTCTTATTGGCCTTCAATGTGCGTGCTACGACACCGCCCCGAGTAACAATATCCTGGACACGGCTAGCTAAACTGCTAGCCATGGTCCTCCAAAAGTAGGATGCGAGAGAGCCCGTCTCTAGATGGGCCAGCAGCGGCTGTAGCAAATTATTTGTGTGTGAAAGAGGTGACGGCGCTATTAACGGGTGAGATGGAGGCTTCATTCCGGTCAAGGTAATTTCGAGAGCCATGATGTTTTGGCACTTTGCAGTGACTTCAGCGAGTGCCTTATCTAAACTGGGCAATTGGCCGAGTGACCGAGCCAGAGTAGTAATACTTGTCTGCAATGAAGAGCGAATATACGTCTCGAGTACCTGGAGAACAATACGGGGTGCCCACTTTTCGGGCTTAATGCCTACCGTGGGCGAGAGTAAATACAAAGCCGTCACGGCGGATGTGAGTTTTGCTTTGGACGCTTCTCCCTGCGCAAAGGTTGTATTGCTGGGGATGCTGAACTCCCGAACAAAGCGCTCCGAGGTTTCACGAACAGTTCGTTCGATAGGCATAATAACAACCTCCTGGAGACTCCGTACTGCGTCAATTTCGCCTAGCCTATGACCCTCCTCCCCAGGCCCCTTATTCTCAAGGACCTCACGGAGAGATAGGATCGTATAAGAGCATCGAACAAGAGCACTGTGGTCTTCCTTTCCCGAGGCACCAAGCTCGGAATTTTGCATCTCCAGCTGCCTGCCGAGCTGTAGACATCGGCTGACAGATCGACCGAGTGTCAAAGTCTCCCAGAGGCGCAGCGCAACATGGCGAACCTCATCGGCCTCCGCATGCTTATCAATGACCTCTTTCTCCAGCTGCTTATAGCTGTCGTTAACGCTGCTTATTTGGGCATCAAGCTCCGCGATGATCCTTTTACTGGATTTTGTTTGCGTTTCGGTATGTTCGAGGAGCGGTACGGCGGACCTTGTCGTCAGAATATCAATGTGTGAGTCAATCTCTTGCGCGTCGAAGAGCACCCGCGACAGCGGGGTGGAGAGGTCGAGGGGAGAATCTTCCGGGTTATTGGTGGACAGGACGAGAGAATTGGCAAAGGAGGAGGCAGAAAAGTCGGGAGCAAGAAACGTCTCATAGTCAATGTAAGATGGTTCCGCATCGTCGCGTGGGCTAGCCGGCGCAGGCGTTGTGGTGGACGTCATTGTAGTAACGAAGTCTGTGCCATGAGGATTTTCAGTTGGTGATGGGTGCGTAAAGCCCGAGACGGCGAGCTATGCGTGTCAAGATGATGAGTGGCTGCTTGCTTGGTACAGCTGTTAATGGCGAGCCAGAAATTGCGCCTCACCAAGGCCACAATCAGTCGTGCCGCAACAACGTGTCGTTCCTTCAAGATCAAGCTGTTGGACCTCCAACCCAAGAAATGGACACGAGGAAACCGAATCCACCAACGAATCGCGGTAGCTGGTAGCCCCACACTGTGTGCGCCGTGGCCGATCCATAGCGGCCGATAGGCTGGCGCTTTTCCTGTTATGGCGAACAGCTAAACCTGCGGCTGCACTACTGTGTACCACAGCCGGGCGCAACCGGTGACTCCATCGAGCGGCGGGTTGGGCTGTTCTGGGCACTGTCGCTCCCACTGTAGCCCCCCGGCCGAGCCATTTTGGCAGCGAACTAAAATATTTTGTTCGGGACTCCGGCACCAGACGATTGCTCCGCCCAACCTCTCCGTTGCTTCCGCGTCTCGCGGAAATTTTCTATCCTTTTAATAACACTGACTACGTTACATACTTTACTTGGTACACCTGTGCGCGCTTTTACAGACAACAAAGCCTCCTATGTTGGACAAAACTGCTTGTACCAAACTCGAACGCTGATCAGCAGCAACACCGCCTAGACGAAGCGCGCCGGCAAAGTCGCCTGGTACTACGTTCTCGAAGGCCCCTCATCCTGTGTACTGGTTAATTCATTTGCGATACAGCTTTGGCCCGGCATGGTGTCCTTCGACTTGCTAGACGCCAGAGACTTTGCGGAATGGCCAACCACGGGGAATGCGAACGAAACAGAGTTTGGCGGCGTACGCTTCAATTTGACGACATTGCAGCACTGGAACTACACGTATTTCACAAACGGAACTCTTTCCAATGGCTCTAGATGCTACTTGACATACCCACCTTACCAACCTGTTCTCCTCCGGACGAATGGCAGCTTTATCAACGCGACCTCATGCTACTCTGCCGTTGACCCGATTGCAGTGCGCGGGTTTGCAGGCATCGGCCTCGCCGTGGCGTATGGTATCGCTCTTGTCTTAATAATCACGGTACTCGCAAAACATGGTAAAATGTACCTTCCGGAAGGAAAAAGATTCTATCCCATAGGCAGACGATGGCAATGGTATTGGGGCTCGTTTGTGTGTGCCTGCGCGCTGATTAGTCTCTTCATCAATGTTGATGTTGATCGGTACCACATTCAAGAACTACCCATCATTGTCATGTGCTTTTTCTGGTTTCTGCTTTGCCAAGGAACTACAGCACTTGTCTGGGAGGCTGTCCGACACTGGGGTAGCTGGCAGGAGAGACAATATATCGACCCCAATCCTTTCGTGTTACGTGAGGACGACAAGCGCGCAAAGCTGGAGTTTTGGCTGCCCATGTGGTTCTACTTGTGGCTTTGGCTGGTAAGTGAATTGACGGAGGATGCATTATGATATTCTTACTGACTTGTCTTGTAAAGAACTTCTTCCTAGTCGTGCCTCGCAGCTGGAACTTTTTGAAGATGCAACGGGATCCGTACCAAATTCAGAACATTGCAATCCCTACCGCAACAAGCGCGCGATTCAAGGCCGCCGGTTTTTGTCTGGTAATATGCTGGCTTACAATCTGCTTCTCGCTCCGGCACTCCATTAGGCACTACAAGCCGCGCAATCGTGGCGTGTTCAACAGGGCGGTCGGTTTTCTCCAGTCCTTGCCGCTTCGTTTTGTCCTCATCATACCTCTATCTGCTGCTTTGATTGCATATCAGATCTTCATGTCTTTTGAATGGGAGCTCTCTCTTTTGAGGTTTCAGGGAGTCGTGCCCGTACAGTTTGGCTGGGGATTTGGCCCGTCTCTCCTTATCCTGATTATCCAAATCACTTACGGCTTCACCAACCCCAACGAAGACAAAGAGCTGATACGGCAAAGACGCGAGCGAGGAGAGGGTATCGACCGCGAGCTTGGCATCGTGAAGAAGCCGGCTTGGTGGCGACGTGTTCGTGGTGATCACCTCGAAGTCCCGTTCCACGAACGCGTTATGCGCAATGTAAAGGAAGTCGGTGGTAAGCGCGGTATCGGAAGGCGAGCGGAAGCCGACATGGAGCGACACATGCGAGAAGAGGCAGAAAGATATGCTGTGAACGAGGACGGCATCGAGCTAAGTAGTATGACTCGGAGGGATTCGAATAACCCTCGCGTTGACCGGGCCGGTGCGCGAAACATTGGCAGTGGACCTAGCAGCTCACAGCCGGCCGCATCGCGATATGAAGGCAAGTCGGAGCGAAGACATCATGAGCGAATCATGCAGAGCGCCGCAGGCATGTTGTTTCCCAATAGCCTTGAGGCGGATCGGGCACGGCGACATGCAGAGTTGAGCGAAGACGGTCCACCCCCAGCATATACGGATGCTGAAAGGGAAAGAGGGCGTCAAGGATCCAACCGACCGGAATCCGCTAACCGAAATAACAGCACGTCGACGACTAATTCCTTGTCGGCGCCGCCGCAACAAGTGCGGAGTATGCTGGATATTTGAACGCGTTGCTAGTCAAGTTTTGCATCTTTCTTGGCTTGTAGTTTTTATGTTTGGCGGAGAAGGGGTACGGGTTACTTATATAAACTTCTGGATATTGCCTTTGTCAGGTTGTGTCTGCTTTTTACCAGCCAGGCGTTTTGGGTTATGACAAACAACTCTGATTATGTCTGCAAGAGGTGCATAATTAACACTCCTTAACGACTAGTTACTGCTTAGAAACTGCTGTACGTGCAGCCAGTACCAAGTTTTTTTGGACGGCAAACTAAATACGTGCACCATGCTGGAGTATCTGCCGTGAGTGGTATGCGACCGATATTTGAACGATGATGGCATGCTATGGACAGCTACATGTCGACATCGTCGCCAGTCTCCAAGCCAACCCCTTGCGTTGCGACGGCTACAAGCGATTGTGAACCAAACCCCCGCCATCATGCAGCACAGACGCCACACGGCTATTTACAAGGAACGAACCGGTTCTCCGTGTGGCGAAAGCACCCACCAAAAAAGGAACAAAGAAATAGATTGCCCATTCTCCAACACGAACTGGTGCACACTTTCGTGCCAAAGCAAAAACAGCGGTGTACTCCCCTGTGCGCATGGGCCAGGCGAAACCCCGTTCCACGGCATCGCCCCGTTCATCCATCCATCTTTCGCCCGGCCGTGCTCTGACCTTCATGGCGGCCGGGGGACCTGGTGCATACAGTACTCATTTTACATATATGTAGCACATTTCAAGATGCATGTAAATAAGCAACGTGAATAGAGACGAGCTGGATGGTCATGAGGGGAGCGAGTCTGGTTGACACGGCATTGTATTACATCTCATTCAGGGCCATGTCATGATGGAAAGCGACCCAGTCAATATATCTTGACAACCGCACTTGGCAGCATTTTTGCCGCTACAGGTGTATGTTGACTTTGTATTCGGTAGCGCGTACGGCGGTATGCGGATGCAACAGACGAGCTCTCACGTAATTCCGTCTGGCTTAAATCACGGCAATCTTTGGAAATCGCGGACGACACATTCATTTGCCTAGAGCAGCTTGCTTGAAGATTTACCAACTCCCAGAAAGGAATTCAAGTATCTACGTAGGATGCAGCAACAGCATCATATTCCTAGATAGACACTTTGGCCTGTTTCAGAGTTGCGCTTGTTCGTGCTAGTGGTTCAAGTATTGACGAATACAGCAATAATGAAAAGGTGGCAGGGGATGGCGCTGAATTTGATTCAGACGACTTTCTCTTTGATACGACTTTTTTTTGGAAACCCCTAGCCTATTGGAGACAATGTCGCAGACCATGTATAAAACTCGCTGGCGGACAATCATCTGGGGCCCCTGACAGCATGCGCGACGTCGTTTAGAGGAGAATGATTCGCATACAGCCCTGACTGATTTACTCTGATTTAGACATTTATCTGCACGTCATCGACATTGGAACTGTTTTGCATGGTCACCTATACGTGGTGAGATTTCCCCGTCGTGACGTCTTCTGGAAGGTCGTTTTAGCGCTGGACCACTACCACACAAGGTGTCCCAGCCTCGCCGAGACTGAATGCAGGACATCTATTCACGCCATGACAAGCTGCGACATTGCGGAGACTGGTTCCTGGTTCTATGGAGAGATACGTACAAGCCGCCGATGGGCAAATTGGGAGGGGTTTCCTTCCTCAAGGACTCAGTTCAGGCTCGGCCGCTGCTGGTGGCGTTAATAATGACGGGCTCTGAATCCATCAAATTGAGTTTCTGTACGGAAGGTAGTGCGAAAGGTTAACTGGAGCAGCCCTGCGCCGGACGCGGACTAGCCGTTATCATGGACCAAGACGCCTCCATGGACGAGAAAACTGGACCCTGGAATGACGCCAAAGGCTACGAGTTAATTACATCGCCCACGATTGAACAGAAGATGCGTAGGGCATTTTACAGAGTTAATGCCGCACCCAGGCACCAGGGCCACTGTGAAAGCCTGACTGCAAACGGAGAATGGACGATGACCCAGGTTGGGCTGAGATGCTCGGCTGAGGGCACCAGTAAAGTGCGGTGCCACTGTATGCCGTCTATGCGGAATAGATAGAAAAGTGTCGGATAGTTCGGGATGCAAGCCACGCTGAGCAAAAGCTTGGATGGCCATTGCCAATGGTTATGTAGGAGCGACAGTGAGTAAAGTTGGCTCGCCACGCACGAGACGCGGGACGGTTGTTGCATCCTGCGCAGCACATGCGGTCACTCTGATCTGTACCATGATATGGGCCGGCTGGCCTTACATCCCGCTGCTTCCGAGGCCTGGTGATGGTTCATCACCTTTGCAACCACCTTTTGCGTAATGATGAAGAAATTGGGGTATCGATCGCCTTGAACTCTATTCTTTCCCTCAGAACTGATGACTATTGACATCGTGATTTATTTACTTCTTCTACTTCTCGCAAGCACGCCCTTTAGCAAAGCAGATTTCTTCTACTATAAGGCTCACCATACCGTAGTCAAGCTTCCATGCCGGCAACTTTACATAGATGGCCATTAGCCCTCTAGGATATGCAAAGGGGATTCAATCTAGTATCACCACCGGACGTACATGGAATAATAATGGGATATCGCCCGCTTTTGCTTGCTTTACCACAGACTGTGTTTTGCAGCCTCGACACGTGCCAAGAGGTGTGCCAGTTCACACTGGCCGATTACTACTTAGCGGCATGAGGTGCTGTACCTTGGCGTCCTGGCAGGCGGCTGGCAGCCAGTGCGCGGCGAATAACACGACGCGGCTCAAGGTTTGGCAACACGCCATTGGCCAGCGGGCTTCGGTGGCCAATGCCACTTCACCAATTCCCTGTACCCACAGACGCGGTGTACCTGGGCAGACCACGCTAAATCAACGCAGATGACCTGTACCTTACGTTGTGGCCCCGCTTCGGAGCTAATGGGGCCGCCTGCGTCAACCCAAGTCTTCCGCCCCATTTCCTCCCCCAAAACCCCTCCCCTCCCCATGACGGCCGCCGCACTTTCCGATCCGGTTCCGTCTTTGGGTTTGTTTGCGACGATTTGACGCAGAACCTTGCCATGCCTTGCCGTGCCTTGCCATTACCCTTCCCTTTTTTTTTTTTTTTTTTTTTTTTTTATTTTTTTTTTTTTTTTTTTTTTTTTTTTTTTTTTGAGTTTTCTGCCTTCTGTTGTGGTTGGCGTCAAACCTTGCCAGAATTGGGGAGGGCTACCTTAACTGCTTAAAATCGGCAATTCGCTCTCTTTGCCGTACACGACCTAATCGTAATTGACCTCTCTTGAGACTAGCTGCTTCACAGTTGGCCACTTATAAATTGGTAGAGGTTGCTTTGTCCTTTTGGCAACTGTTGGCTTTTGTTTGTCAATTGAGGCTGAGCTCTGACTTCTGTATGCGCTGATTGGCTGTGTATCTCACGCAGTACCGCAATACGACATTCACAATCTTCCTTCACTGCGATGTCTTCACTTTTCAGCAACGAAAAGTGCTGTGACAACTAATCCGCCTTGTCCCTTGAAAAAAGGAAAAAGGCAATTATTGTGAGCCAGCGCAAGCTTTAGCTTGGGCTGTAAAATCCATTTCCTTTGTGGTATACCTCATCTCATGGTGGTATAGCGCAGCAACGAACAGACACTAAAGTGTACGGTTCATTATGGAACAATGGTTCTGTAGTTAGGCTCCGTTTGCAAAATAGAAGCTGCCTAGCAAGCAATACTGGGGAGGTAAATGTGCAATTTTAGCTCTCGCAACCGTTTCGTTCACCATGGCATTTCGGATCAGTCCGCACGACAGCCGCAAGTTCAGAACAAATGAAATTTCTACTACAGATATTCACAATAAAACAGCTTCCTCCGCCATCTAGTCCACTTTGACTGTTGGTACAAGCTACAACGTCTATAACAAATCCATTTATACCCGCAGGCCAATGTCCTCGGCATATGGCAGGACAAAGAGGTCGCCAACCGTAGAGACTGTAGCCTTGCCCTCAAGGAGAGACTTGGCAGCCTAGAGAAAGCGTTAGTTATCAGAAAATACCGTAATTTAAAGGATGGCACTCTTATACTTACAGTCTTTAACTTATCAGCGCTGACAGCATCGAAAGTCTGGGAGACGCTGGCAATATCAATTGCCTTGCCGCCGTTGACAATGCCACCGCCAGCCAGCAGAATGCTGGGGTCGCGGAGCTGGCCATTCTCCAGAGCCTCAAACTTGGCATTGGCAATTGCCTTAGTGACATCGTCCTTGCTGACGCTGCCGTCGGCGACGCTCTTGAGAGCAGTGACAACAGCCTCGGCGCCTTTGCGGATTGAGGCTGCAGGGCCATTGAGCTGAATGGTCAGCAGACCGGCGTCCGAGTAGGCGAGATTAGCAGCAGAGACGGAGAGGCCGGGAGTGGCAGCAGCCGCCTTGGAAAGTAGGCTGAAGCCAGGAGTCCACTTGATGCTAGAGCGTCCGCCGAGAAGCGTAGCGAGCACGGCAAGCTCAGGCTTATTTCCAGCAGTATCAGAACCGGGGAAAGCGATGACCATCGAGTTGCCAGAAGCGTGGCTCAGTCTCTGCTCGCCACCATAGTACTTGGCAGCCTCAGTCTTAAGAGACTGGCCGCTCTGGGCAGTGGCAGGGACGTCCTTGAAGAACTGTCCGACCCAACGGGAGAGAGTCTCGGGAGCGGCGCCGTCGGCAACGAGGGCAATGTTCGGCTTGGTGTAAACGACGTCAGCATAGCTGGCGATGTACTCCTCGTTGAGGTACTTGTGGTTAGGCGCAGAAGAGTAGGACGCAAGGGGGGCACCGAGGCCGGAATGGAAAGCAACAGCATGGGCGTTGTCGAGGGCAATGGCGGGGACGTTGGAGTTGTTGGCGGCCTGCTTCATGTGCAGGACACGCTCGACCTCCTCGTGGAACTCATGGGCTGCAGTTATACATTAGCTTCGACGTATTCGAGTTGACCATTATGATATTGCTTCGTCTTACTGGTATACTTGGTCTGCGTGATAACCTCGGCAAGGAGCTCAGCAAAGTATGGGAGATCGTCGCGAAGGAAGCTAGCCTCGAGAACAAGGGCCTCTCGGGTGTGGGAAGAAGCCAATTGGCCACCAAGGAGCTCCGACTCGCGGGTAATTCGAAGTGCAGATCGTTTTTGCGTGTTCTAAGAAGATGGACGGGTTAGCAAAGTTTGGTTTCCTGTGTTGGGTGGAGAGGAAGCTCACTTTGAATGCAAACTCCTCCAGGCCAAGCGTCAGGCCAGGCAGAGGCTGATAACGAGTACCGGCCTTGGCAACAACAGCAAGCTTGGTAGTAGGGCCATGTGCATCCCTTGAGGCTACTTTAAGGCCATTGACATCAGCCGTCTCAAAGGCACCGGAGGAGGCAGCGGCGGCAAAAGCTCGTCGTTGGACCGGTCGGACACTGCAGGACCGCCGGACGGCCTGCTGCGCGTTTCTCGCGAGAGACGATCTGGAGATCATTGTCGAGTATTGTGGCGTAGGCAATTGACGAAACCTCGAGCCGTCGTCGTAGAGCAATTGATCACCAAAAAGAAGTGCCTCGTCAATCTTGCTCCCGTCTAATTTTCGGGGTCGGGGATTCGGCCAATCACGTGATGGGTATTATTCCGCTTGCGCCGTGGCCTCCGCTGCAACCTGAGAGCGCCCACGCAGCCTGAGGTGAGCAGCTGTCAGAGGGGTATACCAAAGTCACTGTGAAGTACCCTGGGAGTGTGCACCAACTGACCCGCTACAAGCAAAATACAGCCCTTTCGGCCCCGTCCCGCCCACCACTGATCACGACTGGCTTTGCCTGAGCTAACTGCCAAAAAAAAAAATCCAATACAGTCACATCTTCGACAACCCGTTTCAATTTAGCGTCCTGCAAATTTTGGGTATTACTGGCACTGTCAATTCATTTTTGATATAGAATCCAGTACCAATATTCCAGCAAAGCATTCAATGACTTCGCGGTAGTCATCGTGTGAGCTCTAGAGATAGTGAGAGGATCTCTAGAAGCAATTTGCAATGCTTGTTGTTAGTTGGTTCGCGAAACCATTGACAGCGGCAACAGAGGCGGCTAACAGAACCCCAGACAAAACATGCAGCTGAGCTCTGTGCTCTTCTAGTCAATGATCTTTATGGAGAGCTGCCGTCAGTATGTTGCGACGCCAGCGGGCAAGCAATACATTACCTTTACAGACCCTCTGACATTTTATGTAGCGAATCCTTGCTGCGCTCCTAACAAAGGGCCGAAGCACGATAGCTCAATTAGGTCACTGTACATCTTTAGGACCGCGGCACCTTCGAAACGGATTGAGCGTCCTGATACAGCAAAATCTTCTCTTCCACCACACTGACCCCGACACACGAGTCACGAGTTACGAGTCAAACCCCGATGCCTGCTATAGCATTGTTCGCTTTGGCAAAATATTGGAAGCGATTGAGAGCCAGTATGGCACGGCTGAGCGTGACTTGGTACAAACCCTCTTACAATTTGGTTTCGCAAGAGTTGCAGACTTGAACCAAGCATTCAAGGGCCGAACACCCAAGGTCAACGGCCATGCGAATGGAGCGAGTGACTCAGCTTCTGATGGGCTAATCACCTCGGAAAAGCAACTAAATATTGTTCTTGCACGCCTTATTCAGGCAGAAATTATTGAGACGGTCCAACCCGAAAGTTTTCGCAACCCGCGAGACGCGTATCGAACCATCGAAACTGAAATGACAAGGACAGGCCCAGGAGAAAAAGTAACCAAAATACGAAACGAACAACAGCTCCAAATTATGGAACGATATCGTATGTTTAAGGAGCAGGGCAAAAATCTTAAAAGACAACTTGACCTCACGAGGGGCAATGTTGCCAAGAGGCGAAAGCTGCAGAATGGACGACGTAGAGGCACGGTCATTGACGATGACGACGATGATGAAGCACCTCCGTTGAATGTAAGAGGAGCTCGAATTTCTGTGTGTCTTGTCGTGTTGTGCTAATTAGTATCGTCCAGCCAAACGTCGTTGTCAGAGTAAACCACGAGAAGTGTCTGGTAGAGTTGCGCAACCGTGGCCTGGCAACATTTGCTGCCGAAACATTTGGAGAAGTAACTGGCCAGGTATATCAAACTCTTCTCGAGCTTCTCACCGGAAGTGTGTCGAAATGTCGTGCGGATCCTCTGCTTGACGAGGAAACTCCTGGGTGCCAAGTCGCTGTCACAACGCTGGATATTTTTCATCATTTAGAGGAATCAATCAACGTTCAAAACGGCATTGGCAAGACGCCAAAAGAAAAGATTGACTTCCAGAGTGCGGAGAGGATCAGGACGGAGCCTCCCGACTCAGATAGTGAATCCGAAGCTTCTGATAGCGAAGCACCTGTACGGCGGGAATCCATCATCAAGAACATAGACGTCGACGACGATGATGACCTGGGCGAGTCAGAAATCGAGGAAGATGCTGAACAAAATAATGCAGCACAAGCAAATGGTGATAGAAAACCCAAGGTCAAATTCGAGGATGAGGGTCAATCGAAAGCGAGCCGTCTTGAACAACTGCGTCAGCACCTACTGTTACTCGCCGAGAGCAAGCACAGGTTTGTGCGTCATTGTGGCACGCAAAGTCGTGGCCAATGGACCGTGGACTTTGCCAAAGTCATGGACCGACTAAGGGAGTCGGAGCTAGACTCTTATATAGAGCAATCCTTTGGTAGGCATGGACTACGGCTAACTCGCATTCTCCGTGAGAAGGGAAAACTGGACGAAAAGATGCTTCCCTCCGCAGCGTTGATGAAGAAGTCGGACGTGCAATTGAAAATGATTGCGATGCAAATGGCTGGCCTTGTGGACGTTCAGGAAGTCCCAAAGGACAATAGCCGCATGGCAAACAGGACGCTATTCTTTTGGTTCTTCGACAGAGAGCAAACTGAAGCTCAGGCATTGGATGATTTCTACAAGGCCATGGTCCGATGCTTGCAGACGCTACAAGTGGAGAGGCACAGAGAGAGACACATCTTGTCCTTCGTTGAGCGGAAGGATGTCAAAGGGAAGGAAGAAGAGGTGATGACGGCGGAACACTACAATAAATATAACCAGCATCTAGAAGTGCAGGATAAGCTTCTAGGCCAGGTTGGGCGGCTCGATGAAATGGTTGCGGTATTTAGAGACTATTGAGCACGAGACATGGGGCTTATCACTGTATTTTTAGCATGGATGAAATATTGAATACATACGCTTGTAGTTCTTGGATCTGATGCACGAGACGAATGCCAAATTATATTCGGAGGAATGTAGTAACTTGCCTTTCATAGCGGCGACAGTCCAACATTATCTTGCAGCGCGCCCGGCCCCTCACTCAGCATCAGACAGCTTCGCTAATGCCTCATGTTCGTTAATTGATAGTGGAAAGATTGTTTCAGGGCCCTATGGATGCAAGTTTGTCACTGGGCTTAAGAAGAATCACTGTAGGGTAGCATGAACATTTTGGTGCCCAAGTCAACACTCTACCCGTACTCGGAAGGTGGTCATAGTGTGGGCACTGACCGTCCCCACCGCCGTCGCGTGCGTCGACCGAAATCGGGAAATCTACTACCTAAACTTTGGCGGGTGTCCCTGGCGGCGCGCAAAAAAAATTCAGGAGCCGAGCGATAATCTGCGTCACTCACATCTGCCAACGCATCAAAGCAGCACAGCCGCCGCAGCCAGCAATATGTCTCCCCCGGTGATTGAAAAGGAGTCCAATGTGGCCAGACTCCTCGGATCAGGTAAACTTTCGATGAGGACGAAGGTCCATTCGCAGTGCGCAATTAAGAGTGACGACTGATTTGCGATCACAGGCTCCGCTGGTATTGCCGAGCTAGCCATCTTCCACCCTGTGCGTTTTCTTCCCGACAAGGAGAGTCAAGCGCGAAATAAAATGCCGCTGACTTTATGAATTAGGTTGATACCATAGCGAAGCGATTAATGAGCAACCAGACCCGAGTAAGGGCTTCATCTCCCGAGTGCTACTGATGAACAACGGGCAACCTAACAAAGTCATGAATCTAGGTTGCAGGCGCGAGCCAATTGAACCAGGTAATCTTCAAAGAACAGGCCAGCGCAACTCTCGGTCGCAAGTTTGTCTCGCTTTTCCCCGGTCTGGGCTACGCTGCCGGATACAAGGTCCTGCAGAGAATCTACAAGTATGGCGGCCAGCCTGTCGCCCGCGATTTCCTGGCCAAGCACTATGGCAAGGACTTTGAATCTGCATTCGGCAAGAAGACTGGCAAGGCTGTCATGCACTCTACTGCTGGAAGGTGAGCATGTATCAAGCTGGCGGATGATCTTCATGCTAACATTGGGTGCAGTTTGATCGGTATCGGTGAAATTGTACTTCTACCTCTCGACGTTCTCAAGATTAAGCGCCAGACCAACCCCGAAGCTTTCCGCGGCCGAGGCGTCCTCAAGATCATCGGCGACGAGGGCTTCGGACTGTACCGTGGCTGGGGATGGACTGCTGCTAGAAACGCCCCCGGATCATTCGCTGTATGAGTCTCTATACGACCTGACCCTTGCCTTACCACCTCTGATACTGACAAAATGCTTATCCAGCTATTTGGTGGCTCTGCTTTCGCCAAGGAATATCTGTTCCATCTCGAGGATTACAATAAGGCTACATGGTTCCAGAATTTTGTGGCATCGATTGCCGGTGCCTCTGCATCCCTTGTCGTCTCAGCTCCCCTCGATGTCATCAAGACTCGTATCCAGAACCGCAACTTTGAGAACCCGGAGAGCGGCTTCCGCATCCTGAGCAACATGGCGAAGCAAGAGGGCTTTTCCAGCTTCTTCAAGGGATTGGTGCCCAAGGTATTACCCGCTTTTTCGCCTACTTTGTCTTGTACGCATAATACAGTCTGCTAACTCATACTTTCTGCAGCTTCTCATGACCGGCCCCAAGCTTGTCTTCTCCTTCTGGCTTGCGCAAACGCTTATTCCGGCCTTTGATATTATGATGCGAAAGTAGAGCATCATTTTCAAAACCATGGGTATGCACAGAATCTACTGCGAGGCGTGAAATCGGTTTTCCATTTGGGTTTATGATTTTTGTTTTTGGGAATATAGAACATCTCCTAATGCTCGGTCGGATGTTGGATGTGGCTCTCTCTTCAGCTTGCAACGTATCAATGCGGTAGATAGAAGCACTTAATCCTGTATAATAAGCGGCGTTTAATTGGATTTGCCGGTGAAGCGAAAAAAGTATATGTTTCAATCATGACAGCAGCCTTCCGTGAGTGTCTTGTACCCGACCGGCCGATTGGCTCTTACGACTGTGGTGCTCCAGTGTTGGGGTTGCCCAGCAACCGCGCCTTGCATGGTAACAAACAAACTTCTGCTCCTCTCAGCCACAGCCATCGCGACAACAACGTCGAATGAATCACGCTTCTGGTATTGTCTATTTCGCGTACGATTTTATTTTAAGTTTTTCTAAAAAGGCGAGATAATTTTCAACGACTTACCAGGCGTGTTTTCTCACGGCTTGCCAGACATATTTGTTCCGCGCTCTCTCTGATTTTGGTTTATTTGTGGATGCGGGCAGCGCCGCATTCTTGACGACTCCGCGCTTGCATTCCACAGCAGCCGTCATGGCTCATACAGAGACAGATGCCTCGCGAGAGCCAGAGAGGCATGTAAGACATCAACATTCTGCCAGTACAGACCAGAGATCGCGGGCACTTGTCCCCATGTAAGTTTTGACTCCCCACGATGCCTCATTGTCATGTCTCTATGGCGTCGACTGACCAAAGGCAGGTGGGATAGTTCAGACCCCGAACGCGCGCCTCCTCCGCTGCCACTAAATCCCCAATCGCCAAAGTTGACGTCGCGGTCCGGAACGTCTAGCGCTATTCAATCCGCACATGCTGCTCTTAACGAGCGCGCACGGGAGAGCGCAAACGCGACCTCTAATACTGCCAGACGCAACGAAGGCTCTCCGGACAGGGCGCTGGCAAGAGGAGCTGCTCATCGACGCCTGCAATCTTTGCAGCCAGGATCAGTAAGAGACCTCGGCTGGATGATAGAGAACCCCCAGTCCTCAAGCCGACCTGCTACACCTAACGAGGCACCATCACCACAGAACGAGTCGACGCCAACACCGGGCCCCAGTCTGACACCGATTGTTCGTCCGACTGCTCGCAGACTCCCCACTCAGAGTATTCTGGGCGAGAACACACCTCCTCAGTCCTCGACTATGCTTGCATTGCAAAGCATGTCTTCACAATCGTCACTTAAGGATGGGGAGGCCAATCACGCGCCTCCCCTCACCAATGTCACAAACGGATCGACAGCTCAGGATATACCTGAAGCTCACTCCATGGAGGGCCTTTCAGCGCAGCTGGTGAGCCTTACCAGCATTGCCAACGCGCTCCGCAAGGAAATGGCCGCCCTCAGCCGACGAAGCAGGGACAACGCAACGGATCTTCTGAGCCTGAAGGAGGCAACAAATACACGAGATGAGGATATCCGCAGAAGCATACGAGATCTTGTTGGCCAGGTCAACGACCAGAATCAGAGACTATCTTTAACCTCTCTCAACAATATACTGGATACCAAGCCATTCCCCGCATCGCCTCCCAGTGGCCATTCTGTCCAGTTGCCGCGTATACCGTCGCCCAGAGCCTTCGCCGACGCAATTGATAGAGATTCTGTTAGCAGACCTTCTCTTACTGGACCCGATGCGTCAGCCTCGATTGCCATTCTCGAAAAGATACTACGAGGTCTTGGTACCGGCGAAGGAGAAGTAAACCTGGTCAGCCTGCTTAATCAACTGTCGAGCAAGCTCTCTGGCATGGCTACCTCGAGCAAGGTGGATGATCTTGTCCAGTTTGTTCGTAGTCAGTCCGAGAGCGCTCTTGTACCTGCCGGTGGACCAAAGGACCGCAGCACAAGCTTCGGCCAGAGCCCTAGCGGAATGGAGCTGGACCGCCCAAGGAGTGGCCCAATGACACAGCGCGTGGAACATTTGCTTCACAATGCTGAAAGCCGCAGATCCTCAGCTCCTCCAGGCCGAGGCGCCGAGCTGTTGAATGACGATCTAATGAACATTATCCACTCTGTCAAAGACAGTATTGCTCAAGGAGGTGGTTTGACCGCTGAAGTTAAAGCCTTGGTACGGGAACTCCGTGGTGAGGTCCTCGGTATGGGCCGAGAACTGGCGAAGAGGCTGGAGGATATGGAGCCACAATCGGCAGAGGACGAGGACACTCCTATCAGAAAGGATGAAGTATCGCGCGTTATCGACCAGGGACTAGAGCAAATGAAAGAGCAGCTGAACCATGTCCTCCGCGAGCATCGCCGCCAATCTGCCGCGTCTGCGTCTTCGCAAAAGACAGTCGTCGATTACCAAGAGATTTACAACGCCATGCGAGCCGCACTACGCGACAATGAAGCTTCGCGTGGTGAAATGCCTGACCTCAACAGAGATGATGTTATTGAGGCTGTGCGTGAAGCTTGGGAGAACTATAAGCCTGAGATTGACGTTGAGAAACTTGGGTTGGAGCGTGACGAAATCATGGCCTGCCTTAAGGAGGGACTGCAGGAATATCAACCCGAGGAGGAGCGCCCTGCTGGTGCGACAAGAGACGAAGTGTTTACCGCCGTGGTTGAAGGCCTTAGGCACTTTGTTCCTCCCCAAATGGAAAATTCCGCTTCTCTCTCACGAGACGAAATTATTGAAGCAGTTCGAGACTGCTTGGAAGAGTTCGAGTTCCCTGTTTCTGCCGCGGCAGTAGGCAACGACATGTCCCATAAAGACATGGTGCACGCCGTGAAGGAGGGTCTGAGCGACTTGGACATACACAACGGAGGAGCACTGACTAGTGAAAGCAACGACGAAATTATGTCCCGCCTCCAAGACATCATGGAGTACATGAAGCTCGAGTTCCGTGCCGTGTCTGAAGAGGCTAAGGATAACGTTGCTGCCAGTGGTCGTGATACTGAGCAGGTTCTGGACGCGACCAAGGATGGCCTGGAGAACTTGCGTATTGCAATTGAGTCTTATGTCGACCGTACATCGGACACTGCCAATAACCAGGAGTTCATGGATGGCCTTCTGAAGACCATGGATGAATTCAAGGAGGACATTGCGCGTATTGTTTCTGACGCCACGTCAACCTCCAAAGAGCATCTTCAGACCGAATTTGATGGAATCCGCGAGATGGTCAATACTTCTATGGTACCTGCAACCCCTCAGGGAAACAGCAAGGAAGTGCTAGAGGCCCTCCAGACTGGTCTCAACGGACTACGACAAGATATGCACCGTCCTCGCCCAGAGACGAGTGAGATCCTGGACGCTATAAATGACGGGCTGAATGAAATTCGGACAGGAATCGATAGGATCACCAACAAACCAGTCGATTTGACAGCCAATGACGAGATATTGGATGCCCTCAAGTCCGGATTGGATGGTGTGCGATCTGACATTGAAACTCTTCGCGAGAACAACAATGAGCAAGCTCTGTCTGCTCTTCCAAAAGCCGATGAGAGTCCTGCAGACAAAGCCGTCATTCCCGTTGACGCCGCCAAACAAGATGACATCAAGAACCTCGAAGTTCTCATCACGCAACTGCGCATCAAAGTTGAAGCAATGGCACCAGAAACTGAAAGTGTCCATAAGGAGGATATTGTTCGCCTGGAAGATATGCTTCAAAGCCTTCAGGAAGGTGTTGACGGCCTCAGTGCTCGTGAAACGACCAGAGCCGGGTCTACTGGCGAGGCTGCCGCTGCGGCTAATGGTGATACCGCCACCCGTGATGATGTCCAGGCCGTTGAGACTATTCTCCGCAACACAAAAGACCGTCTTGATGATTTGATTGATGGCGAGCAGGCTCTTCGCAAGGAACACATTGATTCACTTGTGGAAATGATGGGCGAGCACAAGGAGTTTCTTGGAGCCATGTCTGGCCAAATGGACGGCGTTTCACGCAAGGAGGACGTTTCTTCACTGGAAGAGATTATGGCTCAGGTTATCATCGGGCTTGATGAACTGAAAGACAACTCTCAGAAAGATGCCGAAAATGGCGCTACTGCTAGCAAGGAAGACGTCGAGGCTGTCGAAGCACGTGTTCTTGAAATCAAGGCGGCTCTCGAAGACTTTTCTGACATGGACTTTGCTGCTGTCTCACGCAAGGACGATGTATCCAACATTGAGAACCTGGTCAAGGAGGCTAAGGAGAAGCTGGATGAGTATGCGGAAACTTCCACCAAGGCTCTAAACGAACGCCAAGAGGAGATTGTTGGCGTTGGTGAGAGAGTGGCAGAGGTAAAGACATTCTTGGAAGAGTTCCAGGAGGCCGTTCAGACCAAGTTGGAAGATGGCGCGACTGGCGTAGAGGGTCTTGGCAAGCTTCTTGAAACCATGGGTGAAAAGATTGACAAGAATGAGAATGTCGGAGATGATCTCAAGGAGATGTTTGATACGATGAAGGCAGAGTTTGAACTTTCGAAGGAGGTTGTTGCTGGCGCCCGCTTGGAATCGGATGAGAAGCTGCAGGAGGCAACTGATGGCATTGCTAGTAAGATTGAAGAGAAGATTGGCGAGTTGATTACCAAGTATGACGAATTCCAGGACGCCCTTGACGAAAAGGCCAAGTCTGGGGATGAGCGCAATGTCGAGATTGAGGCCGCTGTTGTGTCTACCAAGGCGGTGTCGGAAGAACTCAAGCTGCTTGTCGATACCCTGGGATCCACCGTAACTGATTCCCTTGAAAAGATGGAAGAGGCATCCAAGACTGTGTTTGAGAAGGTTGAGGAGCTTGCCTCGCGAACGGGAGAGACCGTGGAAGGGGAGAAGTCTGAGCACCAGCATACTCGTGATCAGATCTTGGCTGCTGTCTCAGCAGTTGAAGGAGTCCAGGGCGAGCTCAAGGACTATCAGCCACAGATCCTCGAAGCTGTCAAGGATATACTCATGCTTGTGGGCCAGCACTACGAGCATTCTAAGTCTACTGCGACAGACATTCAGGACAAAATTGTAGAAGCAAAGCCTGCTGAACAAGCGATGCTTCTACCCCCTGAGAAGTATGACGATTCGGAAGTCAAGGAAAAGTTAAACCTGCTTGCTGAACAAAAGTACGACGATGCTGAGATCCGCGAGAAGCTCGACAAGCTCGCTGAGCAGCAGGGCGATCACGCTGCTCTCCACGAGAAGCTTGATAAGCTTACTGAGCACAGCGCCTCAACTGTCGCGGCTTTTGCACAGTTGGCAACTTTGGACAAGGTCCACCAAACTGCAGTCGAGACGGCAGCACAAATGTCAGAGTTCCTCAACAGCCAGACCCAGCGCATCACGGATGAGCATGACGATCGTGAACAAACTCTCCAGGAAACAAGCCTTGCAGTCGAGAGGAAGCTCGCGGAGAAGGATCATGTCGAGGCTGCTGTACTTAGCCTGCACACGGAAGAGGACAGGCTGCAACAGAGCGTGCTGAACCTCAGGACGGAACAAGAGAGCCTAATTCGCCAGAAGACGAGGCTGACTGGTGATGTTTCGTCGTTGGAGACGGCTCTGCGTCTCCGCAGAGAGGAGCTTGCAGAGATGGAAGCGCGCGGCGAGAGGCTGGAGCGCCGTATTATCGAAGGCGTGATGGATCACTCCCGTGTGCTTCTCATGGGCAAGTCTTCCAACGGCGGCCGTGACAACATGAACAGGAAGCGTGTCAAGAAGCCTGTTGCAACGGATCACGAGGCCAAGTCATCGCCTCGTCCGGCCGTAAACATGGCTCTCTCAACACGCCGTAGCTTGGCTCCCGCCTCGCAGAACGGAGCTGCACGACGTATTGCGTCGCTCAGCCAGATGAACAACGGTACCTCACCATCGGCAGTCCAGAGGAGCAAGAGTGTACGAACTCCAACGGGTGGTCCTAATGCCGTCCGCAAACGCAGCTGGGGTGGCGGACTGGCCAAGTCTTTTGGGGTCGAAGACAAGGAAAACATTAGCGAAGCTCCCGAAGAGGACGACGAGTCTGATGCCGGCAAGGCACGCCGCGACCTTTTCCTCAAGGGCCGAAGCAGCTACTCTGGTACAGAGCTGTCATCGATGCTGGAGTCTGGCGGCGATAATGACGACGACCACAGCGACGCAGAGACGATGAGGCGAAGCAGTGGAGGCACGACTATTATCTCCGGAACGGACCTGTACACGGAGTCTGAGGCGGGCTACAGCGAATATGACGATACGGCCAGTGAATGGACGGCGAGTGCAACAGGCACGAGAAGTTCGTTGGGCACTGTGACGGGGAATGAGATGGCGCTACGTGAGGGCGGGCAGTAACGTGAAAGGACGAAGATGTTTGGGCATGGATTGTATGGATAACGGGACAAGAATGTATGCGAATTCAAGTTTAGCGAGTTGTTTTCTCTCCGCCTTTCCTTGGGCTCTTTTTTATTTTGTGGTAGTTTACCCCTTTGCTTGTAGTTTTCAGGCAGTTATGATTATTTATATACGTGTTTACAGACAAATAGTTGTCCACTGACAGTGCTAGTCTAACTGCACGGCTCTAATTGATTGAGATTTTTTTGATATAGTTTAGAGAAATTAAAAGAGATTGGCCTTTATCAATATTACTTGGCAGCCAGCCGGAAGTGCAAGGTGCAGCGGAGAGTCCCACCATGAAACCCGTCACCGTTCCTGACCCGAACCCCGCCAAAACCACTCGTCCACTCCGAACTGAACGGACGTAACGCGTCTCCAATTAAACCTCCATCCCACGCAATAACTCTCCTCCTCAACTACCCCCAGACATGGCAGACCATAATGCCCTCTCAGAAGCGGAGCTCACACCGCTCGAGCAAGAAGTCCTCGACGAATACGAAAGACTGGCGAATAACATGAAGGACGTAAGTCTATCCCCCGCTCGCTACCGAACGCGAGCGCGACCAAAAAAGCCAGCTATACGCAACGCGTGTAATATATACAAATAGAATGGGACCTGGCTAACAACGAAAACGATTTTTTTTACGCTACCTTAGCTCGCTTCGGTACTTGATACTTTGGCGTTGAATCCGACGACGGATATCCTTGATGGCTTGCGCGAGTTGGAGCGGAAAACGAGCCTGGCGTTTACGCTGCTTAAGGCGAGTGTGTATAGCATTGTGCTGCAGCAGGAGATTGATTGGGGCAGTGGCAATCACCAGACACAGGGACAGGCTCACGAGGAAGAGGAGGAGGATTACTAGTGCGCCTTGTGTTTGGCTTTGGAAGAAAGCTGTGCTATATCTGTGTTTGTGTATGTATACGGATGGAAGGATGTTTTTTTGTTTTGGCTTTGATACCCCCCGCGGCTTACGGTACAGAGGTTGTGCCGTCTCATGATGCGAGAAATGTGAATGATACATGTAAAAGAAAAGAATATTATATACAAAAAAAGAATGAAAGTGGTTATTTGCATAAGCTGTATGAAAAGTCTCCTTTCTGCTTCTCCTCGAATGCATTCATTGTACAGTACAGATTTGGTATACATACACGACCGTCCAGAGATCTAACACACTAAACTGGACCGCGTCTTAGAAAACCTCCCACCATCTATCTAGAATTCTACTTTGTCGTCTCCCCCTCTTATCCCTCCTTTCTCAATTAATGTACAGAGCCGCCGTAGTACACCTTGCGCACATCCACCATCTTCTTGCCGCGACCAACGGCAATGTCGTCGGGGTTCTTCTGGCTCATCAGTGCATCGTACGTCGCCTTGACCGAGTTCATTGGGTTCTTGGCGCGAGGCATGCGCGCGGCAATGTCATGCAGGCCTGCAGCGCGGCACATTTCAAAGATTCGCGAGGGGCATCGGATACCAAAGCCTGCGGTCATTTGTTAGCTGTGTTTTTTGCTGCGGAAAACAATTTTGCGTGTCGATATAGATAGAGCTTGCAAACTTACCAGGTGGGCGAGCAAACAGCTCGACAATGGTTGCAGAAACCTTGCCCGTGACATTGCCGAAAATCGTGCGGTTCTCGTATCGGGGAATAGGCTTCATGTTGCGAATAGCCAGCATCTGCGCCGTTCCCGAGGCAATCTGGGGCTCTGTCGACTTGGCGTGTCCCAGTCCCAGACGGCCGTTGCCGTTACCAGCAATGGCAATGACAGAGACACTGCGGATCTTACCCAGACGAGTCTGGTTATGGACTTGTCGCACAACTAGGATCTTGGCCAGAATGGATTGGACCTCCTTGAGCTTGAGGCCTGTCAGTCGCTTAATCTCCTGGAAAGCGCCGCTGTCGTCTCGGCCTTCGTCTTCAGGATCGGCGGCGGCCTTGTAGAGTCCCTCCACACCGGGGACTTTCCCTAGTTCGACAGCCTCAGCAGAGTGCATGCGGTTGACACCCGCCGGGCCATCCTCCCAGAGCTCAACATTGGAGGGTCCAACCTCGCTCGGGTCCGACATGGCGGACAGTTTCTCTAGCTCCTGTTCCCATGCTGAGTCGATGGCCTCGTCTACCTGAAGTACTTGAGCTCGGGTAAGCACGTTGGAATCGGTGGCGGTGCTGTCGGCTGCTGCTACATCTTCCTCAACAAGGTACTTGCTTAGCAGCTCGGGATTACGCTCGAGATCGGCCAGCTCCTCGCTCGTCAGGTCAATCACGTCCTGGCCTTGGCTCTCCTTTACCTTCCGCAGTGCGCGAGCCATGGCCCGCGTAAGTTGGTTGTTTGTATTCCTATCGGTAATCTTGGAGATTCTCTCGCCGAATTTATCCATCCACTCGTTGGTCCCTAGCCATTTGACCTCTTGCGGCGTTCCCTCATAGTCAGGCTTCAGGTCGTATCTGGGGTCCATATGGGTGTAGTCTTCGACGTAGGTAGGTCGGTAGGCATCGTCACGAAAACGGCCCTGGATGACAAGGTCTTCTGGGTTGATGGTTTGCTCTCCGGTTTTGATGGCCTCAATTTGATCGGGAGTGTACTTCTTCCGTAGCTGCTCCATCTCCTGTTCCGTGTAGGTAGGAAACGTTTCCTTCTGAAACTTGGCCAATGCCTCCTTCTTCGTCAAACCCAGCTCCTCGGCCTTTAGGTTCTTGAAGCGAGGTTGCCTTTTTGGTCGGGCAACGGAGCTGTGGAATTGCTGGCACGGCACTGTGATTGCCGCCGACGGGGTCGTTGTCGAGGCGAGACATCGGCGAACGACGCCGCGCGCCGGTCGTGCGACGCTCATTGCTATTTGTCGCTGCTTTTTCTGCTTCTTTTAGCGAAAAGGGGACAGCTTGCGCACAGCAATCGGTTGTGTCAAAGGAGCCACAATCGTCTTGCGTCTCGCCGTGGTCTGTAGGTCCTGGTGTCGCGACGGTGCTCACACGAGCTCGAGATTTTCTGGCCCTGAGGAATATTGCTGGCCAATTGAGATTTGGGTTGAGCCACAAGAGGCCTGAGGATGAGTGTGGCTGGTCGACAGATCACGTGAATTGTGCGACACTTGCCTAAATGGGTGGTCACTTAATTATACGTGGAAAAGGGTGAACACTGTTATACTAGGTATGCACTGTAACATGAGAAGAAAACAAGTTAAATATAATTTCAAAAATCTTTACAGTGGGATCAGTCACAGTAGAAACTTCAGGTATCCAGACTCTGTTGTTTTTACACCTTCGATAGACGTCTTTGCGTATTATCTTCAGCCCCGCTGAGCTTTCGCGCAGAGTATAAGCAACACTCCAGGTCGGACAAACAAAGGGAAACGAAAAAAGAAAAGGTGTTAAGAGTTATGAGTTGACAATATAAAACAAGACATATAGAGGTATAAGCAATTGACCCAAATTTTGGTAAGGGGCAAAAGCTACTGAATTACTTCAGCAGTGGGTACAACAGCAAACGTTCAGGGATCATTGACGTGGCAGGGGTCCCTCACAATGACAAAGGCAAGAGATATCTCTCTTCAAATAATGAGAACACATATTATTCCAATTTACCGCGCTCAGCGCAAATACAACCTTCCCCGCACGTTCGAGGCTGCTGTGTTACACAAATATGCAGCATTACATACCTGTATGTATGTCGGTATGCGCTCCACCAGATGGTTCGCCTCACTTGTTAGCCCTTTGCATACGCATGAAAACCACATAGTATGACGCAAGCAGCAGAACAAATGATGCACTGTTGTCTTGCGTGATAGCACAAGACTTGAAACTATGCCGCGGACTAATATCTTGTGAGTAAACCACCGTTTCAGCTGCTGTTAGCTGTTGCTGCCGTTTCAGCTTCGTTCGGGCAAGTTGAATAATGATTTGTTCCAGAAAAACTATCTAATTCTCTAAAAAAAAACCACTCTACAAGGACAAGATGGCTTTCTCTGGAACTGTAAATAATACCAACAGCGACAGGAGAAGCTTCAAGTGTTTCTCAGCTCGGCGTATAACCGGCGACAACTTTTGCACCTGTCCCTGCCAGCTTCTTTCCCTCTCCCTTCCGTTCTTTAAGTCGTGTTACACGACGATACCCGTCCGAGCTCCGATTATGCAGGCTGCCTCTAGCCCCCGGCCGTACGTGGCGTTGCTGGTGCAAACAAATACAGCCGCACGTAGCATTCAGGGCCAACACACCGACTGGCCGCCTTCTCCCCCCAGCCCCAGCCTTTCTCATGGTATGGTAAGATCATGCTTCCATTGTACATGGGTCCTCCGTGGTACATTTTTCGGGTAGAAAACTCCGTTTCCGTGACAATATGCAATGCGAAACAAGCTCTTGAGCCGAAAAAGGTGTGTCACATCTCGGTGTAACTCAGCCAGCTCTCGGTTGGTGGCGTGGGGCCCGATTAAGGCGTCCAAGAACCTGGTGCGCAAAAAGGGCATCCGCGTTTCGGCAACGTCACTTGATTGCTTTTCAAGCTTCCGATTTTCATTTGGTACTGTAAGATGTGTGACCTATCACTTGCATAAATTTAGCGTACCGAGAGCCGCATGTGTGTGTGCATTAGAGGCTGGGAAAAAGTGTGCATGACCACGCGGTGAGAACGTGCGTCCTTTCAAGTTGTCAGTGACAAAAAGACCATCACATCATTTAGGAAGTCTGGCGGATTCTCATTTTTTCTTTTCTTTGATGTCAACGTATGTGTACTGACGGACGCCTTGATGCGCCAAAAAAACATCATTGGACAGTGGCAGGCCGATATTTGTGGCCGCCAATAAGAAGAGAGAGTCACAGACTCAATGACACGACCGTGCCGTTTCTGGCAGGTTTTCGCGTCATCTACTCAGCCACCATTACTCTTCCATCGCTTTTCTGCAATACAGTATCAATTCTTTGGTAAACCGTGATCAAGATCCTGCTCTATCCCTCAGCCTCAGCCACAGCCACCAACAGGCAGCAGCACGAACCACGAACCACACCCGAACCCGACGCCCAATTTCACGCTTTGTCCATGAGTGACACCCGTTTGTCTCCTTTGAAATGTAAATAGAAATAGGATACACGGTCACATGACTCTGCATGTCTGTGGGCGGGCCGTTTTTGGCTTGTGTCACCAGTACTTACGTTCAACGCCTGAGCATAAGCCATTTGGTGAGCCGTTACACAGGCGACTTATGTGCAACGTCAACTGCACCTCAATGTGGAGTAATGACTTCGCTGGTTTTGCTTGACCGTTGAATCTAGAAGGATGTAGTAATGGAGCCGTTTTACGGTTGTAGTGCCTGCGATATGTGGTGTCATAACATCATTTCATTCCCCTGTGATAGGGAACATCCTCCATATCTCCCACCTTGAAGCTTCTATAGATCATAATTACATGTAGCTGAATGCCTTTTGCAGACAAACAGCATCCTGTGCTTTCCCCACTTGACCAGGTCCGGTACTAGCTTGTCTCCCGCGTCAACGAACCCTGCGTATATCGTTGGCAATTCCGGGCTGCTAGCTGGCTGCTGTATCCAAATCGACCTCATATTTGCTGGTTCACCGAAAACTCCTTCGTTTGCTCATCCCATACCAGCCACTTTCCGGTTGCTGCGATTTTCCGCCCTAACCAGAGGATCCGCTGGCGGCGCTCGTCAGCCATGGATGGCAGCTCAAACATCTTCTCATCATCTTCCAATCTTTCATTTGAGAACCAATCTCCTGGAAAATAGTTCTTACTATATCGCAGTCCCTTCAAGGCGTAATCTTCGGGCAGAGGCCTGAGTGGCTCATTTTGCGGCGGGCGAGGAAAGCTCTGTCGATCCATGCGAGGTTCAGATTCCAGTGAGTCCAACACTGCATTCAGCATATTGGCTGTCAGCTTCCATGGATATTTCCCGTCGACCAGGGTCATGGCTGTTCCATGTTTCGAAAGGTAGAAAAGAAATACCAAGGTTGCGTGAATACATGGTAAAGTTTCCGTAGACCCTTCGCAGCGGAGGATGATTTCGTATGTTTGAGCGGCAAAAGACAGTGCCTCTTCAAACGTCTCTTGAGCCGACTCTGTGTCAGCTGCCTCGGCCTCTTCCATTTTCTGGTTCTCGTCCGGTGAGTCTTTTAGCGCTGATTTCAGTGGATTCGCGCCAGAACCGTATCCCAGCATGGAGCAGCTCAGAATAATAGCAATAAAATATCTAACAATCCAATGTTAGCTCTTAGTTTTGTATGTTTTGTTGGAGTAAGCCTACCCAGACTCAAGCCAACGCTTTCCGTAGTGCTTTATGCTTCCGTTTAAATGTGTCAAAAACATATCCATGGATGGCTGTAGTTGTTCTCGTAATTTTTTTGAGAAAATAATCCCGTGAACACGGACAAAGGCGGTCTCAACGGGGTCGAGATGCGGTGGATTTGCATCTAGAATAGGGTCGAAGAGAGTCATGATACTGTCTTTTGCGCTCATGAATGGCGACGGAACGCAAAGAGATTTGCAATAAAAATATAGCTGTTGCAAAGCGTGAGGCCGTGCAAGGATAGCGAGGTGATGGTAAAGTCGGCCAGTTTCAGGTAATAGGTCAGATGCCTTTGTGTACCAATATCTTGATACGCCTGTCCATGTCTCGCGGTCCCTCATATCAACATCTTCAATGGCCATGCGATATCTGCTGAGATCTCCAAGGCACTCTATCCAGGTTTCGATAAAGGCTGGAACAGTCTCATAAAGAAGAGTCATGAGGCTATAAGAAAGCTGGATAAATGTGAGCATATGTTCCAGCGATGCAGGCAGTCGATGGCGCAGAAACTCCAGAAACGAATGAATGCCGTGGCGCCACAACCTGGCTGGCATTTGATACTTGGTGGCAAGCCGCCGAAGCCCAGAGTTGGCAGCTGGGTGCTGGCTAGCCAGGAAAAAGTCGTGATGTTCATGCAGCAGACTTCGGTGGAGGCTGATAAGCTTCTGCCACTGTTCTAGTTTTAGATCCGGTTCGGCGGCCGCGGTGGATGACGGTGAAGTGTCCACCTCTATACATTTATTTTCCACCATGACGAGGCCCGCATATATACCCTTTACTTCATTGATAAGTCGTTCTTGTGAGATTGGATTGGTCTCCAGTTGCCGGAACAGTGGTTGTGAGCCTGAGTCGTCGATTGGCGACGGAGCCGGAGATTGGTGTCGTTCTTGGCGCTGCCGACCACTACCTCCGCGTTTGTGTGTTGGTGTCTTGGGCCGCGCACTGCGCTGCTTTGATTCATCGCTAGGGTCCCAGAGTTGCCTGCCTGTTGACGTTTTGGCCGACTCGCCGCGATCAAAATCGCTTACAGTGGCGCTGCGACGCTGAGACCTGCTTGGTGTCGTCGGTGGGGATGATGGGCCTTGTATGGCGAGAGAGGAGGTTGGTGAGCGCATCTTTTTATTTACACGGCTGGAACTCTTTTCAGCATCTGCCTCATCGCCATCGTTTGGTGGATCTTCCGAGTCCTCTTTAGACACGGGTCTTTTCCGCTGTGCCCGTCCAGCCGGACGTGGAGGCCCAGACCGTGGAGAGGTTTTCCTGAACAAAGAGCTGCTGTTAGCTTGCACTCCGAATTGAATATAAATCTCAAGGACAAAAATGGTGCCGCTTACTTTTTTTGCGGTGAATGAATGGTCATTTTCCTAAATGCCTCTTCGATATCGGCCTCCCCAGCCAAGGCGGAGTGCTTGTCTCCATCAGCTTGGACATGAGCCTTGAAGGCGTTTATGTCTGGCTTGATATCGGCAGAACAGAGAGGACAGCTCAGGCTACGGTCATTGTTTCCTTGGCGAGCTTTGTCGCGAAGGTAGTTGACATAGCCCTTGTGAAGCTCCGCCATATCGGACAAGGCGGCATTTGCCGTTGGCGCATGTGCCACTCCAGCCAAAGAACCCCAGCGGCGCGCGTCGTCGCTCTAAAAGCGGAAACCAAAGCGCACCGATGTATGCAGCGCTGTGGTTTGGCGAGGGTTGCGAGCGACTTCTAGGTGAGTTTGGGTGAGCTGATGCGGACGAACCTAAGCGAGAAGATGCTTAGTGAGGACGTCTTATAATCTGAGGCTCAGCCAGAGTGAACGTGGCGAAATTATGGCGCTGAGGCCCGTCAAACGATGGCCCAAAGAAGCAAAAGCGCGACAGAGGCAGCCCACCTGGCGCAGACGGGAAGCAGCACAAGCGTGCAGAATGATGGCTTCTAAAAGCCGTCGAAGGTGAGCTGGAGGGTTTTGAACGTTGCGATGTAAAGGCGCGGTGGCCAATGGCGCAACAATCCCGCACAAAGGTCCGTAGGAAGCGGGTCTGGCTTCAAAGACTAGTAAGAGGCAGAAGTTTGGGTCAGGCTGGAAGCGTACGTATCTGCAGCCTGACAACCGGGCACTAAGAAACAACTGAATCCGACGAGAAAATCAGGAATCGCAACCAAGAGATGCCGATGTAGCAGTGACGAGATTTGAAAGTCCTTGGTGGTCGAGCAAACAGCAACGGGCGGCCTGGATATCACCGTGTCGCGCCTGTCCTTGACGTCAGACTCAGCAGTTGCAGTGATGATCAAAAAGTGTACAACGAGCGTTCAGAGTGGAACAAGACGGTGCACTTGTTCTCGAGCGCAAGCAAGCGGCGTATTTACATATGAATGGAGAAACTGTCCGGTGCTGGTCGGTGACGGAGGTTTTGTATACGAAGCCGGAGGTCTTGTGTCGGCTGGCGGGGGTTACACGTAGATTTGGCTGGTGCGGCAGATGGAGTACAAGAGGAATGCGTGCGTTACAGCTGTTAAAGGAAGGTACAATACGATACAGCCTAATTACGGGGCTGATTCAATGACTGGATTGTCTCATTAAAAAAACAAATAAATCCTGGCCATAAAAGGCGGCCATGAATGAGTAGACGATGCAAACCGTCGTTTGTGGATCGCCACATCAAGCTGCTATGAGGGTATGTTTTCCGATGCAGCGTGGGTTTACGAGTAATACTGCTTCCCTACCTCAAGTACAACCCTGGTTCTGGTCTAGTTGTTAGTAGGGGTCCAGGTCATTGCAACTTAGTACCTATGGAAGTGGGCCGTACCCGTGGCCGGTGCTCGGCGCCTGCGCCGTCGGCTGTAAGACTGGGCGGCCGGGCCGTCAGACTCGCGAGGGCAGGAAGGAACAAACGGATAGATGTTGAGGCCTACCTATTTCCATGACAGAGAGAAACCACCTGGGAAGGTGCGAACTTGCCAGGCTGTGATATGTGCCTACCTTACCTACCTGGGTATTACTACCAACCTGGTACCTTGGTAGTAATATGGCCTGGGCACGCCACGTCCTCCTCCTCTTACTTCCTCTACTACGAGTAGAGGGGGAGACAACAACTTAGAATGCGACTCACCTCCCTCCCTACCACACCTAATAATACCATGCAAACATCAACTGTCTCGTGCATCTACTAGTACATCGGGCCTCATCTGCCATCCGCCGCCGGGGAAGCAAATCACAGATTCAAGGCATGGAAACCGTGAGAGTCAGCCGCACTCCGCATGGACATTACCCTTTCGAAATACAGCCAATGATGTGACAATGAACACCACCTCAACCACTCATTTTCAAGTTGCTTGCATTCGCCGCACCAATTTATCATCCACTCACAGTTTCCAGACACCAACACGCCCAACTGGCGTCTACCACCAGCCCGTCGATCTGACCGGCCTCGGGCCTTGGCTCGCTCGTCGTCGCACCTCAGCTGCGCATGCCGTTGCACTGCAGCACCATCGGGTTCCCGTTGCTGCTGACGGGGTTTGATAACCTGGGCGACTGAAGCACGCATCCGTCCCGCCTAGCCGATAAAAAAACACGCTAGAACCCGCCGCAACAGCCCACCTGGTTCGCCTAGTCCGCATATGTCGCCTTTGCCTGGCATACTCCTTTGTGGCCCCGTTTCGGACAAGGCTCGACACAGCCGCCATCGTGTGCGCCAGTGTGTCGTGTCTATTTTTGCACCTCTCACATGAGCCCTGGCTCGACGCACCATGACTTCAACTTTATTGGCGAGATAGTGAAATTACCTTTTTTACGACCCGGGTCAATGAATGACTTGAACAACCGCGCGGTCATGGGGTGTTGATTCACCCGTAAAGCCTTGTCGCCCTTCCGCATTTCTGCACCAGGATGATGAACATGGCAACCTGTCTTATCTGCCTTCTATGTCTACGAGCATGAGGACATACTAGACGAGCAACAGTCACCAAACCTGCTCTTTGTGATTCTAGTCGTCGAAGTCTATTTTCCTACATCTCGTGGATCAAAACCCCTGGCTCCTGGACCTCGATAGGTGGAAAACTTGCTCTGCCTCGCCATCTCCTTCCTTGCGGCCTCTAAGTCTGCCACCGAGGCGCAACTTCATGACCTATACTTGATGGTCGCCTACGACCTAGATGCAAGAAATCAATCCAGCCGAGTAGCTGCACAGCTTCGTTTGGTACGACCTTTTACACATGCTTTTTTGCACCGGCGTCCGCCGTTTACCTGCCAGACAGCCGAGCTCTTGCCTCACACCCTGTTGCTGGATTACTTGGCTTACTTTTACCCGGGTCACTTCACTTCTCCTGCAAGCCTTAACTACTATGAGACTCTTTTCACGACACTTGCGCGAGTCGCATAGACCAGCCAGTGCGGCTCACAGCCCCCTTTGTAATGTGAGTTGTCCATCTGACACCACAATACCCAATCCACACACGCCCAGGCGAAAAAGTTACCAGATAAATCTCACCAAAGTTCGAATGATATCGCTTTATCGGTTTGAATACTGCAGTTCAGTAGAATCCTCACCAACGAGCGCGTGCCACGTATTACGGACTTGTGAAAACAAACAAACCGTCGGCGTGTTACGTGCTACCCGTCCCTTACTTTAGTTCAGGCAACCATCGCAAGGCTGTGAACAACATATGATCAAATGCGTAATTCAAGTCATTGCCGGGTTGCGTACGACGCCAGGGTGCCAAGCTTAAGCTTCGACCGCCAAAAAGCTTGGAGCAAACATCTACAGACTATCACAAGCATTTTCACGCTTATGAGCACTCAACGAACTCTATCGTAAACGGCAGTCCTCAAAAGTCTGCTCAAATCTGAAAGGTAATTGATTCTAGAGAATGTCATCGTCGTGCCAGGTTCAATACCCCCTCTGTGTAATCCCTACAACCGCAACTCTCCCCGCCGAGATGACGGCCTACTTTTCCAATGATGGAAAAGACGTCAAAACAAGTATCATTATACAAGCAGTGAAGAGTGAAAGGGTGCTGTGCATAAAACATTTGGAGCCAAGCTGAAAGCTTCTGAGAACCCTGAGTTGCGGTCGGCTGATTATGTGTGACACGGGGCTTGGATGATACTACTTCTGACAGACCCTGCGAAGTCCGAATTACTCCAACAGTACCCATCTGCCGATTTTTAAGTGCTTTAGACGCCTTTACTGACCAAGCAATTGGTAAAGAAGCTTGACTAGCCAATACCAGGCCACGCACCAGCTTTAACACATGCACCTTAAGAGGGTAATTTTATCACCAACCAGGTAAAAGATGACTCTTTTACTTATGGTCTCACAAATACTTGACGTAACGTATTCGTAGCATAATACAGTGATACAGAACCAACTACATCCGAAGCTCTGCAGCTGAGTGGCAGCGGGTAAGCTCGTGACCTACACGAAGAGCCTCAGCGTCTGACATACGCCACTTTAGCGCAAGTGTTATACCATTTCTAGTACAAAAACATGATATTATGGTTTGTGAGGTGTTTGATTTTGGCTATTTCGCTATATGAACGAGGCCATAACCCGGCATCCTCGCTCACGATGCCGCACCTGTGTGAGCAACCGCTGTAAGCACATGCAGAGCTACCCAACAACGAAGCAACAAAGAATGGTGCATTCAAATATGTGACTCTCACTGAATATCATGTATGTGTCGCTGACGCTCAGGAAAAATTGGGCAGCAGCGAAACAAGCAATTACGTATACGCGGGAACCGCCACAACTTCCATTCTTCCTACACCATCAAGTCTGCCATCACATCTCAACAACTGTTCTTCGCAGTGTATAACGTCCCTAATTGTCACAGGCTAGTAAAACCAGAGCTAGCATTGGATGCTTGGGAGGGCGGGCTGCAGTGACGGGGTTACACAAAACTAGTACGAAAGAGCCTTATACCAAGTAAAGGAACCCTGGGGTCCCTTTTTCAGCAACCAATAAGCAAGCCTTAAAAAGCGACCTGAACATGCGTAACGACATCATTGCAGGTAAGCAAGGTTGCGACGTCCTCCTTGGTTCCTATGCATCACATCACACATAGAAGGACTGTCCAGCGCATGTCGCAGGTGTTTAACATTCATGCCAAACAGCAGTTTAATTTAAAGCGGAATAAGAATACATACTGCCTGCTTTGCGTTTATTAAAAAGTAGAATCAGCTTTGAAACGGTGATTTTCTACCGAAATGCGCCCTATCCAAATGCAGAATTGCAAAGGCAAAAAGTGAGGCGACGATTGGGCTGCACACCATCTTTTCCTTCTAAGCAGGGAGCCACATTTCCCCATGCCTGCATAATCGGCATTCGCTTATTATATTGAATTATGGTATGTGTGAACACCAAGTTGTCGCAGCCACATTCGAGGCGCCAGGCGTGGCTTTCCTGTCTCTTGACCCAATTCGCGTACTCTACGATCAGGGGAAGGTATACCTGCTGCCCAAATTATTGGGCGAAACATCGAACAGGATGAAGGAATCTGTAATTTTGAAGGGGGGTTTGAACTCAGGTCGCCTTTTGTGACAGCGTGACTGCTGACTCTGACATGTCATACAAACTTTGAACCTATGACACGTAGGCGCCAGCAGGCGTAATCCAGTCGTGCAAACTGTACCGGAATTACTTTTCATGTTCCGTCGCTGAATGTGTCACAAGGTTTGGGGGAGATGCAGGCGCTTGTGGTATTGTGCTGACATATTCCGGCAGGTAATGTTGTTGTCGTGCACGACCGGCGTAATGATTATTTGCAGATATTGAGTCTTATGAGTTATTTGTAATTTGACTTGTGACAATTCTGATGCCAGTACGAGTAATTTGCCGTTACAGTACCTGGATATTTGTCTCGCTCCTTATATAGCGGGAATAATGTGACAGAGAGACGTCCGCTCTGGGGAAAGATTGTTACACAGAGAAATCCAACATTACTCCTTGTTGTCATTGTGGTCATATTTAATTCTGCAGCAAGATTGAAAATTGAATTGATAAAATCTAAAGTAAATTGGTACGGGAAATCTAGCCTTTGTGTTTGTTCATGTTGTGGAGTGTAGGAGAGTCTATTAACTACACTGATGATTACGGCCAGGTCACTCGTTTTCAGGCATCTTATACTAGCAAATACATGCTTCTCAAACACCCTATTCTCCCATTGGGTAATACTATGTTCAAACTAGCCAAGTGAGAATTATAAGATGAGGACCGGTCAACTTGTCTTGGTGCCGCCCTCTTCATCGTCGTCCGTCAAAGATGTCGTTCTGACTCCAGTACAACTCGCGCTAATTGCTTGATTCACGCCTGTTTCCTTATTTCAGAAGTTTCAGTGAATCTTCCACGGTGTCTTCTCAATACAAGAATGCAATATACTTTGTCGTCATTGTCGATGCCTAGCCGTGGTCATGAGGTCTGCTCATAGACACTTTACACATACTTACAGAAGTTAAACAATTTGGCGCGTCGTACAGAAACCTTGTACCTAGATTCTCTTGTCTTGTGTCGATTGGTCCCCAGGCCGCTACCCGCCTGTGGCTGCAACTGTAGCCGTCTAGTGCACGAAGCCGGACGAGCTTTCCAGGCGGTGAGCCATTGTCGCTCTCACCGGTGATGCACAGCACATGCCTGCATTGCACTAACGCGTTGTATTTGGATATGTGCCCGTTAATAACTGGGCCATGCTTGCCGCGTTTGAGTCTATTCTCGTCCCTGCTTACGTATCTGCATGATTTTCTATACATGGTATCTAAACTACACGCCGCTGGACCCTCATGCGCCACTTCATTTGCCAGCCGGCAATCTTTTAACATATCTTTTCCCTTTTTTACCTGTACATCTCAAACTTGGCTGCCTCTGCTAGCTTGCTCTCCACTCTTCGGATAGTTTCCTCATCATACAGATCCTCTGGGCGCTTCCCCGTCTTGAAAATCTCCTTTTCGTGCCGGACCGCCTCCTCTTTGGTCATGCAAACCAGGTCTCGCAGCTGAATCGTGGAACACTTTTGCATATCCTTGCCCTCTCCGATGACGGAGATGTTGGCACTTTCCGGCCTGCGCCATCGAATAAGCACCAGACGGGTCGGGATGCCTGTGATGATGCTGCGGGCCTGATACAGCTCTTCCGCGAGGAAAGCCACGTCGCCGACCGTGACTGGCGACTTGAGACCAGTCGTGTCAGGTACGAAGAGACGAGCCAGCCGCTCCTCGCAGCCCTGCACATACGTGAGGATGCCTTCGTACATCCGGTCGCGGCCCTTGGCGGGCACGTATTCCACCGGGTATCCAGTAACGCTGAGGATGACATGGTTTGCGACCGTCAGCCCGAATATGGCAGGCATCGTACCCAGCACGGGAAGAATTCGGACACGGAAGTTGGGCATGACGCCAAGATCGCCAACGGAGCCTTTTTCCATTTCACCTTCGGGCAAGGGCAGCAGCTCTGCCTTGCCCTCGCCAGACTTTTCCGTTGAGAAGACGACAGGGATGCCCTTGGTGATACCCAATAGTTTAAGCCGCCGCCTTGTCGCCCGTGATAGGCCATCATCCGTGCTATTTCCAATATCACCGACGATAATGCGCGTAGGGTCTCCTTTGCATCCTGCGCCCATTGAGCTGATTACAGGGAGGTCGTTGTCGTAACAGTACTTTAGCAGCGCCACTTTGGTGTCAATATTGTCAATGGCATCAATAATGAAATCGGGCTTCTGTCCGTCCTCAGCCCAAGAAGCTAGCAGGCTCTCAGCCACTTCGCCGTCAAACTTTTGTTGTCGCAGGTCGAACTTGGCCCATGGTGTAATGGCAACGAGGCGTCGCTGAAGGCATTGCACCTTGGGGGTGCCAACGTCAGCAAGTGTAGCAACTGAATGCCTATTTAGTGAGCTAAGAGTAATTTGGTCAAAATCAATGAGTCGCAGCTTAGACACGCCAGAGCGAGCGAGTGACGCAGCACAATGAGAGCCAACCCCTCCGCACCCAACGATGATGACGAAAGATTTGCGAAGCTTCTCCAGGCCCTCGGGGGTAAGAAAAACTTGGTTTCGGGCCAATTGTTCCAAAATAAGCTCTTCGTCAAAGTCACCAGCTTGTGCGCGCTGCGCGAGTGTCTGGTTCCTTGCATCCTCCTTGTCGAGTATTGATTCCGAAGCGGCGCCAAAGCTATTCAGCTATGCATTTTGTAAGCAGTAGTTTTGCAGAACCTAAATGTTAGAAAATTTACCTTTTGTGCATGATGTCCATCCTCAGTGATTGGAGGAATCGAGTTTTTCAATTGGGAGAGTCTTTCTTCTCGCTGCAGTGCTTGATATCCCAAGATGAGACTGGCTACCGTTGCGCCAGAGACAGCAGCGGTTGCAATGAGCTGCACCCGCGTCGTCGAAAAGAAATTAGATATATATGAGCTCATTTTCATCCACAGTATCTAGCAGTCTAGCTCATATTGTGAGATTTCGACTTGTGAAGCAGGCCGTAGATTCAGATGCCAGCTCATATCGGAAAAGTTGAGCCTCCGCCAATGTCCAAAAAAAATTCTTAGTCAGCTGGCGATTCAGCACCAAACTTCAGCTGCCAGTGCCAACCAAGGTCACTCCAAGTCCATTACTGTTAACAACCTCAACGCAAACGAGGGCAGCAAATAGTAATACGAAGCTGCTCACATATATGAACCTTTAGCGACGTTAGCAATGCTACGGCCGCGGCTCGTCACCCGCCGCCTCGGTCGCTGCACGAGGTCCATTTCCAGACCTTCGAACGCCAGGACCTTTGCCGATCAAGCCAAGCTCACAACAACGAATCCACGCCCGAGTCTACCATTCCTCTACGATCCATCATCTAACCCGCACTTTGTACGATACTTCACGTCCACGCGCGGCCAATGGCTAAGGCATGAAGCCAGACTGGTTGTGCGCTACACGCTCGCTTTCTGGGGTCTTGCCGCTGCAGTATTGGTGATTTCCTTTGCCGTAAACGAAGAGCTCGTTGAGCGAAAGTTTCCGACACCTCACGAATGGAGTTTTCTGACGAGAAAATACCTGCGAGACGCAAATTCGTTCAAAGACCCGAGGAATGGACAGATCGACTGGACCAAAGCTGTTGAGCTTGCTCGCGCAACCATCAGCCGCTTGGAAGGCTCCAAAGATGGAGGTGCAGATATTTTGAACTTGAAGGAGTTTGTTGACTTAACGGATGAGCAATCTGGCGAGTTTACACCATGCGATGTATCTGCAAAATCCGAAGAGTGGAGGCGAGGTTACTACGAAGCAGTCATGCTAGCAGCAAAGGCGTCTGAACACGTCGATGGCTGGCTCCGCGATGTTAAGCGCAATGTCGTCTCGGCGCCAGAGTTTGTTATTGGGCCTTCGAACCCTCGACCGACTCCAATACCGGCGGGTAGCCCACACGCGCCTTGGGAGGAAGACTGCGAACTTGCTTTTCCGCCTGCGGACAGCTGGTATGTCAAGATACTGTCAACAACGGGTTTCACGCCCCGCCAAAGAGTCCAGGCTGCGCTCGAATATGCCAGTTTCATGGAATACAAGGGAAGGCCACAAGAAGCGGACGCGCTGTACACAATGGCACTGTCAGAAGCCACAGAGGGCCTTGACTCGGCCAAGATACCATACGATTCCAAAACACATGTTCTCAAGGATCGCGCAAGCCCGCCTTCGTTGAACGTTTTGGATACACTCACCGCCATGGCTAATTCAAAGGCTCGCAGAGGTGACATCAACGGTGCCCTACCCATGTATATTTCTCTTCTCAAGACGCGACGGTCCCTCTCTGACGAAAGGCCTCCTGTGCCTCGCAACAAGCCGAAAAACGTCCCACTCTACCAATCCGTTGTCAACTTCTTCGTGCCGCCCGAATACCCAGCGCCACCACCAGATGGCACCCAGCCGCCATGGAGGAGCCGTGCGGAGCAGTGCCAGGAGGCATCTCTGCATCTATATATTGGTGAAATTCTCTATGCAAAGGCTTCACAAGATGACGGGCTATCCTGGACTCGCGATGGGGTGGATATTGCAGAGGAGCAGCTGCGCGCACTCGGCGCTGCGACAAAAGATAAAGAAACGCAGCAGACGTGTCGAGAATGCCTCGGCACGGGCTTGGACAATTGGTCTACAATGGTAACAAGGTTGGCAAAGGCTGAGAGGGCCAAGAAGGATGGTACTTCAGAAAAGCCAGGCATGTTTTCGTTCTGGAGTGGTCCTCAGAAGACGGATGGCAGGTGGGAGGCTGAAGAGGCTGTTATTCAGGAGCGCATGAAGCGCACTAGAGAGATTATGGAGGATATTACGCCGCCTTCTGGTGGTATTGGGTCTTGGTTCAAAGCTTAAAGGAAACACTATTTTGAGCACATTCATGTACAATAACTGCGAGAAGCAATCCAAATACCAAAGCGAATTTATTCTGTCCTAAGCGAGAAATAAAAATCCCGTGAGAGTCGCTTCTTCGCCATACTCTTAAACTTGATCCGTGTCTGAATATGAATCGCTGTCTGGCGCTTCTCCCGTTTGTTCAAACTTTCTCCAACGTCGCAGCATTCTCACTTCCTTCATGAGCACGTTCTCGTCGCATTGTGCCATGCTCGGGCGCTCTTCTTCGGCAAGCTGAGCCCAAGCATCTTCTGTTTCCTCTATAGTTGGGCGCTCGACGGCCGTCACAACTGGATTTTCATAGTTTGGATCCAATGCTGCGTCTTGTAGATAAGACAGACCGTCTTGCAGGGCCTTGATAAAGACCAACTCGGCCAGCTGATGTTCCCCCGAAGAATAGCAAGGAAATCCGTATGGTTGGATGCCACTGCTTGGATCGCCCTCTGGACCAAAAAGTGGTGTAGCCAGTGGCTCATCGGAAACGAGGTAGCCTCGAGCTCGCTATTTATAATCACGTTAGTTTTGACTAAGGATGATCCATTTACACTTGTAGTCTCACCTTTGCTACAAACGCTTTCAGCTTTTCGTTGGTGAATGCATCCGCTACCATAGAGGGGCTGAAGAAAAGAATAGCCCCGAGGAAAGAGCCCCAGGAACACCAATTCTGTTGGTCGTTGAAGAAGCGCGCGACCGTCTCGCAACTTTCACCAATTGCAGCGATATCTAGTCGTGCGCCATACTTGATGTGTTTCGCAACAACATCTCGGAAGATGGACGCCATGTGTTCACCAGGATCCTCGTTTTCGGGAACGTCGTTTACTTTGGGAACATACTTAGTTCCGATGTGCACGAGACTTGGGAGCGGGATTGCTGAGCTTGCGTCCACGGTAATGGCTTCTTTACCTTCGTGCCACCAGTATAACTGCCCCATGTTTGCCAGAATAATTGCGGGAGACTGGCAGTCGCTGTCACTTGTTGATAGGTCTTTGATGGCTTGGACTGCCGAAACCATGGTTCCTTTGTTAATGCCTCCCGGACCGCTCGCCACGCGATGAGCAAGCACCCCAAGCGCCTTTGTGTGCTCTCCGAAAATGATAACGACTCTCGATTTGGAAGAGAGGTCATCTGTCGTGTATATTGGAACGTGAGGCTCATGCGGTCTCGCTTGGGCGGGAAGCAGAATCTTTTTGAGCCCTTCGTCTTTGAGTCGGTCGTGGATGATTCTCTCGACAGCCCCTGGAGATGATCGCATTAATAAAAGCACAATTATAGTTTCAAGGTATTAATTTACTATCAAACTCGAATCTTTGGCGTTTGTTGATGCGCTCATTTCGGTTCAGGAAGAATTTGAAGTAGTAGTCGGGATTGTCGATTGATCGTACTTCATCTTCGTCATTAACAAAGTAACTAACAAGGTCAGTGCATATTTTCGAGTAATTGTGTGTTTTCTTTACCCTAGCTCCTTCAGACTAGACGGAAATGACGCATCTGGAGGAAGCGCAGACCAGTGGCGACGAAACATGGCGAATCTATCGGTTGAAACGAGGAAGTGTGGTGCAGTTGCGACGATGTAAGTATGCGAGTAGGAGCTGAGTGGATGAATTCAAACAACCACTACCTTAAGTACTAGCTTTTATATAGGTGTTACCTGGGTACAGAGTAACGCAGCTGGCCGCCAGCTGGCAAAAGGCCTACACAGAACGGAAGTTGTCTATTCGTGTAATAATCCAACTTGGTAGTGTCATCATTCGTGTTAAATACAGGGTATAAATCGTTCCCAAACTCCAAGCCAGGTATATATATTCTTGATAAACAATACTGCTATTTATTTGAGCTCGGCGTATATCGGCTCCTAAAAGCCTGACTGATGCTGAACCGGCTTCCTGCTCCAACCATGTGACTGGCGAGTGCCTCTTCCAACGCTGACTGAGTGACGGAAGCATCTACAAACGAAAAAGAATTAGCTGTGGTGGATGAGCGTGAAGAGGGAACACAATCACAACTTACCATCGAGGTCACTAAAGCTGCTTCCCATGCTGGGTGTTCCGTCACTCCCATCCTGAGATACACTTTTACCCTTGCTTTGAGGGCTGCGAGCCGCAAGCTCAGCCTTGCGGCGAGGAGAAAGAGCCCCAGCAGCGGTTTGGTCCCGCTTCTTGTCCGAGCCTTTTGCAAATGCTGGAGATCCAGCAGAAGAGTCTGACGTTTGGGAATGATGAGTAGCTTCCTTGGCAGCTTGTTTCGCGCCACGCTTGGGAGCACCTTTATTATCACCCTTCAAGGTCGAAGCCAGATCCGACCCTGCGGCTTGGTTCGTGTAGGGCTGGAAAGCGGGTTCCGATTCATCGTCTTCGTCAACGTCCGCTTGATAAGAAGGATCTGTCTCTTGCTGCGGCTGCTGCTGTTGAAATCGGGGGGGTCTTCGAATAATGCGTGACTGGGCCGGCGCGGATTCCTCATCAGATGACCCTCCAGAGCTCGACTCAGCCGGCCCAGGAGACAACTGTTCTTCTTTTGTAGGTTCGGGTTGAATTTCGGGCGACTTTGCGGGAGACGAGGTTACCGGTAACGATGATAAGCGACGTCGGGCCGTCGATTCCAACGTCGTCTTTAGCGAGACTGGCTTGCTGTCAGGCCGAGGTGATGAGCTGCTGCCATCTCGAAGTACAGCGGTATTTGCCGACGGGTTTCGCGAAACATTCGGCCGTAGCACCGGCGTCCCATCACCGCGGGCAAATGCCGAGTCGCGGCTTGCCGAGCGGCTTACTGATAAGCCTGAGGCGGCACGCTGCTGAATGCCGGATGCTGCCTCTCCTGTTGGTAGACCTTTGGCTGCAGCGGTTGCTTTTCGTACTTGGGCCCTAACTTGTGACGCGTGACGTTCGGTGAGGTAGGCGACCTGTTGAAGGAGGAAGTCGACGGTTACATCGAATCGGTTCGCTCTGTGACGGTGTAAGCTTGTACCTCCGATTAAGGTGTAGTTCGCTTGCATACATGTCAGTCCCTAGATTTAACGTCAGTAATTAAAACCTACAGCAGCGGTGGGGTGATCTTACAATCTATTTCTTTCTGCGCTGCACCAGATAAGATCTGCCACAGCGCCTCATCTTTGCTTGTATCCCAGTCGACCTGCTAGCTCGTTAGCTCCGATAGACATGTCGGACTGCGTAGACGACTTACGGGGGGAGGGTCAACAAAATCGCCTCGCGGTATGGGAACCCTTATGTACACAGTGTACTTGGGCTCACCCATGATGAGTAGATGATTATAGAGAAGGGGTGGATGAAGAAGGAAGGTTGTCAAAGTGTCCGTGAGCTTGTTGGACATCGATGTCACTCGGGCCGGGGTTGAGCTATCGATAACAACGTGCATTAGTGGCTAAGGTACTAAAGGTGGTCCCTGGCCGCCCACATATCAGTGTGGTGGCCCTGACACGTTTCTTGTCTCGGAGTGTACAAATCGGCGCCAGGCAGAGTATATGGAAATACAATTTATTGTTGGTGCATGCAAATGGTTTCAAGAGACATCAAATGACCATTATGATGGATTGGTTGATTATAGCAGTATTCCTACCAAGCTTATCAACTACCACTGCGTTGGCAATCATGCAGGGATGTATACTGTTGCCAGTATCCAGATCCAGAAGAGCATGGTGCAAGGAAGCGATGAGAAGTAGATGACGGTTTTTTCTCTCTTCCAAGACATTTTATGCAAGCTTGCTTTATCATCTTACGCTGCCAAAAATAGCTGACAATCTACCATTGTGTTATGCAAGCTTGCTATCAATAAGCCGGTCGCTTGTTATTTAAAACCATTTCCGGCGACAGGCGCAGGGTAGTTCCCGAACGCAGCAATGGTAGAGCCCACAGTTGGTGCATTACCTAACGACATGTGCCGAACCTGCCCCGCGATTTCCTTGTTGCGGGCAAAGTCCCTCTAGCGCGGGATGCTCCAATTATTCCAGAACTTCCGTCATCTGCTCCATCCCCAGGCGTTAGAACGGCTGCTCCAAAGACGCTGGAATTTAACCTCCTGGTGACAAAACACTGTTCGTGCGTCTGTAAGACTTCGCCATCGGCTAGACACATAATTCATTGGACCGAAACGTGTTGATCTACGCCCCTTCTTCGCCTCACGCGACAGACCGCCAACTTTTGCAAAGAAGCAATCTCAACGTCCCGATAAAGACGCAACTTTGCACACTATGGTGCTGTCGGAACTGACGGCCTCGGCTGCGGCGCTAGCTGCCCAGCAAAAAGGCAGTACCGGTGTTCCAGCTCAATCGACGCCTTTGAAGAATCGAGCTGGCGAAAGCAAGAATCCTTTTGTACAGAGCTATCGCGATAGCCCTGTCGCATGGCAGCCGCTGAACGAGGAGGCGATAGAAAGAGCCAAGGCCGACGGCAAACTTCTCTTCCTCCATATCGGATACAAGGCATGCCACTGTAGGTTTAGTTGCCATTTTTTGCACACCGGATGCCTTGGGTCAAACTAACATGTTGCAGACTGTACTCTCATGTCGCAAGAGTCATTCGCGAACCCTGACTGCGCCGCTATTCTCAATGAAGCTTTTATTCCGATCGCCATCGACCGCGAGGCCCATTATGACCTTGATACCATTTATATGAACTATGTTCAGGCCGTCAGTAGCGCTGGTGGCTGGCCCCTCAACCTCTTCCTCACCCCAGAGCTCGAGCCTGTTTTCGGCGGCACGTACTGGCCCGGCCCAGATGCTACGCGCAGAGCAAGAGACGAAAACGCCGATGATACTCTGGATTTCCTGACTATAGTGAAGAAAGTGAGGGACATATGGAAAGAACAGGAAGCAAGGTGCCGCAAGGAGGCGACCGAGGTCGTTACTCAACTACGGGAGTTCGCCGCCGAAGGCACTCTAGGAACAAGATCCATCACAGCAGCGCAGAGCATTGCACCCCCCGGCTGGGCCGCTCCAGCCCCTACACAATCCTCTGATGCCGCGGACAAGAGCGGGACAGTCTCCAGCGAGCTCGACCTTGACCAGCTTGAGGAAGCCTACACTCATATCGCCGGCACCTTTGACCCTGTATATGGCGGATTCGGCCTTGCGCCCAAGTTTCTGACGCCACCAAAGCTCGAATTCTTACTCAAACTGAAAGATTTTCCTAGTGCAGTGCAGGATGTAGTTGGAGAGACTGAGTGCAATCACGCTTCCGACATGGCCGTAAATACCCTTCGCAAGATTCGCGATGGTGCCTTGCACGACCACATTGGCTCTACTGGATTTGCTCGCTGCTCCGTGACTCCTGACTGGAGCATTCCAAATTTCGAGAAGCTCGTCGTTGACAACGCACAGCTACTCTCGCTATACCTCAGCGCCTGGCGCCGTGCTGGTGGACAAGAAAACAGCGAGTTCTATGATATTGTTATTGAGCTTGCAGAGTATTTGTCATCCAGACCAGTTCTCCGCGAAGACGGACTCTTCTCGTCGAGTGAGGCGGCGGATTCGTACCATAAGAGGGGCGACAAAGACATGAGAGAGGGCGCCTACTACCTTTGGACACGGCGAGAGTTTGATAGCGTGATAGAAGCAGCAGAAAAGGATGCCAGTCAGGTAGTTGCCGCACATTTCGATGTTCTTGAGGACGGAAACGTGGACGAAAACCATGATCCCAACGACGATTTTATCAACCATAACATCCTTCGGGTCGTCAAGTCTCCCGAGGAGTTGAGCAAGCAGTTTAGTATTCCCGTCGACAAAGTTCAGGAGTACATCACCACCGCTAAGAAGGAACTGAAGGCGAGAAGAGAAAAGGAGCGTATTCGTCCCGAGATGGACGAAAAAGCCGTGACTGCGTGGAATGGTTTAGCCATCTCTGCTCTGGCGCACACTGCATCTGCTATCAAGGTCCTCAAGCCAGAGCAAAGTGCCAGGTACCTGAAAGTGGCCAGCGGAGCCGCTACTTTCCTAAAAGCCGCACTTTGGGACTCGGACAAGAACATTCTCTATCGAACTTGGGTTGGCACCAGAGAGGTAGAAGGCCTTGCAGATGACTACGCCTATCTTATCCAGGGTCTACTTGACCTGTTTGATAGCACGGGAGATGAGTCTCTAGTTGAGTTCGCCGACAAGCTGCAAAGTAAGATACCCAAACCACATCAGTTATAATGGAAACAGAGACTAACAAAAACTGCCAGACACACAAACGGCTCTCTTCTACGACACTATCGGCGCCTTTTTCTCAACACCAGCACAGTCACGATATGCTATCCTCCGCCTCAAGGACGGAATGGACACCTCCCTACCTTCTGTCAATGCCGTTTCAGTATCCAACCTCTACCGCCTGGGCGATCTGCTCAACGATGAAAGGTTCACGTCAATGGCTCGTGCCAGTATCAATGCTTTTGAGGCGGAGATGCTTCAGCACCCATGGCTGTTCCCCGGTCTGCTGGCGGGTGTTGTTACGGCACGCTTGGGATTGCAGGACAAGGCGACCGCAGAGCTCACGTATAAGGAAACCCGGGAAAAGGCATAGATGGATTGGTATCTCAAATTGGGGCATTCGGTGGTGTTTTATAAAACTGGGGATCCTACGGCGCTATATTTATCTCTCGTGACGCGTTTAGAGTGTGCCAGCCCTTTTGGCTTCGCTTCGCTAACTTTTCATGTTTATACCAACCCTCTTTTCTTTTTCTTAGAAGCTGAAGTAGTCGAGGCTACGAATGTATAAAATTTCGCTCATGTCCTAAAGGTGCTGTGCCAGTGACTGAATATATTATCACATCAAGGGTATCTATTACTACAAAAAGGCAGAGGACAGGAGCCTATAACAACACGCGGCTCAAATTTCTGCGTCTATCGCGGACTCTCAGGCCCTCCACCGGACCTATTCATTAGTCCGCTAAAGAAATTCTGCAGCTGCTCGTTGTCGAATTCTTTGGTCATTGCACCGGGGGCGGGGCTCTCGGTCTGTGGTGGTGTATCCTCTGGGGTTGCATTGTTTGCGTTGCGGTCCTGCAGTGAATTATAAGCAAGGCTGACACGAAGTCTTTTGAGGGAATGAATTACCTTTAGTCGTTGTAGCATATCATCGGCATCAACCTGGATACCGCCCATGTTAAACTGCACAGGACCAATATGTTCATTGACAGCATTCTCGTCCGCAAACTCTGAGCGGCGGGCACCAGGAGTAGCAGCGCTTTCTGAGGGCTTCTCGGGGGCCTTTGACTTGAACGCCTCAAGAATCTTGAGCTGCCTTTCCAGAAACTCCTGCGTATCTTCGCTTTCCATACCAACAGCGCTACCGTTGCCGCTGCCGTTATTCATGGCGTTGTCGACTACGGATATGCCATTGTTGTTGGAGTCTCTACACCACTCTTCGTAGCGTGCAATGGCGCTTTCTTGTTGCACGTATGCTCCCGATTCCGCTGCTTCGCTTTTCGCTTGTTGGAGAGACTCTAGCGTATGCAACTCCGAGTCCAGGGGCAGCTTAATATCCTCTGACCAGCCGTTGGAAGTTTGTTCGGCGTCAAATGCGCCTCCCAGAACGCGAATCTTGCCCCACGAGTCCCAATTCGGCGGTACCACGATTTTGTCTCGGTCGATGACATTGTGCTTTAGCGGTTGGCGCTTGAGGAGGGATGTTATGCCGAGCGTTGAATGTATCAGGGATGGAAGTTGAGAACGTGCATTTTGGCTGGTGTAAATGAGAGAGCCGCCGTCTGTACTGTGTTAGTATGAGGTATTGCTTGTACAGACTAGGGCTTGGCATACGTCGAAGCAGAACGGTTCTCAGATATTGCAACACGGTATCAAAATCTGGCTCTTTCCAGCCCTGGCTCTTTTCAAGGAATTCAATCTTCTGGGCCTGAAAGGAGTTAGACACGCAGCCTATAAAATACGTCGTGGCACTTACATTTTGACAGACGACGACCAGCGGCAGTCCTAACGGCTCAGTCCATTCTCCAGGGCCTAGTGGTAATGACCCGTCGCTATCTCCTGCAGTCGCCGATGCTGTTCCATCGAAATTAATTGAGCTACCGCCTCGACCTCGCTCTTTCCAGGAGGTCATGGCATCTTCCATTTCAGAGTGCGCTTCGGTGCTCGTCTTGCCCATGACCTCTTCAAGCACTCGAATCCAGTTCCAAATCTGGCGCAGCCACTTGTTCGGTTGTGACCAATCTAGTAAAATTACAAGCGCGGTATTTGGTATAGTTTCGGGAGTCAGGAGGGGTGCGACTAAGGAGGCGAATTGACCGGACGGTTGTGAAAGAAGGTAGAGAGAAACGCGCGCGAGCGTATCTATTGCATGTGAGTTGATCAGTAAGTAGACTGGTGTAGACTGGTAGGATCAGGGTTGTGCGTACCATCTTGGTCAGCGTCCAAGACATCATAATAAGTGTATCCGAGAGCAAAGTTGTTTGCGATTGGTGGCATTTTCTGCTCAGAGTTTCTTCCATTCTCTGGGGCTGACACGGACTCTAGAAATTCCCGTTGCCCTTCGGTTGTTCCCCCTGTTATACCGTTAGAAGCCAACATACACAGTTCAGCAATCAAAACCGTACCCATAATCAAGAGATTCTTTTCTGGCAGGCGCTTTCCGCTTGAGACAGACTCCAGCATCGATGTCCAAAGGTTCTTTTTCTCTCCGCCATTGCGGGCATCTTGATCTCCAGACCCCGCGGTGTAGGTCGAAGCCCGCTCCGTCTTTGTCGCCATTTTTGGCGGCAACTCCTCAACAGATCCCCTTTAAAGCTGTTGAGTAAACGTGTAGATGTTCGCCGGCGGTTCCTATAGTATCGTGGCTCCTTCTGGAAAGGTACAACGCGTCGATCAGCAAACGAGATTGCGGCAATGAGGACGTGTCAGGGGTCTAAGGCTCGCTAGTTCGCATCTTGCCCTTTTCCTGCTACAATGGTAGATAGCGAGGGGACACTCCTATTAGATAGCAATATGACTACTCAGAGAACAAGCTCAACAAGCCAAATTGAATGTTGGACAATCAGGAACGTGGTATTGTTCGTTACAAGTTGGGTAGGGAGCTTCATTAGCTCGGTCCGGAAATTGACCCGCGCAAGGTTACTGCGTCAGGCACCTTAGTACAGCACGCGCCGCCCCACGATAAAAAGAGTGGGCTGCTTGGATGTGCGACTGCGTCCTAGGATCTTGCGCCGGCAGACATAAGTTTTTGTTCCTACATGGGAGCAACAAATCTAAGAACTGTTTGTTGCTGCCTTTGGCATAATCTTTTTTCAACATGAATCAAATTAAAGCCATCCAGGCTTTAAACAGGAAGGAGATTGAGAATGGAATGTACGTTGCGATCAGTTGAATTAACCCGAAACGCAGTGCCGCTAACTGTTCTGCAGCTCTCCAGAAGCATCGTGGCATACTGACTATCGCGACACGGCATACGTCTACTTTGGTGGCCTACCATACGAAATCTCGGAAGGCGACGTGATTACTATATTTTCTCAGTTTGGCGAACCCGTCTTTGTCAAGTTGGTCCGCGACAAAGAAACTGGGAAGTCAAAGGGCTTTGGCTGGCTAAAGTACGAAGATCAAAGGAGCTGCGATCTTGCGGTAGATAATCTGGGTGGCGCCGAGATTAGTGGGCGGCTGGTCAGAGTAGACCATGCGCGATATAAGGCTCGCGACGACGAGGACCAAGATGAATTTCGCGTTGGTTGGGAGGATCTCCAGCGTAAAGAAGGCAAGAACTTGTCAGAGGACGAGATCAGCGACGCTGAAGAAGCACAGCGGCCAATGTTGGAGGAGGAAAAAGACCTCGCAAAGCTCATCCACGACCATGATGACGACGATCCCATGAAGGCGTTTTTGATTGAGGAGAAGAAAAAGGAAGTCGAGGAGGCAAAGAAGAAAGCAGGCAAGAAGGAACACAGACACAAACATAGGAGCCATCGGTCGCATAGGTCTAGACACGACGTGGCCCGTGAAGATAAAAAGTTGCATCGTAACGGATCACCCACAGAATCCTCTCGTCATCGCCGAAGAGACAGATCACGCGACGGCGAACGAGACAGGCATAGCAGTAGGAGACATGAGGACGAGAACAGAGATCGAGAACGACAACGACAACGAGGGCGTGTACGAGATAAAGACGACGAACGTCATAGAAATACAGAAAGAGAGGGAGATAGGTCAAGGCGGCGTCGTGACCGTGATGGCGATGATGAGCGGCGGCAAAGGAGGCGAAGCCGAAGCCGCTCACCAAGAAGACATGAAAGACACGAGCGGTAGCCCCTGCCCATAGAATATACCCAGATGTCTCGCACCTTCTGGCGAGGGTGAATATACATATCACATTAAACGCTAATATTTATCTCAAGTGTTCCCCAGGTATCTCTTCCACCCCTCTCGAATACAGTGTCGCTTCCCGTGTTCCCCGTCTACAATTACAAACTTCTCCCACCTTGCATCCTGGCCAGCGCCGACCACTACCAGGCTATCTTCGCTAATCCAGCCAATGACGCCCTTACGCGGCCGCGTCGTTCCGAACGTTGTTCCTTCGGAGAAATGAATACCTCCAATCATGCCCCCATCCCCAGCTTCAAATGATGCAGACGCAAACGAATAAACATCCGAGAATACGCGGGGCATCATCGGTATCTTGGACAAGATGCCCCATTTGCCAGGATCCTGCTCGCCCGTTCCACTCAGTACTTGGCTCTGTCGGGCTGAGGCACGGCGAGGATGTGGCACATCAAAGATGTGTAGCGTAGATTTGTCTGAAGTGCAGGCAAGTAAGGTTCCGGATGGTGAGAATGCTAGAGAAAAGATTGTGGCAGGATCTATCCCTCGACGCAGCTCCGCCAGTTTAGCGCAGTTTGCCGTTGAATACACTCGAACAAGCGTTCCAGTCTCACTTGCACTGGCAAGAAGCTCTCCGTCAGGGCTTAGTTGGATTGCTTTTAGTGAGGACGAGTGTGCCGGGATGATGCTGACGTTGCCTGTTGCGAGCTCTACCAACTGGATCTGGCCAACTGTCCGGCCGGGAAATGCGAGCTTCTTTTCCGACATGCAGCACAGGCCGAGGTGGTTGTCTGCGGTCTCGTAGACATGTATCAGGTTTGGCGGCTTTGAAAAGGAGTAAACTCGGACGCTGTTTTGCAGAACAACGGCAATGCGCTCGCGGCCGAGCTGGACGCCACGTATTGAGCTCAAGGCGGCAATATCTAGGGCCACCTTGCCTTTCATATCATCCCAGATTATAGCCTACATGTAGAAAGTCAGCTAGTGAAATGCATTAGCTAAATGGAATGGCTTGCCTTGTGCATGGCAAACTTTGGCGACCGTCCACCGCCAACCAAGGCGAGATAATTGGTCATACCCATCATCTGGACGAGGCCTATGCCAGCGTTGAAGTCTGCAAGATGTGAGTAAATACAGCGAGACCGAGTTTTATAGTGTGATGCTTACCTCTTGATGCCTTGAGGAGACATGATTTTGTGTGAAATACTATCCAGGTCAGCAAATGCCATGCTAAAACGAAGGTGAGAAACTCACTGCAGATGCCTGACTCCAGGCCAACCGCGAAACAGCTAGAGTCGCTGTTGAATGATACGGATAGAACAGCCGTCGGATTCGACGACTCTATTGGCGGCCTAACATTCATTTTTCTATGCCGGAAGTTGCTGGAGGTTCTTTAGATGTAGGTGTTGGTGAAGGCAGCGGTGGAGGATGAATTTATAAACAATCGGCCATGTTAGAATCTCCGCGTAACATGAGCTGCAGGTTCCCCCAGATGGAGCAGTATTGGACAAATATGTGAGTTTCCAAGGCCCAGAAGCTGCAGAGAAAGTAAAATTTTCCAAAGTATGACGGTGTAATAGGTTTAAGATGCTTGTACGAGATGCTGCGCTTGTTGATATCGGTGGCTACTCTGGGAACGGTTCAGTCGTCCTATCCAGAGTTGAAGTTGCGCTCGCTGACAGATGTTAGGGGTCATGGGGGCACTCATTAGTGGGGTTAGCTGGCCAGCTGCGGTGTGTTTGCGCTGAAAACGCGCTACATGCATCACTTGTTACAGCAGCTGTTGCCCCTACCAACACTACCTACGGAGCAGGCTCCAACCAGTACCCGCCATTTCCCCCGACAAGCTCGGGTCTGTCCTGTGACCGCCGAACAACGGCCAATTGATCTGGGGACCCTCCAGTACTGGGTACTTGCTCGTAGAAGTGGTTTTGCCAGGCCGAACCGCTAACGTTCTAGAACCGGCCATCCGCACAAAGTAGCGTATACTCGGAACCTTGCTCCGCGTCGGGCCAGGCAAATGCCCCGCTACGCTGACTTGACGGGCCGAGGACAAATGAGTAGGCAGGTATCGTGGGTATAATGCGCAGCATGCCCGTCATCGCCATGCGCTTTTCCTCACCACCTTACTTTGCCCTACTTGAGCTGTCGACAGAGAGGTAATGACACAAAATATGCAGCAGCACTACGGCAGCGCACAGTCGAATGACGTCGCTAAACCCGCTGTCGCTGCGGATGCGCCACTAGCCGCAACGACGTTGCCGGGTCTCTGCGTCGAACTCCGGCGCAAGGTGCTCGCGTTCCTCGAGGAGCCGCCAGAAGACGAGACAGTCCGAAGAACGCAAGAGCAGACTCGAATATCGCTGCAAGTTGTCGAGGAGGCTCTAAAACGTTACAAGTATGTCAGTCGCGGTCCGGTAACTGGTGCCAGTTTACCGAGCGGTATTGCCGGATAGCCGCTAACCAGCCATGACTGTGCAATTCTACAGATTCGACGAGCTCTCATTATCATACAATGGCGGGAAAGACTGCCTGTGTCTGCTTGTTCTCCTGCTGGCATGTTTTCCTGACCTTGGTCCTGCCGCAGGAAAGGCGGCAAACGGGAACACTGCGGCCGACGAGCCATTGCCCACCCACCCCCCGATACAAGCGATATATATAGCCCCGACAGATCCTTTTTCTGAAGTTGAAGAGTTTGTTACGACGTCGACGAGGCAGTACCATCTGGACTTGATGCGGTACGAACTAGCGATGCGCCCAGCTCTTGATGCGTACCTCGAGGATAGAAAGTCTGTCAAGGCCATCTTCATGGGCACGAGGCGGACAGACCCGCATAGCGAGTTTCTAGAACACTTCAGTCCTACGGACAAGGGCTGGCCACAGTTTATGCGTATCAATCCCGTGATTGATTGGCATTATGTCGACATTTGGAATGTGAGTTGCGACGCTGGCCCGAGGTTGGTCCTACAGAGAATCCAACGCAGTCGAATCAATGAAACGGAATGCGTTCTAACAAGGATTAGTTTATTCGAAAACTTGGGATACCATACTGCAGCCTCTACGACCTCGGATATACCTCTCTCGGTGGCACGAGCAATACGAAGCCAAATCCGAAGCTAGCTCTCGACGCCGAAGGCACACGATTTCGACCTGCACATGAATTGGTAAACGACGAAGAGGAGCGACTTGGAAGAGTACGATAGAATCGGGGGTATTTAAAAATCTCACTTGCGCATCCGGGCCCTCGTTTGAGTGCTTGGTTGTATATTGCGGGTCCTTTCTTGGGTGGAAGAAGCTGCGTCATGTACTCGTAGTATATGTTGGTATAGAATATAGAATACAATGGAATCACGAAGCGTTTTTGTATAAAGTATACATGCTGTCTCTGGGTCGAATTGAATTGTGGCTGGGGCAATTTCGAGATTCGGCAATGCTGATGTTGTTTGGATGGTGGTGACAATGCAAAGAAGGGCTGCATGGAGCTTGTAATACTGGAACTTTCATTTTACGCTGTGTCGCCCTTATTTCAGGTTTGCTTTTGCGAGACATACTTCTCCTGAGTACAATTTCACCTGGAGAACAGCCTCATGTCTATTGTTGCTGGGTCCGCTACGAAGTACGTGCACGTCGGTCTACTCATATAAAGCGTAGGGGGGACGTTCGTTTAATAAATCAAAGCCGTTTCCCTATAGATCAATACAAATCGGCCTATTGTTTCATCACAGAACTCACTTCCCCTCTCCCCCAAAAAAAACCCCATAGAGTATTCATGCCAGTGCCATTGTCTTCTTTGGACTCAAAAAAAGCAACAACGGCAAGCTGGGACTTTTACTTTGAATGAACACACAAGAAGTCGCTCGTTGATAGGTCCCCCAAGCACCTAGCGCCCACAAAGTGCTACCCGTTTGGGCATGGCGTCGATATTTTGGTTGCACTTGTAGCGCACGGGACTTCGATACCTTGGATGCCGCGAAGTTGTCCGCCAAACTTAGGTACCATGTCTTTTCAGGCTCCCAGCCGGGGAAAACGGTGGGCTCCAGGGGAAGAGGGGACCGGTGGCAGGGGCGGTCAACCAGTGGCCAGCATCGAGGGGCACTTGGTGGCCCCTGAACCTCAACCGCTCCCCCAAGCTGCGTGGTCCGGGCGTGAAATTGCTCTGTCCTTTCTGCCAGACTACCACCTCTCCCCTTTTAGCACTCCATCCCCTTGGTCTCCAAACAACCAATCCATCTGCATCATTCACGGTTTTCTGCCAGCTTGAGCTGCTTCGCCCCATTGCAGTTGGCTTGTTTCTTCCACCGAGACCCTTTCTCGTTCAACTGCCTCTTTTCGTCCCGTTGTCTGCTTCTCGGCGCGCTTCAGGGGTCGAAACCAAACCAGCAAGATGTCTTCCTCAGCTGTACGTTCGATCTCCTCCACAGTCATTGCATTGCGTTTGAATGTAATGGGCAAGCACCGAAACTGCCCAATGCAGCTCGAAACGGCTCTCAATGGCCTTGGAATTGTTCCAGAATATACAGAATAGCATGGCTAATTATCAAACACCACCAGAAGATGATCCGCCGCAAGAAGAATGTGAAGAAGGGAATTCAGTTCTGCCTGATGGTGTGTGGTGCTTCGGGAACTGGTACGTATCAACCATTCGTAACAGCTTTGTGACATCGCTCTTTTGCGACGTTGCAACCTCATTCGCCTTAGAGCAAAATTTGGCTAACCTATGCAATATAATAGGCCGAACCACCTTTGTCAACACCCTCTGCGGCCAGGATGTCCTCCAACATAAGGAGGCCGACGATGCATCCGAAGCCCACGTCGAAGATGGCGTCAAGATTAAGCCCGTCACTGTTGGTGCGTCGTAACTCGCCATGCTTCCGATTCGATCCGCCCATATGCTAATAGCTACTAGAGCTCGAGCTTGACGATGAAGGCACCCGCATCTCCTTGACCATTGTCGATACCCCTGGTTTCGGTGACCAGATTGATAACGAGGCTAGGTACGACACACATCGCTTTTTGTTCCTCCATCATCATTCCTAACACTTTGAGCAGCTTCTCTGAAATTGTTGGCTACCTCGAGAGACAATACGACGATATTTTGGCTGAGGAGTCCCGAATCAAGCGTAACCCGCGATTCCGGGACAACCGTGTACATGCCATGCTCTACTTCATTACTCCCACCGGCCACGGTCTCCGAGAACTCGACATCGAACTTATGAAGCGCCTTGCTCCCCGTGTCAACGTCATCCCCGTCATTGGCCGTTCCGACTCCCTTACTCCCGCCGAGCTGGCCGAGTCGAAGAAGCTGGTCATGGAGGATATTGAGCACTACAGAATCCCCGTCTACAACTTCCCTTATGATGTTGATGAGGATGATGAGGACACCGTCGAGGAGAACGCCGAGTTGCGCGGACTCATGCCTTTTGCTATTGTCGGCTCTGAGGACGTCGTTGAGATTGGCGGTCGTAAGGTTCGCGCTCGTCAGTACCCCTGGGGTGTTGTTGAGGTCGACAACCCTCGCCACTCGGATTTCCTTGCCATTCGTTCAGCCCTCCTACACAGCCACCTTGCCGATCTGAAGGAGATTACCCACGACTTCCTCTACGAGAACTACCGTACCGAGAAGCTCTCAAAGAGCGTTGATGGATCCACTGGGTATGCCATTTTCCAGCGTGCAGCAATAATTAACCGACGTGCTAACGATCAACAGCATCGACAGCTCCATGAACCCCGAGGATCTGGCCTCGCAATCCGTCCGCCTCAAGGAGGAGCAGCTCCGCCGCGAGGAGGAGAAGCTTCGCGAGATCGAGCTCAAGGTCCAACGCGAGATCAACGAGAAGCGCCAGGAGCTTCTGGCACGCGAGTCCCAGCTCCGCGAGATCGAGGCCCGCATGCAGCGCGAAGCTTCGGCCCATGGCAACCTCACCAACGTGGGCGAGAGTGGTGGCAAAGAGGAGTAGAGTGCGTTTCGTCGCAAGTACAGTTATGCTGTGGTATGCTGAAAAGTATGACGTTGGTCTATTTAAGCTTGTGCTCAAGGCGTTGGTGTATTCTTCCCATGACTGAAAAGCAGGGAGATCAGCAGAGTGCTTCTGCGGTGCTACAACATTTGCGTTTGAATTTAAGTTTTCCGCGAGCATGTTACAAAAACAGTCTATGAATGAAACGATGCGGTGACTGGAGGAGGAAGGGGTGGATGCGAAAAACGGCTAGGGTGAGACGTTGAGTGTTTGTCTTGCGACGCGAGAGCAGCTCAGCTTGCTCTGGGAGGACAAATGTGAATAGCCACAATTGGGGCAACGCAGCCATAAAGGACTGTCGATGATGACTGGTGGCTAGTTGATACGGCATATCTAGGTGGCCTTGTCTGATAGTCTTGCGAACATCGTTATAGATTGGCGAGTGTGTTGTGTTGCCTATCTTAATTTCCTAGTTTTATAGTGGACTTTAATGCAGATATCAAATATTATAAAATGACGTGGTCTTTGGATCTCTTGTGTGCCAGCAGATGGCTATGATTTGCGGAGTGAGACTTTTATTACTACTTATCTGGCTAATCGAATCCAAGTTTGACAGCTAGGAGAGGCAAGGGGGAAAATGAGGGAGAAACAAACATGACTGAACTCGAAAGATGACATCCAACGCCAAGCAAGACAAAATAATTTCTTCATTATTAACACGATGTGCTGCGCATGAGAAACGAGTCAAGCCCGCAACCACGGGCACAACTTGACAATCTTAGCTACTTCAAGCAAGGCATTCTTCTGTGGCTGTTTACGAAAGCACACAGTTAACTCTAGTTGTTGGACTGAGAGTTGAGAATGCGAAGAATGGCCAAGAACAAGTTGATAATATCGAGATACAGGCTGATGGCAGCCGCAATCTCTTCTTCAACGTGGTGCTTGCGCATAACCATTTGCGTATCGACGAGAATATAGGCGCTGAAAATCAGTGCTGCGAGACCGCCGTATATGAGCTCGCCGGTGGAGCTGTAGGGGAAAAACATGGCCATGAAGCCAAAGAGGATGAGACCCCACAGGGCGCCGAAGAGATATGGCATCCATGAGGTGAAGTCGTACTTGGTCTGGCAGGCGAAAAGAGTGAGGAAGACGAAGATGCCGCCGGTTAGGATTACTGCGTTGAGGACGATGGACGTCTTGTAAAAGGAGACGATGACGGAGATGGAGTAGGCTTCGGCAAAGGTGAAGAGCGAGAGGAAAAGGAGGTTTGTCGGGTAGGATTTACGCTTCCAGTAGGTTAGGCCGAGGAAGACCAAGGAGCCGAGGAGCTGTAAGGTTGTAGATGTTAGTTTTTATCGGATGAATTTGGGGTGGGATAACCTGGCTAAGATGAGGTTGGGGGGTTGGTTTGAACGTACGGATATCCAGACAACGGCTGGGTGCGACTGGATCCATGACCTGTAGGTCTCGCTGAAGAATGTGAGGGAGCTCACTCCGGCGGTTGCGATGAGCTGGACGGTGAGGATGGTGTAGACCTTGCGGACGAACTGGTTGCGGATATCAACCGTGGCTTCGGCGACGGAGCCTCCAAACTGTAGACAAAGGGACATTAGTGAGCTGGGCTTTGGCGACACAAAAAGAGGCATGGAAAAACATCGCATACCTTGAAGTCATCGGGGACATTGTCCTCGCTGCTACGCGGGCCAGCAAACAGGCCCTGCGACTCGCTGGCGCCGCCCGAGGCAGACGCCTCGCCATAGGCTGGTGGCGCGTGGGTGTAGTCCTCCTCTGGCTCGTCCTGGGGAGCCCGCTGGTACTTTGTCGTCGACGACATGGCTGCTGCTACTGCGCACAGTATCGCTGTTCCTTTTTTTATTTGTCTGTGTGGTTCGTACTCGGGCGCTTGGTGTTGACGAGATGGAGCGATGCTGGCAGTGATGATGCAGTAATAGGGTAAAGAGGTTGCGTTTCGCAAAATGGGTTGACGAACTTGGGTCAGCAGTTTGGTCACTCGGGCTGGGCTGGGAGGCTGCCTGGTGGAGCGCGGGAGTTCCGCCACTGTGCGTGGGGCGGGCGTACGTCAGGCACTTTAGCGGCGTGGGATTAGGTAAGCTACTGCGACTTGTGATTGCTGAGGCTCTTTTGACTGGAGTAGAGACTTTGACTTTTGAAGATATTAAATATTGATTTAAATCAAATTGATAGTGTTTAAGTTAGCTTTATTATATTTTACACTACGCAGTTTCTCTAAAGCCTGTGTGTTATGGTGGCGCGAGTAATCCTTTCAGCTTAATCGATCTTGGGACCACTGCATAGGTACTAGGTAGGTACTCGACATAAATCTGTGGCGTTTAACAGTACGGACGTACAGTTACATCATACGTACTAGCTACTGTAGCCTTTGCCCGATTCCCTAGCGTTTTGGGTTGAAATGCTATTACCATTATTATACTGAATAAATTTGGGCACTCATCTTGCATCTCTCGAAATATTTGTATTGCACAGACAGCCATTGCTACACTATACGTACAGACACCATGTCTACTTCCATCATCTGGCCCAACGAGTTCCTCCCGGGAACAACGGACAACTTTGTTTCAAACGAAGTCTTTATCAGAGACCTTCCTGCTGAGCAAGTGTGGCGCTTCTTGGTTGACATTACACAATGGGAAACTTATTATGACAATGTCTCCCAGATCAAGCCTCCGGCATCCGGCCCTGTACTGCAAAAGGGAGACAAGTTTAGTTTCTCGACGTTTGGTTTTCCTCCTCTTCCTTCAGAAGTTTACGAATCTATCCCTCCTACGAAGACAGCTGCTGGGCGGCTAGCTTGGCGAGCCACGCAAGAGGGCGATGAGGAGAATTTCGTCGACATCTATCATGCGTGGATCGTGGAGGATCTGGCGTGGGGAGTAGTTCGGATCTTGACGCAGGAATCACAAATCGGCAAGCCAGCGGCCGGGTTGGCGGGTGAGAGACCGAACCCGATGTTGAATGGGCATCAAAAGTGGTTAGACGGATTGGTGGAAACTGCCAAGAAGCATTCGTCGTAGGGGCTACTGGTGGAAGCCCTTCTCCATACATAGTTGCGCTGCCTGGATATGAGGAATTAGAACCTGACAGAACACACATCTCCGACCAATTCATTGCATCACGAATGTCGTAACTTGACTCGCGGACACGTGCATGTGCAAACGAAGAATAAAATATATGCCGACGTCTCGAATGCTTGACGAGGCAGTCACGGGACCCTTGTAGCGTGTGATTGAGAATGGTGCGGGGTGCATCAAGGCCAGCCACGCACAATTTTGGGGTGTAATACCAAGGTTCCTAGCATGGACGGCAAGATCCCTTAGCTTCGGCTACTTTTAGTAATTGCATTCAGGGTCGCGAAGATACTTCGTAAGTGTGGTCGCAAGCCATTCGTTCACACTGCGTGAACTTGGTCCTGATTGAGCAAGATGAACTGCTGCGACAGCTCAGACACGGAAATAAACATCTGTGGCAGCCAACGACTGTGCTTCAAATTAACGTTACGGGTACCAGAAGCGCAGGCCATGTTCTAGCGAGACCAGTGGCCAGGGATTGTTAATATTTGGCAGCCTGCTGGGCTTTTAAAGGAGCTCCACAGGTCCAGCTAGCATCACAGGCAAGCGGGTAAAAAGGCCCAACGCATCGTCCGTTTCGCGACACGGAGACCCATACGGACGACTTGGTCTGAAGCGAACCCTTGGTGTGATGACCTGTACGACGACTGGGGCTTGGGTGGATAGCGTACTGGAGGTACCGTGTACGCCATCCAGCGGTCCAAATGCCTCGTGCCGTCGCGGAGGAGCGGTATCCTTACGAGATGGCTCGGGTAGTTTAGCTAGGTTGCATCTCATTCTCACCGCCTCCGCTCTTGGGCGCTTCAAGTTGTAGGTCGGCATGGCAAGGCTAGGAATTTTGGCCTGAGCAGATTGCAGGAAGAAGGTTTGGTGAGAGCGCCACGGGATATGTAACAAGTTGCGGTGGAGCGTGGGCCGACGACACGATTATCTTGCTGTCTGAGCCGCGTTGCAGCTGTTACTTGACCATAGAAAATACGGCCTTTGTTGTCTCGACTGTGTAAATCCAAGTGGATAAGTGCTAGCGGTGCAAATCTATCCCAAGCCCAGCGGAAAAGCGTGCATACAGGTGGACGCCGGCTGGGTGTGGAGGGGGGTTTTTGTGGGAGAGTGTTGGGCCCTCTGAGATGGCCCTCTTGGAGACAGGAGGCAGACAACTTGGAAATGGGGGGTTTTCTTTCCAACTTACCAGGGGCCCAGGGCCAGCCACCAGGCTTCGGGTACTCAGGTACCTAGCCGTGGCGCTAATTGTCTCCTGTAAATCTGTAACTCGCTACCCGTTGAAAATTAAAAAGGCGGCGCCACGGTACGAACAAGCACTGCAGTGCCCAGTGCGCGGATGCAACGAGGGGATCTCTCCACCGCAAGTCTGTTCAATCTGTTCTGCCGTCCACTCATACCTTAGTAGAGAGGCGCCTCCTTCTTCTTCCCCGACATCTTTCCTCTGCGACCTCCTCCTATCTTACGGACCTCGAGCTTTGAAGAAGCATTTGGTTGGACTCATTGTTGTTTTTTAAACTTCGTCCAGGTCTGCTGTCTCTGCCACCGGCGGCTTGAGCATCTCTTCTCCTCAGCGGCTCAAACAATTCCACTCGTTTGTTCCTTGTTTAATTGTTGCGGCTATACCCAGAACCCTGCCACTTCTCCTGACTCTACCCGCCCGGCAATTTTGCTTCTGCTGTTGGGTCCTCAATATTACTCGTACATTGTTATTGGCGCCCCCTACCGAAATCAATTCGATAATTCGTTCCTCGAGCCGTTTGATATTGCAAGACCATTGTCGAATTCCGAGCATCATCAACTGCATCGTCGTCGCCACTACCTGCGCGACCTTGGGCAATTCTAGCCCTTGGACATTTCACCCCGCCTTACCCCCGACGCCGATTTCCGCACCGAATACTGCAAGCCGCTCACAAGTGAAACACATTTACGGCCTTTGTTCTAGGTGGACAGTCAACCCAGCCCCCGTCTATTCTCAACGACCCGGCTGTCATTATGACCGCAGACAGCAAGCCGCCGTCGACACCTACCGACGAAAAAGCGACCGCCGCTAAGCCCAGCTGTCGTCAGGTGAAGACGGGCTCCAGTAACCCCAACATGAACGGCCCTCTATACATGCAGACTTCAGGCTCCAATGTAGTCCTTGTTCGGCGCCTCAAGCGCAAGGATGAAGGCACATGGAAGCCCGTCGCGCGGTGGTTTGTCGAAAATCAAATTGGTACGGCTTGTTGCCTCCTATCTCGAGGAGATACATTTCTCGTTAACGGTTTTGAGTTTGCGACTGACAATTTCCTGTTTTAATTTATAGGGCTCTCCTTTAACCTCCTCGCTCTTCTGTTCCTCGCCCATGTCTTTATTCCTAGAGCGCGCGATCATACCCGCAAGTTCTACCAGTTGTCCTACTTCAACCCTACCACTGGCAAATATGCCATTGGCTTCGACGACTCATACGCAATCACCTTTTTCATTGTTCTCTTCACGGGCCTGCGTGCTGGTTTCATGGAATATGTCCTTGCTCCTATCGGCAAAGCTAAGGGAATTACAAAACGCAAGGACTTAACTCGCTTCAGCGAGCAGGCGTGGCTTCTCGTCTACTACTGCGTATTCTGGACCCTGGGAGCAGTAAGTCTCGATTCTATTCTCAACTATGCAGTCTATGCTAACATGGAGCAGTACATCTACTACAACTCCCCCTACTGGCTCAACCTTCGTGAGCTTTGGACCGATTGGCCTAACCGCGAAATGGACGGCATCATGAAGGGCTATGCTTTGGCGCAGTGGGCATTTTGGTTACAACAAATTATTGTTATCAATATTGAGGAACGCCGCAAAGATCATTGGCAAATGTTTAGCCACCACATCATCACCACTGCTCTTATTTCTTCCTGCTACTTTTACCATCACACCCGCGTTGGTAACCTTATTTTGGTTATTATGGACGTGGTGGACCTGTTTCTTCCGGTGCGTCATGTTGAGAATGTACGCTTCTGAATTTATACTAACGAAAATAAATGATAGACTGCCAAGTGCCTCAAATATTGCGGCTACACAACCATTTGCGACATCTTCTTTGGCATCTTCATGGTTTCATGGTTCCTCGCTCGCCATGTAGTTTACCTTATGGTGTGCTGGTCTGTCTATGCCCACACACCCGATATCATGCCCCAGGGCTGCTTCTCCGGCACCAATGACAACCTCATCGGCCCCGAGACGCCTCCACCAGGCCTCTCGTATTTGATTGAGCCTTATTTCAACTCCACGGGACGCGTCTGCTACAACGAGACGGTTAAGTGGGCTTTCCTGGCACCACTTCTCCTTCTACAAGGCATCACGGTAGTTTGGTTTACCATGATTATCCGCGTGGCGGCCAAGGTTCTCCGTGGTGGTGCTGCCGAAGATGTTCGCAGTGACGACGAAGAGGAAGAAGAGGAAGAGGGAGAGGAGTACTTTTACGAAGAGGCGCTGGGGGAAGAAGTGGGAGTCGAATCACTCGATTTTAAGAATTGGGAGCGCAGGACGGGCATTAAGAGACAGGCTAACAGCACTGGCGTAAGCTTGCCTGGTCACAGCGACCGCAAAGAGCTGCTCGGCCGTATTGGTTGCGAGAAGCAGGTTGAATGAGAGCCTGACGACGGAACGTCACGGCTGCTAAAGACGGGTGTTTAAGGAGTTTGTTCTTTTTTCGTTTCCTCGATGCGGCTAATTGCCGCTTTTGTCTTGATCCTTTTACTTGGGGCCTGGGATATCCTTTGTTTCGTGGCGCAGCACCGTTGTGGTCCGCGGCATTGCGTGGGGATGACACCTTGGGAAGGCGATTAGCGCCCAGACGACTCCTAGACGGACATTGCATGAGCTAGATGGCTTACTCGTTAGTGCTTTAGTATACAGGATTTAAAGACCAAAAATTCATACCTGTATGCATGAAACATGTGGCTGTGGGACGTTAACCACGTGTGTTGCGATACTACTGTTGGTGCCTAGCAGCCCTTGTGGGCGCCACGTCTCACTTGCACCTTGACATCAACTGCGCCATGGTTACTACGCAGGAACCATTGAGCAGAATAAATCTACGCCGCCATCGAAAACGCCGCATCGCCACAGCACTAAAATCATTCCACGACGCTCATAAATCTCCGCCGCTGCAGCAGCAGCACCAGCGACGAGCAGATGGGGGGATCAAAATAGTCTGCATATCCGACACGCACAAGAAGCGCCCGCCTATTCCAGATGGCGACGTGTTGATCCACGCGGGCGACCTTACGGAAAACGATTCCTTTGAAGAAGTGCAAAACGAGCTGCATTGGTTGTCATCCCAGCCGCATAGGTACAAGCTGTTTGTAGCGGGAAACCATGATGTACTCCTTGACGAGGCGTTTTTGGAGAAATATCCCGAGAGGCGGTATGGACAGGTTAAAACGAACCAGGATTTAGACTGGGGGAGTGTAATATATCTCCAAGATCGATGCGTTACGCTTGAGTTTCCAAAAGAGGAGAGCGTTTCAAAGAAGTTGATCGTGTTTGGAAGTCCGTGGACACCGCAATATGGCATCTCGGCGTTTCAATACCGTCCTGAAGACGGGGGAAAACATTGGCAGAAACGCTTTGCTGCGTTGGAGAAGAATGAAACGCCTGATGTGCTAGTTACGCATGGTCCGCCGCGGTATCATCTTGACAAGAGGGACTTTTATCGAGCTGGGTGTCCGTTTCTGGCGGAGCAGGTGAGTAGGTTAAAGCCGCGGCTGGTTGTTTGTGGACATATTCATGCTGCGTTTGGGAGGGAGGTGGTGGTGCTTGACGGTGTGCAGAGGGTTTAGGACCGGGTTTTGAATGGGTGGGCTGGGTGGATTGAGGTTTGTTGGATGGCGGTTTTGGTTGTTGGTGCTTGGGGAGTGGTGTTTGGGGGGAGGAGGGAGGCGGAAAGGTACTGTGTTTGTGAATGCGTCGATTGTTGGCGGGAGGGAGAATGAGGTTGTTAATGAGGCTGTTGTGGTTGAGTTGTGATAACTGGACGCGTGTTGGAAAAATGGCACATGCTTTATCATTACGGCAGGTCTTCTACTGTACAGGCTTTCAAGATAGTTAACTAGCTAGCCTTTAAGTGTTACTTCTCCTGCCCGCTTAAAATATCTTTTGCTAGATCTCGCAGCTTGAACTTTTGAATCTTGCCGCTTGCCGTCTTGGGATACTCCCGCACCCAAAACACATGCTTGGGAACAAGATGACTTGACAGCTTTGTGCGAACCCAGCTCCGTACAGCCTCCTTGGTGAGATGTTTCTCAGCGCCGTTTTCCTTCTTGCCACTTTCTGCCTTGTTCGGTTTCCCGTTGCCGTCGGTTGTCCAATCCTGTACAGGGACCACAAATGCAGCAACTGCCTCGCCGTATCGTTCGTCCGGTACACCGACGACACTCACCTCTTTGATACCCGGCATCTGGAACAGGCAGTTTTCCACCTCGAGCGGGTGAATGTTTTCTCCGCCGCGGATAATCAGGTCCTTGATGCGCCCTGTTATCTTGACGTAGCCGTCTACGTCCATCTCCGCCTCGTCGCCAGAGTACATCCACACTTTGCCATCGTCTTCCTCGATACGCACCTCGGCCGTCTTTTCGGCGTCGCCGTAGTAGCCCTTCATTACTAGATACCCTGCCGCTGCAAGCTCGCCTGGTGAATTGAGCGGTACGACCTTGGAGCGGTCCTGCGGATCGACAATCTTGACGGTTGTGTGTGGCATGGGCGTGCCTACAGAAGACGTACGCATTTCAAACGGGTCCGAGGGCCGCGTCATGCAGCTGACGGGACTTGTCTCCGTCATGCCGTAGCAGATGACTAGGTCGCCGAGGCCGAGGCGTTTGTAGACGCGCTTCATCATTGTTTCCGGTACGCTGCTACCAGCGACGATACCCTTGCGTAGATTGGCGGGCGGGCGGTCGACGACGGTGCCGGAGTCGAGTGCTTCCAGGACGGCGACGAGCATGGTGTTTACGCCGTAGAGGCCTGTTGCGTCGTGGTCGACGCACATGCGGAGCGTAGCGACGGGGTCAAACGCCGGGCTGGAGAAGAGGATGGAGGCGCCCGTGGTAGCAGTCGCCATGTAGCCCAGCACGCAGCCAAAGCAGTGGAAGAGCGGCGGGGGCACGACGATGCGGTCCAACGGGTCGAGGCCCATGCGGTCAGCAATGAGGATGCCGTTGTTGAGGACGCCGGTGTGGGTAAGCTGAGCGGCCTTGGGCATCGACGTTGTGCCGGATGTGAATTGGATATTGATTGTGTCGGATGGGTGTAGCGCCTCTGTTGGCAGTGTTGGCCTGTCGGAGCCGTCGAGGAGGCTGCGATATGGCGTGAGGACGCGCCGGCAATCGTCGAGGTTGAATTTCACGTCTTGGTGGCTGACGCGGTTATCGACCACAATTACTTTTTTCAATGACGGGACGCCTTCGCTTTGGATGCCGCCGCCTCTCAAGTCTCCGGCTACAGTCTGCAGGAGCTCCTCGTTGCTGCGTCCCTTGCCTGGTCGATATGCCTGGTCTGTCACGGCGCCGATGATGAGCACCTCGGCAGACAAGTGACTCAGCGCCGAGACGACCTGGTGCGCATTGAAGCTTGGGTTCAGCGGGACGAGGATGGCACCAAGCTTGAAGACGGCGTATGTAAGTGCTGCATATTCGGCGCAGTTGCCGAGTGAGATGGCTACGCGGTCGCCTTTGCTGACGCCAAGGGACGCAAGCGACGAGGCTAGCCGGTTGGACAGCAGGTCGAGCTCGTAATAGCTGAGGGCCGTCTCGATGCTGGATGGTGAAGGGGCCCGAGCGATGACGGCTGGACGTTCCCCGTGTTGAGAGACTGTCTGGGCAAAGTGTTCTGGGATCGTGCCCGGGTAGAGGGGAGGCTGTCATGTGTTAGTCGGGGTAAGATGAGACGAGATGACATGAGACGAGATGGGAGGAAACTGGAAAGGAAATTCTGCGTGTGAAAGAGACGACAGTGTATGATCGGAAGAGACTTGCTTCATTGGGTCCCGTCCGTATACTGAGATTCCCCGTGGCCAGACATCGTCGTTGAAGAGCCGATGAGGACGCAGCTGCTCTCCTGGCAGCTCGTCCGACCACGCCCGCCCTCCGCGCTGCAACAGCAGCAAACATGATTCCTCCAATCGACTTATCGTACGCGTTTTTTTCTTCAAACGACGTTACTTGTCATTCGCGTCTGTAGGCTGACAAGCGTTAGTCTGGGCATACAACCGTTCGAGTTCGTATAGCCGAGATTATCCCTCTCCCCGAAGCTCAACGCGACCAAACGCTAACTTGACCACCAAGACACGACCTCGCAGTTGTCAAAAAAAAAAGGAGAGATACCCAGAACAGATTCACAATTTATTCAAACAGACGTCATCACAACTAAATATAACAGGTCACGATTCGTCAGCCCGCAGAAAGACAAGAAGTAAATCATCGATGGCTGGTAAATGTAATCTCGGAACGGAGGGCGTTGGAGCAAGTAAGTAATGAGTAGGTACGGGGTTGTTAGAGTAAGCGGGAGCCGGAATATATGCCGCTGGCAGGTGTGGTGCGGGGAAAGGAAACTACCTAGGAGGAGAGCTCATCAGTGGAGAATGGCAGTTCTGCTGCGTACAGAGAGGGGTTGGGGGCTGAAAGTGAACCCTGCACGCGATGGCCACTTTATAGTGCGTTTTGGCATGTGCTCGTGTTTTGTGTTACAGGAGGCTAGCTCAAGCTTACGGAAGAACTATTAGACAAGATGTTTACAGGTGAATCGGTTCTCGTACCGTTAGCATTACGAATATGTTGCCAACGCGGAAAAAAGCCATCAATGTAATTAGTCATGCGCATGTGCAAAGTCTAGGTTTGTTCATATAATTCACCGTAACCATCGTCTTGTGTCTTGGTCAGATCTAGATTGTATTTCATCCACATTGATACTGTTATATGATATACTCTTCTCTCCAACCTCGGTCGAAAAACGAGCCAGATTCCTAGCCCTTTCAGACCCTTCTGTCTTGTCATAATACAAGACTACAAACACGCTTCAATGGCAACTCTATCCCAGAAAAAGAAAAAAAAAGTTGTGCAACAAAGTAAAACAACAACAAGCCTCCGTATAAGAAAAAAAAACGAGAAACGCAAAAACAACAACTTTGCCAAATGTCTAAGCTTTCCTCCTCAAGTGCGATTTCTCGTACTTTTTTTTCGTCCGGTAGAAGTCCAATTCTTTCCCGGAATGCAGCCGTTACTGTACCAGTACAAGGGACATAAAAAATATAAATGCGACTCTTCATTTTGGCTTCACCCTTGCGAAAAGGAGAAAACACAGAATAAAAAAGAGGTCGGAATATACAACGGGGACCGGCTCCCGTTGCTGTGTAGAATCGAAATGGTGGTATGGATATAAAATATACAGAACTTTTGAGCTTCAAGTGAACGCTGGTGAAACAATGCGTGGGTGTCGGATGCAAAGGTCGTAGCTGGAGATATCGCGTGGAAGATTTCGGCCCGTCGTAGAGGCGGAATCTAATCCACTGCAGTGCCGTACATGACTTGTTTACTCCTTTGTTTCGCCAATATGTCGTTCACTCTCTGGCTTCCATGTTCCTGAGAAAGAAAAAGGTTAGCCTCATTTTTTTTTATACCCATGTAGCTGTGGCTGTAAACTCACCTTCGAAATCATGCTTAACAAACGCCATCGGATCATCATAGTCCTTGGCACCCATTTGCTCGACACCAGGCGAGAAGCTGGTAATGGGCAGAACGACAACATCGCCAACACGCTTGCTCGTCTCCATGCCGGTAAAGTTGTGATAGTCGATGCGGCCCTTGCTGGCATTGAGGTCAAAGAAGCGGGGGTCGTTGAAGTAGTCCATGATGGTGTCGGTCCAGACGGCAGGGCCAGTCAAATCCACGACACCGGTGCCGCGGAAGGAAGCGAGCTTGCCGTTGTTTTGCATTTCGAGCGTAGCATTGGTGATGCGGGTGATGATATCACGCAGCACGGGGTGACCAGGCTTGCTTTGGATGGTCCACTGGCAGAACTGGATGCGGCGGCTGTACCAGTCAGCCCAGTCGGGGCGGTCGGGGTCGGCCTCAATACCAATGACGAGACCAACAGACTGCTGAGGGATAGAGGGGGGGATCCAAGCGTCGGCACCCTGGATAGCATAGGTGTCAATGTCGGAGTAGATGCCGCCGCGGGCAAAGAGAATCAGATAACGGAAGAAGTCAGCTTTGAGAACGGGCAGAGGCAGAAGTTGGTATGCCTCGAGGACCTCGGGAACAGAAGCGTAAAAGAGACGCAGCAGGCTGAGGGCCATGGAGTCGGTGATGACTTCGTGGACGAAACCAGGGTGGGTAAGGGTCCAGGAAGCCTCTTGCTCGCGAAACTCGAACTCGCCCTCGGCGGGGGTGTATTTCCAAGTCTGCCAGATGTAGGCAGGGAACTTGGACGTGATGTCGTATGGGAAAGCGTAGGTGAGCTTGTCGTAGGTGGTCATGTGGGACATGTCGGCAAGGGGCTTCTGGGCGACGGCGCGATGTTGCTTCTCGTTTGTCGCGGAGCCAAACTTGGGGGCGTTGAGGTCCTCCGAGGCTTGACCCTGGGCATGCGTACTCGAGCCGGATTGCTGATTACTCGACGCGACTTCGGGGGAGGTCTTGTGAGATTGGGAGACGAGGAAGAAGACTGTGAGGAGGAAGGCGGCCGCCATGATGGCGCGGCGTAGATTTAACATCTTGGCAGCGTTGTGGAGATGAAGTCGATGGGAAAGTCGTGTAGAAAAGATGCCTTTGTTTTTTTTCTCGAAAATGACAGTAAGTTTGTCGTAAGCAAGCGAGCAAGCAAACTGTGTCCTATCGGGAGAGGATCACAGGCTTGTCGGGGAAAGGAAGGTAGAAATACGGCCGCGTGCTATTGCGACAGCATGAGCCACAATGACTAAAGTGAATTGAGGCAAATCAACAAATAGAACGAGGCAAGAAAACGAACGATTGTCGTCTGCCGCGTCAAATCGAAAAGAAGGTGGCGTGTTTGGAGGCGCAGCGTCCAAGGTGAAGAAGCCGGGATATTCTGAAAACGGCGGGCTCGGATGAGCGATTGCGTGGCCACTTTGTACTCGTTGGAAGGTCTTGTTTGGTCTAGGATTAAACGAGGGCGTCCGTTTTCGAATGGAAGAGTACCAAAATGGTTTTATTGTTTGTTTTTTGTAGGAAACGACGGCGAAAGAAGAAGAGAAGAAGAAGGAAAAAAAGCAAAAGGACAATCGAAAACCAGGTTCGTCAAGAAGAGAGAATGGAGAAGAATTGACCAAAGACGCCCGCGATAGGGAGACGGGAGCGGGAGAAGATGAATAAAAGTGGCACCCCCGTGTTCGGTTTGGCAGCGGGCACGAATGCAGTGTGTGTGAGGTGCCAGTGAGGTGTGTGCGAGATTTGGGTGGAGCAGCAAGAACCTATGGCACGGTGCTGGGCTGGCTGTAGACTCGAGAGGAGCAAAAAAAAAAAAACAATGAAAATAAAATAGGGGCTCCAAGCCGTGGGATATGTCGTAAGAAAAAAAAAAAAAAAAAAACCTTATGCAGTAAACGTCGTAGGGGAGACCCTTTTAGGCTAGGCTAGCGGGGGTGGCTCGTGTGATGGTGCGCTGACGAGGTGCTGAAATGGCCCAATGATAGCCCCTGATGTCGTATCGTGCGCCCGCTGGAATTAAGACGTCAGCGGGTGATTCGGGGCGTAGGTACGAAGTAATACTCGTACGTCCCACCAAGGAAAAATGAGCCCAAAACGAATAATAATAATAATATTTTTTTCTTTTGAGCAGTCTCGTTGCTGCAATGGGTTGACTGGTTGGGAGAGAGCAAGAAAGAAAGAGGCTCCAAATCGGCTCGGGACGAGAGGATTTCTGGGGGATACACCCCTAAACTCTCCTTTGATCAACAGACAATCACTGGCCTGTACATCTGTACTGTACTGTAGGGCTCTGCGACGCTGAAGCACGGGGTTGGGTTGGAGCAGCTCAGATTGGAGGATGAAGAGGCCGATCCCTTCCTGTAATGCCCCTCCGTTGGTCGTACTCGTAACGCATCCGGCTCTGCGCTCGTATAATAATGGAGACAAGCGCTGAGGTGAGCGTCATCATCAGCACACAGACACAAAACGGTGGGTGGGTATCATTAGGTATGGATCGGCGCTATGCAATCACAGTCTGGGAGGGGGCCAAGCGAGGTATGATAGCAGACTAATTACTACAGGCTATTATCTACGGAGTTCTCGTAATACGCGGACTCTTCCTCGTAGTCCTACTACGACTTATAGTACACCACTGTAGCACCCACTGAAACCACACGCTACTGGCCAGGCATCATGGCCGAGTTGTCCACTGACAAGGCGCTAGTAATCTGCCATCCGTGCTGTCGGTCAGTCTTGGAATGTCGACAGGAATCACCAGTAATTAGCCATGCTACCCATGCTTTCGGCACCTCACAATGTCTTTGGTTGACATACGCACGCGAAACATGAGCTATATGAGTACGTCATTGTCCACGAGCGACACCCAACCGCGTAGCTACGAGTATGCATCGACTACGAGTACAAGCGCCTAAAGCACATCTCTACCTAATACCGCAGTAGCGTGTTACGAGCATATCTCGACATCCAAGCAAGGGGTGGTGAAATTCGCCCATGTCTTCCAGCCCCCCTCCTAGCTTTTCATTGTTCGTTCCGGTCCATCCATGACACGCCATTGGCTGAAAACGACCTGACACTATCACCAGCTGGGAAAGAAATCTCAGATTGAAACAAGAATGCTGTACGGAGTACACATACTTTGTCCACACACACAAACGCACACACACGCGCACGCACACACACACACTGCGCACAATGGAACCGTCCATCTTGCACTAATAGACATGAGCCGATCGACTCCTACGCCGCAAAATGCTTCACCACGAGTACATATGTACCCGTCAGCAGCCAAGTGGAGCTGGTAGACACGCTAGTACTGCAATAACCTCAATGTTCACCTTCCAAACATAAACATGCCAAAAAGCTTGTTTCATGGTGCGACGGCCCGCTATAAACACCCGTCCTCTAGTTAATGGAGCGGCAATCACTACGCAAAACCAATGTTTTCTTTTATTTTTCTTCTTCTTATTTTTGATATCGCCTCGTCATGATCCAAACTCTATTTATAAGCAGTCGATACTTGTTTACTCCTATACATTCTTGCTGCTCTGTATAATCCCCCACGATGGTCTCATCACCCTGCTCACCAACCTCGTTCAGCCTAGCGCAATAGCGAGTATCGTAAAGTACATACAATACACAATATAAACGTTGGTCATTTACTCGTACATCTTAGATGAAAATCGGGATCGTGATACATGGCGGTTGTTTTATTCTTCCGTTTCTATTCCCGCCCAAACAAACCCGTTGCTGGAATGTACTTTTCCTACTCCTTGTCTCACCTGCTATGTGTTATGTCCTTTGTTATGTATGTCCCGGAAGAACAATTACCGAAAAACTATTCACACCAAAAAAACCAAGTCTTTTAATTTTTAGTTTATTTCCCAGACTAAACTACATTGTAATAACTCGGCTAATAATCCCATGTGCCTCGCTCACTTTACGTTGTGCACTTTTGCACGTCGATCACTAAGTATTGCACTGCGATTGTCAATGTACTCGTAATGCAAAACCGGTGGCGTAAAGGGCTCCCAAATAGACAGGCTTACTATGCTGCGGGCGGAGGGACTTTCGTCCACTTCACACACCGCGCGATTGCAAGATCGACCGCCAAACATGATCAAATTTGGCGCTTTAGGTGACTCTGAACATCAGAAACAGGGGACTATTTGGAAAGGTGATTGTCCATTGTGCACATCAACTCTGCGGCTGAAAGCAAACCCCTTGTTGAAGCAGTGTTCTGCGCTACGCCAACAATCGGCCCGGCCTTTTTGCTCTATAGACGTAGGCTACACATACACAACATGCAAGAAAAGCTGATACACGTCTGCTTCTTTGTCACTTTCAAGTTTTTTTTTCCTTTGTTTGGATACGTTTCACATAGCGCACAAAGACCCGTAGACACCCATGCTGTGGTCGTATATGTGAAGACTGCCTCTATCGTTTCGTATGTCTCGGCTGTTGTCCAGTGCCGACACCGTCTATCCGTCTTTTCCTTTTAATTGTCCAAGAAATCTTTCCAATGCAAGTCAATTCCCCCCTTTTCCCTTTATTCCTTCTTTGGCGGTACCCCCATATCAGGCATGAGTCTCGCCACCATTGGAACGGGCCACGCAAGTTGACTAGTGGAATCTTCATGCACCTCGCCAGACGTTATAGCATCTACGAGGGCCACGCCAATATACCCTCCAATGGCTGTGAAAATGTGCCACCTAGCAAAAAGAAATAAAAAAGTTAGATGTGAAACACGAGACAGAAAATTGTACGCAAAAGCGAAAACAGACACCTACCATCCATGAAATTCGAGCAAAAAGGCCAACGGTCGGCCGAGCATATACTTCATACCTGTCAATGGCTGGCACAACCAGTCATCAAGCAGCCACACAAAGTACCCAAGCCCAAAGCTAACTATAACAAAAAGAAAAAAGTGACACGTTTTAGTAAAGATTCAATGTGTAGAAGGGGGCTTGGCCACTTACAGGTTCCAAATCTAGCAGTCTTTCGAAGGCTGTTCCTCACACTAGTATTCGGTACTTGCTCCTTAATCATATAGTGCACACGCGTGACAATAACGTACACGCCGAGACCAAACGATGTAGCATGCAGCAGAAACTCGTCCATGACCATGTGCGTGACCATGACTACTGTAAAGAGAATAACCAGAACGATGGCCACAATCTTGGTGCGTTGCGGACTGGCTTGGAAGGTGAGGATGCGGTAGATGATGGGTGTTGTTAGGAGATGCATTGACAGTTCATCGGCTAAAAAAATTAAAAAAAATTAACGTTAGCCTGTGCAAGGGTTTCCTTCATCTGGTAGGATGGGCGAAATCGTACACATTTGCGTGTGGTATTTCAGCGTCATGTGGTAGCCCGCTGAACATACTCCTACGCCCATCAGTCCGCAGTAGGAGAGGACTCGGGGCGCGGTGCGGCGTTGTTCGCCGAGGTTGTACAGGCCGTATATGCCATAGAGAACTATTACCAAAGTCAATTGGATACCCAGCAGTAACCAGCTGTTTGTTTGAATGCCAAATACCGTATGAGATGCTGCTGAGCGTGTTGATGAATTCAGCAACATATCGCGTAACCACATAGTCCTAAAAACATATTGCATTAATTTCTCGCGTTTGAATATTATATATATATATATATATATATATATATATAGCAAGCTCAATTACCTCTTCACAAAAACTAAGTTCAGAAGATTAGCTCATGTAACGCGGCCACACAAGATATTTTATCATGCAACACTTACTTGAGGTACGATGTGCTCTCGCCCCAGAAAGGCTGTATCAACACGGAAGCCATTCTCTTGCCTTGAAACAGCTCAATTGGTCCTTGCAGAAAACCAAGAGGTCACACGAGGTTTGTAATTGGCGAAAAAAAAGGTACCGCATTGTGGCACGGCGATGTGTCTCCGGTAGCCACGCGCGTGAGATCCGTTCGTGCCGAGCTTAGTAATCGCCACTGTTGATTGATAGTTAAAGGTGGCGTCATGTAAGTTGGCATTACAGAGATGTGTTTCTAGGGCGAAGAAGGACAGTTTCATGAGAGATTTTGTAAAAATTCCTAGATTTGATATAATCTATGTACCATTTAGTATAGATCGACGGGGATCTGGAGATGAACGGGCGCATGCTTGTGTTACCTGCCCCGCAGTGATTGTGACCGTTGCGACTCTACCATGTGGCCATGGCTCGTTGTGATATATGGATATACGACGTAAGTTGGCTTCCGTTGTTTCTCGCTGTAAGCAACTTTTACATACTAACGTGCTGCGCTATGTTGCTTCACTTCGTCAGTTTTCAAATTGCCGATGTCACCGTTGCCTTGGTCTGTTCTCTCCGCCGTAACTAGACGATCCGACATCCATCATGTAAACCAGAAGGCGCTGACGCAGCATTCAACATGCACGTTCCAGCTTAGAGACTGCCACTTGTTCTCAAGTAATTCGTAGACTGTTTTCACTCGCCAAGCTCGTCAACGCTGGACAGTCAAGTTTCATGAGCATCCAATCGCGCCCTCTCGGGACAAAGTGCCGGCGCAGCTCACTCCGCTTGAACTTGTGGTTTTGAGCACCGAAAGACCCGACAATAGCAACTATCAGTCCAAACTATCACGTAAAGAGCAGTTGATGCGCAAACATACGACTCGCCTCCCCGCGGGTCCCGCTACCATCAAGCCACGCCGGCACTCCATTTATGCTCCCAGATTCACGAACCAAATGTCCGCTTCCTAAAAGGGTAATTTTCTGAGAAAAGAAACGACAATATGACCGCGTAGAATGGCTTGGCAGTGCCCGTTTGATAGGACCTGTTCATCCCGTGCGCCCTTCCGGCCCTGTTTTTTGTGTTCCGACTCTGTCTGTATTGCTCCATAGATGTAGCCAAAACTCCTCGGAAGCCGCGGTAACGATTCCGAGAAACCCCAAATTGTAACTAAAAAGAGTGCCAACCAGGCCCTGAACATACAGTACAAGAGCCCGCTAAAAGTCCCGCGACTAGCCTTGTCAGGGTGGGGGAGGCGGCGCCGAGTTCCCCCTCTGTGCAACGCCTTATGCGAGACTGCGGACGAGACCCTTCTTTATATAACCCGTGTCTCTCTCCTCACTCGTCTATTCTTCTCAAATCTTCTCATCTTGCATTATTATCCTGCGCCAAACACCTCTTCCATCTCCTGTGCCCTTATACTTTCCCCTGCATAAGCCCGCGCACTAACACACGCCTATATATCCATCGGCAAGGCCGCCATCCCCCGTCATGACCGTCCCCGCCGTTGCCGCTCCGCACCCGCTCGCGGACCTGTCCGGCGCCGAGTTTACAAAGGCCCGTGATGCCGTCGTCAAGGTATACAAGGCCGACCAGTCGCTCTTCTTTCGCTCCATCTACCGCTGGGAACCGTCAAAGGTTGAGCTGCTCCCGTTTCTCGAGGCTGAGCATGCTGGCACTCTGTCGGACGCCACCCCGCGCCCGGCCCGTATTGCGGCAGTGGAGTATGAAGTGATTGATGGGACTAAGCAAGTCTTTCACCGCGCTGGTGTAAATGTGACTACCGGTGAAGTTGTTTCAAACGAAGCTATTCCTTCCAAGAATAAGGGTTTCCCCCACTTCAACGTGTAAGTACTGCTCACGTTCTTTATAAAGAACAAGTTCTAATACCATTTAAAGCGGCGAGTTTGCTCTGTTCCAGGATCTATGCCTTTCACAGGATATTGTCAAGGAGGCATTGGCGGAGTTTACTATTCCAGAGGGTTTTGAGTATTGCCTTGACCCATGGCCGTATGGAGGCCCCGATGACGACGAGGGCACCCCCAAATTTATGCAAGGCCTCATCTTTGCTAGGGACACGAGAACGAACAACCCCGACTCAAACCACTATGCTTATCCGATTCCTCTAATTCCCGTCATGGAGTGGGCTACTAAAAAGATTGTGCGTGTCGACCGTCTACCTACCGGCGGCTCAGAGGACGGCCATGAGCCTGCTGTGCGGTCCGACAAGCCGAAACAGCTCTTTGCCAAGTCTGTTCCTGCCGAATACGCCCCGGAGCTATTGGAGATTCCAGCTCGTGATGACCTAAAGCCTTTGAATGTTGTTCAGCCCGAGGGTGCCTCGTTCAATGTGCACCCAGACGGCTTGATTGAATGGCAAAAGTGGCGCTTTCGCATCTCCGTCAGCCCTCGTGAGGGTGCTGTCCTGCACGATGTCTGCTATGATAACCGCTCCGTATTATACCGTTTGAGCTACAGCGAGCTTACGGTTCCGTATGGTGATCCTCGCTCGCCATATCACCGTAAGCAAGCTTTTGATTTCGGTGATGGTGGTATTGGCCGTGCTGCCAACAGCCTTAAGCTTGGCTGCGACTGCCTTGGTGCTATTCACTACCTTGACGGCAACTTCTCCGACCCAGACGGCTCTCCCAACAAGCTTGAATCCGTTGTCTGTCTGCACGAACAAGACAGCGGCATCTTGTGGAAGCACACCAACTTCCGCACCGATCGCGGTGTCGTAGCTCGCATGCGCGAGTTTGTCGTTCAGTTTATCGGTACTCTGGCCAACTATGAGTACATTTTCTCCTTCAAGCTAGACCAGGCTGGTGGCATAACGGTTGAGACTCGCGCCACGGGCATGGTCAGCGTTGTTACCATTGACGAGGGCAAGACATCCAAGTATGGCAACATTGTGTCCCCCGGGATTCTGGCCCAGAACCATCAGCACATCTTTGCTGTTCGCATCGACCCGGCCATTGACCTGTTTGGCGGCGACGGCAAGCAGCAAACGCAAGTTGTCGTCGAAGAGAGCCACCGTCAGAAGATGGATCCCAAGACCAACCCCTTTGGCAACTACTATGAAGTCCGCCGCAACCCCGTCCAAAAAGCCACCTGGGTCGATGCCGAGCCGCGTCTCAATAGAGTCCTCAAGTTCGAGAACTCGTCCAAGAAGAATGCCATTTCAGGCAAGAGCGTCGGCTACAAGCTTATTTCACCCGCCACGCAGATGCTGCTCGCGGACGAGGAGAGCCGTGTAGCGAAGCGTGCGCAATTTGCTCAGCACAATTTCTGGGTCACTGGCCACAGGGATGGCGAGTTTTGGGCTGCGGGAGAGTTTACTAACCAGAGCACCTTTGAGGAGGGCGGTGTTTCTGACATGGTAAAGCGTGGTGATTGGTTTGCGACTGATGTGACGAGCGAGGCTAATGGAAATGGCGCGGCGAATGGTGATGGCTCTGGAAAGCAGAGTGATCCTGTCGTTTGGAGCGTGTTTGGTCTTACTCACAACCCTCGTGTTGAGGACTGGCCCGTCATGTAAGTGCTTACGTTTCTACCCAGCTGCCAATGTAGCATATAAGTAACCATGTTTTAGGCCTGTCGAGATTCACCAGATGCATCTTCGACCTGCAGACTTTTTCAACGCCAACCCGGCGCTGGATGTGTCCACTAGAAAGAACCAGTCAAGTGTCATTGTTCCTTGCTGTGGCGAGAAGAATGGTGTCAGCGGTTCAAATGGTGCACACTAAAACGAGGCATTTTCTTGCTCCTACTACCTGAGTGTGATGATTTGTGAGTAGGGATGGAAAATGATACCTCCAGATTGGTGATCCTACGTGGACGGAAACCCTTGTTTTTTAGCATTGTATACAAAATAAAAAAGATGAAACTATAAAATTTGCGTGCATTGTGCATTCGATCTAGTAAAATGAGATGCGATATCCGCTTCCACTCGCTTAAGCGTCCATATCATCGTTGTCATACAGTGGGCATGTCGCCAAGTCGTAGCCTCTAGTGGTCAATTTTGAGTGAAAAGTCAATATGTGGCACTCCCTGATGAATCGCGCTCGTCGACATAATGTCAACATCTACCAAGAAACAGTTAGCCACCACGCAAGCTTTGAAATTCCAAAATGGCATCGGAAACTCACCATTGCACACATACGGTGCCACGTTATCCGCCGTCAACCCTCCAGAAACCTCAACCAAGAAATGCTTCTTTCCAGCCCACTTCTCTTTCAGACTCCTCGCCGCAACCTTGACACCGTCCCCTGTAAAGTTATCCAGCATCACCACATCCGCACCCGCAGCAATAGCCTCATCAGCCTCTGCCTCACTCTGCACCTCTACCTCAATCTTCATCGCAAAGCCAGCCACCGACCGCGCAGCCACTACGGCTTCTGTAATACTACCACGGCTCCATACGTGGTTATCCTTGAGCATCACCATGGAGCTCAGGTCCATTCTGTGTGCGTCGGCTCCGCCGGTGAGCATACCGTACTTTTCCACCAGTCGGAACCCAGGCGTCGTCTTGCGTGTTCCGGCAAGAATGCCCTTGTACCCAGCCGCCCGCAGCTTATCAACTAGTTCCCTGCTGCGAGATGCGACACCTGAACACCTTGAAAGCGTATTTAGAGCTACACGCTCACCGAGCAGAATCCCCCGGACGGGTCCCTTGACGGTTGCCACCTTCATCTTGCCCCCGTTGCCACTTGTGTCCACAGCATCGCCTTCCTTGGCATGCCATTCCACCGTGCAGCCGCATTGGGTAAAGACTTCGTCGAAAAATGGCCGGCCTGCAATGATGCCGGCGGATTTACCCCAGAGCGTGGCCGTGCGCTCTCCTTCTCCGACAACAAAGCCGCCGTAGTCGCATGAAGGTGTGTCCTCGTCTAGCCAGGCTGTGACTTGGGTCTTCCAGCTGGGCGGGAGGAGATGGGCGAGTGAGCCCTGTGAAATGGGATCTTGAGGGCCTGCCATGATTGTGTGATGTGTTTTGCGGGACGACGGAGAGGTTGACAGAAGGTTTAAGTTGCGAGAAAATAAACACCGCTGAAGATGAAAAGGAAGTTGTGTACGCCGGTGACGGCCGGCCCCACATGTGTGCGTCTTCCGATGGTTTGGCACCGTTCCGTCCCGACGAAATGTCCACGTGCCGCAGATTATGTGACTCATTTAGAAGTATGAGAATATCATAATATTTGTATTTGAAGGTTGTTTAATTCATGTTTTTGTGGTGTTTCAGGTGTATGTGAGTGAGCGTGGATTGTCCCTGTTAATGAACCAGGAAAGCATGTTGGACCAACAGTCGGGAACAGGTTAATAGGGTCAGTAGATCTTAAAGTACTGGAAACCTGATGTACGACTGTTCTAAAGTATTGTTTTTATATTAGCGTAGAGGCATTAGATAGAATTACAAAGTAAACTTTATTTTCTTGACGAACGTCCATCTGCTACCTGTATGTTTCACGCCGGGGGCTCAGCTCAAACCCATGTTCGGCACAGTCGGCGGAAAGACATCAACCCCACACTTGCGTCTCTCGGTGCTATGCTTCTTTTACACTTACAACTAACAGCATACAGTCGATGCTACTCACACACATACGTCACGCAATGTTGGCAAACGTAAATAAAGACTACTATGACCTGGGAACTTATAGCAGGTCTGTAACGACCAATAGCCCCGAGGCGCAAACTTGGTTCGACCGAGGTCTTGTGTGGTGCTACGGCTTCAACCATGAAGAAGCCGCAAAGTGTTTTGAGCGCGCCATAGCAGCCGATCCCGGTTGTGCCATGGCTTATTGGGGCGTGGCATATGCACTTGGACCCAACTACAACAAACCATGGGACGCGTTTGAACATGAAGAGATGCTCTCCGCGACAGAGCGAACTCATACTGCTGTTGAGAAGGCCTCCGTGGTCTCGACATCTGCCACCCCCGTCGAGCGTGCTCTCGTCCATGCTCTGCGCAGTCGGTATCCAAAGAGTCAGAATTCCAACATGGAGGAATGCTCTATCTGGAACAAGAAATATGCAGACGCAATGAGCGCAGTGAATGCACAGTTTCCCGACGATCTCGACGTTGCTACTCTATACGCTGATGCTCTAATGAATCTCACACCCTGGGCTCTTTGGAATATTCGGACTGGTGAGCCTGCCGAGGACGCAAAACCTCTTGAGACGAAACGGGTTCTAGACCACGCCCTTTCGTTACCAGGTGGACGCCAACATCCCGGGTGCCTACATATGTACATCCATCTTATGGAGATGTCCAAGACTCCAGAGGCCGGTATGCCAGCTGCAGACTGTTTGCGTGAGCTCGTTCCGGATGCTGGCCACTTGAACCACATGGCAAGCCATCTAGATGTGCTTGTCGGAGACTATGCCGCCTCTGTCAAGGCAAATACCAACGCCGTCCGGGCAGATGAAAAATACCTTGAACGAGAAGGCGCGATGAATTTCTACACCCTCTACCGCAGCCATGACTACCATTTCCGTCTTTACGGCGCCATGTTCTCTGGTCAGTCGCGAATCGCGCTTGAAACAGTGGGTAAACTCGAGGCGAGCATATCTGAGGAGCTGCTTCGTGTCGAGTCACCACCCATGGCTGACTGGTTGGAGGGATTCCTTGCAATGCGTGTCCATGCCCTTATCCGCTTCGGCAAATGGGATGAAATTCTACAGCTGGAGCTGCCCCGGGACCGAGATCTGTACTGTGTTTGCACCGCATTGACCTACTATGCAAAGGGTATGGCACACGCAGCTTTGGGAAATGTTGAAGAGGCCGGAAAACAGAGAGATTTATTCCAGGAAGCATGCAGCAATGTAAAAGAATCCCGCACCGTCTTCAATAACAAGTGTGTCGACATTTTGAAAGTCGGTGCCGCAATGCTGGATGGGGAGGTCCAGTACCGTGCTGGCAACTATGATGCAGCCTTTGAGCATCTCCGCACGTCAATCAAACTGTATGACGAGCTTCCATATGATGAGCCGTGGGGATGGATGCAGCCTGCACGACATGCGTATGGGGCTTTGCTTCTAGAGCAGGGGCATGTGGATGAGGCAATGGCTGTATACAAGGCGGATTTGGGCGTGGATAACTCGCTACCCCGAGCACATCAGCACCCGAATAATGTATGGTCTCTGCATGGATATCATGAGTGCTTGGTCAAATCTGGGTACATAAAAGAGGCAAAGCAGGTTGAAGAGCAGCTGCAGATTGCCATGCAGGCCGCTGATATACCTATCAAATCATCATGTTTTTGTAGGACAAAAGTATAAGCTCCGTCATTAATAAAATGGCATAAATTTGTGTCGGCGCTGTTGTTTGCTAACTCTAAAATACAATACATAGATCCCAGTCTGTTAAAATTCATTACCAACTTCATAAGTGCTATTTTCCGTCTTTGAGATATTCGTAATTAAGTGACTTCTAAGAATTATATATTAAGCCTACTATAATACTGTAATTACCAGTCAAGAAAGAAGAAGAAGTTTGTCCCCATGCAGAGCCACACAACCCCTTCGCTAAGTCACTAGGCCTCATCTTAGCCTCTGTGCAACAGCGGGCTGCGTATTACCCAGAGGGTATCTACAGAAGCAGGGCGGTCACAAACATTCCCAAAAGCATAAGTCCTGAGAACTGCTGTGTTTGGCCGGCTGCGGCAACAACAGGGACCCCAGTGGTAGAAGGGCGCCCTGTAGATGGAGACCCGGAGCTACCAGGGCGGCCGGGGTTGCCAGAGTCACCAGGGTTGCCAGAGTCGCCGGGGTTGCCAGAGTTGCCAGGGGTCGAAGAGCTAACCGGTTTGGCAGAGGTAGAGGCATCACCAGCTTCGGAGCATTTAGCTGACTCAGTTGGTCTGATGGAGGCGATGATTGTAGTGACTGGGACTGTTACTGCAGTGGTGATAGTGGAAGAAGCAGGGCAGTCGGTGACAGTGGGAGGGCACTGGGTGACAGTGATCAGGGTTGTAGTGTAAACCGTTGAAGCTGTCAACGGTGTAGAGCTTACACCCTCGCCCGATGTGACACTCTCAGTCGCACCAGGCTGCGTAATGGTCGCCGAGTTGTCTGGCGCAGTTGTAACAGTGGCAGATTCAGCAGGGGTTGAAGCCGTCTCAGGTGCAGAGCTTGGGCCGTTGCTTGGAGGGGCAGTCTTGGAAGATTCAGGCTGAGGAGGCACTTTCGTGGACTCGTCTCCAGGAGCAGTTGAGGGTTTCCCGGTTGGCTCTGAAGGCGTCTTGGTTGTTGGCTCTGCAGTTGGTTCAGGAGCGTTGGAGCACTGAGCTTTACCAAGAATAGCAAGGCAGATGTTAACCGGAACGTTAACAAGTCCACCGGGAGAAGCATTTTGCTTGCATTTCGCTTCCCCAAGAATGCCAAAGCAGAGGTTCACTGGGACGCTAACCAAAGAGTCGCCGCCTGAGCCTCCTTTGCCGGGCGAGGCGTCCTGAGAACACTTTGCTTTGCCAAGGACGGCAATACAGGCGTCGACGGGTACGGAAACTAGTCCACCAGGGGAGGACTTCTGCTTGCATTCAGCCTCTCCCAGAATGCCGAAGCAAAGGTCCACTGGGACATTGACTAGACTTCCACCGCCTTGTTTGCCATTGTTCTCGTCACTCTGAGAACACTTTGCTTTGCCAAGGACGGCAATACAGGCATCCACGGGTACGGAAACTAGTCCGCCCGAGGAGGACTTCTGCTTACATTCAGCCTCTCCCAAAATACCGAAGCAAAGGTTCACAGGGACGTTGACAAGGCTCCCACCACCTTGCTTGCCATTAGACTCGTCGCTCTGGGAGCACTTGGCTGTACCGAGTACACCGATGCAAGCATCCACGGGTACATTAACCAAGCCGCCAGAGGAAGACTTTTGGTTGCATTCTGCTTCCCCCAAAATGCCAAAGCAGAGATCGATTGGAAGGCTGACGGTCGGTTGTGCCTGTATCATAAACGTGTTAGCAGCTTGGCCATATTTCCGTTTACCGTATGAGTATCGGTTATTAAATCTTACAGAAACTTGCTTAAGGGCTGCAACGCCAAAAGCTGCAACGCCTGCGTTGAACTTCATTGTGGTTTTTAATGAGAGTTTGTTGTAAGAGACTGTGAAACAAAACGGAGGGACGATCTCGTTGATCAACTGTGTCCGGGTGAGTGAAAGAGAGACGTAAAAAAAGAAACTTTTGAGTCTTTAACGATAGTGTAGTAACGAAAGAAGGAAAAAAATCTGAACTGCTAGTTTCAAGAGTCAGTCTCAGTTCCAATGAAGGGTTTGCCAGTTGCTTTAATAGAAAACGAAGCGTCGAGGGAAACCTACTCGTACCATTTGAGATTAGTGGCGTTGACCACACAGACACCGCAAACAACCACAACTGACAGGAGGTATTACTCGTACGGCGCAGTCTTGAAAAAGTAACAAGACTCAGATATTATTAGCCAGGAACAGACCCTGGTCACGAAACGCGCGCCATGTTTAGTCCTGGTTTGCGTCTGTGCGCTACCATCACAACTCCCACCGCTCATACGAGCAGTTTGATTGCCCATCTTTACAGACAGTACATATGCCTGCAGGGCTCTCAATACATCCAGCCAGTGTTAATAATATGGCAATTTCACCATGTGACTATTATTTGAAAATCGAAAATACAGGTTGAGTTGCACTTGGCGTACATCACGCTGGTCAGCCACAGTGTTATCACGACGTAGCACCTGAGGAGGCTGATTTGCCGAGGTAAGCCGTGGTGGGTAGGGACAGCCTTAAAGAACCACCGTAAATTAATTTCTTTTCAGGAGCCGGCAATCATGCAAGGGCATCGGCCTACCGGTTTCATCGATAATGGCACTATATCGTTTTGATCTGTCGCATCCTGACAGGGGCGGTGGTGGGTTGTGGGGGACTCTCTTGGCCAAAAATAGTTCCTTAGCGGGCGCTGAACACAAACAACGCCCGTGCACTGAAACACAAGGACAATAGCTTGGCTGATACAATGGCAGGGGTCGCTCAACAGTCCGAGATTGCCGTGAAATGTTGACGCTCGACATTTTCAGAGGCGTAAGTTACAGGGGTAAGGCAGCCTCAAAGCGCGCACACCAATTCTGTCCCTGAATGCTACGCAGTACTCTCTGAATAGATATCCTAGTCGCTAGCTAATGTACTCTGTGCAGGGACGTAATTTCACGCCTGTTACGCATATACGAGTAACGTTTGGTGTGGTGTGGTGCTTAAAACACGCAGCCTACGAGTGAAGGATGCTTGACATATCAGCAACAGAGTATGTCAGCCACCGAACACAAAATCAGCACAGTAGCACGGGAACTTCCGTTGTAAATTCAGGTGCGAGAGCTCAGTTTGTCGTCAAATTCTAGAATATACCATAGACGCCTTAAAGCGTCTCATAGGCATGACCCCTTCGTTACTCTTTGTTAGAGCTAGCGGTATCGCCCATTCTCTCCTTTTCCTGAAGCAAGAAATCGTCTTGCTCACGTGCACTCTTCTCCAGATCCAAGAATGTCCAGATACCGATCGCACTCACAAGACTCAAGGCAAACAAAAAGTAGAAGGGCGCGCTGTCATTGTTTCCACCAGCCGAGGCGTCAATAATGCGGCTGCTGATCAAGGGCCCGATGAAGCTTGATGCTTTGCCGATGATATTGAAAACGGAAAAAAAAAGGAACTCGTGACCGCGGGGCGTCACACAGCTAATCATGATTTGGGAATAGCTGTACCATGGACAGACAAAAAGGCCGTAAAAGGCTTGGTACAGCCAAACCTCCCACTCATTGTGGAAACCAAACTTGTCGGTCCAGTTGCCAATCATGCCCCAGCCGTCCAGCACGATGATTGATACCATGACGGCGTTGAACATGGTTTTGGCGCTGAGATTGTAGCGCTTCTGGATGAGCCAGAAGCAGCCGATGCCCACTGCTTGGGCTGCGATGCCGACAATGAGAAGATATGTTAGTTTTAGGGTATTGTATTCGACAATGGAATTCTGGAGGGTAGCCACGACTGTTACCGTCGTGTTCAGCGAGTCTCCAAGAAGAAAGTAGCCGGCAAGAAAGATTAAACTTTGTTTGAGCTGCCAGATCTGGGTAGCAGCTTCATAGAGTTGCCAGAAACCGACTGTGACAATGTTGAGGTTGGGCGGAATCTTCATACCAGGTCGCTTCTTTTCCAAGACGAACCATGGTATAGACAGAGCTAGCCAGCAAGCCGTAGCAAAAGCAATTAGAACGGAAAGACCCCAGTTGTTGTCCTCTGTGCTGCGCTCGACGTGAACGGCAAACATGATGCCAACGATAATGGCAAGGATGACAATTTCTCCAACAGACTGAATGTAGAAACCAACATTGCTTAGCCTGCTTCGTTCCAACTCGTCACGCTGGTCCAGTTCATGCAGCGAAATTTCGTCATTCTCAAATGCGGTGCGCGATTCCTTCAACCACGGGGTGTTGCGCGCGAGTGAAGGGAAGGCAGCGGTCCAGTATGTAAGTGTAAGCTGGTAAGCGATCAAGCCGATAATGTAGAGACCAGCAGCAATCTCCCATTTGGACGGGTCGTGGACGCCAAGCCAGCCAAAGCCAATTCCGTAGGCAATGATTGACCACACCAGCAAGACCCAGCGGCGTCCTGTTCCAAAATCAGCCCAGGCGCCAATGCCCAGGAACAGAACTGCCTGCAGCGCAAAGGAAATTCCATTGGCTAGCAAAACAATACTATTGACATCGCGGCGGCCGCCAGCAAATATCAAAAACCCATCGTCGGCCGCCTGTGCAAGCAGGTTTTGGAACGCAGTTGGGCCAAAGTTGAAGAGGGCAAGACCATTGGCACCAATGTAATAGGCGTACCAGGATCGAATCTCCCACTTGGTTGTGGTAGGGATGTTCGTATCCGCTAACGCCGGAGTCACAACTCCATGCTTCTCTTCCACCGCATCGCTCCTTGGCAAGCCTTTCTCGCCAACCTCCTCATTGTGCCCAATCGCAGGTTCGATCGACGGCGGCGGCGAATCAGACACCAGGTCCTCCTGACCCAGCCTCTTCTCGGTACTTGGCTGGGGAGAAGACATTTGTGATTGGTTTTCGATTTTTCCACAAAAGGATAGGGCCGGTTTCTGGCCCGTACCAAAGAGGATGGAAGGAAGAAAAGGGCTGGGGACCGCGACAACTGGTGACTAAACTTGGTCTGACATTCTCTATCTTCACTAAAGGAGCGTCTCCCGCCGTAATAAACGGCAGCCTGCTTTTCGGTGAGGCCGGAAACACGTTGGCCGACGAATATGGGGGTCAAACTGCTGCGGATTTGGCAGTTGAGGCGGCGACGCCACGGAGGGGTTGGCTTGCTTCTAGCTCCTGTACCGGGCAACGGCTTGCTGTGATAGGGGAATTTCTGGGTGATGAACAGGCTAGCGGCATCCACTAGAGCACGCGATCGACGTCACTACGGGTCTGACGGCAAACCCAGGATGCCGTATTCGTGAAAGAAAAACTGTGTGAGAAGGCCGTTTCTCAGAAAGCGCCGCGATGGGTATAAGGCAGTGCTATATCGGTGTTTGGAGTCGCAGAATAAGGGATTCATGTTGACCGTGACCCAGTGTGACTATGTAGCTCGAGGATGGAGGGAGCAAGCTACAGTAGATCTTGACTAATCCCGCTCGATCAAGATCAGACTTTGCTTACGTCGTACGGTTGCAGCGCCAAGTAGCTTCCGAAATTCCTCATCCTGTGGGCTTTTCTGTCTCTAATTCTCCACTGCAAACTCCACTACTATTCTGTCGCACAGCCCCTGCGGCGCGACTCTACTTATATACAAGCAAAGTAGCCAATTGAACGCAGCTTACGGAGGTATTCCCCGATGCACTGGTCTGATCGATCGCAACTGGTAACGGGATATGTGATTGGCTTGCAGGCTCAATGGTATACTGGCCGGGCTAGTCGATGCGTAAGTGAACTATTGTAGAATATGGCGATATGGCGTCAAACGTAGCGTTGCAAGGTGTTAGCGCAAGTCACTTATCAAAAGATTGCTGCTCTTCATCACCATGAATGTAAACCTACCCTAAGCTACAGCGTGGAATATAGATGAAGTAACATGAGATTGACATGTCATCTCAAACGGGGGCCGGCTGACACAAAGTAATTATTAGGTCGAACGATATTGAAAGCCTTGACCCGAGTAAGATGATCGTCATTCGTAGACCGGTTACTCGTTACTATAGCACAACTTATCTGGCTGCTAGACATTGATCGCCCTTTATTACCCTCTGCTCCTGTACTCTCACCTTTTCGCGCTGCCAGTTATGTTAGTAGGCGAGTTGTATTATGTCCGCTCCCGAATATCGGAACTTCAAGATGCTGAGCCAGTGAGTTGGGAATACCGGGTTCAGCTTACAGTCACCCCTTCAACTTTCTTGCACACACTGTCGGCTTCTGGCTACCTTAGATATCAACACCGAGGGCTCTATTATCGCAACTTATTGCCCTAACCGGTTTCCGGAAGGTAAGTATTTCGAATTCCGTCGTAAATCGTGGCGGACCCAGTCGCCGTTAGTGCTATCGGGATCAATATCATTATCAAGTGGTCCATCATTCCCGTAGCTTTCGTTAGCGCCGCCCGCACGGCCGTCTTTATCGGTGTCATTTCCACCGGTTGCCTCGGTAGAGATGAATTGCTTTTAGATAGTAGTCATAAACCATTTGGTCTAGCTTTCTTCCTTATGTTTTTATGTTTTCCTGTCTTTGACTTTTATTTTCGGGCTTACAAGTTGAAGGCTCGATAACTCTCATTGGTCGATTGGGGTTTATCTGCGCAACCGAGGTTACCGCCCTGCATAGGAGTTATCAGACAGATACCTGCTTACATTGGGTACTTTCCGGCCGTATTCTAATTGCCTATTGTGCTCGCGTCCTTGTTTCCCTCTATTTCCTGCGGCTAAGTGGGAGCTGTGGCTGGTCGCTTCACGCACAGCGGCGGAACTCGCCACCAAGATTCAGGCCAAACCCACACTCCTACCAAAGACCCCCAAATACATCTAATCATGTGAATGCGCGTTCAAAATGGTCCAAAATTGCAATAAATCCCATGAAGAAAAAGGTGCTAAAAGATTCTAGGTTCGTAATATTTGCAAAGGCTATAAAATACTGAGGGACGCCCTGGACTCCTGTTTGTCCGTCAGCCATAAACCTCGAGTCGCATTGTCACTTGCCCCATCAGGGCCCCGGCCTTATCATCGGTATAAGTATACAATGTCAGATCTCGGACGTCGGACCATCGCTAATCCTCCGATTACATGTCGATCGTATTTTGCCTTATCTGGCAAAATTATCCTCGGCCTGCGGAGAGATACGGCGGTAGATGGCCGCATGCGCATGCACATGCACATGCAAGCCTCAACTTCATGAAGGTTTGCGACGTCGGTAAAGGCAAAGGTTATTGTATCTCAGCGTACAATCTCTCATCGACTAATGAAGATAACGAAACTATCTATGCTATCTTTCCAAAAAGGTATAAATTTGACAGTTTCCTCCTGAAATAATCCTCTCTCAGCATCTCAAACATCTTTTCTTGTCTAAAGACTACATCTCCAGGACGCCTACGACTTACACCAGCTGCCAATATGAAGTTCTTTGCCATTGCCACCACTTTTGTTGCGGCTGCATCCGCAGTTGCCATTCCTGAAGTCGAAGCGGAAGCTGCTGCTGCTGCTGCTGCCGACTATGCACCATGCTCTGGGCTAACTGGAAGCCCTGTGTGCTGTGGCACGAGCGTGGACGGCATCCTTGAGCTTGACTGCACTGCTCGTAAGTAACCCTCTTTTTTCTCTTAAGCTATACCAGATTATGAGGAAAACTAACGTTTTGCTTCAGCGGACGAGGTGCCCACGGATCCTGCCACGTTTGAAGCCACTTGCGCTAGCAGCGGAAAGTCGCCAGCTTGCTGCCTTTTGTCTCTTGCCGGGCTGGCTCTCGTCTGCAACGGCCCTGTTGGTGTATAAATTCGGACAAACTGAAACCGAGAACTTGAGACATAGGCTGGCTACTCTCCAAAGAGTGAAAACTCGAATAAATTTGTTGCTTTTCAATAAAATTATCTTTCTGCATATGACCCGTCATTGTTTATATAATGTGCTGTAATCTAACCAAACCCCGATCCAAAGAGAGTATACATTTAATGTGTGAATATAACAAGAGCTGAAATCGACTACCATGGCAAAGTCGTACCGTCGTAACTAAAGAATGTAGCTGAGTCGTTTAGCTTCAGCTTTTGCAAAACGCCTATAATACCAGCAGCGCTCTTTTCCGGAGGCATGCCGCCGTCTCCAGCTATGCGACCCATGTCTGTGTCGACCCAGCCCGGGTGGATGGGGATGACGGTGAAGTTCTCGGCGGCATGCAGCTCGTTGTGAAGCTGCACGGCCACCATGTTTAAAGCAGCCTTTGACACGGCGTAGGTGCCAGCGAAGCCGCCGCCCTTTGCATTAACCTGGCGGGTGAGGGAGCCCGCGATGGATGAGACGAGCACGATCTGGCGCGTCTTACGGGCCCTGAGGGCGGGGAGAAATGCCTTGACGACGCGCAGGACGCCAGTGACATTGACGTCCATGTACTCGGCCATGCGCTCGTCCGAGGTGCTGAGGAGCTTCTCGTCGCTTCCGATGGCGGCATTGACAATGATGGTGTCGAGCTCCTTGACCTGGACGGCGGCAGCCTTGACCGAGTTGGGCGATGACTGATCTAGCTGGATGGTCTGGACCCTGGGATTGTCAGGGCCGGCATCGCTGCGCACGGAAGCGATGATGTGATGATGCGGTTGTTGCGCGAGCTGGTCTACTAGCTGGAAGCCGATGCCGCGAGAGGCGCCGACGACGAGGACAGCCTTGGATGAAGAGTTTGGTGCAGCCATTGCGTGTCGTCGTGGGATGATGCCGAGTTCCTGAGGAGTTAGGTATAGTTGGACGCTTCCAAAGCCGCCCATGCTATACTTGAGCGACTGGCTCTTGAGTCCAAACACCTCCATTGTTTTCTTTTTTCAGGTTAGTGCGGAGGTGCTGACAAATGATCGGGTAGCAGTAGTAGGCGCCGCATCGGGCAAGAACGAAAAGAGAGAGGCGAGCTCAGCGGTGACCGTCTAGCACGAGGGACAGCGCACAGCGTCCCCGGGTGAGCTGTGTGATGAGGTGAGCGGATGGGGCGGAGATGGGAGAGGGAGAGGCGTGATGATGCTGTGATGGGGGTAGATCGGGCACTGGGTAAGGTCGTTTGCGATGGTCTCTCTCTTCTCTAGCTCCCTTTTCCGATGGACAAACACAGCCTAAGAAGCCTCGTCTTTCTGCTCGGGCAGAAGAGCAGCACCCAGGATTGTAGGAGGGAATTTTCCCTGCTGGCAACGCCAAGTTTGTGGCCAGTAGTCATGGCCTCCGCCACGGGACCAGAGCCAAGCAAATCTCTTGGCGGCGGCGGTGTTTTCTCAGGTAATCAATTCGCTTACCTACCTACCTACCTTAGTACTGAGGTAGTATGTAGCAGTCGTATCGTAGAATGCTCGTATTCATAAAAATAATGAACCGCGCCAATCCGTCTCCCGCCAGGCCAGGCCACCAGTGGCATCCCAGCGGGCGTTGTCTTGGCTTGAAAACTGTCCCCATTCTGTGCTAAATTTGTGGGATTACCCATGGCTGATCTCTCTCTCTTTCTGTCTCTCTTCTCGGGGCTTTGCAGGCTTGGCTTTGAACAAGGCTTCGGGGTCGGATTTAGGATTTTAGCAGTCTCTCTCTTTCATACAGACGTACATACTCCGTACACATCACATCCGTACGAGAAGGTACAACAACTATCATACCACGACTGCTCTGATTACCCCCAGCCACCTTCTCCCCCCCCTGCTTCCCTGTCTCTGTCCTGCCCAGAGTAAATCATTCGCACTACTCGGGGATAACACCGTCTCAGTCGTACCACTATTACCCCGTTGGAGTTCCATCCCTGTGTGTTCTCCCTCAAGCAAGCCCCTCCGCGGGCGCCTGTCAGGCTTGCAAGCTTATTTGTCAACCTAAATTCGCTAGCGCCTCCCCACAACCTTTCACTGGGAACGGCTGCCGCCACAGTTGCAACAGCTGCCGGTCTCCCTTCCCTCCACCACTCCCTTCAGCTATGTATGGGCTAGCCTATTACATTATACGTCTGTACTGGCTGGTATTCGCATCGGACTAGCGGCCAGATTTTCCCCCTTCCAGGTGCTAAAGTTTACTGAGCTAATACCAGAATATTGGATACATCTGCGACCCAGCAGCTTTGCCACCCCTAAACTAATACGCCATACACCAACCAATACTTGCCTTCCGGCGCCCATATCCTTTCCCACTGCCGAATATGCGTTGGAATCATGAAACTGATTGCACCTTGGCAAGTGAAGCCAAGCGCCGAGCTGCGACATCCAACTTTCTCCCGTTGCCCGGTACCGATCTAGCCCCGCGTGGTCGCATGCTCTATCGATGATATGATTGCGTGTGCTCGACTCGCCATTCCGGACGATCGTCCCTCCGCTGTTTCCTTTGGGGCAGTGTAGTCCCTACTTTGGGTATTCCCTCTTCCGCGACTGCCGGCCCGTGTGTTGTGGTGGTGGTGGTGGTGGCCCTTTGCCGCACCTCTCTCCCTCTACCAGACCCAGTAATCCAAGCGTCATAAATATAAAGTCCGATACCTGCCCATGCCTTTATTTCCGATGATATATGTAGGGGTTTTCGCCTTGGCTGAAGCAGGTCTTTGCCCATTCTGTGTTTTGTTCATAACTCCGCCAGTTATAGTCGCTGTCGGTTTGTGTCGTCAACCAACAATCGACAATAAAATATTAAACACAACCGTGTGATTTCCGGCTGAATATTTTATTTACTCAATAAGAAGCTTTTTTTTTCTTCTCTTCTCTCCTTTTTCCAAATCCGTTTCGAGAAGCGTGTTTCGTCATTTACCTTCATGATGCAGTCGCTGCTGTTAGCCTCACTAGCAGCAGGCGCCCTACCTGCGGCGAGTGCGACCAAACTATACTTCAACGACGATGGCAACTTTCAAATATCCATCTTTTCCGACATGCACTTTGGCGAGAGTACGTTTAAGCTTTACTTTATATATGTACAATATATTTGCATCTAAGTTTATTCTAACACAGCAAAGACCCCTCAGGTAATGGCCCGGAAGAAGACGAAAAGAGCTTGAGCGTCATTAGCAATGTCCTGGACGCCGACCATCCTGATTTGGTTGTCCTTAACGGCGATCTCATCAGCGGTGACAACCTGGAAGCCGACAACAGCACAGACTATATGGACATGATTGTACAGCCGTTGGTGGAGAGAAATCTCACCTGGGCTAGCACATATGGCAACCATGATCACCAGTACGGCCTTTCGGCAGAACGGCTAATGCAACGCGAACAAACATATGACGGCTCGCTCACTCAGAAAATGGTCGACGCCAAGGAAGCCGGAGTGTCCAATTACTACCTTCCAGTGTATCCGCCCAATTGCACAGACTGTGCGCCAGAGCTCATCCTCTGGTTCTTCGACAGTCGAGGCGGATTTTACTACCAAGCACGGGACTGCTTTCTAAACAGGGTTCACCAACCCAACTGGGTTCACGACAGCGTCACCGATTGGTTTAGAGATACAAACAAGAAATTGGTCGAGAAGCACGGCACAGAAATTCCCTCTCTTGCATTTGTCCATATCCCCATCAATGCCACCGAGGTCCTGCAAGGTACAGTCGGAGTTGACCCGAATAACCAGCCGGGCATCAACGAAGAAATCCCCGTCGCCATGCAATCCAAAGACTGGTGCGAAGAAGGCTATTACGATTATTACAAGTGCACATACGGCAAGAAAGACGTCAACTTTATGCAGGCACTGTCCGACACCAAGGGCATCATGGGCCTCTTCTACGGCCACGACCATGGCAATTCCTGGTGCTATCGCTGGGAGGGTCTTCTTCCTGGTATGACGGTTCCTGGAAACGGAATGAGCTTGTGTTATGGCCAACACAGTGGCTATGGTGGATACGGCGACTGGGTTCGTGGCGGACGTCAAATCGTCGTCAACAGAGACAAGGTGAAGGATTTGGTTTTTGATACCTACATTCGTCTGGAAGATGGTGAGGCAGTGGGCGCCGTTACTCTGAACTCGACATTCAATGACGACTATTATCCCGAGACGCCGAATAAAATGACGTACCTACATGATGACCAATGAGCTGCTGTGGCTGCTGAGAGAAGGAGTGGTTATCAACAGCCATTGGGCTACTCGCTCAAGAGAAGCTGACAGCACATTATTTTTACTGGAATTTTTATAGACGGCACTTTAGCGAATGCCACTTCCGTTATATACCCGGCCTTCCGGCCAAGCGAACTGCATGTTATAAAATGTACCGAAAACCACACGGTACATAACAGCAGTTTACCAAATAAATTCTTACAATAATATTCCCTTTCAACCCGAGCTGGTTTCTTCAATTATTGACGTTCTTAAAAGTGAGTCACAGAATCCAGAACAATGTCAAAAGTGGCCGTTTGACCAATGTCATTGATGGTATTGGCTACCTCTACGCCCTCCGGTAGTAAGCCGACGACCCACCCCGGACTGCGCCGTTGCCTCTTTAAAAGCGTCGGACGTCCGTTGGGCAGCTGATACTTCGTTTAAATCTTACTCTGAGCCATCTCTCATCTAGATCTAACCAAAATTTGTCCGTTTGTTGTTTCAAAGCAATTCAAGCCTCTTTCCGCAATGTATCTACGAGCCGACCACGCCGACGCCGACACCAAGGCTCTCCGCCAACTAATTCGCGAGAACCCGCTCGGCATCCTCACAACGGCCATTCCCTCGCCCAACTACCCTCTGATGCAATGCACACATATCCCCTTTCTTCTCTATGTTGAAGATGAAGATAGCGAGACCGAGTTGGGCGTCCTACGCGGCCACATGGCGCGCCAGAATCCGCACAGCAAAGCCATGATTGATGCGGTTGGAGCTAAAGCTGCTGCCGGCAACGCAGACAACATGATCGAGCAAGAGGCCATGGTGCTCTTCAATGTGCCAGCGCACCACTACGTTACGCCAAAGTTTTACACCGAGACCAAGCCCGCTACTGGCAAGGTGGTGCCTACGTGGAACTACGCGGCGGCCCAGGTCTACGGCAAGGCCAAAATCTACTACGACAGCAAGGCTGATGAGACGGGTGCCTTTTTGAGTAGTCAAATCTCCGACCTGTCGCAATATGCAGAGACTACAATAATGGGACACACGGGTACGGGCAAGGCACCTGGAGCGTGGAAGGTTTCTGACGCGCCGGAGCCGTACATTAAAATCCTGCAAAAGAACATTATTGGTGTTGAAATCAAGGTCGATCGGTTGGAGGGAAAGTTTAAGATGAGCCAGGAAATGTCAGAGGGAGATCGACAGGGTGTTGTTAGCGGCTTCAACGGACTCGGGTCGGATGTTGGAAGCAAAATGGCCGAGATTGTCAAGGAGCGGGGGGAGTTGAAGGCTGTAAAGGCTGCGGCCGAGGCCATATGATAAGATAAGTGCCTTGATATGTAATTCAAAAAGAAGATTAAAAGAATAGACTAGCATCCTACTGACTGCAGCGCCGGTCGCTTGTATTATCTCCACGAGAGGCCAGTATGAGACCAATACTACGCCGTGCCTTGGTGAAGTTATTTTAAACAAGAATGATAATTGACTTAATTTGTAAGAAACTTATGTAAGGCTCGAATTAATATAAAATTAAATAGTCATGTATGATATATTCAGAATGCCTACATTAAATTATGGCGGTCAAATGGACAGAGCAATAGTCGTATACCTTTCAAAGCGGTCTGATTCAATGTCTGTGAATGCAATGGCTAGCTGCAGTAACACATGGAAACATGCATTGCACGCTGACCCTTGGCGACGTGTGCCGCGCCGTGATTGGCCAAAAGTAGATCCACCTGTCCAATCGCAGGCCAAAACGACGTCACCGGCATCGGAACCACCCTGCCAACGAATTGAGTAGGTTAACCCAGAATAGTGGGGGGAGAGCTCGTCCCTACGGGTACACAGTCACTGGCCGTCAGGTTCTGCGTTCATTCTTGTTTTCGGTCTCTACAAACAACTCATTCTTCATTGATCTTGAACCAGGCGTTCAAGTCTATCAGCACAAGCTTTATTTCGGATAATCCTTCACAATGGCATCCCCAAAGTAAGACGCAATGCCGTATTAGAGCTCAATTGCCCCTCGTTGCTGACCTGTTTTCACTCCTCCTAGGGTCCTCATGCTCGGCGCTGGCTTCGTCACCAGACCGACTCTCGACGTTCTCTCAGAGAAGGGAATTCCTGTGACCATTGGTATGTCCGCTAATGTTGGGAGGAAAACTTGTCCAAGATAATTAACCTCTGCTAACGCCTTACTCCCGCAGCCTGCAGAACCCTGGAGTCCGCAAAGTCCCTCGCCGCTGGTATCAAGCATTCTACCCCCGTCTCGCTCGACGTCAACGACGACAAGGCTCTGGATGCTGAGGTCGGCAAGCATGACCTCGTCATTAGCTTGATTCCTTACATTCACCACGCAACCGTCATCAAGTCGGCTATCCGCATGAAGAAGCACGTCGTCACCACCAGCTACGTCAACCCCGCCATGATGGAGCTTGACCAGCAGTGCAAGGATGCAGGCATCACTGTCATGAACGAGATTGGTCTCGGTGAGTAATTTTGTCGAGGAGGCTTCACGTTTTCTCATGCAATTGCTAATGCGCTGCAGACCCTGGTATCGACCACCTTTGTAAGAAAATTGCCGGCTTATCGAAAATCGACCATGCACACTGTAGAGATACTAACCCAAGCCAGACGCCGTCAAGACTATTGAGGAGGTCCATAACGAGGGTGGAAAGATTACCTCTTTCCTCTCTTACTGCGGTGGTCTTCCCGCCCCCGAAAGCTCTGGCAATCCCCTCGGATACAAGTTCTCCTGGTACGCGACCCGGCAACGAAAACATTCGACGCTCTCGACAATGCTAACCATTACACCAAAGGTCCCCCCGTGGTTTCCTTCTCGCCTTGAGAAACGCCGCCAGTTTCTATCAGGACGGCAAGGTTGCCAACGTTGACGGCCCTGGTATGCCTAACAATATTACTCCTAGTCCTGCTGCAGTGCTAACTATTTCGTGAACAGATCTGATGAACACCGCTAAGCATTACCCCATCTACCCTGGCTTCGCGACCGTTGCCTACCCCAACAGAGACTCTACTCCCTACAAGGAGCGCTACAACATTCCCGAGGCTCAGACAATCATCCGGTACGCGATTACCCACCCTCGAAACATACGAGCACACCTAACAAATGTCTAGTGGTACTCTTCGCTACACCGGTTTCCCCGAGTTTATCAAAGCCCTCGTCGACATGGGCTTCCTCAAGGATGACGAACAGAGCTTTCTCAAGGAGTCTATTTCCTGGAAGGATGCTCTGAAGCAGCTTATCGGTGCTGCTTCATCAGACGAGAAGGATCTCATTGCTGCCATTGACGGCAAAACCAAGTTTGGTTCGCCTGAGCAGCGTGAGACTATTCTCCGCGGCATCCGCTGGCTGGGACTCTTCTCTAACGACAAGGTATGCACAGTCATTTCTTACTTTGCGGTTCGCGGCTGTCCATTAACCAATCCATCGTTTAGATCACCCCGCGCGGTAACCCCCTTGACACACTCTGCGGCACTCTCGAGCAGAAGATGAACTACGCCGAGGGCGAACGTGACATTGTCATGTAAGTGAAGTGGCAAATTCAGTGTCAACATGGTATACTAACTCTGAAAATAGCCTCCAGCACAAGTTTGGCGTTGAGCTCAAGGACGGAACCAAGCAGACCCGTCTGTCCACTCTCGTCGAGTACGGCAGCAGCGACCCCAACGGCTACTCTGCCATGGCCAAGCTTGGTAAGGCTTTTCATACTGAACTTTTGGGAATTACAAAATCTAACTTGATGCAGTCGGTGTTCCCTGTGCTGTTGCTGTCGAGCAGGTCTTGAACGGCACTCTCTCTGAGCGTGGTGTTCTTGCCCCGATGAACAGCAAGATCAACGACCCTCTTATCAAGGAGCTCAAGGAGGTAAGTTTAGTGAAGTGGATATCAAGTTCTTCATTTACTGACTCGTATAATAGAAGTACGGTATTGCCTGCAAGGAGGAGATTGTTCAATAAAGGAGCTAAAAGCAAGGGCCTATTTCACCGGGTGATGAGCAGCGCCCCAACAAAGAAAATTAGATACCAAAAGGAGGGCCGCGTAGCAGGCTACAGTAAAATCCAAGACTGATTGTTGCGTACAAACACTTTTTATCTGTAGCGTATTTGTCCAGTTCCACGTTTGTGCATTCAAACTGACATTGACTTTGCAAGACTTGAGGGAGTTACGCCAACCGGCGTGCCAATGATGGAATATCTGCCACAGGGATTATTTGCAGCCATGTGTTGAGCGTAGTAGCCTGATGGCGTTTTGGCATCTGGCAAAGTCGGGAAGTCCGCGTTTACAGGTCGCAATGAAGGTCTGGGCATCGGGGAAGCGGAAAGGAACTCGGCGGGACGAAAAAAAAAGCCACGGCGCGTAGATCGAGCTGAATGACTTGTCGTTTACTATTGTGTCAAGAGTCGATTTGCTGCTCGCAGATATCCCCTGTATCTATCTTTTTGCTGGTGAGGGTTACACAGCGGCAGGCATTTGGTCTAAGCGCACTGGGGCTGTTGGTAGCACAAAAAGCGCGTGGCGTGGCCTGGGCTCGTCGCTTTATTGTGTTGCGTTGTCTGTCTGGCGTATTAGCATAACGATAGATTTGATGAAATTGCTGCCTGTGGCCGGTAATTTTACGGAATAGAAGGTTTTTCATTATTTGTCTCTAAGTCATTTTGTATTGAGTAAGATTGGGGGGAAGAGTAGTTAGAGCTTTGTCCACTTTTTGAGAGTTCTACATTGTGACGACGGGGAGATATCTAGGCAATATTACGCTCTACTATAGAGACTGCGGACGGAATTCCGTCAGTTTTAAATCACGTCTTATGAATCTGGGGTATGTTTTTATTTTAATTTGTTTATTTATTCTTTTTGTTATTTCAATTTTCGCTTACCGTTTCTCTCTCCCTCCCTTCCCGGCATGTCTCTTTGTTCACGCACTCATCTGCAAGTGCTGATGTGCAGGCGGGTTCCGGCCCGGCAGGGCGCATGAGACTTTTTCTTTCTTTAGCTGCGGTACGACGTTATTTATACGGTGAGAAATGAGACCTTGTATTATTATTAACGTTGTCATTTTTTTGTTGTGTTTTCTGACCAAAAACGACTAAAACCGGCATACGACGTCGGTGAGCATGCAGGGCTGCTTTTGTCAAAGAAGAAGGGTACGTAGGTCATGACAGACGTGTGTGTTGTGACGAAGAAAAAAAGTGGACAAAATAAGTAAAGTCAAGGGATGGTGGAATTCCGGTATATTTTCGTTTTTTTTTTTCTAGCATCGAGATTTATTTATTTTCATCGCTGATATGGACTACATTTCTGCCCGACGACTTTCTCGTTGGCTTTCTTCCCGAGTTGTTCACGCGACTTGGTTTTCCAGCTTATTACAGCGGCTAATCCCTGTAAGACCCCCCCCCCCACCCCCCCCAACAAAGCAGGCGGGGGGGGGGACGTTATTAGGCGCTAATAATAAAGAACGACGACTGTGGTGCAAAGAAAGAGCGGCTCTCGCTTTGCCTCGTTTTGGCATATAGCAAGCGAAAGCGAGGCGAGGCGAGGTGAGGCGCATGGTGGCTGCATGGTCTTTTGGATCAGGTGCCTGGCCAAACCGCTTGACCGATGTGGAAACGGCTTGCTGGCAGTTTTTGGCTTAGGTGCCCAATGCAGTCCATGCAAACGTACAAGTTCCTATTCTGTCAAAGGGATCTGTAATGTACACCCACCCATACTTACTATGCTGCCAATGGCGAGGCTGGAGTAACGTGTTCCTGCTGCGGAGAGCCGGTTTGGCATCGTGGGCTTGGCGGGTGTTGCCGCTGCGGGACAGGTGTGGTGTTGGGCTTGGTAGAGGTTTCTGTGAACGGCGCTTCGTATAGGGAACCTGTTGTGTTATCAGAGTTGAAGAAATCTTGGCGTTGGTAGCCGAAGTCTTCCGGGTGGTGCGCTCGCCATGATACACAATGGGGATATTATGCCTCGGTTGCAAAAGTGAGAGAAGTGAAAACCAGCAAAAGTCTACTTTATATCATGTCTTTAGGACATAAGAAACTTCAAACTGTATAATAAAAACAAAGTATATAGATTCGTGGATCAACAAGCACAGAGTACTACTACAGGCTTACAGTCAGTTAACGACTTTCCGTATTCGCCCGTTGGCGTTTACAGCGTTGGGCACAAAACAAAGTGATAAGGCCTTAGAGTCAGGCACTTTCAAAGGACGCTCGAATGCGGAGAACCCTCCAATTTTTACTATTTGTCGGCCCAACATTGCTCAGCCCGGGCGGTTGCACCAAGAACTCTTGCCGTCCATGTGCAGGTCACGGGTCAAAACCGATGTAATTGGACCCCCGGTCGGTTCGCCGTAACAACTAACAACCGCGGGATTCCGTTCTAGGGGAACCGGAGGCGCAAAGAAAGCTAGGCAAGAAAGAGAAATTCTAGACTTTGTTTGACCGCCTGACCGAAATAGGCCACGAAAGCAACGGGAATCAGCCCTGGTTGCGAAATGCCTATTTTGCAACTGAAATGGGGGTTGATGCCACATGGCAAGTCCAGTGACAAGGACAAGAGGAGCCTTGGAGACAACCTTGCATCGCATTTGTTACGGCTGTCTGCCTTACTTGTCAAAGTCACCAAGCACCAGCCAGATCTTGAACAGCAAAACAAAAGAAGCAGAACTGAGGATACAGTCGCCACACCGGTATGCACATTCACCGCCCTTTTGAAACAGATTAATAAAACCTACAGGTGTGCCAGCGAGCCAATACGAATGGCAAGAAATCTGAAAATGGTAGACAACCATTCTGCATCTGGGGGGCTGATTGATGTAGGTGTGGTGTGTGTGTGTGTGTGTGTGTGTGTGTGTGTGTGTGTGTTTTGATCGGGCGGCGAAGCGACAACGAAATATGGTGGCCGAGAACCAAACGAAACAAAAAACGCCATTCGATGCGCCGCCCCAAACTGACTGACTGACTGCTCATCGATACTTTGTTGTTCGCTTGCAGCGATGACCGACTGGCGCACAGCCTTGGCCACGCAAGTCTTGGGAGATTTTGTTCCTTTTTTTTTTTTTTTTTTTTTTTTTTTTTTTCCCCCCCCCCCCCCCCCAGCAGTTCCTTTGTTCTTACGACGCAGTCGTAGCCACGGGCGGCGAGGAGGGGCTGTGACTTTTTTTTTTTGTTCTTTCGTCGCCGGTCGGCAAAAGTGGGAGGTGGGAGGTGGGTCTGAGTCTCTAGTACCTATCCACCGAACCACTGCTAGGGGATGATTGGCCGAACCTGTACAATCTAGAAAGTACCAGGAACCTCTCAAAGCTTGCCCCGCGATGGGAAGATTCGACAGCTTTTTTCGCGCAACATGACATCACTGCATCTGGCGGGCAAAAGGCGACGAATCGTCGTAAAAATATGGCAAAAACAAGACTCGTCTCGTAGAAAATCGCTGCCAATCGACGATGCAGACGAATCAAGGTGGCGTATCCAGGATTCTTGTAGCCGCTGGAGCTCCTCCCCCCCGGTCCGTCCCAGCAACCTGCAGACCGATCCAGCCGTTGCCAGAGCCTTCTCCACGCCCCTGCAAGCTTCTGGTGGGCTCCGCTGGAATAGAGTAGAAGCACATAGAAACCGCCCACTCGTCTTATTTAGATGCCTTCTGTCAACCAGCTCACCACATTTTTCACTTTTTTTTTTCCTGCACACCTCTCTATAACTCTTCTTCACGCAAAATACCCCTTTTGAAAAGAGAATTCTTTTTTTCTTTTTTTTAATTCAGTTGCGTGTTTTCGACATTTCTTCATAACCTCTCTCAAACACACTACTTTTTCTCCCTCTTCACACACACACACACACAACACCACAACCATGTCGACCACCGCCGTCGGTATCGATCTGGGTACGACCTACTCTTGCGTCGGCATCTTCCGTGAAGACCGCTGCGACATCATTGCCAATGACCAGGGCAACCGCACCACCCCCTCATTCGTTGGTTTCACCGACACTGAGCGTCTCATTGGTGATGCCGCCAAGAACCAGGTCGCCATGAACCCCATGAACACCGTCTTCGACGCCAAGCGTCTGATCGGTCGCAAGTTCCAGGACGCCGAAGTCCAGGCCGACATGAAGCATTTCCCCTTCAAGGTCATCGACAAGAACGGCAAGCCCGCCATTGAGGTCGAGTTCAAGGGCGAGCAAAAGGTCTTCACCCCCGAGGAGATCTCCTCCATGGTCCTGACCAAGATGCGTGAGACTGCCGAGAGCTACCTCGGTGGCACCGTTACCAACGCTGTCATCACTGTTCCTGCCTACTTCAACGACTCTCAACGTCAGGCCACCAAGGACGCCGGCCTGATTGCCGGTCTCAACGTCCTCCGTATCATCAACGAGCCCACTGCTGCCGCCATTGCTTACGGTCTTGACAAGAAGGTCGAGGGCGAGCGCAATGTCCTCATCTTCGATCTTGGTGGTGGTACTTTCGATGTTTCTCTCCTTACCATTGAGGAGGGTATCTTCGAGGTCAAGTCTACCGCCGGTGACACTCACTTGGGTGGTGAAGACTTCGACAGCCGTCTTGTGAACCACTTCGTTAACGACTTCAAACGCAAAAATAAAAAAGGTAAAAGACTTCCCCCGTTAATCCTGATTTCTTATTCTCCATATCGACGTTGTCGACGCTGTTGGCGTCGTTGGCGTTGTTGAGCCAGTTTACTCAAGCGAGTCAATTGGCAATATCCACCCAATTTTACCAGTTGCTTTAATCGCTTTAGTTGCTTTAATTGAACAACATGCTAACAATTTAATTTAGACCTGTCTTCCAATGCGCGTGCCATGCGCCGTCTCCGCACTGCTTGCGAGCGTGCCAAGCGTACCCTCTCGTCCTCTGCCCAGACCTCCATTGAGATCGACTCTCTCTTCGAGGGCGTTGACTACTACACCTCCATCACCCGTGCCCGTTTCGAGGAGCTCTGCCAGGACCTTTTCCGCTCTACCGTCCAGCCCGTCGACCGCGTCCTGACCGACGCCAAGATTGACAAGAGCCAGGTCCACGAGATTGTCCTCGTTGGTGGTTCCACCCGTATCCCCCGCATCCAGAAGATGATCACCGACTACTTCAACGGAAAGGAGCCCAACAGGTCCATCAACCCCGATGAGGCTGTTGCTTACGGTGCTGCTGTCCAGGCCGCCATTCTGTCTGGCGACACCACCTCCAGCTCCACCAAGGAGATCCTGCTGCTCGATGTCGCTCCCCTGTCTCTCGGTATCGAGACTGCTGGTGGCATGATGACCAAGCTCATCCCTCGCAACACCACCATTCCTACCAAGAAGTCCGAGGTCTTCTCTACCTTCTCTGACAACCAGCCCGGTGTCCTGATTCAGGTCTTCGAGGGTGAGCGTCAGCGTACCAAGGACAACAACCTGATGGGCAAGTTCGAGCTCACTGGTATCCCCCCCGCTCCTCGTGGTGTCCCCCAGATTGAGGTCACCTTCGACCTTGATGCCAACGGTATCATGAACGTCTCTGCTGTCGAGAAGGGCACTGGCAAGACCAACAAGATTGTCATCACCAACGACAAGGGTCGTCTGTCCAAGGAAGACATTGAGCAGATGCTTGCTGATGCTGAAAAGTACAAGGACGAAGATGAGAAGGAGGGCCAGCGTGTCGGAGCCAAGAACGGCCTCGAGTCTTACGCCTACTCTCTCCGCAACACTCTCGGCGACCCCAAGGTCGACGAGAAGATTGAGGCTGGTGACAAGGAGAAGCTTACTGCCGAGATTGACAAGACCGTCCAGTGGCTCGACGAAAACCAGCAGGCCACCAAGGAGGAGTACGAGGAGCACCAGAAGGAGCTCGAGGGTGTTGCCAACCCCATCATGATGAAGTTCTACGGCTCCGGTGAGGGCGGTGCTCCCGGCGGTATGCCCGGTGGCATGCCCGGCGGCGCCCCTGGTGGCGGTGCCGGTGGTGCCCCTGGCGCTGGCGGCGATGACGGCCCCACTGTCGAGGAGGTCGACTAAATGTTTTGATACCCCCAAAGAACAACATCAGGCTGGGTTTTTCAGATTGGCAACAAGTCTCTCGAGATACTAGATGATGCAAAATGATTTTTTAGAGTTTTAGTTTTCCTTTGTACTGGCTTTGCATTACGGTTATGATCAGGGACCAAAAAAGCTAGGCGGTTTGCCAGCACGTGTACTTTAATGACTTAGGGTAATGAAATCAACCCATTAGAATAACTTATCGTTCCATTCAATCATGCTAGTGACTGTAAAGACATGTAATCAAATAGTTCGATTAGACATGTGTCTTATCATTCTGGCGCAAGTTACCTCTTTGCTGCTGCGCCCTGATGCGAAGCGAAATTGTACCAAAGCTTTTTCGTAGCACTTGTATTGAAAAGTAGCGTTTTGCGTTTTGTACATAATCTTCTTGGTCTATATATTTACATCCCGACAGTCAATCACTCATGACTTATCAAACCCAAGGCCACTGCGAATCTTGCTCCGTCTCTCGCTCTCCATCTCCCGCCACTCGGCATCCTCAACCGTTGGCGGCTCAATGGCCTCAGTAAACGCCGTCCCCGGTGCAGCCTTGACCTGTCTCGCCTCCCAGATATCCTCGCTATTTGGCTTCCCCGACTCATAGTACTTGGCGTGCTCCTTGTTGCGGTAGTGCGTTCTGACCATTTCCTCCTTGACGGGGCCAATGTAGCTCTTGGTGCGCATGCAGAACCAAAAGTCATTCCACTGCTCCGAGCACGAGCGCATCTCGCCGTAGCGGTACACGGCGTTCCACTGTCCGCCGAGCCCGTTGCAGGACCAGGCTAGGTCAAAGGCCTGCCGGCAGGACATTTCGGTCGGGAGAAGCGATTCGGAAACAGAGTCGCGGCGCGGCGCGTTGGGGAGCTTGGAGTCTGAGACGTCGTTTGACGAGGAAAACCGGGAGAACCATGACGATGATGATGATTGGGATTGTTGGTGCTGTGGTGGTTTGGACATGGATGCTTCTTCGGCATTGAAGAGGTCTATGAATTTTTGGAGTTCGGCTTGGTCGGCTGAGGGTTCGTTGGGGGCGCTGGTTGAGGAGGAGGGAGGAGTGGCTGGCTTGTCTTGTGATGATGAGGGTTGTTTCTCTGATGGAGATGACGACGATGACCAGAGCCAGCCCATTTTGGGGATTAGTTTATACTCGCGAGGAGTTGTGATGCGAGCTTGTAGATGTTCGTTTCAACAGCAACCTGTTGACCGGGTTGCGTTGCGATGGACAAAACGGTTTGCAACGGTGTGGAATTCAACCAAGGTGATGATATGTTCACTTTCCGCGTATCTTCTGTACCAGTATCGTTTGTCAAGCCGTCAACGTCGTCGATATCGCCGTCGTCGCAAAGAGGGCAGAAATTCGCGATGGCACCGCACTCCGTTGCGCCAGTCCCCTGTAGTGAGGAAAATTGATCCGCCGGGTCCCACTAGTCCCCGATCGACAGCCGGCGCAGCCAATGACTTCATCATTATCCAGCGCCCTCACAGCTTGCTTGCCTTGCTACCTTTGGAGCTTTCCCTTGCCGGCTGCCTTGTTTTCTCCATATTCCACCGCCCACCCTACAACTCCTCACGATGGGCATCTTCCACTGCGGTCTACTCGTATAACAACAACATGGCCATGATGCACATGCGAGGATTGCGTGCTGCGGTCATACGTCCGCTCGCCTGGTCGCGGGCGCCGTTACGCCGCCCTGGCCTGACGAGCTCTCTGCGTGCGCCGCGCGTGGGTCGCATAGGCGTGCTTCCACAAACGGTTGGTGCTCGCGCGTGGCAGAGCACCACTGCGAACCCAGATACCTTGTCACCGAATAATGGAACTGCTACCGAGGAAACTATTGCGGAAGAAAAGGAGAAGGGACATTTTGAAGTCAAGAGCAATGAGGCGATTCTTTTCATAGACAGTAGGTATAATGCCGACTTATGACACCTTGCTTGCTGGAGGCTGACTTGATTTGGTAGATATATTCCCTCTCAAGCTAATAAGCATTATCGGTAGACGAGGAGACTCGGATAGTGAGCTTGCAGACACGATGCGACGCTTTGATAACTCAACACTGGGCATCATGGATCCGATTCGCCTTGTCAAGAATGCTATACCAGAGGAGCTGCCGGTGAAGGTCACTGAAATCATGCCGCGTCTCAAGGACGGTGGCGCGTTTGTCAAGATTCGATACAACGCTGACCTTGATCCTGCCGAAATTGAAGGTAAGAAGAACGAACAGGACCACCATTGCGGCCGCAACAAAGCTGACTAGTCGCACTGTCATTAGCAACGCTGGTGAAAAAGCTCAAAGAGAAACCTCTAAAGCCGTGGTTTAATCCGTTTCGTGGAATCCAAGCCCGGCTAGTACGAGGAAAGCCTTGGCTGGAGGACATGCTCCGCTACCCTTCGAGTATTCTCAAAGTTGAATTTGTCCCATCTGAACCGGGCACCGCGCCTGAAGAGCTACCGGAAGAGGTCATATATAGTCTTTTCCGCCGCTATGGCAAGATTGCCGACATTAAGCCACAACCGACAGACTCCAAGGTGATCCCAAAGTATGTTCAACTCAGCTTCCCATACCTACGAGACTCCGTCATGGCTAGAAATTGTATGCATGGCTACGTCGTCAGTGAAGCCCAAGGTGGAGGCAAAGACGGAACTATGCTGCGACTTTCCTACATCAAGCGAGTCAAGGCTCACAACATCTGGAATTGGCTTACGAGCCACCCTCGTATCGTGTTTCCTATTATTGCGGCGCTCCTCGCGGGTTTATCAGTACTGATTTTCGACCCCATTCGCCAATTCTTCATCAAAATGCACATCCAACACTCGCTCAACTTCACGGAATCCAAGCTGTACAAGTGGTTCCAAACACACAAGCAAAGCTTCTCTTTTGGAAAGCGAAAAGAGCAGGCTGATGGTTTGAGCAGTGTTTGGAATCACCGATCTGACGTTATCCAACAGCTGCGAGAATGGATGGATGCCACCAACGACAACTTCATCATTGTGACAGGCCCCAGAGGCTCTGGCAAGGTGGACATGGTCATGGAGAAGTCACTCCAGCATCGCAAGGACGTGTTGCTGATTGACTGTAAACCAGTCGTGGAAGCAAGGGGCGAGGCTGGTATTATTCGCCGACTGGCGGCGTCTGTTGGTTACAGACCAGTGTTCTCGTGGGCAAACAGCCTCAGCAGCATGGTCGATCTTGCTGTGCAGAGCACCACTGGCGTCAAGGCAGGATTCTCAGAGACGCTAGAGTCGCAGCTCAACAAGATTCTGTACACAACAGCGGCGGCTCTAAAGGAGGTTGCTCTCTCAACACGGCCAAAGAAGGAAAAGGATGGAATGTCCGAAGACGCCTATCTCGAAGCTCATCCAGAGAGAAGACCAGTCATTGTAATTGACAACTTTTTACACAAGGCTGATGAGAAGGGCATAATCTACGACAAGATTGCAGAATGGGCCGCATCGGTTGTGCAAAACAATGTCGCCCAAGTGGTGATACTCACCAGCGAGCCGTCATACTCTAAGCCGCTTATCAAGGCGCTGCCCGACCGCGCCTTCAAGGTCATGTCTCTTGGCGACTTGGACCGCCATGTAGCACGCAAGTACATTGTTGGTCGCCTAGACGAAGCGCAACGAGACGACCACAAGAGCCGTGCGGATCCTGATAAGAAGCAGCATCGCAAACCCAGCACATTTGGGCTCGAAAAGGCCATTGAAACGCTCGGCGGACGCCTAACAGACCTGGAATCGCTCGCGCGACGCATCCAAGCCGGCCAATCACCGGAAGAAGCCACTGATGAAATCGTCACCGACAGCGCAACAGACACGGTCAAAATGTTCCTCCTCGGCAAGACAGGCGACGAAGTAACCAAATCCTGGTCAACACCACAAGTATGGCAACTCATCAAGTCACTCGCCAAAGACCCATCCCTTCGCTACAACCAAGTCCTCCTGTCGCCCAACTTTGCCTCGTCAACAACCGCATCCGCCGCAAACGGCGAAGCAGCACTCGAGGGGCTCGCAGCCGCAGAACTCATCGCCATCAAGACGGACAGGGGTCACCCGAAGCTCATCACCGCAGGCCGGCCACTGCACCAAGCCGCGTTTGCAGTGCTGGCTGCTGATCGCGTGCTAGGCGCCAAGATGGACCTGGCCATGTTGTCGGAGCAGAGCAAGATTGAGACCAAGGCGATCCAGGGCGCGGAGAATGAGCTGGCGCTGCTGGGCTCGTTGCCTAGGCAGACGAGTGAGTCGGCGGGACGGGTGAATTATCTACTGGGCAAAGTGGATGCGTCGCAGAGAAAGATTGAGAAGTTGGATAAGGAGATGGGATTGTTGAAGAAGATTTTGAATGAAGAGGTGTAGGATTTAATGTGTAAAGGGTAAAATGGAGTTTGTGTATGAGCTGGAGATCTAAGACACTCTAATCGATTTTTCATGCTTTCAACTTCAATACCATTTTTAGATACACAGAACTAAAACTTTACGAAATCGTGTGGCACGTGAGATTGATTCCTTTGGTATCTTTGACAACCGCTAAACATGATCGCTATCCAGACACACAGAACGCTCAAATACGCCCAACCATGACTGCCAAAAAACGGTACAGGAATACATACACGGAATATTTCCTCCCATTCACTCCAAAATACTCTGCGTAACCTCCTCATAAACAGGCGCAACCTCACAAGCCTGCGAGAAATACACCCTACTCGGGGCCTCAGATTCATTCACAATACTATAATAGTTGCCCCTCGGCACAAACCACATCCCACCCGCCGAGATGCGAAACTGCGCCTCGTTAATCGTCACTGTGACTTTGCCATAGTGCACCACAAACACCATGTGCATCTTGCGCGAGTTCTTGGGCCGCTTCTCTGAGCCGGGCGGTAGGTCGACTACGCCTGCGCCCATGAACGGGGTGGCCAGCGTCTTGGCGAAGCGAACCGCCGAGTCTCTAATTTCGGTGGTTTCGATGGCTGACGCGGCTATGGCGACGCGCTCGTCGGTTACTTGGACGGGGTCGTCGTCTGCTGGGGGTTGGGTTTCGTGCTCGGGCTCCCAGAGGACTATTTCGCCCGTTATGGTGCCTGGGTCTTCTTCCCAGGCTTCGGGTTCTTCTTGTGGTTGAGAGGGCGGTTGATGACGGCGGTGTGTGCTTGGTGCGTGTTGGCGGGTATTTGTAGGGGCCGAGGTCTCGTCGTAGTCGTCGTAGTTGTAGCCATAGTCGTCGGCGGGGAGTAAGTCGTCTGCGGGACGCGAGTAGCCGCGGCGGGTGTTGGTCGTGTTGTGGGATCCATGGCGTACTGAGACTAGACCTCGCGATTTGGGCATTGGTGGTCCGCGTTGCAGGGCCATGAATAATGATTCGCCTTGGTCTGCATCGCGCTCCGTTTCGCTCTTCCTCGGCCTGCCTCGTGGTCTCTTTGCTGGCCCGTTTTTTGGCGGGCGGCCGCGTCCTCGCTTCGGTGGTTCAGGTTTTGATGCGACAGATTCGGTTCTTGGGCGTTTCGACGTTTGCCTGTAGTCTGCATCGCCATCACCTCGTGTAGCGCTGGTAATTGATGCTGCTGCTGGTGTACGTTTTCTCGATATGTCGTGACGTCGAGGGCTCTGCTGTGTTGTAGGTTGTGGTGGTATCTTCTGCTTTGGCGGGGCGTGTGGTCTAGGCGGTGGTGAAGGTTCTGGTTCCGGCTCAGGCTCGAATACAGGCTCTGGTTCGGGTTCTGGTGTTGGCTCGGGTCCAGGGTCGTCGTAATCGTTATCCGAGGGGACTGGAAATCGTGACGCAGCATCCTTGGTAGGCTTTGCAGGGGTGGCCTTTTGCTTCCCTTGGGCCTTTGCTGACATGGTGGATGGAGGAATTGCTGGGCGGTAGTCGTTTGCTCCTTGATAGTCGGGTTCTAAAGGGTCGGTCCTCTTAGCAGCTGCCATCTGCGTTGATTGATTCACCATACCATCGATATCAATGTAATCACCAAATGCCAGGCCCGCGTCTTCGTTGTCACTGTCATCATTATAGTCGTCGCCGTCGACGTCGTCGTCGTCGTCGTTGTTGTTTAGCCCACCGTTCAAGAACGATGGTCGACGCGGCTGGTTCTCGTTTGATGTGCGGCCACCAGTTGGCTGAAAGTTTATCTTGCGGCTTACTTCCAAGTTCCGGTCGACGGATGGACGACTTGGCGACGGAACGTGCGGGTTCTTTCGAGCTGGTGATTTCAAGTATGTCTTGGGGGGCGAGCGACTCTTTGGAATGGGATGGCTGATGCGTTTTTGATTTCGAATGACTGTTCCCGGACCGGGACCAGCGCCTAGACGAAGTGTCAGAAATTTGAATGTTGGCGATGGATCTCTAGAGTCAAGTCCTACTGGAGGCAATGACCATGGCATCGCTGCCCTCGTCGTCGCCATGATCGGGCTGTGGCGTGGCGGCGACTTGTGTTTGGTCTGGTACCTGAGGCGATGTAAAGACGCCAGCAAGCGGTTGCATGTCGTTGGAATCTCGTTTGCCATCATCGCGCAAAGTGGCGCCAGTTTTCCTTGAAAAAAGTTAGCATTGTTGTCGGCCACCGCAATCATGGGCAATCAGGTCTGCGATCAACTCACCTGCCACGTACTCCAAGCTCAAACAAGGCCTGGGAAGATGGCTCATCGCCCCTTTTTGCCGGACGAGGAGCCATGGCTGCTTGAGTTGTTATCAACGTGTTCGGCTTGTCGCTAGCCAAGCTTGTGGTCTGAGGTAGGTACGCCGCGAGGCGACCGTTGTGATGGTTTGACGGCCAAACAGAAAAGTCGGGTTGAGGTATCCGTGTCGCGCATGCCGTGGGCTAGACAGCGGCATCCAACGCAGCAATTTAGGAGGCTTTCATTTAAGCGCTGTGTAGTTGCCTATGGATTCTGCTTTGGTTCTTCGCAGACGGCGACGTTGACGATTGGGCCGGAGCTTATTTGGTGACGCGCCGGGGATTTCGGTTGTTGACGCGTTGAAGATGGGTGGGGTGGGGAGCTTCGGCGGTGGGTGGTGGCTACGGAAGTAGTGGAGAGTCGGCCGACTTACACCCGAATTTGGAAAGTTGGCAAAGATGCGTGGCTGTTTGATGGGACTGCTGAAATGGACAAGTACTGTCGTGCATAAACAAACTGATGAATACAAGTTTATGAATTATAATCACCTTCTACTTCTACTTCTACTTCTAGCAGGCTGAAAAAAGGAGAGAGAGAAAAGAAAGGCAAGGTTGGGTTGCATTTGGCGGTTTGTAAGCCGAGTACACAACCTCAGCGCATTCGACACACTCCGCTGACCAGGCTGAGCAAGGCTATCCCGACCTGGCGTCAGCAAATCGTCGCAGCAGCCTCGTCGCTCGGTTAGAATGGCCTGACTTTAATAATCGACACCATTCCCCCAAGTATCTTCTTATCCTCGCTTCCAATCTCTTCGCCATCTTGCCATAATGGGCGGCCTGGTCATCTTCACTGGCGCCAACAGCTCCCTGGCCATCCCAGCTGCCGAACATCTCCTCCAGAACTATCCTGATTACACCGTCGTATTCACTGTCAGAGACGCATCTGACTCTTATCCAACGACAAAACTGTTGCGTGATACGATGGCCAAATACCCAGCCGCAAAGGCCACCATCACGCAGCTTGACCTAGCCAGCTTGGACGCTACCCATGAGTTTGCCGATGGCATAGTTGCAGATATTCAAGGCAACAAATATCCGTCTCTCGACGCCATAGTTTGCAACGCTTACTACTGGAACCTCGTTGGCGACCCGGAACTCACCGAGGATGGCTTCGACAAGACATTTCAAGTCACGCACCTGTCCCACGCTGCGCTGGTTCTGAAGCTGCTACCAAGGTTCGGCCACAACGGTGGACGAGTTGTGCTACTATCCAGTGATTGCCACTGGCCGGGGAAAAATGCCATGGAAGTCTATCCACCTGTCATTCCCGACGACCTGGACTTGCTGGTTCGGCCGACCTGTGACGATGACAAGCTGGGCCGTGGGTACCAGAGATATGCCATTGCCAAGTTGGCTGTGACTGCTTGGATGTATGCTCTAAACAGACGTCTTGAAAAGGTATGGTACAGAACGTGCTCCCCGCGCTGTGTATATACTGACTTGCAATCGTTCAGGATACAAACCTCTGCAAAGTCACCGCCGTCGCCATCAACCCTGGCGGCCTGGTCGACTCACGTAGTTTCCTATTCAACACGCCTAAAAGTATGCACTATAAACAGACATTTCTCTTCAAACCGTTTCTGCCACTTTTGAGACTCCTTATGGGGCCGACGATACGAAACTCGGCACCCGCGGGGGAAGACGTCGTTGAGATGGCGTTGAGCCCCAAGTTTGCTGGAGCGAGAGGATTTTATACCATGCTTGAAAAGGCTGAAAGCTCGCCGGATAGCCTCGATGAAGAAGTTCAAGGCCGCATTTGGGCTCAGACGTTAATCTGGGCCAAGGTACAGGAGGATACAGCGGACTAATAAGTTGGGACGGTTAAATGAGTAGTAATGGATTGGAGTGCGCTATGTACCATTGTCTAGAGTCAAACATATTACTCGTAATAATTTGTTTCAAAAATCCATATTTTATAAAATACCTTTGTATTTATTTTATCTTATTGGAGTATGTTCTATTCATGTTCAAATTGGATTAACGCTGCATGGATGTCTGTCAACTTACACCACTCACTCAGTCGGCCCGGGTGCCACTTTTCGCCGCTTAACGCGTCTCCCACCTCGCCGACGCGTCTCCCAGCAAACCTCACTTGATCACCAACTTCCATCAGCACTGACGAAAATTCGCCATAATTCGCCATAATCAATCGACATATTTTCCATTGCTATACCTGAAAAAAAAAACTAAGCTCCAAAACACCACACACCCCGCCAAAATGGCAGACTCGCAACAAGACGAACCAATGGACCAGTCACCGCCAACACTAGGCACCTTCATCCCGCCCTCCATCCACAGCCACGACCTCCTCCTCGGCGCATCCTACTCACACTTCTCGCCCATCCCGCCCTCTCTCCTCCCGCAAGACCCAACAAACCCATCCTCCGCACCCGCCTGCGCCCTCGGCGTCGACGAAGCCGGCCGCGGCCCCGTCCTCGGCCCCATGGTCTACGGCGTCTTCTACCTACCCATCGAGCAATCCGACCCCCTCCTGCGCGACACGCACCACTTTGACGACTCCAAAGTGCTCTCCGCCTCGGTACGCGCATCCCTAATGCAAACGCTCTGCACCGAGGGCAGCGACCTGAACGATTCATGCGGCTGGGCAACGACTGCGCTGTCAGCACGCGACATTGGCGCAAACATGCTCAAACCCGCTGGCGTGTATAACCTCAATGCGCAAGCCATGGACGCAACAGTCGAGCTCATCAAGGGCGTGTACGCGCGCGGCGTCAACGTGCAGGAGATATACGTCGATACCATTGGACCCCCCGCAACATACCAGGCTAAGCTGCAGCGCATCTTCCCCACTGCCAAAGTCACGGTTGCGAAAAAGGCGGATAGCTTGTATGCGTGTGTGAGTGCGGCGTCGGTGTGTGCCAAGGTGACGCGCGACGTTGCGCTCGAGAGGCTGTACGAGGACCGCAAGGATCCGAGGGACCATGAGGAGGATGAGGGTGATGATGAGGGGGCTATGATTTGGGGCTCGGGGTATCCTTCCGACCAACGGTGTGTGGCCTGGATGAGGAATAATATGCATCCTGTTTTTGGATGGGGTGCTGAGTGTAGGTTTAGCTGGAGCACGGCAAAGGATATGCTTGAGGCGAAAGGAAATGGTGTCAAGGTCGAGTGGCCTATTGAGGACGATGGCGAGTCGACGGGGCTGACAGACTTCTTCGTCTCTGGTGAGGCGGACAAGGAGGCAAATGAACTTGGGAATTGGTTTGGCTCTCCAGCTGGACTAGAGGCATTTTAAAACGCTTTGCTCATTTTATGGGGAAAGAAAAAGGGCTGGCGTTCCGGTTTAGTTTACTTGGAAAGGCGGCAAGTTGGATACGTATCTCAAATCATAATGCATCTATTGTACGCTCAGACTTATAATATACTACTCTATGCATACTGAGAAAAAAAAACGTAGATAAGCTTCTTCAAATGTCATCAACCTCCTCGTTACGCTTGGCCGTCCTCTTACCACGGCTGTCGAGCGTATCCATGTCGATATCCTCCTGCTTCGTACCCTGCGAAGCTGGTACTGCAAGCGCTTGCCGCGCCATATCCGAGTTGACGACAAAGTCGCGTAGTTGCTGCTTTGCAATGTCGACGCCCTGTGTGACGGCTGCGTTGCCCATTTGCATCATCGGTCCAAGCATGTTCAAAGTATAAGCGACGTAGGTTCCGCCTGCGATGAGAAGGAGAAGAATAAAGAGGAATGGGTTGCGCAGAACTAAGGGTAAAGTTAGCCAGGGGTTATTAACTACAGAAAATCCAAAAAAAGACTTACCCATCCAAATCTCGTTCCAGCCAAGCATCAGCAGCAGTGCATAAAAGTATAGCGGAACTTGTGTCATGCCTCCGATTGCGCCACGCTTGGCTTCGACGTAGACGCCGTCGGCCGTCTTCTTGAACCGAACAACCAGATCCTGGCGCTTGCTCTCACTAAGAATAGTCATTTCCTCTTCCAGACTCTTACCTTCCTCTTCGTCCACGCCACCAATGGGCGCCAGGTCCTCCTCATCACCGGCCTCGACACCACTGGGTTGGTGGCCAATGAAACTGATCAGGTCTGGCGGCGCATATGTGGATGAGAGCCTGAATCGAGACAGGAGAGGGATAAGAGTGAGAGTCGATTCACGGGCCTTGGTGTAGATGCTTTCAATGTCGTCAGTCGGGCGCCAAATGCGCGGCACTCCAGCTTCATCGTAGCGGAACTTGTCTTCGAAATTTTCCCGAAGCTTCAGCAGGATATTGCCTTCCATGACTTCTTCCTCAATCTTCTCCCGAAGGCCGATCCAACTCTTGCGACGCAGGCGCCACAGGCCGACTTCCATTTCTTCGCTGCTGGCATCAAAGCTCTTGGCCCGCTCAACGAAACGAGACTCTGCTTCGTTTACTATATCGGTAAAAACCTTCCAGACACGATCCCAAAGGTCCTTTTCCGTCTCTGGCTTCTCGCCTTCTTCTGGAGCACCGGATCCTCCTCTACCAGATCCAAGCTTGTTGAACTCAACACCGACGGCATCACCCAGACGAGATTTGACCCAGCGCTCGACACGCGTGGCTAGGCGGCGCATCTCTTCTTTTCTCAACTTGGCGCTAACTTCGTCCAGTTCAGCCTCAAAGAGCTGATACTGCGGCTTAAAGTTGGTCCAAGGAACGCCTTGGATCGCCAGACCTTGGGCTTCCTTCTTGAATACCTCCAGAGTTTTCGTCTTTTCATTGTCCACAATTTCGGCAAACTCATAGCCACCGCCGGCCTTCTGACCAGCCTTGACTTTGCCAGAAACCGCCTCACTAAAAGCAGCGACACCAGCTTTGTGCGAAGCGGCCAGCTGTCCCTGATACAGCGTCTTGAGTCGGGCATCGACCTTGTTTTCCAGCTCTATTCTCTTCTCGGCATACACCTTTTTGTGGTAGCGACTGGCTTGCGTTTGAAAAGACTTCATGACGTTCTCTCGAGCTTCAGCGCCGGTAACGCCCAACTTTGCGAGCACAAGAACTTTGCCAAGGTTTGTTGCCTCCATCTGCTTCTCTTCCAAGGGTGCAATGACTGAGTCAAATGCAGCTATGACCTCTTTAGAAATCTCATCACATCGGAACTGCGCGAGAAGCTCTTGTTGTGTTGGTAGATCGAGGTCCTTGTTGTTGACAATTTGGTCCCAGATGCCTTCGGCGTACAGAGAGAAACCATCTGCAGGGATGCGGCGGTGGTATTCGGGCAGGAAGATGCCGCCTTCAAGCTCCTCATCGCCATGCTGATCCTTGCTTCCTGATCTGTGGCCTGTGGCGAATCTAGACCCGAGATTATTGACTTCCTCGACGAACTTGTCACCTTGCAAGATCTTGTGGGGCAGCGCGGAGAAAGCAAAGTCAAAGTAGTCCTCAATCTTGGAGTTTTCGAACCCCGCCGGCTTGGAGATTGACGACCATATCTTTGTCAAATCTTGAATGAGCGTCGTTCGTAAATTTGAAAGCGGTGTGGTGCCGATGTGATCGCGAATAACGAAAAATAAGAGTGATCGTGGCGTTGACCTGGCGAGTGTTAGTGGCTAAGTACCTGACAAGGGTCGTACTGAACATACTGCTTATCCCTCAAAAAGATCTGCAGGTTGACTTCGAAAACCGTCTTTAACAAGCCCATGTTGGCGCCCTGGTACAGGCCAACCTGATGCTCCCAAATGTTGACGATGAGGACCTCGCTGGTAGCTAGCGCGAACAGTGCGCTCTTTCGCTCAAAGTCTTGGTCCTCACCGCGCTCACGGCCGTCGGTACCCTCGACGTCCATGACGAGGATATTCTCGGCCATTTTCCTCCCCGCGCTCTCGGCGCGCTTGTTCTTGGACATCCAAATACCCTTTGTCGTCTGTCGGCGCTCGTTTTCGGACATGACGGAGAACTCGGTGCCAAAGAGGTGGTTGAGAAGCGTGGATTTACCTGTCGACTGGGATCCAAAGACGGAAATCAGGTGGTAGTTGAAGCCGGAGGCGGAGACATCGGTGCTCTTGAGGTAGTCGTTGAGGTTATCACTGTCGAGGCAGGGCGGGTTAGCGAGTGCTGTCGCATAACGGCGTAAGCGTCACGAAAGAGCAACATACTTGAACTCTTTGTCCTCGTCAATAACTTGAACACCATGTTCGTATTCACTTTCGCCTGGCTTGTCGCCAACGGCGGAAAAATGGCCGTTCATGATGGCGCGTGGTGTGTTGGACAGCTAGCCCACCAGAGCAACGGACTTGTCAGGAAGAAGCCTGATCCAGGGGAGCTTGCATTCCCTGGCTTCGAGACACTCGGGAGCAGCAGGCAATTGGCAAACTACTGCAGCAAATAAAGCAATAACAGGTATAGTATACCGTCTAGCTGCGAATGGTGAATGGCGCGCAAGTGATGTAATGTTGGGAGTGGTGTTGATGTGACCACATGTCGCTCGTGATCAGGAGTGGCCGACACTGCTCTTCCCAGCCACATTCGTTGGGCCGTCGCCACAGGCAATGACGAATGTGTGGCGCAGAACATTATGCGTGGCCATGCACTTCACATGCTTCCCTGCCGCTTGACAATAAATCTAAAGTGTTGATATCGACGTTAAATTCTCTAGACATTTGTCTAGTGGAAAGGCCGTTTTCGTAATTTGGGAAATATATATATATATGTATTCTTTTGTTCTTGGTCTTCAAGCAGCGAGTGAGATACATGTGGCTGGTGGAATGCTACGCAATGAGGCGAGCGTAATCAGATGGGGCACATGCATGTCAACGTTGCTAATCTCTACAGAGATGCCCTTGTCGTTCTTCTGGCCGTTGAGCTGCTGAGTGCATTCATCAAATATTATATTGTATTAGCAAGCTAGCTGCTGAGTCGTTTAGACACCCTACTCATGAAAATTCGCTGTAATATATATAGCTAGTTTCGCGAGATACGTTACATATTCATCGTGCACATTACACTGTAAACTGCCTCAGTCTACCACGCCAGATGTGCTCCAAATCACCCATTTCACCAACCTCCGGCTCAGGATCCCAAGGCCCCAAAGCCGCCTGACAAATCTTCTCCTCACCCGGCACCACGCCAGTATCAAAATACTCAGCCAGCGCCTCCTTCGCACACGGTCCCATGGCACCAAGCACAAGACAATGACCTGCGGCTTCCTGCACAAGCACCCCAGCACCAGGGTGACTCTCCGCCATCCTCCGCGCATTTCGCAAAGGCGTCACCGGATCATACCTGTTGGAGGCGAAAAGCAACGGTGCGGCCGGTCGACCTGGCTGGAGTGCCTCGCCCGGTCCAGTAGCCTTTGGCGTTGTAAACGGGCCTCTGAACACCCAGTTGGGACGAGATTTCCACCCAGCGCAAGACATACGAAGACGTGCCCAGAACTCGCCGGCGACGGAGGATATGGAGACTTGTTTGGCTACGTAGTCGCGCCAGTAGGCATTGTCAGTCTCGGTGACGTTTTCGCCATCTGCGCACAGCACGGCTGTTTGTGCCGAGGTGTCGATGATTGGGTCGGCAGAGTAGTCTACAAACATGCCGTCTTTTGGCGGGTAGATTTGCGAGATTTCCAAATGCCTTTCCAGCAAGCCCGACATGTTTCGCCCCAGCATGGCGTCGTCAAACGCAGCGGCTAGCGGCCGATATGTCAAGACGGGGTTATAGAGCGCCCAGAGGAAAAGAGATCGGACGTCGCCAGCGCGAATGAATTGCCTATGCCCGTCGACTGTGGGTATAACAAGGGGATGTTCATCTAAGTTGTCTGTCCATTTCCAGAAGCGGTGGCTGAGGTCGGCTCCTGACTTGTCACTGCTGCGGATCAACGGGCAAAGCGATTCGCCGGCTTCGAAGCAACCCTTAAAGAAAGGTCAGCTATTGTGTCTGTGTCTTGAGTGTTATTGAACCAGCCCTGAAAATAAGTTAGCAATTTACTTTTTAGGTCTTAAAATGTAACATGAGTTGATTCACCCGGCCGTATACGACATCATTGACGTCCATAACTCCGTCTAGAACCAGGCGCCCAACACGCCCAGGGAACATGCTCGCAAAAGTATTACCGAAAACAGTTCCATAGGATATGCCGATATACTGCAGCCTTAATTTACTCCCTTCCTCGTATGAGGTGTCTGATCGAAGCTCAAGCCTGGAATTTCCATGAGTAGTATCGCCGATCGGTTCTCGACCGTGAGCGTTTCTGCGCCGCAACTCTTCAATCTTATCCAGAATGCCAACCATGTCGCGAGCAATATTGGCGGAACTGGTGTATGACAAAAAGTCACCACACATCTTGTAGCATTGCTGCCAATCCGCCTTGACCTCTGCGAGTGAGAATGCCAAAGCGGACGGACTGAGGTCAGCAACACCGTTGACAAGACTCTCCAATCCTCTTAGATAGCTCAACAAACCCGGAAAACAGTCAACCTTGGGCGTGGAGTATCCCACTCCTCGTATGTCAAAAGAGAGTATTTCATAATGCTTTTTGCCTGGCCTGTCTAGCACGTTTTGCAGGACAGGGCCAATTCCTAAGTTGTATCTTGTCCCGGATGCTGCAGGTCCTCCAGGCTGTGCGAAAACGGTCCCTCCAAAGGTCGGGTCGTCGTCACCAACGGCGGCTGGAAACTTGCGAATTGCGATTGTAATGTTGTCTGAATTCTTCTGGTTGAGCCAGTCCATGGGAAGAATCAGTCGTGCGCACTGAAACTTTCCATCGCAGTCATGGTACTCCAGATCTGATGATGGGGTGATGCTCTCCCAATCAAAGACTTTAGCATCGTACGGCCTGGCATTATGCGATGCAGCTATTGCAAGGGTGCCGAGTAGCGAAAACACTGTAAGTGTAAGGCTACGTAACTTCATTTTCAAGACGAAATTCGAACGATACACGAGGAGGCGACGGTGACAAAAGTTGACCTACCCACGTCCAGCCAACTCGGACTTGCGTAATATATAGTAAGGCCGGGTACTGTAACAATTGAGTCATAGCTAGACCAACAGTTTTAGTCGTATGCACCAATGACGTATTGTACATACGAAAGAGCAGCCAGGCATCCAACCAGGATGTGAGGTAGCGTTGTCTAAGTGAGGGGTAGTAGGACGCTACCCGCGTGAAGATGTCCAGGATAAACAACGCAATAAACTTTCACATTGGAGTACCCGAGTTAGGTTTAGTCACCCGAAATATTCGATTCGTAATCGTTATTCCCATTAACAAGTTCTGTGTTTCCATTGCTCTTCGCTTAGGTAACGATTGTATGGGTGACAGGTGTACACCATAAACAGGAAGTAACTCGGTGAGCTAGTAAAGATGTTTCCCATCACACAACGCCCAAAAGGCTTTAACGTAATATTTGATATAATATACTTCTAAAGACCAAACTAGGTATGTTGGCTTTAGCATCCGCAAGCCGTTGAGATACAGCTTACCCACAACTTGCCCCTCCCATAGCGAAGCGCGACATACTGCGGGGCAACCTCCAAACTCAGTCTCAACGTCAACTCCAACCTCACACTACAACATCACCCATTCAACAACCCCGTCCTACCTCAAACCGTCAAAATGTTGATCAAAGAAAGCCACGTCGACGTGCAAACAACCGCCAATGGCAAAGAAAGCACCATGCGTACGTCCGCCTCCTATCTTAACCTCACGGACCAAACCCTCTCATCTTCATCCTCACTCACAAATACACAGGTGTCTTTCTCTTCCATCCGACAATCCCCGGCTACCCTAATGCGTAAGTAAAGCCCAATCTATATTCTCATCATACTATACACCATCCTCCAAAAAGAAAACATTGACTAGCTAAATTCCCTCAGTCGCTTCCCAGGAGTATGCCTCTTTAGCGAAATCTACCAAGTCACTGGCCCCGTCGCCAGATTCGCCCGCCAAATCGCCGGCCACGGCTACATTGTCGCCGCGCCCTCATCCTACCATGACTTTACAGGCCCGGAGCCATTAAACTATGACCCCGAGGACACGGACCGCGGGAACCAGTACAAGATCCAAAAGGTGCGTCCACACGCTTTCTTCTCCCGCTCACATAACACAAGCAAACGTCTCTCTACGCCTTCTTCAATGTCAACTAAACCACAACTCTCTCTCTCATCTCAAACAGACCCTCGAATCCTACGACGCAGACTCTTACAAAACAGTCGACCTTCTCCTCTCCCTACCAACCTGCACAGGCCGCATCGGCTCAACAGGCATGTGTCTAGGCGGCCACCTCGCCGTTCGCGCCGCGGTACGTAAATCTCTTCCCCTTCCGCCTTCCTCTGTTTCCCTTCAAACCCGTATCTTAACACACAAAAAAACAGCTCGACCCCCGCATAACCGCAAGCGTAGCCTACTTCGCAACAGACATCCACTCCCGCACATTAGGCCCTCACACAGCCGCAAACACCTCCCGCGAAGCCCCCTCCGCTTCCTCTCCACACACCCTCGACAACCTACACCTCATGACCAAGAGCAACTGCGAGGTAAGCTTCATCTTTGGCGTCAAGGACACCCACGTCCCCGGTGAAGGGAGGGACTTGATCCGCGCCAAGGCGCGCGAGGCAGGCGTCGTGGCTAGTTTTCACGAGTTTGCGTGGGCGCAGCATGCGTTTATTCGCGATGAGCTTAGCAAGGGACGCTATGATCCGGCTGTTACGAAAGTTTGCTTTGAGGTGTTGCTAGAGGTTTTTGGGCGTGTGTTGAAGACGGACCTGGGGGAGAGAGAGGGAAATGTTGCCCCGGCGGAACATGTTTGTTAATGATCTTGAAAGAAGGAAAAAAAAAACACTTAAAAAAGATAAAAGTACAAGGAGGTTGCGGGAAAGTGTTGATATTCGACAAGTATCTAGCAAAGCAGTGTTCCAGTATATCTAACAACCGCTGGACCAACAAACTATAAAATTAAGACCATGCATGGCACGACCTGTATAAGCTCTAAATTAAAACAAAATGCCATTTTAGATTCTTCAAAATTTTTGTCCAGCGCGAGTCATAAATTCATTAATGCTGTCCCGGGGACGGACCGCGCGAAGGTCGTCGACCACCACCAAATCCACGAACGCTAAGTGAAAAAGAAGGTCGACCTTCGGAATCTCTCACGCTCGACGCCCTGCCGGCACCGCTTACGTGTGTCTGGCTAGGTCGGGAAGCAGGGATGCCCGTGTTGGCTTCCTCGTCAAACGTCTCGAGGCGCGGGCTTCGTGCATTAGAGGAGACGCCACCCAGTTGGTTGGAATCCGTCGGAGACAACGCGCCCAGTCCCTCGCCGGCCTTGCGGCGACCACGTTGGCTCTCCTTCTTGGCTAGCTCAGAGCGGATACTCTCAATCTCTCTTGAGCGGCGCGAGTCGTCGGGCACGTTGGTATTGTTGTCTCGGGAGCTAATGGTTCGATCATCGCGGGCTTCCCAGACGCTGGCAGCAGTGTCAATGGCCAAGGCGCGCGTGTTAAGCTCGGAAATAGCCTGCTGTTCTGCCTCGGCAGCTTCCTTGGCCGTCTGATCGGGGTTTGTGGGAATCATGCGTGCATCCTCCTTTGCCTTGGCCGCCTCGGCACGACTAGCCGCAGCAACTTCATCAGAGACGGCAACAGAGTACGCCGGGTTGGTCGGGCCGCCAAGCACCTCACCACCGCCACCGGGGCCGTAGATGGGGATTCTCTTGAGGGCAAGGGCCAGCGCGCACATAAACTTGGAGCGACGGGTGGCGCGGACAACATCGTCGTGCCAGTTGGACTTGTGCTTCATGGAAATCTGGAGAGTCAACTTGTCCAGGTTACCAACACCACCAACGCTAATGGAGAAGTCGGGCTGGAAGTCGCGGGAGTTTTCGGGAGCCCGCACAAACTTCTCCATCTCGAGACGAAGCAGCTCAGTGTCTTCAAAGGTGGTGTCAAAGGATACGTCAATGTCGATACACTCGGTCATGGCCTTGCTGCGGGAAACATTGTCGATCCAGAGATTGTTGAGTTGAATATTGGGGACCTGAACAATCTGGTTCTGGTCGATGCGCTTAAAGACTGAGTAAAGCAGAGAAATCCTCTCAACAACCATCTGGCTTTTGTTAATGTCGACGCGATCACCAACATCGTATGGGTGCTTGACAAAGAGGAAGATGCAAGAACCCAGGAACTCCTGGGTAGTGACAGCAAAGACGAAGGACAGCGAAAGCAGGGCGGTACCAGCAGAGGCAATGATGGTAACAAAGCTGCTACGGAAAAAGGCGAGAAAGATGAAGATGGTGATGAGCAGAACAATAAACATGAGTACCTTGTCCAGGACACGAAGCGCCTGGCCAATGTCCTTCATACCTTCGCCAATGGCCTTTCTCTCCTTGCCAATTTCGACCGTCTTGCGAACCATTTCATCAAGACTAATGTCACCGTTCAAGTCGGCGTCAATAACGTTGAAAGCCTCCTCAGCCTCGGCAGTATATGACGGGCCGAGTACCTCGTAAAAGTCTTCAATGTACAAGGCATCCCTGCCCTCGACAACAAACGACATCCAAATACGCCGGGCTAGAGCCTCGGAGGGGAGTTTCTTCTCAAGGGCTTCAATTACAATGGTATGAGCGGAATTGGGGTTAAAGACCTGCTTGCCAGTAATTTCAGATGCAAGATTTCCAAAGGCCGAAGTCACCTTGCCACCAATACGACCAACATCTCCAATGATCTTCATGGGGGTAGCGGAGCCAGCCCTTTTGTGGCCACCCTTCTTCATGAGCATCATCTCAATGCTGTCATTGATGACGTGGTCTTCATCGGCAAACTCTCGGCAGTACATGGGGAACAGGGTTCGGGAAGCCTCATACAGCATGCCCAGCAGGCGGACTTCCCGCTTCGAGTCCTTGATGCGTAGAGCAAAAGAGCGCTGGTGATAGGTGACACCAATCAGCTGTACTATAGCCTTTTCAACAAGAAGTACAGCCAAAGAGGCAAAACAGGCACCAATGACTCGCTCCAAGTTGTGAACCCAGGGAATGCCGCGATCGTTGGCCCACCTGAAGAGGCCTTTGAAGGTGAGCCACGAGGCGAGAGCCCAGAAGAAGAGCGACAGAGTAATGCTCAGGTTCTGCAAGACGGTGGCATACTTGCGTACGCCAGCGCTGACGATGCCGCTGAAGAACATGAAGATGCGCGGGAGGGCAAAAGAAACAATTTTGGCAGCCCAGAGGGAGAGCCACGAGATTTCAAGCCAGAGGAAAAAGTTGAAGAGGGTCGGGCCGTCTTTGATCTCTCCCTTCACTTCGTTCTTGCCAATGTTGATGTCATATTTGTGGCGTGTAGCGGCGAGAACAATGAGGGGAACAGCCAGCAAAAGACCCACGGGGACGACGTAGACCATGTATCTGGTGACGACTGAGAAGCCAACAATCTTGGCATACAGCCTACCGAGAGCATTTACTTGGACATCTTCAGAACCGCCGGTGCCTTTGCGGCCAAGGCCATCGGCGCCAAGCTTCCTGCGACGACCGGCATGTCGATGGTGCGGGTGGTGATGGTGGTGACCCTGTTCCTTTTCGTTGTTGGAGTCCTGGCTCGTCGGATCGTAATTGTCTTGGTTAGACCGCCTGGCGCCAGTGGACGAGGCGTAGCTGCGGACGGCCGTGAGGGGGATGTCGCCTTCAGTCATTCCGGGATGGGAAGTGTTGTCTAGCTGTACAAATCCGGAGTTTCTCGAGGTACGCGATGGATGGCGATTGACCATTGCAAAAGGAAAAGGGACAAGCTTCAAGTCGGAGCACGCTGGGAGAGGCTAAAGACCTGCTTCAGGGATCCCAGCGCGGAGTGTCGAGTGTGCGGTACAAGGGGCACAGGAAATGAGGTGTGTATATCAAACGTAGAGTGTTTCAACAACACGCCTGGTGGTGTTTGTAAATGTTTCTTGAGAATTCGTACTTTGATTCGCAGAGACGATATAGAGAACGTTTTTTCTAGTCTCGAACTCTTTGTTCGGGCAAAAGCTCCTATAGTTTATCGAGCGAGCGTGGTGCAGCCGTTGTTTGCGCGAAACCACAAGGTCAGTAAAGTCAGGAATAAGGAGCCAGCCGAATTATGCAACAGCTTCAGGAAAACGACCGTTTGCAGAGGTTCCCTCTAAAAATAATAGCCCAATGCTGGAATATAATGCAAAACTCAAAGCACAACAAAGGGAACAAAAGGAGAAGAAAGCAACAAGGGGTGGATAGGTGGCAGAGTGAATAGGAGAGGAGAGGAGAGGAGAGAATGACGTTGCGAAGCAATGAGAAGAAAGAAGAAAAGATGCGCGGCACCCGAAACAAGGGTTCTGGACTCGGGAGCTAACTGGAGCCAGTCAGTACCTAACTTGACCGCAGAAAAAGAAGAGGAATTAGCACCAGGGGCGACTGCAGTCACTGTAACCCGCACTGAGCGTTTGCACGTTGCAGGTACTTGACAGCGCTCCACCGGCCAGATCCCCACTGTAGCCGCCACAACGGGTCGCAGCAGTGGATTGTGCGAGTATTGTGCGGCAGTTTTAACCATGTGCAAACTCATGGCCAAACCGGCTGCATCTCTATATTTATAAAAAAAAAAAAGGGGGGGGGTAAATGGTATATACAGGTGGCCTAGCAGTGACTCAATATGCTAACTGTATCTTGATTACGAGTACGAATCAATTAATAACTAGACTGCAGTGTACCCATGAAATGGACGGACCCCCTGGCGAGTTTCCCCTCTGATCACCACGAGCATAAATAACCCCAGGGTACGACGTATGACAGCCAGAGAAAAGCCCACAGATCGACATACAAGAAACACTCGTCTGTGGCGCGTAAAACAATCGATTCCTTTTCTCTCATTCTTCAATACAAAAAAAAATCTTTACAAATTTACATTATTCATTACGGATGTATGTAACCATGAACCTGAACCTGACGATGAACCACTCCTGCCGGACGCTTTATACCCGGTGACTGTGGGTGGTGCAAAACGGCAAAGACCAAAGTTTCAAGCTACGCCCAATCGAGCCATTGCCCTCGCGCCCATTCGCTGAACCTTTTCTTAAAAGGCTGTTTAATTATTCGCCGAACCGTTAGATCAGCACACTGGCGCCAGCCATCATCTACCTTTCTCTACGGGACTACAAAAAGAAACAATATTCTATTCTGAACGAAATATCTCGTTTTCCTCCAAGTTACTATATCATCTCGATCTCCAAGGATCCCTCGCTGCCACCCCATCCATCGCAAAGGAAAGAAAAAATATCCACGTAAGAAAAAGTGGACGTGCCCATGTCCACCTGAAAAAGTGCCGACTGTATACTAATCTAGTAGAACACAGTATATAATGCACCCGGCGCTGCCCAGTCATGGCAGTCTTTGCACCGTACAGGTACTTGGCTGCCACTTCTGACCGGTCTGCAGCCGACAAATCATACGCTCTCGCCAGTCTCGTAGAGGCTTGCATTAGTTTATTTTAGGATGGATTGCAACATTGATGGACAATATTTTTCCATCTTCTTTTACTGGAACGACGACGGTAAACTGATCCATCATTCATGGCGTGTCCTAGGTGCAGTAATGCCCGTGTAGTGTTTGTCAAAATGTATTCGTAAACTCTTGTTATGGTCTTCAGAAAAATCCATTTATATACTGGCTGCAAGCCATTACTGCTCCTCAAGCAGCTAAGCTAGTAAAATAATAATAATAAGGGTATCGATTTGCTTCCATTTTTTCATGCGCCGAATCCTCCATCAGAAAGCAACACGACTTACTCACCCCGTCACATACCACCATCAGCTGCTGTAATATTCAGCTCAAAACCTCCCCAAAATAAATATACCCAACGCCGGTTCCGCCATGAATGTAAAAATCAAATGCTAAAATATGGCCATGTGCTTATACATGGTATGTAAAAAAAAAAATCAGTTTCTGACATTGTGTCACCAGCAGCTTTATTCAATGGGTTATGTGCGGCAGCTGGCTCGGCTGCTGTACTTCCACTGCCGACGTAAATCCAACAATCTCCTTGAGCTCGACCCGTGCCTTGTCATTCTCGAACACATTGTCCACACTTTCCGTGTCGTGGTGGTCTTCCAGGTCGAGCTGATAGAGCGGCTCCAGAGCAGCATCCTTTCGGAACAGCACCCACCGCTTGAGCCACCACGGCAGCGCCTTGGTCACTTGGTATCGCATAAACACCCGTGTTGGCACCGCAAAGATGTAGTCGAGCTCTTCCAGCGTACGCTGCTTCGTCTCTGGCAGCCACAGGAATATCATGACCAGCGCCAAGACGTTGAGTCCCGAGTAGAGTCCAAACGATCCCGACACCCCGAGCTTCTCCAGCATCAGCGGGAATGTAATCGTCAGCACAGCGGCCCAGAATAGATTCGTCGCAACCGAGAATGCCATGCCGACTTCACGATGCGACAGCGGAAACACCTCGGCCGAGTATGTAAACGGCACTGGACCCTCGCCTGGAGAATAGAAGACGGCGAAAAGGTATATGAACACAGCAACAAGGGCCAAGTGTGCGCCTTGCTTTCCCGGGATGAAATTGCATAGTCCTGCAGCCAGGAGAGTCCATGCCATCTGCGGAAACGTAAAGAGCAGCAAAGATCGACGTCCAAAAGTGTCAATTGTCCAGACTGCCGGAAACGCAAAGAGAAAGTTGATGAGCCCAAAGCCCCACGTCGCAAGCAGAGCTTCAAAGTCGCTAGACCCTGCCTTTTTGAATACGTCGGATGAATAAAATGCAATAATGTTGATTCCGCACATTTGCTGCGCCATCATGACCGTAAACGCTGCCAGAGTCGCGCGGCGGATGCGAGGCACGGTAAAGAGTTCGACAAATCGCTTGACGTAGTGACCGTGGCCCACAAACTCATCCTCCACCTGTAACTGCACGTGGATATAGTACAAGTCGCGCGCCGCCTGGACTGGGCTGTTCCGTAGTCGAAGAAGAGACTTCATTGCGTCGACATATCGGTTCTTCTTGATGTACCAACGCGGCGATTCGGGGCATAGATAGATGAGAATGACGAGCGGAACGGCGGGGATAAAGGCGGCGGCTAGTTGATAGCGCCATGAATCCTGTCCAATCTTCATGCCTACGAGATTCGCGCAGGTACCGAGAAAGATGCCAAACGCCGTCCAAACCTGCCAGCTCATGACGAGGGCACCACGGATTGGCGCGGGAGAGTTTTCAGCAGCAAATATCGGAACTATCCATGGACTTGTCAGCATTCAAATACAACTCCTTTTACCAAAAGAAAAATTTTTCACTTACCGGTTGCCGCTTTTGTGCCCATACCGACACCCATGAGCAGTCGGCACGCAAATAATTCCTGCCATGTGCGGCAAAACCCGCTCGCAAGGACGGGCCAGAGACAGAAATTAGCAGCAAAGAAGATGGTTCCTCGACGGCCAAAGTGAAAGTTTAGAGGATCCGACAGCCAGCAGCCGACAAAGGCCGTGCCAACATACGGAGCCGCATTCACAATCCCGACGAGGAGCTTATCCTCGGTCGTCGAGCTCCCAATGCCGAAAGCCCTCGGAAAATCGAGGTTTGCGCCGTTCGAGCCCGTCTGGTCCCAGCCCTGCACCGCAGCACCTATCGAGCAAGTGATGATTGTCAGGAGCAAGACTTTTGTGATGCGCCACTTGTGCAAGACTTCGTTGCGCAAGGCCTCGACCTCTTGTTCCGTCAGCGCTTCGTCGCCGGTAATGTCTTCGTATCCGGTCGGGTCCTGAGCGACGAGGGCGCCTTTTCGAATTGTTTCGCGGTATGTTTGCAATTCCTTTATGCGGCAGAATTCGTCAACGTCGCGGAGCAGATCTCGCCGGGGGATGCCGACGAGGGGGTTCTTGATTCTACAGGGTTCGGGGGGAGTTAGGAATCGGGCGTTTTCCGCAAAAACCTGGCAGTGATGACTCGGGCCGGCAATGCGCCGGGGGAAGAGGAGGATGTACATACTTGGCTTCATAATTAAAATTGAAATTTACTCGAGGGTCCGTCTTGGAATCTCCGGCCTCGGCGGACGAAGCAGAGGAGGCATGGCAGTCGTGATTCGAGTTTCTGAGACACAGTCGTCGAGTTAGCCAGAGCCGATCACAGCCGGGGCGGGGGAGGAGGAGGGTCATGCAAGAGAACGGGAACAAAGTGTATGAAACGGCATAGGCATGCATAAAACAGAGGCCAATAAAAACAGCAGCAAAAATATATGTAACAAAGATATGCATGCAATTTGAACAGCAACGTGATGAAAAAAAAAAGATACTCAAACACAGAGACACAAATACTCACAGCGTCACCTCTTCAATGGCATCCTGAGACGAAGCCATTTCCCCAGGAAACTCTACCCCGTCGCGTGGGAGGTGGGGGCGGCGGGCTCTCTGCTCTGCTTCTGTCTCTTTTCTTTCCGCTGGCTCACTTGGGCGGCCAAAACTCTACCGTCCAACTCGGCCAGGGACCGTAGCAACAGGGTTTGTCTGGCAGCATAAGGTTGTATTTGAACGGGGTTGAGGAGGCAAGGCGGTTTGGTTATTACAAGGCGAACGAGGCGAACGAGAAAGATTCGGTCGTCATTGGAGGTGAGAGGAAGAAAGGAAGAGATTGGAATAAAGAAGACGAAAAGAGGTGTGGCTGTTGCTGACAGAGACTACCTACTACGAGTACTAGCTGAGAATGAGAGAGGGCGAGCAGCAATCGGGACTCGAGCCTTTCTCACCACCAGCTTGCACTTGCGCCGGACTGGATCTGGAGAGGGACCGGGGGACTGCCACTGGCGGCCGCACAAACATACCTAGGTAGTCGTTTGTCGCTAGAGTACCTAGCCATGGCACCTGGAAAGCACTCGATGCAGCAGTGGTCCAGCGTGGCTTGACTCGTCTTCGGGGAGCCACATTTACCACCCTCTATCACCTCACCTCAAGTCGCCACCCAAGCACGCGCTGGCCAGTATGCCAAGTGGTGGAGCCAGCGCATGGCCTAGACTTTCTGCCAAGCCTCAGCTGTGAGGAGACGCATCACCCTCAACCCTCCTCCATCAGTCATCAAGCACACAACACCGAAAACGAGGAGGGGCGAGGTTTATGTACACGGATGAGTACGACCTAATATATATAAACGATACGAAACCAAAGCGACCGTTGACATTCATTCAGCGTATTACATAGTGGCGGACTGCTGCTGCTGCTGCGCTTATATCAACGGCGCTGACCTATACATGCACGCACAATACCTTATCCAACATGGGTTCCAAAGCATTGAGCGCCAAAACCATGCCAAACCATGCAAGCACAATGGCCAGTCCACACCACACGACAAGGCCAGAGTACGAGTATAAGCCATATCGGCCTTAATTATTAACCTTGCTGGATCCCGTGCGCGATCGTCCCTGTTCGGGTAAATAATTCCGTTTGGTCACGTCCCGACTAGATACTGAACTGTACAGACGATGCAAACTCCTTGATGTAAATGTACATTTTGTATGATGTCCGTTACCTAACCAGCCATAAAACACCCCCAATGCTGTCTAATTATCCCATATTCACGCCAAATAAAGCCCATATCAAACACTGTTCGCTAGAGACACCCGAACATTATCCACATAAACAAAAATATAAATCAGCAACGCCATACCGCATCATGCTCTGTAATACCGAGGCAACTCGCGCAACGCTGCTCCTAAGGAAAAAAGGAAGAAAAAAAACCTCAGTCATCCCGTGATTCCGACTTTAGCGACTCCATAACCTTGTTTCGTAACCTAAACAGCTCCATGTCCTTCTTTTCCACCTCGCTCAGCAGCGTCTTGTACTTGTTCTGCCAGTGATCCGCCGGCAGTGGCCGACTCCCATCACCGTCACCATCTGCATCACTTGCCGCAACGGAAGCAGCTGCGTCTCCATCTTGTGTCGCACTTTTCGTAGCCCCGTCATGCTTTCTCTCCTTTGGCCGTGGAGCCCGCCACATGCTAAACGGTACCGACGCCGCCATGTTGAAATAACCGTGCAAATGGCCAAACCTGTACTCCCACTCGCAGCGGTACGCCGTGTGGTCTTCCTGCTCGCCGATTCGCACGCACCGCGTCAAATTGGTCATGAGCATGCGCGCGCCTGCCAGCGCTGCGAGGTTGATGAGAAATGCCTGCGAGCTGGCGGCTGTGCGGTACATGTTTTCCAGTGTCGAATTGACAATGGCGGTTGCCTCCTCCATCGAAGCCGGCTCTGCGGGATTGTCGTTGGCATCGAACCAGTCTGATTCGTGCGTGAGACGGATAAAGTATGCCATGAGCGGATCGATGTTTGTGCGGTCTTCGATGGTTTCGAAAAAGTATTCTGGTATGGCGTCGCCCGGCGGGTCATCGCCTGAGCTTTGGTACGTGTTTGGAGCTGTATTGGTAAGGTTTTGCCAGTTTGCCGAAGGCTCGCTGCTATTGGGTGGCCGATGAGAGCCGTGATGGGCCTGGGGGGCATGTAGATTGTCGTACGTCGGCAGGGGCGCTGATTTGTTGTGTTGCCGTGAAGATGGCGTGAATTGCTGAGATTGTGATGGCGGAGTGGCAAGCCGAACCGAGCCGCCATGCCGTTCAGGTACCTGGAGTGAAATGCTTGGACGAGATGGGCGTTGCCCGACTTGCTGCTGCGGGAGCTGATATTGTTGAAAAGCCGCTTGAGGAGCAGGTGGAGGGAGATGATCATCGCGCTGCCCCGTAGAGTCACTTTGGGTCTGCTGGCTGTCCGCGTGAGAGTCGTGAGACGTCAAGCTGTGATTCGGTGTGGCATTTGTATGCTGCGCGGGCGCTGGCACGGGAGATTCACTAGAAGGTTGTGAGTAGTCATGAACTCCAGGCCAGGCGGCGTGTATTGTGCTAGGCGTGTCGATAGGGGTTCGGTTCACGGGTGGCCGGCCTCGCGTCTTTATGCTGGGTTCCTGCCCTCCGAGTTTCCACGCCGAAGACACATTCTTTGCTCCACGCCGTTGACTGCCCGTCTTTGCTTTGGAAGGCGTCACGGCTGATCCCGGATCGACATTCTCGTCCCAGAAATGGTTTCGTGTCGACGGCGTAACTGCCGAGGCTGGCCAGCGAGTAAGCGGTGTTTGGGCGGTATCATGAGGTGGCCAGGCAGAGGCAGGCGTTTGCACCGCGTCAAGGGGCATGGCTGATCGAGGATCTATTGGCGTGTTTTGCCATTGTTGATGACGAGCATCATCTACGGCAGATCCGGGCGACAGGCGTTGTCGTTGAGCCGCAGGGTTGGAAGGATCCTCGCTCTCGGGGCGTTTGCGACCGCGCTTGGGACGGATATGAGGTAGCAATGCTCGTAATGCCATGTCATCTTCGACAGCAACTCCATCGCGCATGCTGTGTCCTATGGGGTTGGGATCGGAGGGTATACTTGTCCAATAGTCATTGGTAATGCCCATGAGATATTCAAAGAATGACTTGACGTGCATAGAATGCATCCATTTCTATGGAAAACGACTTAGTCTTAAAATCATTGTATTTTTGTAAGAGAGATTTACAAACCTTGAGCCTTACCCCATACTGGGCAATCTTTTGCGTGCTCTCATCTTTGGAAGGATCGGGTGGTTCAACCCCGAGCTTAATGGTCAACTCGGTCCACGTTTTGATTTCCTTGTCATAGAAGCGCTGGACAAGCTGATAGATGGAGAACGGATCAAAGACTTTCCCCCCGCTGCGTGGCGGATTGCGAAACGCTTCGCGCAGGCTTTCTGTATCTGCCGACTCGAGTGGCACTGCAGGGTTGCAGTAATAGATGAAGCTGACGTAGGCATCCTCAATTGTGTCTGAGCTGACGGCACGGTCAGGGAGATGAGGCTCGGAGCGAGCAGCCGAAGGAGTATGAGACCGGCTGCTCGGAGAAGGATGCGAATCTGGCTGAGCCTGACGAGGGCCAGCAGTGTGATGAGCCGCAGGCAGGCCGTTGGGGACGTCGCTGCCCTGCACCATGGCGGCTTTAGATGTTGCACAAAGGCCGTTGTCGTCAGGGGAGATGAGAGCCCGTGGCCCAGCTTGGCCAGCTGATGGCGCATGCGGCAATATTGAGCTGGGCCAATGCTGGTGATTGCAATATATGCGCACAAGAGAAATCGGCAGTGACCAAGTCTCGGTGGAACAGAACAATGGGAGGCGTTTTGCTTTCGAGGCTCGGGCCTAAAGTGTGGAAATACGGGAGGTGTTGGGGACTACCTACCTTAGGTAGGTGGGTAAGTACCTAGCCAAGCGCGCTGCAATGGCAATTGCCGTCCCTGGTCCAGCCACAGACAAAAGCTTAATACGCTTTTCTGTTGATTGGCGGCCGCGTTCTTCTCTTGTTGCCGCTACTATTACCGAATGACGTGTTCGGGAGTCGCCATAAGAGCAGAACAGCAGTACAGGCGCTCTTGAGGGTTTAATTGCTAGGCCTCGAACCGTGAACTTCTTCGATACCGAGCATCACGCCCTTGGTTCTTGGCTCCATCTCTCGCGTTCAGATAGCCGCCCAGACCAGCACCACTGTGGCGCCGTGCAGCGCTAAAACACCTGACGGTACTGTAACTTGGGCCGAATCGCCACCCACTGGCAGTCTAAATTTAGGATGTCATTGCTCACCAGCCTCACCCATCGTTTTTGCTGTGGCTTTAATACCTAGGGCATTTTAACAACTGCCCGTTGGTGTTTCCTGTGAATGGAATTTATAAACAGAGTCATGATTTATGCGGGAAAAAAAAAGTATAAGCTTCATCTGCTATGTAACATAACAATACAATAGTCTTAGTGAACAGACGACTGACCCACTCATTCAGAATAGAGTTCTTTGGTCTGCGGGCTCTGGGGGCCACAGATTCCACTTCTCTTCCAATAACGCTGCCCACGTACCTCGGTTTATCCCTGTACCGCGATTGAATCTCGTATATACTGGCCAGAGTGGTGACAAAGGAAATGGAACGTGGAGGTAATGGTAGATAGGGGTGGGGGGAGGCAATTCTATGTACATGCATGGCCACTTATATATAAGGTAAGATCCAAAAAAGAAATGAATAAATATAAATCCCCAGAAAAGACCCTCGCTCTGGTTGCCGAATCCTGTCAACGGGCAATATTTATACAATAACCCGATTGAAGGTGGCGCAGTGTAAACAGGGCTCATGATTAACATTGCATGCTCCAACAAGGGTACATCTCAGCCGCACGACAGACAACAAACCCATTTTTAAAATTACCATGTCGCGAGTTATAGAGAGCCTCATCAATGCAAGAGTGACGCTTTTCAGAGGCTGTTTTCGACTGTTTGCTTGCCATCCGGACATGCTCATCATTTCTGGTCAAATGCCGGCTTCGAGTCACCATTCCGTAGTATACAACACGAGTACGAGTGTCGACACAAGCTCAAACCACCTCTCTGAAGGTATCTATGGAGTTAAAACTCCCCAATTTAGCCTAGCAAACCGTCAAAGCGACCAAAACGACGAGGACCCTAAACAACTCATCAGACTAAGCTAGACTACGGTAACCATGCTTGCCGACTTGCCTCGCTCAACCAGTAACACGAGTACTCGTAGATGCCCAACTCCACGCGACGACCGACATCCCCCTGACCGCTGATCTCGTGGCGCCAGCTCAAGGCATTTTCAATAACACAGCCCTGCTGGAGCCCATTTAACCATTTACACATTAGCGCGCCCCGTCTTACACCAGCTCTGGGATGGTTGTGCGGCTGGAAAGACATGGGGCTGGGAGCCCATCTGGCAGACATGGCTTCTTCGGGCATAATGGCGCAAGACAGAAAAAGCCTTCACTACCGCTTATTAGCCCTCCAGTAAGGCTGCTGGGTCGGCGTGGCGCCGTTCTGATACAAAGTGGTTTCCAGCTGAAAGGAAAACGAGCCTCGAACCTTTTATTTTCGGTCTAGCTGGGTCCCAGGGCTGAAATGAACGGTCTACAGTGACTGCGATGCCGGCTCTGCGACAAAGAAGAAGAGAAATTATAAATACACGCTCTTGGCCAGTGATCCAGACGAAATCTATTTTTTGGTGTACTACTCTTTTACATTTATAGGGTGTGGAATTGAGACTTTTCCTTTACTATACTCTTGCTTTTATACGGACTGGATTATTATACCTTGGTGTGTGTACAGTACAAGCCATATCCAAGATGCATCCTACAGCAGTCAAGCAACTTGCCATGTTGGCAATGAGTTTCACGGCCTGCCAATCACTGCAGGTTGTCAAGATCGCCAAAGATCTCGGTACGTACAGCGCATTCATCCCATCTCTAGACGGGACCTCAGACTTACACAAGCTTCAACAGCTGCAAGAATCGAGACACGAGGAAACTATGATCCACATGGCAACTGGGATCCTCACAGCCAGCCAAATGATCACGAGTCATATACAAACTCCGTCAAAATCCGTCATACTCGCGAAGACAACGCCAACATCGAAGTTCGCGCACCCAAACGCGGCGGCAGCAGCAGCAGTGACTCCGACAGCTCCAGCTCTAGCGGCGGCAGCAGCAGCAGTAGCGGCGGCGGCGGCAGCAGTTGCAAAACTGGCAGCTGTTCCTACAGCGAGAAGCCCTGTAACGGCGGCTGCATCCCCCAATCGGCGACTTGCTGTACAGCCAGTACCACCTCGCAGTATTGCCAGAGCAACAAGATCTGCAGACAGCGCGTTTCCAGTCTTTATTACTGCTGTCCGCAGTCGAACCCCAACTGCGACTACTTTGATACACAGGCAGACTTGACTCTCTATGGTAGCAGCTCTTATTGCTCGAGCTCGGGAGACAGTGGTGCTGCGGGAACTGGTATATCGGCTGGTGCCTTGGTAGCTGCTGGTGTGGTTGCTGGTGCGGCGAATCTGATGGTGTAAAATAATGTGAAAGCCGAGCATGTGGCTGATGTAAGGATTAAGCAGCTTTGATGAATACAGAGAGTCTATATTTTATGCCATATTATTTTTGCTTCTCCAGTCTGAGCAAGAGTCCTTTGAAAGGTTGGACAGCAAGTATAGTGACGTGTTGGCTTACACGACAGTTTTTGCGAGTCCTCGAATACAGCTATATATTTATGACATGACAAAACATTTTCTCAAATCATATTGTCATATATCCAAATTCTCTGTTACCTGATAATTAGGACCAAACCCGCATTGGAAGTTGACAGAGATGGGGCGGAAACCAGGTGCGTGGCTGAGTCGATGCCATGCCCATGTCCGCAGGTTCCATATCAGGAAACCATCAGCCTAGCCCGCCTGCCAAGCCGCAATTCAAAAGGCCGCCTCTTGATCCCCGCAACAGCCTATAGTAAGCTTAAAAACGCCACTCAGGCAACATCTTTATTCCTTCTCTTTCTTTTTCTCTTCCCTTCTTGAACCTCTGATTGCGTTTTGTCGAACCTAATGCCGTTATTTCACCGTGCCCGCCTTGCATTAGCCGGCAGCAGCAGTAGCAGCGGCACCCAGATCGATGCTGATCCACACGACTGGGATCTGCCGACGTCATATTCAACCTCCAAATCAAAGGGAAAGCAACCAGTCATTCCTAGCCCGCGAATCTTTTCAAACGCTACTGTTCCGCGTTGCAGCGACATCAATGATGCTGAGTCCATCCTGCAGTATCCGGACCCGAGCCACGCCGCCGTTCATCTTGCACTGCTCGAGTGCTCTCGCAAACTCAGGCTCAGTGCCAGCGCGCTAGAGGTCGACGTCGATCGTCCTCCAGAGTATAACGAGAAGCCCATTTCCTCTACGGCTTCTGGCCCTATTCGCCTTCCGGAAAGTGAGCGATGGAACCTACTCATCAAGCTAGCCATTACCCGCTTTGGGGTTTGGTGGTCTAAACTCCACCTGGTCTTTACACATGCTTCTGCATATGCGAGCCATGGCAGGAAGAAAGCCGAAGTTCAACTGAACGAGTCTTACATACCGCCGCTAGATGTGCTGCTCGTGTGGTATGCCTTTATGCTGCACTCGGATTCGTACATCACTGCCTGTCAGAATCTAGAGGACGAAGTTCCTGGCGTGTCCAACCTCTGCTTTCCGTGGATGGCTATTCGCGCAGTCATAGATATGGAAACGATGACCTTTGAGTTACCTCGGAGTGCTCAGAACCTCTTTTCCACACTTTCAGGACAGTCTGCTGATATTCTCAAATATCTTGAAGGACCCCCCGCATACAGCGAGGAGCCGTCCTATCCCTTCCCATTGGATCTCTTTGAAGAGGTAAAAAAGCATGAGCCGTTTATCGAAGATGCACACAGTTTGCTCTGGATCCGATCGCCTGCTATCAGTGGTTCTTTGGAGCGGTCTGCCGCCGAGTACGTGAAGCACCAATTAGCAGGAACTGGTGACGCAGTCCCCGAATCGAACCTTCCATTTGGTGTTCGCCTCTTTTGGAGAACCCACCAGCTATACCCTAGATTGTACTCGGCCTTCCTCGATGAGGCAGAAGTGGAGAGGGGCAGTGATACCGGTGAAGCTGTTGGGAAGGACGCCAAAGGACAAGGAGAAGCTTCACGCAAGCCGCCGTGCTGCTGCTGGACTTGCGAGCGGATCCGCGACGATGTGCCAGAGTTTATACGCACTAGGGTTTTACCCTCCACTTCCCCCTCCAGTTCAAACACTTTAGCCACTATGAAGGAACAGCTTTCCAGCCTCTCCTCAGACGAGCTACGCCAAATACAAGATGACTTGGGATTCTATAACGCGGTAGAAAAAGCGCGGCGTCGTGGAAAGACGCTACCCACCCGACCGCCGACACCGGCAGAGCTGGAGGCAGAAAAAACAGCAAAAGAGAGACAAGACAGGGTTGGCTATTTGCCTGGTATCAATGAATATGTGGAGGTTTTACCAGATGGTACAAGAAAGATACGGCGCTCAAAGTATGCCAACGCCTGGAGGGGACTATCATGGGCGACTTAGGAATCAAAGCGCACCAATGCCTATGTATACTTATAAATTAGCCTTATGTATAGTAGTCGTTATGATATCATTCCTTTTGCATCAGCATTGCATATAGCGTCACACCAAATCCTTGCCATTTTCTCATACCCCTGGTCATTCGGATGGGTGCCATCCACGAGCTCACCAGCCCGCGGACCCTCTGCGCAATGCATATCTACAAGCACGCACCGCTTCCCGCTCTTCTCTGCTGTTCTCGCCACATTCGCAAACTGCTCATTCACTCGCACAACTCTGTCCTCGACAGCCTCATCCGCATTCACAATCAGCGTCGACAACAACACCATCGCATCCGGGGCGTCCTCCCAAATACACCTAAGCAGCCTCTCAATCCGTTCCCCCGCGGTAGCAATATCATAGCACTGTCTGCAGTCATTGCTGCCTACATTCAAAGTGATGAGATTCGGTTGATATTTTGGAACGGACAGGCGCGCTTTGGGCTCGAGCTGGTCGATGCGAAAACCGCGCCAGCCTTCGTGGCTGTTTTGGGCCATTGAGCCGCTGCTTCGCGAGCCTAGCATGGTTACTTGGTATCCGCGGTTTGTTAGTAGGTTGTATAGAGCTTCTCTATAGCCATTTTGATGTGTTGATTTGCTGCCAAAGGTTACGGAGCCGCCTAGGGGCATTAGACGGAGGGGTTTGGGTGTGGGCGAGTGTGAGAAGTGCCGTTGCTGGGAATGTTAGTTAGGTGATATTGTTTTTGTGGGGTATTACATACTGTAGCTATAAGTATGTTCGTCGCATGGACATTACGCCGAAATGAGGGCCGTATTTGCATATTGGCGACATCGGACCTGGTGGTGATGTTGGATGTTGGAGGGAAGTGGGGAACCTGAGACCCGGAGCTGAGCGACCCTGAGGCTTCACTTGGGATGTACATCGGTTATTTCCTAGTTAAAACTAACAACACTATAAGTTGTTTACTGCTTCTTTCTTTCTTTCTTTTTATTTTTTATTTTTCATTTTATTTTATTTTTTACAAGACGTATTACAAGATTGAGTTTTGGCAATAAAGGCACGCCCACTATTAAGTCGTTCTCAGCTTAGACGCATGTACGACGAAAAGGGTTTTAACTGTATACTCCATAACTCATATATGTTGTTCTAGATAAGATACCAGTAATGGCACCTGTGTTGATCAAATCCATTCTCTGTTTAAAATTCAATTTGCAGCGCCAGCTCCAAGAGTACTTGGGCCCATGACCTGCAATTGCAACGCTCAACGCTCAACGTTTAATGTACATAGGCACGCATGAACGATATGACGTCACATCTAATTCAAAGCCATGGTGGCCAACACCAGACTAACAACGGCCCAACCCGTCAGCCCAACTCCAGCCTTTTGCCCGTCGTTCAGAGAGGCCCCATAAATAGGCACAAATCCTAGGCAACTAGTCATAGAAGATGCGGCTTGGTTTTCATCCTGCCCGTCATCTGTATAGTCATCCGGGATTTCACACCACGGATAGCACGACCAGGCGAGGCTCACACTCCCCTTGCAGCAGCGGTCCCAAGCTGCCACACCGTAGACAGTCCCTTCGCTGAGCCCTCCGACAAAAATATTTTGGTCATCGGGTAACCCAAGACTTTCGAAGCCGGGCATTACACCAACTTGACATCCTCCCCCGTGGCCGTCATTCCCAGGCGGCGTAATTAACGTGGTCGAGTTGTTCATGTTGGCGGAGCTCATCTGCTTTTGTGGTTGCTTGAGCTCAAGTAGCGGTTGTAGCAGAAGGTGATTAGCGTTGTAAATTTAATGAGGACGAGAGAGCAGCAGAGGTGAGAGTGAAAAAAGTGTGCAATCTTGCTATCCGTTGCACCAGGCCCTACGAATATATATAATAACAATAAGGCTACATACAGCCTTGGCGTGTCCTGAAGGATTCACTAGCGCGTCAACAGACGATGTCGTTCTACCTTAATCATCTCGGCTCAATGACAGCCACAAGCGGCCTCTCAAAATTGAAGTTTGAACTGTTTCATTGAATGCTCTTCCAACTTGTTTATATTGTTCTCGCGAGAGGCGTTGGATGGCACGGCAGCCCCCGCGCTGACAAGCGGAACTGAGACCCTTGATGCGGTTACACTGGCGACATACACACGCCAACTGTCGTTCTCTCACGACTAGCCATTTGAGCTCCTTTCTTCTAGGGTTGGAGTGCCAAGGGGCGATGTGGGCTCCTCCGCCAACTTATGGATTTCTACGGCATTCTCGCTAGGAATACCACCACAAAGAAGTACTGTACTCACTGGCCCCCTGTCTTAAATTTGGAGCTTGTACTAAACAGAGCTACATTGATACCAACATTGGCTACGCAGGAGCCTTCTGCTCGGGGGCTGCTCAGCCTGCCGTCTGAGCTCATAGACTGCATTCTGCGACTTCTACCAAACAGCGGCATCAAGAACCTGCGATTAGCTAATTCAGCCTATGCAAGAGTTGCTAGCCTTCGACTGAGCAGAGTGTTTTTGTCGGCCAATTCGCTCAATATACAGGTTTTTCGCGCTATTGCCGACCACGAGACCTTTCGGAAACAAGTTGCAGAGATTATCTGGGACGGTGCTAGGCTAGTGTACAAGCCTGATAATGATGAGCAATGGAGGCGGCATGGAATGGTGTTTGCAGATGAGGAATCTGACGAATCAACTAAATACGGGTGTCCGTTGTGGTTTAAAAGAGCTCGCGATGAGAGCAGGAGTGAATTCAACCAGCGAACAAGACAAGACGCCGCTGTCTCGCAAGCCGCCCAGCGGTATGCGCAATTCACGTCGTCGTTTACTCTTGCTGAATCGTGGCAACATTATCAACACCTAATGGACGATCAAAGAGAGGCTGGCCTCATTTGGATCCTTTTTCTCCCGACCCGCATGGTATTACTTGCCTCCCGTGGACAGGTGGCAGCGAAAGGGACTATGCGATGGCATACGGATCAGACTTACTACAGAACAATACCGGCAACTGTGGCGTGGTTATCGTGCAGCAACCAGAATCCTCGCTGACAAAAAGTACCCTTTGAAGGAACTCGTTCTTGGCTCCATGTTTATACATGCAGGAATAAACCGCTATATTTTTGACGACGGCGACAGTCGCAGTCCCGAGTACAAAAACTTTTGTTGTATTCTAAGCCAACCAGGATTTCGACGACTGGGCATCTCCATCTTTATCGACGGCGATGAGGATAAAATGTTTGAACCATATAAGAAGGGGCTTTTACACGAAGCTTTACGCGGCGCATCCGGCATGGAGCATATCCACTTACATAACACACTGGAAATCGGAGACCCTGCAATTCCAACCCGGATCCTTGAAGTCACTCAAGAGAAGCATTTTGTTTCTCTATTCACGATATTCCCGATTAAATCGTGGCCAAATCTCCAACATTTTGCGCTGACACAAGTTCTCGTGCTACAGTCAGACTTAATTTCGTTTCTGGCATCACTCCCTATAGCCACTCGGTCTATTGAGCTAAATATGCTTATGTTTATAGGCCATGGAAACTACCACGATCTTCTTGTTGACATGCGCGATAAGCCTGACTGGCGCCGGCGGCCTAAGCGAGACCAACCAAGTGTTCAAGTGGCAACACCAAGAAATCTCCATGATGTGCTTGGAGTTCTCGTTTGGGTTGAGCATGCAGTGAACGACTTTATATACGGCGAGGGTGAGAGTCCGTTTTGGGCAGAAGAAGATGAGTGGAATCCTAATATTCTTAAACGACGTCGTTTCGGTGTTGGGCGCGATGCGTTTGATGAATTGTATGAACGACCGCATGAGACGTACGAAGAAATGGACGTACTATACGGCGGGGAAAATGAATTTGCACTTGAAGAATCCGATGATGACGAGTATTCCTAGGCAAACATATTTACACCTGTATAGCAGATAGAACGAAAGACCCTAGATACAGTGAGTAATAGAGTCATAATATACCAACCCTCACTTTCACCAAAGAAAGGGAAAGGCGCCACCAACATACTTTGCAGTCATCTTACCAAATAAACCTAGTATGTTGTAGACTCCATCGGTACACTGAGTAAAATACCATATAAAGACACAAGACATCCCAAGGGCGCAATAAACAAATCACCAAGTTACATCCAAGATCACGCAATCCACAATGCCCATCACCAGTTTCCCGATCGGGACCACTATAATTTCACCGGTGTGCACCACTTTTAGCACGTCTACAGCGCCTCGCTTCTTTACTAATGGGCCGCCTGACAAATAAGCGGCCGCCCTGTACGAGTACACGCCACTTTCGGCAACCCTGTCAACCACTCAAAAGGCGTCCGGCCGTACGGCGATGAGGGGGTCGTGCCGATGGCGTCACGGCCGGGTGTGCGACCGGAAGAGGTATGCTTTGAAATCATGCCTGCGAATAGCTTCTTTTTCTGGGGTTTCCCAAAAACACCTATATAAGGACTCTATCCCAACGTGAACAGTCCATTTGATCTTAACATTCTGAACATCAGCAAAACCAACGACACTTTCACCTTTGTCTTATATCAAGCCCTGACTTACACCACATCACGGCCTACAAAAGAATCAACATCACAAATACAACAAAAGACTATATAAAAAAATCCCAAAATGGCCGTGGCAACCGCAATTCCAAGAGGCGACGTCACCGTCTCCCTAAACTTCTACAACCCACCCACAGATAACAGCCAGCCCTTCAACAACATCGACCCGAAGCCAGACATGATCCCGCGCAACTACTCGGACGTGGCCAAAGAAACAACGCTGCACGACATCCGCGGCCACGAATCAGAATACAGCCTCGACCGCGACGCCTTCCAAGTCCTCCAAGACGTGGCCCCCTCCAACGAGCCCTCCGACTTTAGAGACGATGACTCCATCGCAAAATACTACTACCCCGAAGTCGAGAAGCTGCTTCTCAAAACCATCTCCGGCGCAACTCGCATCCACATCTTTGACCACACCATCCGCCGCTCCGATCCCGGCGCAAACCGCGCCCCCGTCAACCGCGTGCACATTGACCAGACTGCTCGCTCCGTCGCGAAGCGCGTGAGGAACTACTTCCCCGACGAAGCAGACGAGCTACTGCGCGGGCGGTACAGAATCGTCAATGTGTGGCGCCCGCTGAACAAGAACCCCGTTGAGTCGAATCCGCTGGGCTTTGCGTCGTCGAGCACGGTTGTTGACGATGATGTTGTGCCGGTTGAGCATCGCTACCCGAGCGGCTATCTCGGTGAGACGGCTGCGATTCGCTACAACAAGGATCAGAAGTGGCACTATCTTAGTGGTATGACGGGCAGTGAGAGGCTGTTGCTCGAGTGCTTTGATAGCGCTTCGCTGCAGCCGGGATCCAAGATTGGAGGACGGGTGCCGCATTCTGCTTTTGTTGATCCGAGGACGAGGGAGGATGCGGAGGGACGCGAGAGTATTGAAGTTCGCGCATTAGTCTTTGGACAATGAATGGGAATCTCAGCAAGCTTTCAATGAGAGAGAAATTGATGAGTTGATATTGATGCTGCATTTACACAACGAAGCGATGGATTTTCTGCTGCTGGACACGACTGTTTTTATTTTAATCATTCCCTGTATTTCTTTCTGTAACTAATAGCAAAATGTTAATGATGAGAAACTTTAAAACACACCAGGAAATACATGAGAAAAGAGTCTATGGGAAACCGTCACAGTATGCCCCCGTGCATGTGCTGCCGGCCGGGCATCTTGTGCTTTTTCTCTGCCAGTGCCGTCTTACATCGTGTAGCGTTAACCTGGTCCTGAGAGAATATACGCGCCAAAAGTCTCCCTCGCAAACCAAAATTGATATCCAGCATGACCGTTACCTGCAAGAGTTACAGAAAAAAAAAGGAGAAAAACAAAAGGAGAATATGCACACCAAGGATAACAAAGCACAGAATGCTGTTTCCAGTCCATCTGTCAAAACGCCATTCATTAAAAGACCAAAGTACAAAACTGACCACCCCGTTGCCTTTTTTTCACACATTTAGTTACCTCGCCGGCCCTTGCCTCGTGTGCTGCCACCAGTGCCTTGGCGACTCATGGCAACGCCACCCATGCTGCTGCCTCTGCTCATAGGCATAGCTGCTGATGAAAACGAGGCGACGGATGGGCCTTGCACAGGACTGGGCTGGTCACGGAGGCTGCTGGACGGGATGCCGAGATTGTCGCGTACATCTTCGGGGTCGTCGCGAGGAGCCCCGGTAAAGGCGACGTATTTGCCTTGATGGTATGGCACAGCAACAGCCTCGAGGACTTTGCGAAGACCGCTTGGGGCGTCCAGGTGAGCACCGGGTCGGTGCGATTGGTCATATTGCTTGAAATATCCCATAATCGACAGGTCAGAAGAGATATCGTCCTGAGAGAGCGGAACAGGAAAGTTCTGGTCCGCTGTTCTCGGATAAGGCTTGAGATATTGCTGTGGAACTGGTGGTGGCATCTTGGGCGGCTCCTGCGCGTGAATCAGGTCCAGGTTACCGGGCAGCTCAAAGTTGGCAATACCCTCAATGCCGAGAACCCTCTCATCCAAAAAGTTCTGGGCCGCAGCTCCACCACGAGTACTTCTAGTTGCATGGGATATCTGGCGGTCCATAGCCGGTGCTGAAGGGACAGATTCGGCGTCATTGTCATTGTCCTCGGCATTACCCGAGTCGCTGTCGTCTGGTAACGAGGCATTGCCGTTGGCTCGGTTTCTAAGAATATATTGATGGGCGGCAACGGCAGCGGTGTTATAGTGCATTGACAACTCCTTGTCCGTAAAGAGCTTGTCGATGCTGTACACTGGACCGTTTTGCTTGGCAGCAGCGCGAGCTTTTTCTGACTGCCACAATAGAGTAGTGCTGTTTGTATCGATGGCGCGTCTTGCCTGGTTAGAATATGCTTCGTCCTCACCAGGATTCCTCTTGCGTTTCTTGCCATCTGGAAACAGCGTGAGGTCCTCTGCGTCTTTGCGGAGTCTCGTGGCCCGCTTGCCGGTAGTACCACCCGGAGATCCTGGGTTGGTCAGGCTGAATTGGTTGGGATTGAGGAGCAGGGCATTTGAGTCATTAATCTCCAGCACTTCTTTCTCTCTATTGAGTCTGTTCTTCTTCTGCGAAAGTGTATTAATCAGTCGGTCGCGGAGGGTATTGGTCAGCGCTCGGTGTTCGCGCCTGGCAGTCTCGACCTTGTAGGCATGTGTATTCTTATATTCTTGCACTTTTCGCTCGTATTCATTCTAATTGCGTATTCATGTTAGCAAAGGTTCTCATCAACGAACGGCGCAGGCGACATATGCGTTCTTACCTTGGACTGGGCCAGCTGAAAATCTCGAATCTCAACGAGGTCTTCAACCTCGTCCATAAATTCGGGGAAGCGAATGCCGGCCATGTCAATCATGCTACGAGCACTGTCCGAGTTGGCCATGGGGCCCAGGACCTGCTTGTGCTCCTTGCGCAGATCGTCTGCTGCATCCAACACGTTCTCGTCAAATGGGTCGAAGCGCTGGACCAGGTTGAGCTCGAACTGGATTTTTTGCAGCTGATCACGATATGTCAAGTCCTGCTCACGCTGAAACTTGTCGCTCATGGTCGACAAGCGCTCCATGAGAGCCTGTCGCTTGCGGTCTCGCTTGGATTGCGAGGCTGCGGGAGGTGACCGACGGTCGGCCTTGCCAGCAAGGGCGGAGGCGGCGGCTTCGCTCGTCGCCATTCTGTGTGATCGAGTTTCGTGATTTCGCTGGGACTTAACAGAGTATTTGTAGACAGTAGAAGCGGGTTGAATTACGCTGCTATATTCTGTTCGTGGTGTGCGAGGGAAATGGCTAAAAGCATCAAGCTTTTAGTCTAAGTTCGTGGTGGCCGGTAGCAACAAGAGCAACTGGCCGACTCGTCGTCGGTCGGTTCACGTCTGTCGCGAAGGGGGGACAAGGCAAATAGATAAATCCAATGGTAAAATAGCCGACTGCGAAACACAAGAGCATGCAACAACCGCAGGATGGGCGACAAGAAACACAGCTTTGACAGCGCAAGTGGTGGTGTTGTGCGACGAGGGCGTGGTGCTTGTCTGTGAGCCTTTCTGCCCCGGATCATGGGTTGAACCATGCCAGCAGCCGTATTGGGCAGCTCACCGCCCGCGTGAGGCGCTTCCCCGTGGTTTAGTACATCTGATTGGCTGGCGAGGCTGGCGGGAGCCACAAGCGGATGCAACCGTGCCAGTGGTGAAGCGCACTGTATTTCACACAGTAGGCTGGTATAAGACGAAATCCGTAAACCAGATGAAAATAATGCAAACAATTTCTTTGTAGGTTAAAAATGTGTAATTTCTTTTAACATTTTCTGGCTCCGGATAGTTTCCATAGACAAACCTAATTCACCGACTGACGTTAGCACCAACCCCTGTGCATGACTTCATTCTTGGCTTCATGGGCTTCATGTTCATTCGTCGTATTATAATCTAATGAGACTCTTATAGCCCGCTTCTCAATTTTTGCAATTGACTAATAAGCCCAAATCCACCCGGCGGTGGCGGCTTTGCCTCTTCAGAGGCCGCCGTTGTCTCAGTACGCCTGCTACCATCAGGCTTTCCAGCCTCCCTCTCTTTGACAAGCTCACGATGCCTGTCCTCAACCATCTTGGCCAGGCTTTCGATAAATTTGTTTCTTCCCTTTTCCTCTGAAGTGCCTTTCCATATTTTGGTAAGCTCCTTGAGATTCTCGATTCTGTTGGCTGCTTGCTCAATGCCAGCTACAGGGTCGTCCCTGCGACGAAGCATCTCGGCAATGTCTTCTCTGAGTTTCTTCAAAGTTTGTTGGCCTTTTTCTTCTGAGCTTTGCTGATCTGAGCCCGGTTCGGGGGCCGATACTGAGAGAAATGATGAGCCAACAGAGAGTTCCGACGGCGGAAACGGAAAGTCCATGGCGTCGCCAAATGTCTTGACGACCGTCTCTATGCGTGACCGTACAAGTGTCAATGTTCGAAGTTGCTGGATATACAGAGGCTCGGAGTTAATAGCCTTGTCGCCACCTGGGACAGGAACGTTTGTCTCAGAAGGTTGAGTTGCGCCAGAGTCATTTTCTGTTGTTGACGGTCGCCTTTTCTCCCCTGCGGTGGCGTCAAGACCACCGGGCACAAACGTCTTGATATCCTCCAGAAGAGTCTCATTCAGCGCTTCACTAAGACTCAGTGTTTCGCCCCGCAGTAGTTCCACCTCGTATGCAAGCCTGCTCCCGCTTCTCAAGATATCATCCGTCAGCTGCGTCAGCGTCGTGGACAGCCTTGTAGTCTGGGCGTTGAGCTGCGACAGCAGCCCATTAGTCTCCTTGGAAAGATCTGCAAGCGGCACAGCACCTGACTGCTGGCTGAACCCTGACTTGGGAGCGAGCGGCGGCAGATTTGCGTTGAGATATTTGACGGGATCAAAGGACGGGTTCAGAAAGTCATGCAGAAACTCGTCCGATGTGTGTACCGATTTTGGCTTGGCAGTATGTTTTGACTGAAACTGAGTGCTTCCACTACGTGTTGCCGCGCTGCTGGCCCTCCTCCGCCCAAGAGGAGATGCCATTGTGTTCTGGGCAAGCCGGCGATGCCACGCGACGCGGTTCTATCCAGCCGCAACCCGTTTCACGTAATCTCTGGAGGCCACCGCGCTGGTTGTGCAAGAACTGATTCTTCCGAGATTCGTATTCTTGGCTCTTGACAAATTTCTCTTCAAGTTGCGTTCATCAATTCGTCCATCTGCTCTGCAGACGTTGAAAGCAGTGAGCTGTATGGAGACGCCACAACTGGTGTTGAAGCAGCCGGCCGATGATAAGCCGATCCTTGCCAAAAATGGACCACGCCCTTTGGTGCACGCCACAAGCAGCAAGTGGTCCGTCACAACGTCAGACCTGCAGATTCGTCCTCAAACTGTATAAAGTAGTACAGCAAGATCATGGACTTATAGACATGGGCGACGGTACCGAAGAAATGCAAATCGATCCCGCGCGAGCGAGAGCGCTCGTTTCTCATTTCAGCTCTGTTGCTGAGCGTATTGCTGCCGCCGGCGCCGGCCGAAGCGTAAGTTGAACCCTTGGCGGAATAATCATCCTTTCAAGGCTTGTGACAGTGCCGCAGTGCCACCATTTACAACATGAAACACCGGCTAACCGGAGTTTCTCTAGATTCGTCTTGTTGCGGTGTCGAAACTCAAGCCCGTAAATGACATTTTGGCTCTTCACCAAGCTCCTACAAACCAGCTTCATTTTGGAGAAAACTATGCCCAAGAGCTGACTCAAAAAGCGGCACTGCTGCCTCGATCAGTTCAATGGCACTTTATTGGTGGCCTTCAATCCGGCCACTGCAAATCTCTCGCCAAGATCCCCAACCTCTTCTGCGTCTCAAGCGTAGACACTTCCAAAAAAGCACAGCTTCTCAACAATGCCCGCAAAAACTTCCTCGCCACAGACTCATCGGCGTCCAAACTCGGCATTCACATACAGGTCAATACTTCTGGTGAAGAGAATAAGTCAGGATGTGCTCCAGGTGATGATACGGTGGCCCTCTGCCGGGAAATTATCAACAAATGCGACAGCCTTGAGCTATTGGGACTCATGACGATTGGTGCAATTGCGCGAAGCAAGGCTACTGCCTCAGAGAATGAGAATGAAGATTTTGTCACACTCAAGCAACAGCGAGATTTGGTAGCCAAAGAGCTTGGCGTGCCAGAGGAGAGCTTGGAGTTGAGCATGGGCATGAGTGAGGACTTTGAAGGCGCCATTGCGCTGGGAAGCGGCGAAGTTAGAGTTGGAAGCACAATTTTCGGTCAAAGACCTGATAAGGCAGATGCCAAGATTAAAGTATAAGATATAGACAGTATAAGTAAATTACATGAAAGAAGCCAGGGATAATTTACATTCAAGCACCATTTTAATACTGTCAAGCTCTGTATTGCGCCTCTGCCTGCTCGATGAGTGACAAATACGCGCCTGTTTCACCGTTAGCCGACTGACCAATGGCAGCAAATCAGTGAACATACCAGCTATCGTCCATCTTTTATCTGCTCGCTCCAGCAGTTTCACTCAACGATCCTTTTGTTCCAGGCATTCTGTCGCCTTTTCCTCTGGCAATGTCGATGCCAAGTAATTAAAGTTGGCCATGTGAGCAAGGACCCATGTACGCAATTACACTAGCTAAAGAGAGAACGAGATAGCTATAGTCATTGCTATTCATCTCTATTTCCTGTCCCGTCATTTCCAATACGCAAATTTTGCTTTAATCATCTTCCGAGATGGAGCCTGCTTTATTGAACCCGCCTTGTCTTTTCTCTTTTAACTTCCGAACTTGGCATCTGGTATGCCTAGGTTACAACTATTGTCAGTTTACCGACAGCATACATAAACGATGATTTTTTGTAGAGGTAATTTTGTTTTCAATTTGACGCACTGTCGTTCAAGAAACTCAACTACATTCAATCACACCCTTCAATGCAAACGCCAAGCATTCCCATGACACCTAAAGTGCCAGCCAAAGATGATATATAACAAGTCAAAATCCCAATAAAGGCTTCAAGCATTATTTTTCCTTATGACACCATGACATTCCCAAATGCATCCGAAATGTCTCGATGGGATGGCGGTGACGGCAAGTCGGGAAGTGTCGGCGCTCCGGCTGATAAACGATCCTGCATCAACTTCAACAGCACCCCTGGTACGGCGTCGTCCGTTGCTCTAACAGTCACGCGAAGCATCTATATGGAATGTCAGTCACTATAGGGTTTGTAGGTACAGCAAGCACGAAATCCTTACCTGGCTGCTATAGTTTGGCTCCAGTCGCAGCAAACATCCGAACTTGCCACCTTCTGACGTGTGCAATACGCTGGCTCCAACAAAGTTCTTAGGGTTGGGATCTACCATATCCAAAACACGAAGGCGGAATCCCTTGATTGTCTGTTCAACAAATTGGTGAGTGAGCTCTTTGTCCTTTGCTCTGGGATTAAGGCCAAAAATTGCTTGTGCCTCTCTTGTGCCGGCGCCTATCTGCTTCCAGCGTTTGAAAAAGTCCTCCGCAGAAAGATCGGCGGGGTCCATAAACTTGTGAATAGCCACGGGCAGTTTCAAAGTGACAGCTTGCAATGATCCCGCTAAATAACTGACACGGACGGTTGGGCCCTTCTCGAAGACCTTCTTTGCCTCAAACATGTAGACCTGTTGAGTCTGTCCACCTGGGGCTAAGTTGCTCTCGGGCAGATCCTTCACTTCCCATGTCAAGTTTGCCTTCTCGCTCTCATCCAAGTCAAGTGTAGTCGTAAAGGAAGAAATCTCTCCTGGGCTTTTATTTCTGAAATACGCAATAAGGCAAGCCATCTGGCCACGGTACTCTGAGCGAATGCCAATTTGAATCTGGCCATCCTCGTAAAGCACACCTTCAGATTTAAGAAGAAGCTTGTAGTAGCCCTTTTCCCAGCCCGGTGACAGATGAGCAGCGCTCGCCAGGTTTGGTGGTTTCGCCGGCTTAGTCTCTGACGATCCTGGACCACTCATTTCGAGCCCAGCCAGATCGGAGGCTCCATTCGAATGGCCGTTGGTGCCATTCGGCCCACCACCATCGAGGGCTTTTCCGGCGCTGAATGAACGTTTGAGTCCGGGTTTCGCCATGTTTAATTCTGTTGTGTCTGTGTTTGCATCTTTGCCCCCAACTACCCATGTTCGCCTATCACTGGTGTTGGCGTGCTTCTGATGTAATCGCGAGAGCAACGCAGATTCTCGCTCTGGAAATGGGGGCATCTCATCGCATATCGTTCGCAACAGGTCATCAGTCGGGAGACTGGCGAGCTTGAGATACTCGCATGCACGTTGCTGCATTTCCGAATCAAGAGTATGGCTGTGAATCTCGAATACCCTAATCAACTGCGGCTTGATTTCTGGAAATAAGTTGACAAACTTGATAAAGCATGACAGGATCATGACACGTGTACTGGTGGACGCTCCAGCAAGCTTGTTCTGCAGAGCCATGAATTGTTCGATTGGACTGCAGCGCGGCTCCTCAGCTACCAGGTGACCGAATTCACCCAGAATATAGGCACCAATCTTGATAAGCGTCTCGTGGCAGTGTTCCGATTTGATATGTTGCAAGGCGTTCTGCGCGGCGTAGACTTGGAGTTCCTCGTTGTTGGTTACAATTTGGATAACTCGCTGCCAGACTTCGTCACTGACGTGGTCACCCGCCATGGCAAGCAAGCGCAGAGATATATCAACATACCACTGCACGTCGGTGGCATATTTCTCGGTAAGGATGGCAATTTTGAGCACCATCTCTTCTCGAATGGCAAAGTCCGCATTTTGAAGGTGATGCAGTAGTTCGCCAACGATGATGCGGGCGTTTGTTGCGTCGCACATGCTATAGAGTAAGTCCAGCCCTTTACGGCGAACGCTAATATCACGGTCCTTAAGCGAGCCAATAATAATATTTTGATGCTGCTTAATGCCCACAAGGGTCTCCGTGCGAGCCGCCAAATGGGTCATAGCCTCTAGGCCTAGATATCGAACATTCGTTTCTCGGCTTTGGATAAATCGTCCTAGTCGAGTCGAGATTTGGTCCATAAGTTCGTGTTCTGTGTCGAGGTGGATGATGAGGTTGATGGCTTCAAAGAGGACAGCATTCTGGGCATTGTTCTGCTGCACATTCTTGCTTGACTCCATCGCCTGTGCCAAAATCTTGTGTAGCGCTTCGCGAAGCAGGTTCCGTACATGAGTATCCTCTGTAAAAAGTAAAAAAGCATATTGTTAGTGGAAATTTTTATAGGGGAAACAATTGAGACTTGCCTGAAGGAGCAAAATACTGTAGAAGCTTAAGCAGCTTGACCTGAAGCCATGGGCACGGTATTTTGTAGTAAAGGTAATCGGCTGTGAATTCAGAGTCGACGATGATACGCTTCAATCTCGCAGCAGCCTTTGCATAAGCGCCGATGTACAGATCGAGGTCATCCTGAGCGACTGCCATGACGAGAGACGTGACGGAGAGAGCGACACCAAGATCGTTGTCGTCCATCAGATGAATTATACGGTCAGCCCATTGCGGCGACACAATGCCGGGGTGCTTTCGGTAGAGTCGTAGTAGCGTCAGGGCTGCTTTTTTCTTTACAAAGGACTTGGATGTTCTGTAAAGAGACGGTCGTTAGCGAGGAACTATCGCAAGGGAACCCGGAAACGGCATACGGAGCAATAAGAAGGCGATGTACATCGGAGCTCAAAGCCTCTCCCATCTCCCGACCTCCGACATTAGCAATCGCATGCAACGCAAGACAGTTGAACAATTCATTATGGTCCAAGAGATCTTTGCGAATACTGTTGACAACCAGATGGAGCAGCTCATGCTTCTCGTGGAGGAAAAGAGTGACGGCCAGATAGCCAATTTGCTTCTCCGAATATTTTCCTGCCGAGATGAGGTTTACAGCCTCGAGGTGCCCAAAGTCGACATTCCAGCCGAGAATGTAGATATAGAGCAGCTTGCAGACGTATTTCTTCTTGTGGTAACCGCTGAGGTTTCCATCCTTGAACTTTTGGCGGATATTCGCCAACTCCTTGTTGATTCGCTTCTCCTCGAGCTCGCGGGCGCGTGCGTTTCTCAAGTCGGCAATGAACTGAACGAGTCCGCGCATATTCGCGCCGCTGCTGCTCGAGCGGCCAAGAAAGCCGCTTCCTGGAGTCGACATGGCTGCTTGGTATAATAATGGTGGAGTTGGGCGGCGTCGTCCCCTATTCTATCGCGGGTCGGCCGGAGGGCCGCGCAACCGTTGAATCGATCAGCGTCTAGTCCTGTCGTCCGAAACTGAATGTCCCTGGGTAAGTCGTATAGCCAGGTCGAATCTTGAACCGACACGCCCGGCGACAGAGTCTGTCAGAGTGGGAAATGCGAAGAGGGTTGGGTGAAACGGCAAGGTTGGCGGCGATGGAGGGGGGGGATGAAGAAAGTCGGTGCAAGTGGGCGGCTTTGGAGCACGCACCACGTGCCACAGAGTGGCAGAGAGGTAGGTAGCTGGAGCACAAGAACAGCAACTATTGCATAGTTAAGACTAAGGTGAAGCCAAATAAAATAAAATAATAGAAAATATATTGCTACGGGAATAGTAAGAGCAATGCATTCATTTCGCTACAAAGGTAAATGGCAAGTGAAATGTAACAATCATACTCGTACTTTTGAATACGCGCCCTTCCATCGCATTTAAACGACATAATAGCAACGCACGAGACTTACGCGAGTCAAGCTTGCCCTGCATACTCCTTGTAATTACTACCTAGTCTAAAAAATACCTGCAATAATTCAAACTAGTGATACTTATAAAAGAGAATTCTTAGTAGTAAATTCCTTTCAAGAATTACGAATCCGTGTTTACGAGTGCAATCGATGCACAAGAACAGTCCCCACGCTTCCCGCAGGTGGGCCAATCGAGCTGTCCGCATAGCGAATCATCGGACCGCCACCAAAAAGCTTCCAGAAGCTAGAGCAGAGTAGACAAATCCATCATCTGCACATTTCCCCAGCTCTCATACCCAGCCTTTGTCGCCAAAGTATGTAATGTCTGCATGCATGCGACCGGTTCTTCGCGCGCCAGTGGCCAGGTCACGGCTACCACTCCGCCCAATTACGCCTACCGTGTCTAATTCCGTCGCTGGCTGCCAACGACGCCGGTATGCCGTCACATCGCCTGGCGCCCCGCGCTTCCAAGTCTTCAACCGTCGGACAAAGTGGTTACAAAAGGAGCGCGCTGGTGCCAATGCCGAAGAAGGGCGTCAAGCGGATTATTTAAAGGATGAGGTCGCCATGCGTCTGGCCGACCGGCTACTTGTGAGCACACGCAGCGTTTCTACCATCCCATCCCCAGGGCCCAAGGAAAAGTTGCTAACAAATGCATTGGTGACTAGGACATTAACCGGCACTTTCCCAAAGTTCTCGACCTCGGCGCCAACTCGTGCAATATAGCGCGAGCTCTCGTAGCAGATAACCCCCATCCCGACCCGGCTCTACCGAAAGCAGATCCCTTGGCGACACGACTCGGCGAGCTCGTCGCCGCGGATTCGTCACAGACGCTGCTCTACCGCGACGCAGACCAAGACTTCAATAACAAAATCAATATAACACGCTACGTCCTCGAGGATGAGGAGTCATTGCCGTTTGATCCAGAGACGTTTGACCTGGTCATTAGCTCTCTCAGCATGCACTGGATCAACGATCTGCCAGGCATCTTGTCCAAGATAAACAGCATGCTAAAGCCAGACTGTGCCTTTATCGGTGCCATGCTCGGCGGCGACAGTCTCTTCGAACTGCGCACATCTCTACAGCTTGCAGACCAGGAGCGCAGAGGAGGCATCTCTCCTCATGTATCCCCGTTGGCTGACGTGAAAGATGTTGGAGGCTTGCTTCAAAAGGCAGGTTTCAAGATGCTGACCGTTGACATTGACGACATTATAGTCGACTACCCGGATACCTTTGCTCTCATGCAAGATCTCCAAGCTATGGGAGAGGGTAATGCCACCCTTGGTCGCGAGATGGGACCAATTGGCAGGGATGTTCTGCTTGCCAACGACGCTATATATAAAGAGCTACACGGCAACCCGGATGGATCTATTCCAGCAACGTTTAGAATTATTTACATGATTGGCTGGCGAGAAGGCGGAAACCAGCCACAGCCGTTGGCGAGAGGCTCTGGCGAGACGAATCTGAAGGATCTTCTGGAACAGAAGCCAGAAAACAAGTAAACGGTGTATCTTAGTGTATCAACACGGGGGGCTACACCAAGTGAAAGTTGGGAAATATAAAAGTCAAACGTTTTTATTCATATGAGTATTCCCTCTTCTACTGTCATTCATTGCCCTCTCATATTGTCAGTTATACCCGACGCCAGTCCGTCATCGTTCGGCAAATGCATCCAATACCAGCAACCTCGACCAACTTCTCGTGCCAGCTAAGAAGCACGCTCATCGTCGCCGACGCAGGCTCGTTTGACGCACCGGGCCGAGCACCTATCTGGCTGAAGCCGCCCGTTGATTGGGGCGTGACCTTTGCTGACGCGCGGCGGCTCTCGTCATTTTGTCCAGAGCCCATGCCCTTGTAGCTAGAGACGAATAAATGTTAGGACCCGTATCTTCCTTGCTACTAACCCGATGGTAGTGAATTTTTGCACATACATATATTTCATGAGGACGTCGAGGCATTCGTTGCCACCATCTGACTCGTAAATGCGCTTTAGGAGCGGCGTCATCTCGCTCGCCTTGATTGACTGCAAGACCTCGGTGATTGTCTGCAGCTGAGCTTCCTACAGATTTCCAGGTCTCGTTAGTCGCAATTTTCACCCATAGCCACTGAAGTTTTTCAGTAGCATTATATAGGATAAAATGGAAGAAAATGTTTACCTTTGCGGCATCTGTTCCGTTGTAAACGGGCTGCTCGAGGCATCCCCTCAATGCACCCTCTGCATCACCGCCACGCAGCAATTGCCTCACCTGGGTCGACAGCTGACGCACGTCGGCCTCGCTAATCTCCGGCTGCGGAGGATGCAGCGTCGTCGTGTCAAAATTGACGCTCGAGTCCTCGTTCAGAGCATCAATGTTGATTTTGCGCCAGTTGTCGCTTAGCGACGCATTGGTGTGCTGTTGGATGATGGACATTGTGGCACGTGTCCGGTCAAGTTCGCGGAGTGTGGGCTGCTGGTTATCTCGTGCAACGGGGCGTGTTCGCGTTGTATCCGACGACCTTTCCGGTTAGGCGGCCCGTCGAGTCGGGATTGAGTAGGAGCGTGATGGAAGATGGTGATGTCTTGGGAGAGGTACGGTTGGAGATGGGTTGGCTGCGTCACTGGTGGCGGGGTGATGTCGAGGCTGAGTGGCTGTCAGTTTGGAAGTGGGGCATTCGCCTGGAAGCTCTGGAAGTTCGTAAGGAGCTAAGTACAGTAGCAGTCGCTTCTATCATTTGTGATATTTATTTGTTGATATTTGACTAATATCTTTCAAATAAACGAAAGCCTTTAGTTGCTTGTTGCATCAGATGTTTTAGGGATTTAGTGGAAATGTGTCGGCCGATTACCATGTCATGTTCCTGTTCACCGTTTCTATACCAAGCTAATTGCACTGGTGCTTCGACAGTACGACATAAACAACTCGTTTACAAAGCATCTATATATTTGAATACCAACAAAAGTCAAATAAACCATACTCAACACTCCAACGATTGGTCTTGCACCGTTTTGTCAGAACAGCAGTTCCTCGTCCCGAGCAAAGGACAACCTACCCTGAAGCAAATACACCATCAACTTTCCTCGCGACTAGAATAAATAGGCAATGTAAGTTACAGCTCGGCAGCGTAGCTGTTCTTCACAGCTACAAGGTACGAAAAAAAATTGTCGCTTACGGAAAACTTTTCAAGAAATGACGATAATCCCTACACCACGGCAATAACTCCTGCGTGGTTCCGTTGTGGCTGTGGCATGTTCACCCCCCGGTCCCCCCCGGCCAATCTAGTCGTAGCTTCCATGACTTATACATGACCCAGGACGGGGAATTAACACGGCAAAATTCGTATTAATTAGATATACCAGATATTTTTTTTTCTCATGTCTTAGTTACGTGCATTGATCAGGGTCCAAGGTTTAATCATTCCGTTTGCGGTATTGAAGTCCAAGCATGGATAGAGAGCATTAACTCCGGGAGCATGCATCATGACGCGTTTGATGCGAGTCATTGCGGTCTTGATGCCAGGCTTGACGAAAAAGAAAAAAAAAACATATGATTAAGTCAAAGCTCTCATCGTATAGGACGTTGCTAGGGACAAGCTTGTTGGCTTTGACGAGCTGCTGCAATGGGGCGAACCCTACAGTTAACCGAGGTACAACGCAGACGGTGACAACAGATACTACGATACAGCATCTGGACGCTGCTGTTCAGTGACTACGAGCATGCACAATTGTTGACTGCGTAAACAAAGCGATCACTAGTTCCCATGACAGCACTGCACTGGCGCAAACACTGCAGAATACACACCTTGCATCGTGACGGCAGCAAATGTGGAGGCACTTGCATCTTGCAGACGCGATGCCAGCCACATACGTGCTGCATGCACTCCGTACTCTAGTCGCGTGTTTCTAGTCCGTAATTGGACCCTGAATCCATTATGGGGCCATGGACCACCTCTCCTTTTTTTCCAGAAGAATTTGAAGAGAATGCCCAAAGACACGTTTTGGGTACTGGCAGGCCCACGCACAGGTACCCGTGCTCATCTTTTAGAGTTCCACAAACGGATGTTCATTGAAGGGGGCCGCACCGTTACGTTGCCGCCGTACCAGAACAGAACGTGATTTGCAACTGTGGTTGGGAAAAAAAAAGTGCAGAGTTTTCTTGTTAAGATTACTACACACTCTACATACGAGAGCTGCCAGGGTTCGTACCAGGTAATTGCATGGGTACTTCGGTGGGTGGCCGGATCCTTACCCGGACAGCCGGCCCCCCGGACCATCGCTTCCCGACTCCATGCATCCGCCTCCGTGATTTCTTTTGCTGGTCGGCAACTGTTAAATTGTGTGCATATGAAAGCAAGACACGTCGGCGATTGATACCAAATACTCGTTCTTCTCGCCAATGCTTTGCCCAAAGCAGTGCCCAAGGCTAATGTAACATCCCGTCCAAAGTTTCCCGAGACTGATTCATCGTGAACCTCCCAAACAGGCTGTCCGAGAAAACAAGTGGAGGTCCAGGCATTTGGCTGCTCTGCCCAGCTTCTAGAATGTTTGACAAGGCCCAGCGAAAATGCCCCATTTCGCCAGGCACGAGCCCAATAGAGGCCTTTACCACGCTACTGGTGCGGCAACTAGCATGGGGCCGTGACGTTGGCTAATGATGTACCAGTAGTATTTGGAACAACTTGTGGTATTCTGGCACTGAGTACGGAGTATTTGCTCACAAAAGAACTGAGTTATTGGTACCTAGTCGTAAGAAGTCACGACTACCTCTCTTTGAAGGAGTCGTGTGATTGACTTTCAAGAGCGGAATACCACTGGCCAGGCGCGGAACTGGCTGCAACAGTTGATGTGACAAACACAGGTTCTAGGAGTGGTGCTTCTGCGGTTTAATAAGCATCTCCCAATAATGAAAGGCAGCCATATTTATTTCGTAGTCTCTGTTTTCCAAGGGACTTTCACTCAAAGGGCGTGTTGGTCTTTGAAGAAAGTCAAATGTACCACATTTCTCTCGTATTGCGGCCGAGGTTTGCTTCCCGTCACATGGAGCGGACCGCGGAACGGGAAGAGCCGCCAACAAAGCTAGCAACATTCAAACAGGTGCCGTTTCGTTGTCATTCTCAACGAGGCACGAACAGCATGGCGCGATTAAGCTCGTCCGTGCATTGCCTGTAGTTGGGAGGCAAGAGCCCATTCTTGACTCGCCTCGCCTCTGTTCCGTTTAATGCATACCCGCCCTGACACACTGCAGTTTGTCATTGAGCCTGACTCGACTGGCCCCGTCGGTATCGCCTTTCCGAACCTGTGGTACTTACAGGCCTCTGTTTCATATGCAATTTGGGCTGGGGTAGTGATGCCTAATCTGGTTTAAGCCAGGAACCAGGGGATGACAGCAACCGAATTAAGTATCCACTATGACTGGACGTCTTCCGCCCAATCGCACGTGCGAAAGTTGGCCGGTTCAGAATTGTTCCTGGCTGCATGGCCCTGCGCTCAAAGTGGTAAATTTACGAATGAACGAGTAGGCGTTGTAGCAGTTATTAGGCCTCGATCGATAGACTCGCAGCCGGCGAGGGCAAGGCGAACGGTTTTGCTTTGCTTTTCGCATTGACAAATACTCTTGCTGAGGGCGGCCAAGGAGCGTTACTTGTGTCATCTTATTATCCCTACTAGAACATTTGTCCTGCAGCGCTAGTAAGACCTAACAACAGCCTGGCACCTTGACAACGGCACTAGAACAAGTGCTGCTGCGGAGAAGCAGGAGCTGTGAGCGCCATGTTGTGCCTTGAACCGTCGCACTGCGTGGCCAATCAACACAGGTCCTGCAAGCCTTCTTCTGCAACAGAAAGAGAAGCTGGGGCAAGCGCCCTTCTAGAAACTTTCCCCGGTCCCCCTGCACGCCTGGGGAACCGGCGTGCAGTTTTGCGGTCCAGACGGGCGTGTTGTTCGTACTCGTACACCATGCTCGGTTATCGTGCGCCAAAACGCCAGGGCAATCGCGCGGAGGCAGACCAAAAGTTGGTCGCTTATAATAACGTGCGTCATGTGCTCCGTCAGGACCTGGTTTCGAAGCAAAGAAAGAGCCGTATAAGCGTAGGACTTCCGTGCGCCAACCGTACTGTAGACTGCTGTGCATGGCTACTCACATATGGCCGTGTAGTCACTTTCAAGTATATTCCGGAGAAGAGGGCTGTAACTCGGCCGTAGAAAACATATTACTCTTACCTTGACGTGGTGTATACGCGCATGAGGTGAATTGTGGTTGCGACACGACTGACGTTTTGTCGGCCCTTATCCGTCTGTTTGAGGCTACTAAAGGCCAAGGCAAAATGCTAGTAGATAATTGTTGGCGAGCCGGTGATACTTGTCAAGGGGACACAATAATACTTCCACCTAGCATTGGACCTTTCTGGTTGGACTGGCATGTGTTGCAGGCGTACGACTGATAAGAAGTTGTCACTACTTTGTTTGCTGTCACATGTTGGCAGCTGTCAAGTCATCTATGCCAGGTGATGCGGCTTTAGGTACATTTATTTCGCGGAAGTGGCGACCCAGGTCGATTTGATATTCGTTTGCACGTGTAACATTCACTTTCCGCTTCCCGTCTGTACTATCGAGCCTTCGTGGCGGAACTGGAGATATTCAATACATCCTCCAAGTGCGACACCATAACGTTTGCTACAGCCCTTACGTTACGTTTCAGCAAGCTTCTACGTAGCTCAGATTTCTCGATCGCTGCGCCGTTGCCATGTCAGTTAGACCCGCAAGGATACATCGCGAAAGTGTGAACTGCTAACAAGTTTGAGGGCATCATTCATCAGGGCTTACATGGTGTTGACTACCACAACTTGCCCAGAGAATCAGTGCCCATTTCGACCTGGCCGGCTTCCTAATAGTACTCGTATACAACGGTTGGGAGTGCTTCCGCCATATGCAAGCCAACAGTGGCAAACGCAGGCCACAACACGATGAGAATACTACTTTGGTGGCACGTACCAGGCTCCAAGGCGTTTAGTATCCTTGGCCGGTTTACATTCATAAAACGCTGCTTGACGTAATTACTCAAAAATCAAAGCTGTGCGACTAGGAATCTAGTCGAAAGGCCAAAGCCAACGAAACATTAATACACAAAGGATAACGCTCGATGGCTTCTTGCAGTGAGACGTTGTCGGAAGCTGCTGTGGGTCGCGAGCGTTGTGCTGGACTGCCGGGCGTGGAGAGGTAACTCTGTAACAGCACGACGTCATTACCAGCGCGCCGAGAGCCAACACAGCCGGTTTCAGTTGGAGCCGGGTTGCTTCTCAACTGGACGACGAGAAAATTTTTCTTAGACGGTACTACCAGGATCTGTTGCCGACGGGCTGGGAGAGTACAGGACCCTGACGTTGGCCGTTGCAGCAGCGGGAGGTGGCCAGCAAATGAGACCAGGGCCGCCATGACGGTACCCCTGAACGAGAATGCGCCACCAGGCCCGGCGGTTCGGAACGGGGCCAAAAACGAAAGCGAGCGGCACCCACTGGCGCTGGTGGTATCTTGCAGGTACAGTATGGGGAACAAGTGATTTCGCGGATGCAGGTACAGTACAGCCGAATACTCGCACCTCGCGCGTGGCAATTCATCAGGCATTCCCGCCTGTCTCTCGTCGGACAAGGGAAAAGAGAGTAGAAAGCGAACCCAGCGTACTGGGATGAGCGGATCGACACCTACTCGTATGTCCCTGGCAGCGATATCCACAATGGCCCAAAGGCAGGACGAGTGCTCCGCGTTACTCGTACATTCTCGTATGGTACCGGTTATTACCTGACAAAAGAGCCGCCAACAACGCCCTACGAATACGGTACGTACTCGAGTACAACGGTAAGAATTTGGTTAGTTTGGTTTGAACTTTTTTTTAATGGCGTTTCTGGGGACTAGGTCGCAGGGTTGTTTTAAGGCAACACCAGCCACGTTCCGGCTGGCAACCGTGTATCAAATGTGCGCGCGTTTACCATTTTTGCGCCAAGAACGATAGAGAGATTGCGGGCGACAACTTGGAAGAGGCAAGCATTCTAAAAAGTTCCCAGATGGTAATGAACAGCATTTGACATGTCGAGTTGGGCGCCCGCGGGACAGATTGAGGCGACACTCGCCTGCCAAAGGATGCGCAAAGCACAGCGCAACCCAGTTCGAAAACTCGTTACTTTGTTGGGCTGACTGACAGCGAGACAATTTCCCCTTTGAATACATACCCCCTGCAATAAGACCCGAGTGGGAATGTAACCCACACCCCCATCATAAAGCTCCCAAAGCAGTCTTAGCAATGACGAAAGCCAGGGGGGTGGGTGGTACCTAGCTGGGCGCGGGCCAGGTACAAGCGTGAGAGGCGACAAGGTAGGTACAGGATGGCGCATTACTTTCTTATTTTCTGGCAAGTTTTTTTCTTGTTACTCGTAAATTGTCTGGCACAGACCATTTGAGTCGGCCTTCCTTTTTTCTTCTGGATGGGAGTACCCATACTGGTGCCTGCCGTTTACTCAAGGTTTTTTTTCTTCTGGCCTTGTCCTGCCCCGGCAGAGAACGGGCCACCCCAAAACAGAGGCAAACCAGACACCCCTTTGCCTGTCGCGCTCCCTGTTGCACGTTTCGCACACCCTCTACAAGCAGGCATGCACATTGTCGAGGCCGCGCCAGACATTCTTTCTGTACAAAAGCTCACGCTCCCTCCCTTCATTAGCTTTAGCCTCTTTTTTTCCCGTCCCTCAGTTCCTAAGTCTCCATAATCCCTATTCCTTTTCTCCTAATACTCAGCGCGTCTTGCTTATTCGCTTGTCCATCTACCAGCCTGCCTGCCCGTTCTGGTTCCGGGCGTTGCGACTCTACCACTTACACCTACAACCACCCCCCTTAATACGAAACACCACGCCAACAAGCACAAAGCAGATTGCTGCGCAGAAAGCCGTCTTCGAAAACAAAGGCGGTTATTTTTAAACGAATACCGCTAAACGCTCGTCTCGCAGCCCAAACAGCGCCCTTACCACCAGCCCGAGTTATTGTTTGCTCGCCAAAGGGTTTAATTCGCCGAATCGCACAGCCGATAAACGATCTCACTTGTGCGCCGTCACTCACTGCCGCCTCCTTTGTCCTGTCATCCGCTCGGATCGCATCTCGTTCCACCGTGTAAGCACGGCCAAGCTCAATCGTTAACCAAGCGAACTGCACGCATCCGCCTTCACTACAAGACTACGGCTCGCCTCGTGTTGCCAAAACTCCACGCTCCCGGTGTCGATATTCACTCGCCTCGCCTCCAAAGACCTGCTCTAGCCCAGCTGCGACATTGAAGTTGCCCAATATTATTGGCGACACTCGCATCCTGGCCGTCATTCGGCAGTCTCAGTGGCTTCCTTTCTTAATTGCCACTCCTAAACAATCGCTTCCGCGTGTTTCTTGACGGCTTCTGGAAGTCAGTCACACCTCAAAGGTGAGTCAATATTCCCAGTCTACCCGCTCGCTTTCCCTCGTCAATGGTCCCAGCGGCAAAGCAAGGCAAAGCCAACAGCCGAGCTATTCGCTGCCATTCACCAGCTCCCACATAGATACTCAACTATATAATGCGCCGTCGGCGACCCTGATTCTGTTTTGGATTCGTTGCTCACCATCAACTCTTTCAAGACAGAAACACCTACTACTTTACCTTTTCTACTACGCACCCTCCACAACGACCAAAATGATACAAGAAGATACCAGCCTCAAGAACATGGGCCGCGGTGCCTATGACACAACTGGTGTACAGAAGCCTCAGCCTCCGCGCCCTCAGCCTCGATGAGGTCGCATGACGAATGCTGATGATGCTGTGTCTCGCGATCTGTGCAGGGGGTCGAAGTAGCTGTGGATGTGAAGCATCCACTGCCATGGAGACGACTTCTGCAGCAAACCGCCTTGCGCAAGTGTCCGATTGCCTGTCGCACGGGAACCCTGTTTTCGCTTCTCGGCGGCACTCTACTTGGGTTTCCGACTCAGTTTTCTTCTTCGATTTCTCGATTGTACAACACCACCCCCTTGTATTATGGCTTTACCGATACGACCTTTTAATACCGCCAACTTGTTTTCTTCATGTCAGCAATATACACCAAGAGGCTCGGTGCCAGGCCTTGCTAGTTTAGCAGCAAGGAAAAAGTTCAGAGAACGCGTTCTCTCTCATCCGACCAGTTCTCAGTATGAGAATGTCGATATCTTTTTTTTCTGGGCCTTTTTATCCCTTTTTTGCTTTTTCTCTTGGGATCCACCCCCCTTTGGGATCTGGGGGTGGGCACGGCGTTTGACTATAGACGGACAGTACTGGACTTTGGGTACAAAAAATTGTCTTTTTCCTTTTCTGGGGTACTTTCTTCTTTGCTTTTTTTGCCGTCTTCGCGCACCCTCTGCGTCGAACGACCTCTTGTCTCGTCACATTTCATCTTTTCGCAGCAGGGCGAGACATGTCGCCAGCAACCACACAAACAAGGGCATCGATGGAATGCAACCACTTCGCGACATGTCTTGGGTTTCGCCAACTCAGTCCCCACTATTCCATCACAAACCGTACCGCGAAGTCGGTTTTCGGCGCTCAATGAGTTAGGCTGCAGCCGAGTCGACCACTGTTGCTTCGAGCAAAGGATCGTGTGACTATACTTTTCTATTTTCTAAATTGGGATGGGTTCAGAAAATTTTGGGATGAAGTTTTGCAAAGGTCAAGAGCAAAACGCCCTGATTGCTTATACGGGTCTAGATTTTGGATCACGTCTTGTTTTGTTGCCCTTTCACATTCCCGATGCCGCGATGAGATTTCTTGTCGGGGGTTTTTCTTCTTCTTTTTCTTCTGCTGCATTCCTTCTCTTCTTCTGCCGACCAAGCTCGTCGATTGCGCTGGCAAACGTTGCGGCTCTGACTCCCGAGCAGGCCTCTGGAGAAACGCGGCCATCTTTTTACTGCTTTGCTACGGTGGACGGAAAATTTGCTTGTTTTTATCTTGGATCAAAGCACAGGTCTACGACTCTTCTGTCTTCTGGAGTGTATACTATGGCCATGCTACTGTTGAACGCAAGAGAGGAGACGCGAAGAAGTTTTCTTTATTGAGCACGCGAATCCTTTGTAATACCCTGTGTTTATTAGATGCGGTTTTTAATGTATTTTTTTCACTTGTTTTTATTTAGTTAGTTTTTACCCCCTTGGCACACAGAACATACATGGGAAGAGCACAGCAGAGCAGACGAGAGAAGAGGAATCGGCATATTTTTCTGTTTTTAGATAGACCATAGGCAACAAAGACACGAGACAATATTTTGTACAAGACTAGCACGCGAGCAACGTGATACAGAACATGGGCATGAAAACTGGAACCGATCTGGCTGTACGATGCAGATGTGGGTACGGTAGGATATGATATGATGTGGTCGTGAGATGTGTACGTCCGTACGGAGTAGCACAAGGCGGGAAGAGCAGACAAGTACAGGACGGACGGACGGAACAAGCACCGGCACTGTGGTTTCGTTTGTTGGGCAGGATCGGGGTACCACGGATCTGCGAGATCGGGGACGACGAAAATGGGACAAGTTGAGACAAGGCGGCTTGCCGGGGTTGGGACGCGACCCGTGTTTATTGGATAAGAGTGAGGGGGAGGACGTGTAAGTTCCGCGTATGTTCGTTATACGAGTATACTCGTATGATATGTAGTCTGTACGTGGGACGATTACATATTTTCAAATAGGTCCGCCTAGTTCTGCTCGCTTCTACTTGGGGATAGCTGAAAACGAGAGAGATGTGATACAGATGCGCCAGCCATTTAAGCCTTTTTCACTTTAATTAATAGGGGTGTTTGTATATGCATATATATGTACGAGTACACACTTTATTGTGATGTTTGTTTCGCTAAGAAATTGATTCTCCCTTAACCAAAAAGCAAATGTATATAGACGTGTATGAGTGTGAGTGTGAGTGTGAGTGTCGCGTCGCTCTTTTGCCGAAGCACCGTCGTGCCGGGTTCGCGTATTCGCAACTGAGGAAAAGGCAAAGGTGAAGGAGAGAGAGGTTGAGAGAAAGGCGCTGCGCTGGGTTGGGGAAGAGAAATGTGCGGAGGTGGGGGGAGTTCCGGCTTTGCGGTCCGTGTGTGTGGAGACGATTTTGGCTGCAGATTAAAAGGGAAAGAGGGGAGGGGTGGGCGGGCGTGGGAGTAAGAGAAGAGAAGAGAAGAGAAGAGAGAAGGGGAGAGAAGACGAGTATAAGCAGGTGATGTGTACGAGGCAATAAGAGGCTTTGAAATGATAAAAGCAGATGATCATTGCAGTCTTTTTTTTTTTTTTTTTGCTTTACATCAGCTTATGAAACCAAAAATTAACAGCGTCAAAAAAAAAAATGGTTGTATCGGTGACCGTCCCAGAAGTCTGGGAATCGGGGATATGGCGAATCCCGAGTTCTCGGTGTGCATGTCGCAAAAAGTCACCACCCCCGGTCAAGAAACGCCCGCCCAGGCTTTGTACTTTTGCGACCAATGGCGGTTTTGTTGTTTTTTGATTGGGTGGACTTTTTTCATCTACGAGTAGCCCAATGCTCTGACTCGGGATTCGACGTTTATAGAGATCCGTAAAGCTGGAAATATCGAAACACGAAAAGACAACGTGATTTTGCTTGGGTGGTTACAGTAGTCGCGAACGAAAATGCAACCTACAATGAAGGGCTTGGTACTATATCGTAAGAAGCAAGGAAAAATCTTGGTAGATCACAATAAAATGATTGGTTGATATGACACGTCAAAAATATGCATTTTTCGGCGCTCCGATTCGCGGGTGGCGCGCGGGAGTGGTGTGGTGTGGTGTGGTGTGGTGTGCCCAGAGATGCGTGTGTATGCCGCGCCCGAAAAGTTACGCGCAAGGGGGGAAAGGACTTGATAGTTGTCGTCTGACTCTGACTCTGACTCTGTCTCTGACTTTTGTAGGAATTATCATTGCATGTACTGTAGTCGAGTAAATGTTGCTGTTGTCAATGTACACGGTAAAGTGATGGACAGAACTACATGTTCACATTTTCATTTCTGTATATAATAATATCGTACTACTCTTTCAATAAAACAAACAAAGACTTGCAGACTTCCATATCCACCCTAGCCGGAACAAGAGCGGCATTCGCTGAGGAGACACCCCTAGTTCATCCTTGCTTACAAGCGTTGCATCGGTGGAACAATGAAGAGTGCTCTTCAAGGGATAAGTTTACGTTTCAAATGGATACAGCTTACTGTACTTATCATGGCCAAAACACATATACATGCATAGGTGCATGGTATACTCGTAGGTAGTCAACTAATCCTGTGATGGCGGACGGACCGCCGTTGCGGCCCGCGGCGGCAACGAGGAGGCTTTTGCCGCAAAAAGCATACATACATACATGGCCCTTGATGGTCCTTGATGGTCCTTGATGGTATCAGCTGAAATGAATTTTTTTTTCCCCGTTAGATTGTAAGTTTCAATGCCCGCAACAGCCACATAATTAAAAAAAAAAAAAAAAAAAAAAAAAAAAAAGAGACGCTCGTAGCAACTCTACATACCTAGTAGGTAGTTTCTTTGCTTGAAATGTGGCGTATGTACCTGCATTTTGCCTGGCATCAAGGCTCACAAGAAGCAAATTACACTTACAATGGTAATAAGCAAGTCTTGAAACAAATCATGAAAAACTCAACTTCTTCGCTCTTCTCGCTATATGATCCCCAACACGTAACGCCATGTCTCTTCAACACATCTTTACGAGTAAACTCCAAGTTTGTCCGTCAATTATGCTACGTTACTATACGAGTATACAATGCCTGTATACTATTAGCACGTAGTACGAGTACAATTCGAACTAAGGGAACGGCCCTCCTAGCGCAAGTACCTCCCCGCGCGGCCATGGAGAAGCCGATGAAACAAGCTAAAAAGCAACGCGCAACCGACCAAAAGCAAAAAAGAAAGAAAAGGAAAAAGGAAAAAGACAGAAAATCTCGCTTTTGCCCTTTCCGGCCGGTTTTTTTTCTCTCTCCTTCCGCTCTTAACCACACACCCTCCCACAGTACAATATAGCGGACGATCCGAAGCGCCACGCTCGCAATTCTATGTATGGGCTGGGGAATCAGCGGGCGAACAGCCTTCATTAGCTTCGCCGTCGTCCTCTTCGGCTGTTGCAACGCAAGGGATATAGCTGCAGTATCCGTATACTCGCAGTCCCGTGGGGCCTCAAGGAAAGTGCTTGCAGCAAAATGGGGCCAAAGCCGACAAGATGCTTTAGTGGCACCCATGGCAGTCTCTAAATCAATGAGCTATACGAGTGTACCGGCTAGAATAACCGCAAGGGCGGCTGAAAGACTTGGTGCCCCTGCCTGTTTTGGCGAAGTGATTTAGATTAGATCGTGAGTTGACACTTTTGGGGAGGAGGCTTGTATGTACACGCTGAGCAAGCTGTCGGGTTTGTTGCAATTGTTGACGCAGATGATGTTTATGTCGGATTCCAGAATGAAAGCTTATGTGACGTGCTGGATATAGATCACCATGAAGTTGTAACAATCTACCTAAAGTGCCTGTTTCCTGCTCGCTCTCGCATCTATGGCTGGCTGAAGTCGAGGCAATGTTATTGAGCCATAGGTACCATGAGCAACATTGTCAAGCACGACCAGAAAATACAAGCGTAATCATCGCTCAACCATAGCTAGTAGCTGTTGCAGTGTGGCGCCCAGACCTTGATCGCGGCGCGGTGCTAGTCAGGTACTAGCGGCTCACAAGTCAACTTCATGCAGAGTACTGCAGCGCCGATATCGAACAACTATGCACCTATTGACATTGGTATATACTGTTATATTTTATGAAAAAACCAATGTAGTCTTTCTACGTGCCGTTGCAGAATAAAAATTCACCTTGACGACAGCCGGACGACGAAACGAATAAGCGTTGTCAAGCTAACTCACTACTGCTTACTCTCGATTCAAAGTGGACCAATCCTCTCCTCGCTTCAATACGTGGCAGAGATTGATATTAGCCGTCTCATTCTAAAGTCTCCGGAAACTCCATAGCTTACCTTGAAGCAATGACCCCTAACATACCGTATAAATCCCGTTGGCTAGTAACGTTTCTAGCGTTCTATCAATATAAAAGCTCATCGTTTACCCATGCAGTTGGAGAGGTTTTAATTACTTTTCCTTGAACGGCCAACTAAATGCGGCCAACTAAATGCTGCTCAGCAGCTTCCCTACAAGGATATCGCCCACTTTTCGGCATTAATATGCCACTTGCACGGCAATTTCTTCAGCAAGCCTTGCCTTGTTCCCGCTTTGGGCAACATTGCCCGCCCAACGCCAGTCAGCCTCGTCTCCACGACAGCAGATAATAACATCGTCCAAGGAAATACAGTAAGATTGACCATTCCCGTTGTGGAAGTTTCCGTACCGAACAGCCGGCAAGCCTTGCAGAATTCTCCGTAAGAGCATGGCCGTACATGGGCCTGGCCAATGTGTCCACTGTAAGAAAATAAAATAAAATAAATAAGTAGAGAAATGGCGACCGGAGCTTACAACTGGTGACTCTTCTTTCCTTTTCTGTTGAATCTGCTACATCATCTACTTCTTGCATGCTTCAAGTGCAACTATCAAGATGCCTCGCCTAGCCACAACCATCGCCGTCGCCCTCACCGGCGCAAACCTCGCCTCAGCCGGCTGCACCTTTAGATGGTGGGCCGAAGAAGGCGACACCTGCGCCTCCATGGCTTCCGACTGGGAAATCACCAAAGCCGATTTCATCAAATGGAACCCCTCCGTCGGCGCCGACTGCGCCAACGGCCTCGTGACCGGCAACGATTACTGCGTCGAGTTCAAAGAAGGCGTCGAGGAACCTACCAAGACCACGACAAGTGTCCAGCCAACATATACCGGTGGTGTCCCCAGGCCCACGCAGTCCGGCCTGGCGAAGGACTGCAATGACTATTACAATGCTAAGCAGGGTGATACCTGCGGCAAAATTGTCGACTTGTACGGCGATGCTTTTACGCTGCAGGACTTTTATAAATGGAATCCCTCGGTTGAAAGTGATTGCTCCCTGCTCTATGCTGGGTATTGGTACTGTGTTAGCGTCCGTGACACTGATACGACTACGACTACGACTACGACTACGACTACGGTGAATCCTACTGCTACTACCACCATGGCTACCACCACCAAGCCTACCGCTACTTCCATCCCGCCCAAGCCCTCGCCTACTCAAGCTGGGCTGACCGAGGATTGCAAGGAGTTTTACAAGGTTGAGGCTGGTGATTACTGCTACAAGATTCTCGAAAAGTACGGCAACCGATTCACCTTGTCCGACTTGTAAGTACAACGTTTTCCAATCAATGGGTGTTTTCCCAAACCATGCAATCAACTTGCTAACTTGTTCCCAAAGCTACAAGTGGAATCCTGGCGTGGGCGACGGCTGCCCTAACCTGTGGGCTGGTTACTATGTTTGTGTTGATGCCTAAAAAGTGAACAACAAAAGAAGTCGACGACGACAGCCGCATATCAAGTTTCATGATGCACGATTGTATGGCAATACATATATATAACGTGAGATGCTAGAAAATCAAGACATGTCCTTGCATTCCGGATAAACGTCGCTATAACGCATGTTAGCAAGCCCATTTTCCAACCAACTGCAAATAAGACAAGTCCACTCACGTTCGTCGCTGCAATGGCATCTCCCTCCTAACCCTCTCCAGCTCTCCCATATCCAAATCTACAAACCCAATCTCCCCCTCTGCTCCCTCAGCAGCATTCCCCTCAGCATCCACGCCCTTGAGACACAGCGCAACTCGTCCCCAAGGATCAACAACCATGCTATGCCCATAGCTCGCCCGCTTCTCATTATGTCGACCAACCTGCGCCGCTGCAACAACCCAACTCTCCGTCTCAATGGCCCTCGCGCGCAGAAGCGTCTCCCAATGTGCTTCGCCCGTGCGTATCGTAAACGCGCTCGGGTACGTTAGGACCTGCGCAGGCGATGACCTCCATGGACTCGTTGGGCCTGGCTGCGCGAGCGCGACGGCTGTTTCAGGGAAGCGAAGGTCGAAGCAGATTAAACTGCCGATGCGACCGACGGGGGAGTCAAACGGCGCAGTGAGTCTGCTGCCTGGTTGCACTGTGGCGCTTTCTTTGAGGGCGCCATAGTCAAAGACGTGCAGTTTGTCGTAAGTTGCGGCCTCGGCTATGTTGCCGTCTGGTGTAATATACAAGACGCGATTGAGCATCTTGCGGATCGGACTGCTGCTTTCCGAGTTTGACAAGGGGTTCTGATTTACTTCTGTAGCGTGGTGAATGCCAACGTGGACTGCTACCGAGTGTGTCTCTGCGGCAGCGCGAAGCCCAAGCGCAAACGGCAGATGTCGACTGCGGCTGTGCTAGGTCCAGAGAAGTCTGCGCATTAGGCGCAATGTAGTCTGAAGCTTCTGGTAAGAAGAGGACCTAGATGGAGATTAGTATACTTGAATAGCGCCTTGGTTCTCTGGAAGTAGTTGATACTTTTGCACCGCCGGCTGCTGCTTTGGCGACGAGCTTGACGCATTGGTCTAGGTTGCCCTTGATGGAAGCTGTAGAGCATATTTGACCAATTGCCTAAGGAAGCTGTTAATATTTCTCCTGTAAAACTGAAGAAAAACGAGATAGCTTACCGCGATTGCCATCTTGATGGGTGTATTTTATCTTGCATTTGCGTCAAAGGTAGAATAGTTGGATCGCATGCGTTACCGAAGCTACGGCTTGTAGTACCAAGTAGTGGGAGATTCACCCGTCGTGATTAGCCGTCGAGGCAATGACAGAAACAAAGCGCTCACAACAATCCCCTCAATTAATGCTTTAAACCTGCGGGTTTTATGAGCAAAGTGTAGTTGCAAGCGTCAAGTTGGAATCCCCAGACAGACATCAGCCTGCTCCACTCTATGACACCGTCCCCGCCCCAAAGCCGCGCCTCGTCCAGTGTCCTACAGTTTGATCACCAAGATACAGCACAATTGATTTCAAGATTTGATATTGCGACTACCTCAACTGCGCAAAATACCAAAACTACTTTCACGGCCTCCATACCTCAACGCAATTTTCGCATCGGGACCTCTTTTCCATGCCGTCAAGTGATTCAAGGAGCTCAAGCTGCTCCAAACCCAAAGAAGAAAACTAAAATAAAGCCTAACCCCTAATGCCTCGATATAAAACGCCGTGCTAAGTTAAAAAAAACCAGTCAAACACCAAAACTCTTTCTTCTTTGGATTCTTCCTCATTTTCGGGCCTCAACATTATTTCGGATTTGAAGAGTCCAAGTTCAAGTACGCCTGCTGAAGCGCCTTTCCTTCTCGGCCGTCCCTCTCTAGTACTGCGACCCAGTCGCGGAGCTGAATATTCTTTCCCTTCTCCTTGTCTTCTCGCCATGTTCCCAGGCGGTTTCTACCTTCTGTGGTCAAGGCCATGGATCCGGGTGAGGAAGCCGCGGCACCATTAACACCCTTTCCACCGCCGGGTGCGCCTTTGGTAGGCGTGCTCGTTCCACTGCCACCACGTCCAACGTTCATCCAGTCGTACGTCTTGGCTTTATTTTTCTTGCCAAACAAGCTGCTCTTTCCGCCGAGGCCTGCAAACATACTACTTGTCATGTTCTGGTTCATATGGCTGTTAGCCTCCGCCTGCTTGAGGAGCTGGCTCTTTTTGAGCTCCTTCTTCGTCATGGTCTTCTCGCCATCTGGAGCTACAGAGCCAGGAGTGCCTGGAGCAGCGTTGCCGGCCTTCGCACTGCTGCCTGTCGAATCTGCAGTCCCTTCTTTTCGCTTCTGTCGCCGCCGAAGTCGGGCCTCTTCCCATTCCCGCTCCTGCTTTGCAAGCTCACGCATAGTTACAGTCATCAACGATGACACTTTCGGCATCTTCTTCCGTTTTGCACCTACTTCGCCATTCATCTCTTCGCTCGGGCCTGTGGTAGGTTTGTTAATAATAATCTCTTGTTAGATATTTTGCGCCACCACTTACGCTTCAGAGGGTTGTCCACATCACCCTCCTCTATCTCGCCCGCAGCACCCTCATGCACTGGCTGGAAAGGTTCCAGAGGCTCCACGTTCATCGGAGCAGCCGCTAAAGCCCACTCATCCGGGACATCTCCATGTGATGTCTTTTGTCTGTTCAAGGCAATGCCATTGGCATCTTCAACCAGCTCTCGTAAGCGTTGTTTTGTGGCTATTGAGAGCAAGGCGAATTGGTCAACCAAATATGCTTCCTGTGGTATCCACGAGCCGCTCGTTTGCACCAAAGTCGAGTCAGGGCCGGGCTGCGTCCGGACATTGACAACCGGCGTCGGGAATTGTTCTGGCACCCTCAGCTTTCCTATCGAGAGCGCATTGTTCCTCAGCTCCAAGTTCAGCCCAATGTGATGCTCGCGAGCAATCTTATCAGCTCTTCGGTGTAGAATGGCAACCAGCAAGAACGGATCTGCTATCTCTTGCGTTCTTTGCACTGCCAGTCGCATCGACGATTCCTGCCAAGCGCGTTCTGCGGCCTGGAGCTCAAAATCCTTCTGGTTTTGATCCGAAAGCTCCTCAGCCGCTTGGTTAGCAGGTCCAGCACCGTAAAAAGACGAAGCCGCGCCAGGAGTGTGCGCTGCAAAGCCAGTTCGCGCTTCAGCAGTGCCTTCCAGGGCCGTTGAGTAGAGCTCGGACATGTACTGCTCTTCTGCGCGCAAGTCTATACCTGTCCCTGCCAATGAATCCGTTACATCGTACTCGTAGTCTTTCACTGGTCGCTCGGCCGGCCGCTGTGGCGGGCCCATGATATTCTGCTGCATGGGCTGTGGTGTATGCTGACCCATCGGCATCATGGTGGCATTTGTGTATTGAGGCATGTGAGTTGGTTGCTGCTGCGGCTGAGGAGTGTGCATGGGTGACGTCGTAGGCGGTCTCGAATCTTGCATGTTGTATCCTGGGGTGCCTTGACCATTAGTATAAGGGGTCGCGTAGGCTGTGTGTGCCGGCGTCTGCGTATATGGCGGCGATCCAGCAGCCATGGGTGGTGTGCCTGTGGCGCCAGGACTTGCGCCATATGGCGATGGAGGGTATGGAGAGCCAGGCTGCGAAGCCGGCCCGTCTGTTCTGACCCGTTTGTTCGGCGGGAGCGTGAATCCCGACTGCGACCCGGCAGGAGACGGGCTCGCCTGCGGCGGCGAGTACGCGCGCGGCGGAACCTGTGACTGAGGCTGGGCCATAACGATGACTTAGGCACAGGTCGTGAGGCGCTCTTTTTAGCGAATGCGTGGCGATAGGCACGAGAGCCCGTAACGATTGTGCATTCAGCAGGCTGGGGAGCCTGTCACTTCGAGTGCCGCTCCTCCCATTCGACGCGCCACTTCCGCAAGAGTATCAAAAGTCGTCGTCGCGATAACAGGCCGGTCTCGAGTCGAAAAGCCACTGTCTGCTGATGCCAGGAAGCGAGCGTACAGAGATGGCAAAGGAGCGTCGTTTCTCGGCGGAGTTGACGTGGTTCAGCGAGGGCGCGTGTTAAGTCGGAGCTCCCACTGCCCCGGTTGGGGGTCGCGGAAATTTAAAGTCACGTGATACGCATCACCGAGCGACAACCAGATTAGTATCTCAAAGCTGCCTGCGAGGCGCGTGCCGACCATTAGCCGTGCACCTGGGAAGCTTTGCACGACGAAATGGCTTTGTTCTTTCGGTAACCCTCGAAGACGTTGCGAATCTCCGATTTACAGCGACTGCGCGTTGCTACTCAAAGTTCGGACAGGTGTATTTGTTTAGGTTGTGAGCTCGAACCAGCCTCCACCGCAGAAATGGCGTCGAAAAGAAAGGCATCTGCCATGAACGCGACAGAGACCGAAGAACCAGTTGATCCTTCGGACAAGCTCATGTTCCTTTGTCTAGGAGGTGGGAACGAAGTCGGAAGATCATGTCACATTATTCAGTACAAGGGAAAGACCGTGATGGTAAGGTGCTCAGCCTATTTTCAGTATTTCCATGAAGATCTAACATTGCATAGCTCGATGCTGGCCAGCATCCAGGCTACGACGGCCTTGCTGCTCTCCCTTTCTACGACGATTTCGACTTGAGCACCGTTGATGTGCTTTTGATTAGCCAGTAAGACAATTTCTTAGCGACACGACATTGAGTGCATTGTCGGCCGACTGCGATCCTTCTATAAGACTCAGCCGCCGTTGCCCTGGATTCTAATACCTTATTCCAATCGATATCGCACACCTTCTGAGTTAAATAGCTACTAACAATTGCAGTTTCCATATCGACCACGCAGCATCCCTTCCATACGTATTGGCCAAGACTAATTTCCGCGGACGAGTCTTCATGACGCACCCGACAAAGGCGATTTACAAATGGCTCATGCAAGACAGCGTCCGAGTTGGAAACACATCGTCCAATACCTCATCGCAACCTATGTATACAGAACAAGACCATCTCAATACGTTTCCCCAGATCGAGGCCATCGATTACCATACGACACACACCATCTCCTCCATCCGAATCACACCCTACCCGGCGGGCCACGTCCTTGGTGCTGCCATGTTCCTCATTGAAATTGCTGGTCTCAATATTTTCTTTACAGGTGACTACTCGCGCGAACAGGATCGCCATTTAGTCTCTGCAGAGGTACCAAAAGGCGTCAAGATTGACGTCCTTATCACAGAGTCCACATACGGCACTGCGTCCCACGTTCCTCGATTAGAGCGTGAACAGGCTCTCATGAAATCTATCACCGGCATTCTTAACAGGGGTGGCCGTGCACTTTTACCTGTGTTTGCACTGGGGAGAGCTCAGGAGCTACTGCTCATCCTCGACGAGTACTGGGGTAAACATCCCGAGTACCAAAAATACCCTATCTATTACGCCAGTAATCTGGCGCGAAAGTGTATGCTGGTTTACCAGACATATGTCAGCGCCATGAATGACAACATAAAGCGACTATTCCGCGAACGAATGGCAGAAGCGGAAGCGTCGGCAGATGGTGCCGCAAAAGGCGGCCCGTGGGATTTCAAGTATATCCGATCGCTCAAGAATCTAGATCGTTTTGATGACGTTGGCGGCTGTGTCATGCTTGCTAGTCCTGGTATGTTGCAGAACGGTGTCAGTCGTGAGTTGTTTGAACGCTGGGCCCCAAGCGACAAAAACGGCGTGGTCATCACTGGTTACAGTGTTGAAGGTACCATGGCACGACAGATTATGCAAGAACCAGACCAGATTCAGGCAGTCACAGCTCGCAGCATCGCAGGTGCGCGAAGAGGACCCGCTGGAAATTCTGACAAAGTGATGATACCGATGAGATGCAGTGTAGCAGAGTACTCTTTTGCCGCACATGTCGACGGTGTCGAGAACCGGGAGTTTATCGAAGAAGTTGCCGCGCCTGTAGTGGTAAGTTTCTCAGCACGCAGTACATGCTTAACATTCAGCAGCTAACTTGTTCTAGATTCTGGTCCATGGCGAGCAACACAACATGGGGCGATTGAAATCAAAACTCCTATCTCTTAACGCCAACAAAACCCACAAAGTCAAAGTCTACTCTCCGCGCAACTGCGAAGAGCTCCTCATCCCCTTTAAATCCGACAAAACAGCAAAAGTTGTCGGCAAGCTCGCTTCCATCCCGCCTCCGCGCGAGCTGGCTCCAGATGCTGATCCAACCGACCCGTCGGTCGCACACCTTGTCAACGGCGTCCTTGTCCAGAACGACTTTAAGCTCTCGCTCATGGCCCCCGAAGACCTGCGCGAGTACGCGGGCCTAAACACCACAACAATCACCTGCAAGCAGCGGCTCACTCTTAGTGCCGCCGGCGTAGAGCTGGTCAAGTGGGCTCTTGAAGGAACGTTTGGCACAGTAGAAGAACTACCCGAGATGCGCCGCGCCAAGGAAGCAGAAGCAAACGGCACCGCGATTGAAGAAACCCCCGAAGCCATCAAGCCAGAAGATTACGACGACGACGACGATTACAATCCCGAAGAGCTCGAAGCCGCAGACGAAGAAGTCGCCAAGCTAGTCGCCGCATACCTAGTTATGGGCTGCGTGACGGTGCGCTACCGCACAAACGGCGAAGTCGAACTCGAGTGGGAAGGCAACATGCTAAACGACGGCATCGCCGACTCAGTCATGGCTGTGCTCTTCTCCGTCGAAAGCTCCCCAGCCGCGGTAAAACGCTCCGGCGCAAACGGCCACGCGCACTCACACTCACACTCTCACACACCTCTCCCCGACACAAACCCACACTCGCACCTCTCAGCCGAAGACCGCCTCGAAAGGCTAATGTGGTTCCTCGAGGCGCAATTCGGCGCAGACAACGTCTCACCCATCCCCACACCTAAACTAGCCGCCCTCCCAACCCCAGCGCCAAGCGACGACGATGACGACGACGCCGACGCCGCCGCAGAGTCGATGGACGTGGACAAGGAAGTCGACGACGCGCCGCAAGGGTCACAGGAGGAGAGGGAGACCAAGGAGATTGAACGGTTGCATAAGCTGGGCATTCCTGTGCCGGGCGTCAAAGTAAGCGTGGATAAGATGAGCGCGAGTATCTGGCTCGAGGATTTGGAGGTGGAGAGTAATAATAAGGTGTTTGCAGACAGAGTGAGGGCTGTGGTTGAAAGGGCCGTTGAGGTTACGGCGCCGCTTTGGGGGTGAAATTGGCCTTGGTTTATGTGCAAGTATATGTAATTAATTGTAATGATACATGGAATGGATACCTACGACTATACTGGAACATGACAATACCAAGTCTTGGATCAATGTTGTAGTCACACAAAGTAAAAGATTACGGAAATGGATGGTAGTTTATCTAGGAAATTGTATTTGTGATTTCTATCATACAAACGCAAGCCAGACGAAGAAAGCCTGCTTACGTTCTACAGAACCATCAAAACAACACTATACTATAGAGAGCAAGCAAAACAAATTAAGAAATAATGCAATGAATGGAGACAGCTACGCGCATCATCCCAGAAATTCCCTCAACTCATCCGTCTCCTCCAGCAGCGTGTTGAACGAAAACGGCTGGAAAGGCCATCCCGCAAACTCGGCGAACTTGGAAAACGATTCGACCCATGCTAGACGGAGCGAGTGCAACATGGCACTGGTGCCTTCCATACATACGAGAATGGCAATCGCTGAAATAGTTGTTAGCGCCAAATGTCATGCCGGAGATGTTGGGGAGATAAAACTTACTGAGGAAAAACCACATGTAGAAACCAATGACAATGGCAATGACACCGAAAACACCACTCATCTTCAGCGTAGGGCCAAGAGTCATGGTCCAGAGCACAACACTGAGCTGCTGATGAGCAAGCGACAAAGCCCAAAGACGGAGGTACGACGCAGTGTGCGACACGCAGTTCAGGCAGAACTCAATGGTGTGGATAACCTGGTGAATCATGACTTCGCCAAACTCAAACTCCTCGTGCTCCTCCTCAATGTTTTGCGAAATCATGGCTACACCCTCACCATCGTCAAAGCTATTGCCGTGTCCGTTCATGAGACCTTCATTTTCCTCATCGCCATCCAAGGCGCTAACTCGGGAAGTCTCGCCAATGCCGCGATAGCCTTGAGCGCGAGCGCGGTTGTGCTCCCAGCGAAGGTAGAAGGGCTTCAAGAATAGGAGGACGGGAACCTGGGCAAACGCTAGCAAAAGCAGGACTACTTGTACGTATTCCTGGCCAGGGTAAAGACGCTCGCCATTGGGAAGCGTGCCGGGTTGCAGGAACATGTAAATTAACATGTTCAGAAGACCAGGCGCCGGATCGCCCCTGGCGACCCAGTCCACAGACCATTTGTATACAATGCAGACAACCAAATAACCGAAGATGGATTGGAAGAAGATCATACCAGGAAGAAAGTTGCCCCAGATATCAATCGGCTTTTTGAAGTAGCGTGCGTTGATGTAAGAGAAGCAGAGCGAGTACGTCATATGGGCCCAACCAAGCAGGATACTCATCTTCATCTTAAGACTGTTGCTGAAGAGAAGATCGTTATCCGTCCCATGCCATGCGGAATCCAGGCCAAATGGGTATCGGTAACCGTGACTGTTCAGCTCGGCATCTATTGTTTGATCTTTAACGTAACCTCCCTCGGGCGTTTTGAACTCCCAGGCGCTGGGGAAGATGGTCATGGACTTGGAGAAAGCATCATTATAAATGAGACCCGTGAAAATAGAGAAGACACCCATGATGAGGGCAATATAACGTCCGTAGAATATCATGGCAAAAAGCTCGAAATTAACCTTTTTGAGCGATCGTTCCCAGTAAATCATAGCCAACGCAGCGGCAAGCATAATGATAGCATGTCCAAAGTCACCAAACATGACGGCGAACAAGAAAGGGAATGTGATAATGACTGGCAGCGCAGGGTTGACCTCTCGGTAGGTAGCAGTACCGTAGGCGTTGACAATGGTCTGGAAGCCTTCGGTGAACTTGTTGGTCTTGAGGTACGTAGGAGGTTTCTTATTGGTGCGAATCTCATTGATGATGGACGGGACTGAGAGACCGGCTCGGTTGGTAACATCCTGGAGCGTAGACCGAATGAGAGGAAGATCGTTTGTCGGGCACCATCCTTCGCCAATCAACGTTCGTCGAGCGCTGTCGTACGAAAAGTTATTGAGTTGACCATACACAGCCTTCTCTTTAGAAATGAGTATCATCCAAGCCGACAAAGTCTGCGAAACCTGGTTAAGCTCAGCCTCAAGAGTCGCCTGCGTGTTTCGAAGAACGTTCTGGACATCCTGAAGACGGTTGTTGACCTCGTGAACCTGGTCGCGGCGGAGATCACTATTCTCGTCAACGCTGTAGACCTCGGCACCCATGGATTCGGAGATTTTGCGAATCTTGGCAAGAATCTCTTTGCCGTGAGCAAAGATGACGAAAACATTCTTGTCGACAGCCTCGTTGTTCGTAGGGTCGATCAGTGGCTCGGGAATCTCGGCCTGGTTCATGTAGAGATTGCCTCGGAGGGTTCGCCAAAGGATGCGTTCAAAGGTAGCAACGCGATCACGGGAAATGACGCCGGCAACGAAGCCAATGTTCATGCCAGTAAAGGAGCGCTCGACTTCCGCAGCACCCTGGTGCTGCTCAACGTCGGCAAGCAGAGGGGCGTCGTCATTATCCACCGAGTTGCGGATCTCCTCCACGTTGCCGTGAGCACGGTCAAAGAAGCTACCGGCCTCACGAAGAACCCATCGCCACTCCGTCAGGTCACCCTCACGCTTCTTCAGCGTTTCGTAACTATCGTTGAGGGCCGAAATTCTCTGCTCAAGCTTCTCGCTTCGTTCGGCAAGTTCGTCGATTTCGGTAGATGAGGGAGACGCAAGTCTCTCAGCATCGAGGTCGAGCTTTCGGAGGGAAATCCCGGACTTTTCCATCTGGGCGTTAAAGTATCCTATGCCAGGATTATTAGCTACATGATCGTTTTCGCCATATAGCGTGGTTGTTAATGGTTGATGAGGGGGACGTACGCAACTGGCGCTCAACATTGTCGAGGCGGCGAATCTCCTGCGTGTAGGTACGTTGGAAGGCGCTGACATCTTCATTGAGCTATCATCATCACAAAACATTAGCAAACTCTCGTAACCGAAATACACTACGCCCGACGACAACACATGGGTTGGCTCAGGCGAACGGCGAACGGGAGGGGGGGAACCACTCATACATCACGGAACTGGCACAGGCCAAGCTCGCCCAACGCCGTAACGACTTCTCGACCGATTTCGTTGGAGACGTACAGCTGCACCATGCTCATCTCCGCCGAGCGGAACGGGGTATCCTTTTGATGAGCCATGGCGATGCGGCTTTTGCGTTTGTCGCCAAAGAGCTCGTCTCCAGAGGTTTGGCGGTTGTCGTCGTTGTGGCAGCTCCTTTGATATGAGGGAAGCCTAGAGCTGTTACGTAGCAAAGTGGATGGGGAGGCTGACCCGCGACGATCACGTGATGCGGTACCTGACAGGTGCTCAAGCCTTAGGTAAGCCGAATGCGATGCTGTATCGTAGGGGAGCCTTTATTTTAAGGCGAAAGCAGAAAAGGAAGGAAGAGGAAAGGTCAAAAAAAAAATATTAACCGGGTGGGAGAGTGAAAGGTCAATTGAATTAAAAGAAATATTGTAGATAAAAGCAATAGAGTAGAGACTTGGATTGCGCTTGTCTATGGCAACAGTCACTCCGTAGCAAGTACTATGTAAACAGCAGCGACAGCCAACATGCGTAATACATCAGAACGTAGTGACACAATGCAGCATTGTAATTATTGAGCATTCTATAATTTTTATCTTCATCCTTTATATAAGCTAATTTTTGGCTACATAGGGGCAAATCAAATTCTGCTCCGGCCAGCCATTCATTGCTGGCAACATGTGTTGAAATCTCCGCGTACACTTTACTTTTTCAGCTCATTGGGTATCTATTGTACAGCAAAAAAGCAGTCGAAAAAGGCCATCGTCAGACGCCAGCGAGACCAGAGGGCAGAAAAGAGATCGCACAGGAAAAGATTTTGTATCTTTTGAAACTCCATTTTCGGGCAGTTTTGTGAATCCGTCGTCATTTTCGTTGATGATATACCGTAACGCCATGCAAGAAAAAAAAAAAAAAAAAAAGTAAAAAAAAGTAAAAAAGGCAAGAAACTGATCCGAGAAGCGTGTTGAAGAAAACGTCGGAAATTCGTGAATGAGATGAGATGGTGTGTATCGCCTTGTTTCACAATGGTCATTCAGTCGTACACATAACCATGGGTCATGAAAAAAATAAGTAGAAAGAATACCACTTCAGAGCCTCTGCCCAAACATGTAGGATCCGTACATGCCGCCAACTTCGGCAACTGCAACAGGCACCTTGCGCATGCCCCAGCTTTCGGCGCCCATCTTCCACCAGCGATGGCCGTCGTCGGCAGTGGTGCCGTCTGGGTTCATGCGGACCAGCCAGAACCGCTGGTGAAAGTCCTTTGCGGTCCAGCCAACACGCTGAAGATTCTTGTTCACCTTGGCGGCCCTTTCATAGGCTTTCTCAGCGACTTCAACAACATGAAGGGGAGCAGAGGCCGGTGCCAAAAGCGTGCTGGCGCTGCCGAGGATGGTTTCGACATCGCAGATGTCTAGGTAGCGCAAGTTGTGCGCCAGCCACTGCTGCTCGTGGTAGAAAATTCGGTGGATGTCGCCCATAGCGAGACCGCGACCGACGGCAAGTTCTTCCAGAGTCTGCGACAGGCGAATGAGCTCGGGTACATGGCTAGAGTCCATTCTGCTTCCTCGCAGACTGAGAGACTTCAAGGTGCGAGGCAGGTGAGGCAGAAGGGCGTCAACATCTTCCTTGCCAAGCAAAAGATGGTTGCTGGGGTCAGCACCCAGGCTCAAAAAGGTAAGAGTATTAACGGTTGAGGTGTGAGATGTGACAAATTTGATCACGACATCTGCGGAGAGATCCCGGCACTTTCCAAGGTTTAGGTGCGTGATTCTAGCCGTCTCAGGAATCGAGAGAAGAGCCTTGTCAGAAACGCGAGTTCCAGCAACGTCCAAATGCGTCAGCTTGGGGAGCCTAGGAAGGATAGTCTCGAAAACGGCGGTTGGCAGATTAAGGCACTTGTGTAAGGACAGTCTGCTAATGGAAAGCATGTCTGGCCAAGGGTCCTCGAGGACAGTCAAGAAGGAACGCTTAAAGGCGGGTGAGGAGCAGCCGCAGAAATCCAAGGCCGCGAGCTGAGGCATGTCGAAAAAGAGCTTTCGCAAAACATCTGGGCCAAGATCACTGTCGAGATAATCTTGGGCAAGAAATTCTTGCAAATACGGTGTGAGGCTCAAGCATTGGAACAGCGTCTCTGAGGTAAGGTTACGAGTTTGAGCGCGCTCAGATGCCGTGGAGAAGATCATGGATGGGTTAAAGTGGCTAAAGTCGAGTCGACGGACAATGGTGGCGAGAGCCGGGTATTCGGTGATTGTGTTTAAGAACTTGCGGAAAATTCTCGAGTGTGGGATGGTAATGTGACGATAGAGAGTGGTGAGAGTAGCGGCGTGGATGGAGCGGGATGTTCGGAGAAGCGACATCAAGTCGGTGTTTCGAGTAGTCAAGCCATTGGGAGGGATCTCGACGACGAGAAGGTCGATGATGGCGCCTGCAATGAAATGTTAGTTGACATTCTGTTTATAAAATGCAGTATTCAAATAATAATAAGAACGTACCGAGAACCTCGCTTGGCAGCCTTTCAAGAGGGGCTGTGGAAATAGGATAGACACCGGCGGGCGTCTTCTTTTCCTGTGGAGCAGGCGGATGGTCCCAGGTCATATGAAGCTTGTGCAGGTCCTCAAAGCTACGACTCTGAGGCTTTCCCCTGATTGGGATTTCCTTCCAGCCCCTGAAGCCCTCTGCAGGATACCAGAAGCCATGAAGCTTGCTATTTGGCAGCGTCATGGGCGCCTGGAAGGTGGGCTGAGAAATTTCATTGGTGGGAGACTCGTCAAAGACATCTTCGGGGGTGTCGATGTAGGAGGAAATCTTGGAGCGGGTAAAGGTCTGAGCGAGGCCATCGTCGGTCTCCCGGACGGAGGAAAAAGAAGAGCGCGAAGTCGTTTCGGAGGGAGTGCTGGGGGACATTGCTCGAGCGATGCTGCCCTTGACCAACATGGCAGTGTCGAAGTCGAACACCTTGCGGCGCCCGGCTCCATTCGGCACGGCCATGTAGGTTGAGGAAGGGTTTTGGGAGGTGGTCGTAGGTGTTGTTTGAATGTCGAAAAGCTGTAGTTTCACAGTCTACAGCGGCGTGTTGAGTTTGCGACGAGTTTAACTCAAGCTGCTGGTGTTGTCGTTGTTGAACAGCTTGGGCGGCTCAACAAGGTACGTCAGTATGTGGTGCGGCGTTGTGGCGACTGAAAGTCGGAGCTTGTCACGGTTATCGTCGGGATTGTCAGCGTTGTCCGAGATCTGGTCTGGCCGATAGTTTGCAAGTAACAATCAACCAGTAAGGACGTCTGGCAGTTGATACGAAAATGGAAGAGCCAAATAGAGTCTTTCAAATTGTTTGCAAGATATGTAAACTGGAGAGGAGAGGTGACGGTCGAGGTTCGGGGTGGTGGAGGGCTAAGTAATTTTTATTAGTCGTGTGGTATTCAACACGGAGCGGAGTGTGTCAAAGGCGGCGGCGGCGGCAGGCGAGGCGGGCAGTGTTTCTGGTGGTGTGTGTGTGTGTGTGACCGTGGTTGAAGGGGCGTGTGAGGTTATGCCTTTTTTTTTCTCGGCCCATCCCAGCGCACTTTGGCGGGGGGGCGTGGGGGGGACAAGGGAAAAAATTTAGCGGACGGACAGCGGTGCGACAGCGGACGGAGGCGGTGACTGCGACAGCCTAGTGGGTGCGTACCGTCGAACAGTGGACAATGACAGCGGACAGCTCCAGCAGAGACAGTGCCTTAGGTAATTAACAGACGGACGCCGACGGGAGCCGTTTTTGGCTGGGTGGCTCGCCAATCCGGCAGCGGTGCCTCCACAGAGTTTTCAGAAGCTGGGTTGGGTATTCGTAGTCTGGAGAGTCGGAGGCGTCGGCTGGTGAGCTCTCATTCGCCCGTGCGGCCACAAGCTTTCTTTTCTTGGGGTCTTCCGTTGTGGTTCTTTCGAGGCGCTAAATTTAGGCGTCTTGAAGGCCCTGGCAGGTCAGCAGAAAGAAGGTGTGGGACAAGACGGAGAGCGAAACGACCAGATGAGAGCTCCATAAGCACAGCTGCAGGGGGCCTGAACGGGTTGGGATTCCGGCGCGGCAAGGTGGAGGCGAGACACTAAATTACAGTGTTCTGTGTTCTGTTCCGCCCGCTGGGCTGGAAGTAAGCTCAGACAGTGAGTTATTGTGTGCTGGGAGGGGGGCAGGCTTTGCAGGTCAGGTGAGCTCCCTACTTACCAGCAGGCCTAGCTAGGTACGTATTCAAAAGTGGTGAGATGGAGGCGGGGTTTGGAGGGCTAAAACAGGAGGAATACGTGGGAAATTATGCAGAATTAATCCATCAAGGGTCAATATTGTTCTACGGCAGTTTCAAAAGAAATAAAGACCAGTCCTCCTCTAATTACCAGCTGGAAGCTCTTACAATTACGTTACCAGTAGCTCTTAATGACAGCAGAGTGTGTCTCTGCCAAGAAGAGCATGGTTTCAGCACAAACAGAAACGGCGGGGGAAGCTAAAGGGCTCGGCTACGCAGACGGCGTAATTGTGCATTCGAGTGTGGTAATAGAAACTGTCCGCTCGTGCAGTCTTAACAATACCCGAAGAATATTGAGTCGTACTAGTTTCCTTTTGTTTCGGGGTCCTCCGTGGATAGTCTCGCTAGACTTGAAGAGTTGATACTCGTACATGGCGTGCAGGTTCCAAGTCGTAATTATACATACTAATATATCCCCTACGAAAGGCTTGCTTTTCCCGATTCCTCTTTCTTCACCGTAACCAGACTAACAGTCCTCTCAATGATTTTTAAACTGCCACTCCACCAAAGTTCGTGTCCAACAAGGCAACTCAAACCGTGTCTCCTTGTTCCATCCTGATGGTCCGCGTGACCCTTCTTCTGCCACTGCCCACCGACCCTTCGCGGGGCACTCGACAGCGGGCTTCGTCGGCCTATTTTAGCTCTGGCCAGGGCTGTTTTTTACTGCGCCTACACCCTCATAGGTCCCGCCTACCTACACTCGTACGTAAAGAGTTTTCACTCCTCCTCACCACCACCACCATCACACTCGGCAGCCCACTGCAACTCCGCTGCAACATACGCTACGACATCAGATCCCGACTGCTAAATTCTCCACCATCTCATCGTTGGCGTCTGCTTTCTCCGGGGAAAGCCAGCGTTTGAATGGTGGGCTGCTGGGCGGCCATTGTGTGCCGCTGCTGCCAGATCACGTACTGAGTACAGGCTACATATGTCCGTACAGTACACAGTATTATACCCGTTCTTCTCGTGTGTATGCATACTGTACCAAGGTTGACGACAAAAGGCATCTCATCATCGCCATCAACTACGCCATTCTGTTCCCAAAAGACAATTGGATGGGGGGAAAATAGCCACAGTCTTTTACGAGGTGACGTTGAATGCACGTTACACTGCGCAATTGAGTACAGACGTGGTTGCGTCGAACAACTCCTCCCCGCCCTTGATGGTCACAGGACCAGACCATCTTTCACGATGCCAGCTCATCCGCTTGCTGCATCCAGCTGTCCCTGCGTTGCACGACCGAGAACGGCCTGCACTGGCTGGAACCCGGCTCTGCTGTTCAATCACGATGCCCCTGCGCCAGCCACTTTCCGAGGCCCCCTTGGCGGCCCTGGCTCCTCAGATTCGCTTTTCGCTTCCCCCGCTCCAAGTGCTACCCGCCACCCCGGATTTATGGCTTTTGGAGTGCGTGTGTCTCGACCGCTCTCGGGACTAGAATGAGGCGGGGACACCCGACAAAGTACGATGATGCTGAGCACCGGCTCAGACTCAGACGCCAGAGTACAGAATGATTGTAAGTCTTCCGTCAGCATTTCCCAATCGTTCCGACAAGGCGTCGCGTGTCACGGGAATCTGTAAGCTCCAACTTGACGGACGATCATTGCGTACCGTATCCTAAAACGGTGTGCAACGTCGGAGCTGGCCTAGATTTGACGACATTGTTTCGTAATCTCGTAGGGATGGCATGTGAGGCAGCCTTTTGGCTCAACAGTTGAGCTGCCCGCCATTGTTACGAATACAAGTATGAATCTGTTTCTCATAAGAGTCAGCCCTGGATCGACTCGCGTCGTATCAGCTGCCGCGGAAAGCTTCAACAGGCTCCAACAGAAACTCGTTTTCCTTTTCCAAGGATATTATTTATTCCTCGTAGATACCTGAAACAAATCAATCCGAATCATTTCTACTGCATGCTAATGAATTTCACCTAAACCCGCTGCCCACTTGCCCTCACAACCTCACGTAAACCTAGCCGCCCACTCCCGATTCACATCACGATAGTCGGCAGGCCCATACGGCTGCCAAAGCTCCGTCAACCATCCCGCTTTACGTCTCGTCTCGACGCCCAAATCCCGCAAAAGCACAGCAAAATGCGCAACAGCGTCAAAAATAAACGACGGCGCCTTGTTGCCCCAGTCCACCGGGTGCCGCCATTTCCCGAAGCGGTTATGCAGCACCGTCTCGTACTGGATCCTTTCCAGGGCCTTTTCGTCTCCCACGGCTGATGACGGGTCATTCACCATGCGTCCTGAAAAGTATGCGCTTACCCAGAGGCCCTGTAAGTGCGCGGTTATGGCGGAGCTAAAGTTGAAGGCCATGCCCGTAAAGGCAATGTTGCGACGTTGGAGGAAGCGCGGGGAAGAGGGGATCATGAAGCGGTAGAGCATGTATGGCGCCTGGCCGTCGCTGGGTTTGGGGTCGTTTTCGCCTGGTGTGACGATGCCGTCTTGCTCGGTGATGGCTGTGTAGCTGTTGAATTCGGGCTGGTCTTTGAGAAGCGGGAACTTGTCGAGGATTTCGGCATCGGCTTTGAGCATTAGAGACTCTTTGCTCGCGAGGCCGTTCTTTGCTAATTCTCCTGTATACTTATGCGGGAGTCCCAGCTCAGCTTCAATTCCTTCAGGCAGAAACTTGAGCGGCGGAGTCTGCTGCCAGCCTGTATGGGCCATGAGAACGTCCGAATCCAACGCTGTGCCGTCGGAAAGATGTACTTTGCCAGGGCCAAGATGGTCAATCTCGCCTATGTGAATCCTGACCTTGCCGCTCCTGACCAGTTCAAAAATGTCGGTGTCGTAATTCAAGATGCCGCAGCTTGTTGCCGTATACATAAAGTCTATCCATGGCTTCAGCTTCGCCGTTTCAGAGTGCGAGTCCATCCCGCACAGCTGCAGAACGTCGGACGAAATGATGCCCCAAAAGGTACGAACTAGGAAGCGCCCGATAAAAGTGCGTTGAAGGAGCCTTCGAACGAATGAGTTGCCGTCGGCTTCACCCCAGATACAAGGGCTGAACCAGGTGAGGAAGCGAACATCTTTTGCTCCAATTGCGTCAGCTTTCTGAACAATGTTGTTGATTTCGCAAAGCGCAAAGATAAACTTACGAGCTAGCTTCTCAACCCATATTTTGAAAGGGGATACATAAGACGGCGTCATCCAACAAGGTCCATGTCCGGAAGCTAGGGGAATTTATTAGTAGAACTGTCTTCCAAGCTGTGCAAGTGCGGGAATGGGCATACCGCGAATCACCCAATCCACGTGAGCACCAGCTTTGGCATAAGAGTAGACTGCATCCCACGCAAATTTGCTACCGCCGAAAACAGTGGCATGCTTTGCTGTATCCAGAGTATCACGATTCTGCTGAAAGTATTTGCCGTGAAAAATCTTGCCGTCATATGTATCTTGGCCCTTGAAAGTCGGCACGTATGGCTCTGAACACAACCCCGTCGAGATGATGAGTCGTCGCGCAAACACTTTAAATTCACCTTGTTTATTAAACGCAGTCAAGATCCAGCCACCAGCTTCCGTATCTTGGTGTTCAGCTACAGTAACTTTGGTGTCGAATTGTACCATTCCAGAGATGCCAAAGTTGGTGGCATATGCGGTTAGGTAGTCATGGACGGTCGAGCCAGGAATGTAATCTTTGGCAGGCCTCAATTTGACCGTCTCAGGATCCATGGGAAAGTCGGGATACTCATACGTTCCTAGAAGGTTATTCGTCTTCAAATCCGGGTACAGCCGCTCAGCGGCCCATATCCCGCCCAGGGAGGACTGCGAGTCGTAAATTACCAACGAGTCATCGGGGTTGGCGAAACGGTATTGCTTTGCCGCAGCCAAGCCATATAGACCTAATTGCCCAAAGAGTTTCAACTTGTTAGCAACATGTACGGGAGGTAATTGCGATTCATTTGCCGTGTGAACTGTTGGCGATCTGGCCCGCACGGCCCGCCTCTACCCATGTGAGGAAGGAGATATTGGGAAACAGTTTGGTAGTTGGTAGTGGGATTAGCTCACCGGCGCCAATCACGACACAATCAATCGATTCCATGTTCTTTTGCAGACTCGACTTCCGAGACACTGCCAAGTGTATCCGTGCACAGAAAACACTGGTACCAGGAGCTTGGAGTGAGGGTTAGTTATCTCACAGATAAATCATCAACAGAAGAAGATGGTGGGCGGATAATGAGAAAGCAAGACAACAGGCCTAGCCCTGAGCCACTCAACATGGAGCTAATACTACCACGGGCAACGGGTAAAGGAGGCCTGTTATATTTGACTTGTTTCTGCCTGATACCAGGGTCCAGGGTAATAAAATGGCGCATATTCATTGCTAATAGCCCTAGCTACTTGTACATATATACATACATGCATACATACATGATGCTACAACTAGATATGCACTGCAACCCCGGCACCTAGGCGCAAATGCATAAGACACGGCACAGCTAATTAATTAAGTTGGTGCAGAAGCGCTACCTCGTACCAACAAGCCGCGTCGAAGGCTGCATATCCTTTCCCTCTTCCTGCACCCTCGCACCCTAGTCACCCCTAGACCCTGCAAGCGTCAAGCCACCAACAAAGAACCAACTAAAAAAACTAACACCGTGTTTGGTCGCTAGGGGGCCCCTCCCTCCCTCTTCTTGACTCGGGACAAGTTGGTCTTAGCGAAAAAGAAGTGCAGAATTGTACAAAGGGGACACTTGCAGCTCAATCTTGCACACTTAAAGCAAGAAAAGGAGGCTAGTTTTGGCGCCGTGCCTTCTTCCATGTTTTCGACAAACTTGCAAATTCTACAATTCCTACAACAAAAGATGTATAAACGCCGCTCGTGATGACTGCCACCGTTGGCCTCAAATTAAGAAATGACCCTAGCCCCGCAGAAGCTGCTGCTGCCGAAGCAGAGTTTCACAAGTTTGCGGTCGAGGTGTGGACATTGCTTTCTGTTGCTGTCGTCGTTACCGTCTTTAGGACGTATGTTCGGGTGACGGCCGTGGGATGGCGAAAGTTGTGCTGGGACGATTACCTCGTCTGGGTTGGAGTTGTTCGTCAATTGCGCGCCCCCTTTGGTCGACTTCTTTGGTCTTGTATTGCTAACGTGTTGGGTTAGAGCCTGTATGCGACTGAAACGGCCCTGGCTTACAGCGTCGGCAACGTAGCCAAAGGTCTTGCCAATAGTACCATGACCGATGCGGAGAGGGCAAGTCTTTCTCGTGACGATCCTGAATTCAGACTTCGGTGCGTTGCGTAAATGATTGCGCAGCATAGACGATACCCGCTAACGCAATGCCTGAAAAAGAGTAATTGGGTCGAGAATCCAGCTTGCAGGCTGGGCTACGTACGGAACGATGCTTTGGTCTTTCAAGACGGCGATGCTAGTTTTCTACACTCGATTAACAGTTAGATTCATTGAGCACCTTCAACATTGTATGTGGTTGCTGACCCTTCATAGTCTGGCCTGCACAAAAGCTACACGAGCCGCATCTACATTGGCTTCGCCTTGCTCGCCTCTACATACATTGCGCTCATGTTGACGCTATTCTTAACATGTCGACCCTTTCACAAATACTGGCAAATCAACCCAAACCCTGGCAGTAAGCTCTCACCATCTGCTCCCGGGATCTTGTACTGTTAACTTACAGCAACCCATTGTAGACGTCTGCCAACCCGCATTGTCGATTCCGGTAATCTGGACAAACCTTGCCCTCAACGCATCTACCGACATATACCTAATATTAATCCCGGTTCCGCTGCTATGGAAATCAGGTCTCAAGCTTTCCAAAAAGATTGCGTCGACGATTCTCTTTACAGCGGGCACCTTTATTGTTGTCTGCTCTCTATTACGAGCACTGACTATTACATTAGTATGATTGATCCCATCTCCATGAAAACGCTGCTATAACAATCTTCTAACGCTCATCGCTCTTCCAGGACCCCATCAACGGCCCTCAACTCGCTGGGGCATGGGGCGTTCGCGAATCCTTTGTCGCAACTGTAACAACAAGTCTACCAATCATTTTCCCACGCCTAAAACACTGGTTCAAATCACACCTCGGCAGCTTACTATCACTTCGCTCAAGTAACAAATCCGACAACACACCAACAGGCTTCAGGACTATTGGTGGAGGAGACGGCAACCCAAATGGCGGGGCTCGGCAACGTCGCCATCCAGTGCCGAGTGTACATCACATTCCTACCAAATTGACCTTTACAGAAAGCGAAGAACACCTTGTAGATAGGCCGGTTGAGCTGCGGAGTCTGCAGAAACCGGGATCATCTGCGCAAGACTCATCTTCTGAAGTGCCTTCTTCATCACGGTAGCACAACATTTGCCATCTTGGGGGAAACAGTACAATTTTCGACGCCAAGCCTTTATATATTATATAGATCAGAATAGAGGGAGAGAAGAATAAAGTAACAGAAAGGGTTTTAATTTGGTGTTAATTGAGCGAGTTCTCTTTCTTTGTACATAACCTCGCCGTCTATACGGCAATCAACCAAAGGTGCAATCGTATGCGTCCAGAAACTGAAAAACAATAATCCAACTGTTGGTTGTTCCATTTCTTTCGTGCAAAAAACTCAAAACTTTTTCTCACTTTTCCCAAAAAAAAAATAAGCAAACCAATTAAAAACAAAACCAGAACAAAAACTTCCCAGAATGCAGAAATCCACTTCTCTTCTACTGCAATGCAATAGTTGTCGTTTCGTGCCACTCTCTCCAACGCAAATATCCTGCTCATCCACGGGTCGTAAAGGCTCCCTTTAAGTCTGCAAAATAGCTTTACTCGTCGTCGACATCCATACCGTCGTCTGCACCACCACCAATCTCCTCCACACCGCCATCCACACGCACCCGCATCCTGCGCTTCTCCTTTCCAAACACCGACGTCTTGTTGGTCCTCGTAGCAGCGTCCTCCTCGGCCTCGACATCCTCTCCCGCAGCTGCCATCTCCGCCAGGCGCTTCTTCTCGCTGCCGCGCATGCGAGGTAGCAGGTGCTCGTTTTCGGCAACGAGCTTGCGCGCTGTGGCAATCTCGCGCTCGTGCTTGCCGGCCATGCGCTTCTTGTAGAAGACGCGCTCGCGGCGGGCGCGGATCTCGCTGATGCGGCGCATCGCTGACAGCGTCTTGTCAACGAGCTCGCGGTCGTAGCGGACAGGCTCGTTGCGGCGCTGGCCGAAGAGAAGCGTGCTGTCGACTGTCATTTCCTTGCCTGCGTTGCGGCGGTAAGCCTTTGTCCACTTGAGCTTGCGTGGGTTACGCTTCATCTTGAAGTTGCGGTGGCATTTTGAGCGGCAGAATCGAAATGATTTTCCTGCAAGAACGAAGAAAAGCAGAAAAGCAATGATTAGCTAGGGCAATTTTTTTCCAACAGAAACAGTTTTCCACGTCTTCTTTCTTACCGTCATTTCGAACGAATGTGATACCCTTGGACGGGTACGACGGTCGCCCGCAAAACGAGCAAGGGTCGATACTAGACAATTCACCATTTAGTAAACACTCTTCAAAAGAGGCGTCATTGCCCGTCTCCAAAGGGAGAAAAAGAAAACGTACCGCATCTTGTCTGCTTCTCGACCGTTTCTGCGATGCCGACCTTGAGCTTGGGCGATTTTCTGTGCTGGAGGGCCCGCTAACAAAAGGCAGAACAGAGGCTTCTGCCACTTTTTTTTTTTGCCGCCCTTAGTCATCCGCCTTCACCGCCTGTCTTGCCTGGGACTTGCCGCCCCTCCCCCACCAGCCAGATCGTGCGCTCGAGTCCACTGTGGGCCTTGCCGAAAATGGTGTCTATGAATATCGCTAGAACAAGCCTTAAAGAAAGCTAACTATTATGAAAAATGGCCGTGTATGAAATTGATAAATAGTTTCAAGGCTCGTTCCTGCTCTATCGAATAGATTTTTCATGAATTTGCAAATGACAACTTATAAGAGCCGGCCCGCTGCAACAAGGTCGTAACACAGGCGAAGATGCAATCAACTTATAGTCAATTATGCCCTCTAGAAGCCGATACAATTTCTAGACAATGCATCTTATGCAAATACTCAACCATCCGAACCGCGCACAAATGAACGCCAACAGTAACATTCAAAGAGGAAAAGAAAGAAGAAAAAAAACAGAAGCCGTCCACAGTCTCCAGGCAAGTCCATGTACTGCCGAATGTAGAGGATCCCAACGGTGGATGCTGGTATAGCTTGTACTCCAAATAAACGCCTTTGTGTGAGTTGCAAATCCTTCCTCTCACAGAATCCTGAATCAAAACAAGGTTTCAAAACTATCGCGCGGGATATCTACATGTGCGTCTTCTTTGCTGCCGTCGTTTCTTGACAGTAGATCTAGGAGCCGTCTTCTATCGGCTGTTGGTCTTTTTTCCTGCCAGTTTAAGCCGCTCTTTGCAATCCTCGCAGTACCATTTTGCTGTTACCAAAACTGTTAGCACTAGAACAAAACAAAGAACTGAAATTGGTTGTTTCTGGGTACTTACTTTTCGAGCCTGGTGCGACCTTGAGACCAGCGCATGCCAGGTGGAACCATTCACGTTCACAATCGTCAGAGTCGCACGCAACCATTTCACCGTAGCTAACGCTGTTGCAGTAGCAGTATGTCGGCTCATCGGCGTCGATATCTCCGTCTTCATCATCGCCTTCGCCTTGCATGCTGCTATTGCCGTCTTCGTCGGTAGCTTGCTGAGCGAGTGCTTGGGCTGTTGATGCCACCTTCTTCTTCTTGCTGCCGCCATTGTCTCGCGATCTCGATTGCCGTTGCGCGGCAGCCTCCTGGAATGTTGCCAATGCAGGTGTGGAAGGTTTGCTCGCCCGCCCGCTCTTGGTTGTGACGGTTGCTGGCTGGGGTAGGGGCTGCGCTTCATCCTTGATTTCGGCGTCCTCAGTCTTGCTTTCGCGTCGGCTCGGTGCAGACGTAGGTCCACCATTGGTCTGCTCGGGACCCTTCTTTGCGGGTTCAGTCTTGACAGTAGGGCCAGCTTCCTTGGGAGCCGTCTTATCATTGTCTGCTGTCGCAGGCTCGTTGGTGGCATCGGGCGTGCTTCCATTGGGCTTATTTGCTGATGACGACGGTCGCGCCTTTCCATTTTCGGGACCAGGACCAACCGAGTTCTGGCGCGCTCGCGAGGATTGCGGACGCGGTGCGCTGGCAAGGTTGGGCGAAGCCGCAACTTTGGGATCAGGCAGGTTGCCCATGACCGGTGAAGAGGCGGCAGATTGCGGCTTGCCTACAGTAGCGGTCCTGCGAGCAGAAGCGGTTAGTGGTATGAAGAGAGAGTGCTGGAAATGTGTAAAGGACATACTTCTTCTTGGCCTGGCCACTCGCAGTGGGTAGCGCACGACGCTTCTTGGTTCCGTCCGGCGCTGGAGTAGCGCGAGGACTGTTGGTTTTCCCTTTGCCAGGGTTGCTTCCAAGAGCGGAGCTGACAGTTCGCTCCATGGCAGTTCCTCCATTCGTAGTCTTTTCTACCTTGCGCCTCTTTTGCGGGTTGCCATTGGCTGAGCCAGAGATGCCGAGACCGACATTATCAGTGTCGGCAGCCCTTCTCGCCTTGGCTGATTTTTTAGCTTGCTTATCGTCCATATCTGAGTCGAGATTGTTATTCTTCAGGCTTCTCTTTGCTTGGACAGCTTGCTTTCTCGCGTCACTTCTTGCTGCGGCCTCGTCAGCCAGAGCCTGTGCCGCGGCTGAAATGGCGGCAGCACCAGCTCTTCTTGCATGTTCGGGATATGATCGGCCGCGGTTTTCAGGATAGGCCCAGTGTGTCGAACTTCCCCATTTCGCCTCGTCGCTAAACTCGTTTTCCAGGTGCGGCCACACATCCTCGATTCGGCTGAGCTGCCGGTTAAGGGCGTCGTTGGCTGTGGAAATGACGTGGTTCTTCTCCTCTAGGGAGACGAGCATTTCTTGTATTTTGAAGGCGGTTTGTCGGAAAAGCTGTCGGCGAGGGATATTGGAAGGGTCAAAGACGCCCGAAGCGGCGTTGGTGTCGCCCGTCAGCGAGGGCGGTACTGAAGGATTGAGCCCAGTACCGCTGGAGCTACCTTGAACACTCATCGGTGCCGAAGTAGGGGCACCGGTGCTCGAAGCATCATTGACTACTTGTTGCGTGTCGGGGGCAGAAGGGGGGGCAGCGGCGGCGGAGACGAGCTTGAACAGCTGCTCCTGGGGAGCGAAAATCTTAGCGTCAACCTCCTTGAGCAGCGTAAAATGTCGAACAAGCTCTTTGGGAAGAGCGCTTATAGTGTCGGCAAAGTGTGTAATAGCCGGGAAAATGTCGATGGGCTGGTCGCCCGCGGGCGCAGACGAGAGCGGCTCCCTTTGGCTTCCGACGCGGCCAGCATGAAGAGAGCTGCGCGGCGGGTTTGTGCGTGTCTGCCGAACCGGTTGCGAGCGGCGCTGCGACGCAGAGTCAGCTGCAGCAGGCTTTGCCGACTTCATCGCGGGCTAAATGGCGGCGCTTCGGGCGTGGGCAGTGTCTAGATGCGAATGCTTGGTGCGCAGAAAGTCTGGGGTTTCGCGACCGGGGGGACGGGACGCTCGAATCGCGGGTTTCCTTTCGAGTGGGTTTTTTGTGCTAAGGTAGGGAGAGAATGCGGCGGCTATGGCAAAAAATAACGTCGGATTGGAAATGGACTAGGCCATGTTGCACGTAATCCGTGCTCTGGCTGGCAGAATAAGTCGATGCGTGGGTTGCAAAGGGGGAGGAAGATGGAAGAGTCGAGAGAGGTGGTGGTGATGATCTCGACCGACTATGGGCCAGCCGGCGTGCGCATCTGCCACAACCACCACCACCACCTGCTGAGTTCGAATTTGGAGCAAAGCGCACCAGTTCCGCGGTGGATGGTGGGAAGCCACAGCGACGGCCGCGGGCGCGGGCAGGCAGGCTGGCTGGGCTGGGCCATTGGGACGTGACCCGCGGAGCTGACATGGAAGTGGTTCAGGATTGGCCCACCACACCTGAGTGTAAAAAAAAACCAAGCGCCCGGCTCCGGTGGGTGAGGTACGGACGACAGGCACCAAAACTGGCAGGTGAGAAAGGTACCTGTGACTCTCGCCAGGGGGCATTACGTGGGCGGGACCGCCTGAGTTCCCTACTGATGTCACTGCAAAGTCACGGCAGAGCCGACAAACTACACCCCAACTCAGAAAGTCTACTCGTAGACACTGCAGCACACTTTAGTATTCACAAAAATCTACAATAAATTGGCATGAAAAAGCAAGCTATATTGAAGAGTCTATATGAGCCAAATTCCTCTCCTATTTGAAACAAAAAACTTAGTTGAAACAGACAACAAAATAAAGACGCCGGAGCCTTTGGCTAAACAAGTCGAGTATAGATGTACAATGATACAACCACGGCAAAAAAAAAAAAAAGCAACCTAAATATGTGAATAATCAACCGAAGAAAAATCGCTAATGATATGCCAATGAAAAATCTAGGCGTAACCAGTTTTGTGAATCCATAGCCTCCCAAATATCCACATATCTATCTTCACCGTACTCGCTGGGTATCTCCTAGCACTCTACTCGACAAGCCTCCTTGCCTTGTTGTTCTTTGCCTGCGCAGATGCCGACACTCCCTCCCTGGCCTTCTGCTTCTGTCTCCATTGCCATTCTAATAGCACCCAGACAAAGTGTTGCAGGTCAAAGTCGGGCCAGAAGCACTTGAGGAAGAAGATTTGCGTATCTTGGTGGCACTGCCAAAGCATAAAGTCGCTAAGTCTTTCCACGCCACTGGTTCGAACAAAAATGTCCAGTGGTGGGTCAAGAGATGTGTACATGTTGTTATCTAGAGTGTCGGCCGTAATCGATTCGGGACTTGGCAGTGAGGTAGCTGAGCTCGTCTTGTGCGCCTCTTTGTGACGCGGCTGCGGTGAGTCTGGAAGGAGAGTAGTCGATGAGGAGTCTCCGCCATCGCCGTCCACGTCCTTGTCGGGCTCGTCAGTCGAGGCATCGTCAGTTGTTGACGGCACCTCTTTTCCATCATGCTGGCTGGACAGAACCTTTTGCCGTATACGCGAGGGCGAAAAGGGAGAGTTTTTGGGTGGAGACGGGTCGAGGGAATCTTGCACCGTCGTGCGAATGGCAGTGGTCATCTCAGCCCTTGAGGTATACGGGAAACAGATGTTGAGGACGGTTCTGCTTGCATGTTAGTAGCTGCCAAATGGTGTCTGCGGGAGAGTTGAAGATGGCGTTCGTACTTGTCGTTGTGTTTCGTGCGGGCCACAGCTTTGTCGACTACTTGCAGGACGTCGTCGCGAATCATTTCACGCTGTCCTAGGACTCGAACCGACGCCCCGTAGCGGTCAAGAATATCGCCATAGGTAGTAAGCTGTTCCAGCTTGACCTTGGCCAGCTGCATAAGGCCTTCGACTTCGTATTTGGGGCGGTTAAAGTTTTCGATGCTAAACGCGTAGACAGTGACGGTCTTGACGCCGCACTTGTAGCAGATTTCCATAATCTAGAGAGGTAAGAGTCAGCAGCTTGTAGATTTCGAGGGCTATTGCAAGTGAGACTGACTCTTGCGAGAGCTTCAAAGCCTCGGTGGTGGCCTTCAACGGTTTCCATGCGGTGGGAGCGAGCGTAGCGGCGGTTGCCGTCCATCTCAAAGGCTACATGTTGCGGAACAGGGCCTTGCTTAAGGGCTCCAATGAGCAGCTCACGCAGCTTGTCTATAACCCATTCTCCTGGCGGAGACTCGAGGACCAGCCTGCGCAGCATCGAAACTGTGCTGGTCATTATGTGTGCGTTGAGGCGGTTGGCCGGGTCGGTCGGACAATTTTATTACACGGAAGTGAAGTCGGAAAAAGAGCGTGTCTGGTTTTCAGTCGGCTGTGAGAAGAGAGAGAGAGACCAGAGGCGCAAGCCGAAGCGGATAAATAGTCGCGCTGGGATTGAAAGGCAAGATGAACAAAACAATAGTAGCGACAGACGGGGTAGGGTCGCGCAGGGCAAAGGAAAACGTCGTGGTGGTGACGACTGCAGAAACGAGGCTTTGTGTTAAAGCCACGACTACTAGTGGCGAAGCTTTGGGGGAAGGTTTTCACAAGCAAAGAGGTGTGCATTGCGCACCGCCAGGCTGTGATTGGCGGCAGAGTGCAGCGCAAGTTGGCTGGGCCAGGCCACCGGGTTCGGGCGCGCTGCACAGCCACATCTGCTGTCGTTGGGGGGCTACTCGGCTCAGCTCTATTCTTAGTGCACTGCGCCAACGTCTGTGACGAATCCGGGCGGCGCCCAGCCAAATATCTTTTCGGCTTGATAAAATTAAGGGGATTACTGTAGCGCTGAACACTCAGCTTTGGCAATTCTATATACACGCGTACGATTTTGTAGTAAATTTGGCCTATTCTGTCTCGTGAGTCTCGCAATACAGACAACGCTGTACGAATAGCGAAAGCTTGGCTTCTATGACGGTGCACTTGTGGCGCCAACAAGTCACTGACGTAACTGTGAGCGGACAGATGGAGCCGCACGAATGCATGCATTGCTATGCTTGCCTGGGCAGGTACGACGATGGGATAGCAAAAGTAGAAAAGAATGAAAATAACTCTAGAGTGTCAAATATTCAACTTGAGGCTCTTTAAATGTCTCGTAGTCCCAAGATATGTAGGTTCTTGTGTTGGTAGTGTGTGTAAGACTTGCGTGGCGATCGGCTCAGCATCCGAATACGTGTCTCTTACGCAGCCAACTGATTCGCCTCAGCCTATAACTATGACGCTGAATGGTGTGTAGTATAGTTTACAGACTGGTGTAGATAAGTAAGCGCGCCATGTAAACGCTTGCAGAATGGCGCTGCAGCTAGTCTGTAGTTTATTAGCCAGGGCGACTGGCTGGCTGCATTGGGTCCGGCTTATTCGAGATGCCCAGATCCAAGTGGGAGGGAGAATCAGCTTCTCTCCAAGCTCGGGGTTTCACCGTACTGCGCTGTTCCTTGGACAATGTCTGCAATGGTTAATAAATCTCCGTCTATCGGCCCGTTGTATAATACTACTAGATTTTCGCGGGCTACCTACCTAAGGTAGTCAATGATGGAAATTTTCATCGGCTGCAAAGTGTGGCGAAATAGCGCTGCCGTCGCACGCCCAACTACCAGTCAACCAGTGTTTTGGCAGACCTTTGGTTGGCCCGTCCCGCAGCAAATGCTCCCGATAAGGATACCCGAAGTGGGCTGTCAGCGCCGCCAGTCGTGCCCCGCCAGTCCACACTCATCCGTTCCATCTGTCAAGCTCTCCCCAGCCAGCCTATAGCCCGTTGAACCTTTCGTTCCACAACACGCAATTGTTGGGCGAGCGGCATTAAAACACTACGGATTCTGGGACAATGGTTGTCTTTGATGGCCACGAATACCTCACTGAGGAAGAGAAACGCCTTAAGGAGGACCGCGATAGAAAAAAGTATTGGAAGAAATGGGGTCCCTACGTTGCTGAGCGCCAGTGGGCAACCGGTACTCGCCTCCGCTCCATCATCTGTCCATTGAGCTGGTGCTAACAGAGTTTTCTATTCAGTCCGTGAAGACTACAGCCATGATGGAGACGCATGGAGCCGTGAGAATGCCTTTTGGCCCTTGTCGTAGTCGAATTGGGATAGAACGCTGACTTGTACCTTTTGCTCCAGACTTTCCCCACGAACATGCCCGATCTCGAGCCTTTCGCTGGGGCGAGGACGGTATCGCCGGCGTTTCCGACACCCACGGCTGGGAAAATATCACCTTTAGCTTCTGGAATGAAAAGGAGTACGTCCTAGCTATATGGTCAGCCTTTATATAATGGCTGTAACTGACACTTTGTCGATAAACAGTGACTTTCTCAAGGAGCGCCTGTTCGGCCTGTCGAACCCGCAAGGCAACCACGGCGAGAGTGTGAAGGAGGCTCATTTCCACGTTGATAATACACCTGTGAGTATATTCTGATGGCAAGCGTTGCAGAGCAACTGGAGTGACTAACTAACAAACCCGCTCAGACTGTACGTTATTTATTTTATTTTTGTTAAAGCCAACGGCGAGACATGCAGCTACTAACCAGATCTAGCACTCTTACATGAAATTCCTCTACAAATACCCGCAGAAAAAGTTTCCATACGAGGATCTCATTGAAGAAAATGCAAGACGATCACGGGAAGAGAAAGAGCATCAAATTATCGACACGGGCGTCTTTAAAGACGACCGTTACTGGGACATCTTTATCGAAACGGCAAAAGAGACAGAAGACCCTGATGAGCTGCTCTTTCGGATAACGGCATGGAACAGAGGTCCCGACCCTGCTCCTCTACATATTATGCCTCAGCTCTTCTTCAGAAATACCTGGAGCTGGGGCATCGAACCTGCTGAAAAGAAGCCATCCATTTCTGCCTCGTCAGATCTTTCGGCCACTTCAAACCATTGGAGTCTCGGCCAAAGGCACTTTCTTCTGTCTCCTTCCCCGGGCGTGGGCTCAACTGGCGAAGACGTTTTGCCAGAGTTGATCTACACCGAGAACAATACCAACTTTGAAAAGCTCTATGAACAAGAAAATGACCAACCATATGTCAAAGATGCCTTCCACAGGTACATCGTTGACGGTGAAAAAACCGCAGTGAATCCGGCGCAAACTGGAACAAAATGCGGTGCTTGGTTTAGCTTCAACGAGGATGGCGGCGTCAACCCTGGCGAGTGTGCTGGTAGGTGTTGACCGTATTTCCCTCGATTCAGTCATTTTGCTGACACTTGACAGTCGTCCGCTTGCGCTTCACCAAACGAAGCCAAGGCTATCTCGATGAAGAGGAGTTTGACGACATTATCGAAAGGCGCAGAGAAGAGGCGGATGATTTCTACTACCGAATCAGCCCCCTTCCTATGAGCGACGATTTGCGCAATATTCAACGCCAGGCATTCTCAGGAATGATGTGGACAAAGCAACATTACCTGTTCATCTGGGATCAATGGGCTAATGGCGACCCGGCAACTCCTCCACCGCCCCCTGATAGAAAGGCCATCCGGAATGAACAGTGGAAGCACATGCACTGTGACGACATTCTTTCTATGCCCGATTCTTGGGAATACCCGTTCTTTGCCGCGTGGGACAGCGCATTCCACTGCATCCCACTTGCCATGATTGACCCTGACTTTGCAAAGAAACAGTTGGATCTCTTTACAAGAGAGTGGTACTTGCATCCCAATGGACAGATCCCTGCGTATGTATACTTGGCCAAAACTAAAACCATTCTAGTCGCTGACAACCGCAATAGATATGAGTGGAATTTCAGCGACGTAAACCCTCCGGTTCATGCTTGGGCAACGTTCCGTACTTTCAAGATTGAGCGCAAATTGTATGGTCGCCAAGATCTTGACTTCTTGGAGCGTGTCTTCCAGAAGCTGCTTCTCAATTTCACTTGGTGGGTGAACCGCAAAGATGCCGGGGGCAAGAACGTATTTGAAGGTGGATTCCTCGGGCTGGACAATATTGGTTTGTTTAACCGCTCCGAACCTCTGCCTACCGGTGGCGTGCTCGAACAAGCCGACAGTACTGGCTGGATGGCCTTCTACTGCTTATCTATGCTCAATATTGCACTCGAGCTGGCAAAGCACCGTCGCATCTACGAAGATATCGCGTCCAAGTTCTTCGAGCATTTCATCTTTATCAGTGATGCAATGACTTTTAGAATCGGCCAAAAGGATGAAAAGTCGCTGTGGAATGAGGACGATGGCTTTTACTACGACGCCATCTCATGGGGAGGTCCTTGGATCCAGCAACTCCCTATTCGCTCTCTCGTCGGTTTGATCCCGCTCTACGCTACTACGACCCTGGAGCCAGAGCTCATGAACAAGTTGCCTTCGTTCCGGAAACGCGTCGAGTGGTTCGTCCACAACCGCTGTGACTTGGCCGAGAGAAATATGGCCAGCATCCGAAAGCGAGGCAAGGGCAACAGAATTCTCTTGTCTATAGTCAGCAAAGATCGTCTAGAGAAGATTTTGAAACGCATGCTTGACGAGGACGAGTTCTTCAGCGACCATGGCATCCGATCATTATCCAAGTTCCACAAAGAGAACCCAGTCGCCATGGATGTCAACGGCCAAGAGTTTAAGGTGGGATATGTGCCAGGTGATTCCAACAGTGGCCTCTTTGGTGGAAACAGCAATTGGCGAGGACCTATCTGGCTGTGTGTCAACTTCCTCCTTGTTGAATCTCTTCAAAGGTTCTACCTATTCTACGGTCCCGAGCTACAGGTCGAATGCCCAACAGGCAGTGGCGACTACATGCACTTGGGCAAGGTGTCGGAAGAGATCCAGCACCGAATTCAGCACCTGTTTGCCAGAACTGATGATGGAAGGCGAAGTATCAATGATGGCAACGATTTGCTCGATTTTGACGAACACTGGAAAGACTACCTCTGGTACCACGAGTTCTTTGACGGCGACACCGGTAGAGGTCTCGGCGCAACACACCAATGTGGCTGGACAGGTCTCATTGCACGACTGATCCACGACACTGGGTAAGTAAACTTTCTCACATGACACCAAATCCTATCCGCTAACGTCGTCTTCAGCGTCAGCTGTCGTCTCCCGCAGACACCTCGGACCCCTTCAGCAGCCATGTCGCACTACTTCGACGACATATTCCAGCGTAGCATCGAGCTCGGTACACCGCACTCACCCAAGATGCAGCGCGTCCGCCGTTCCTCCATAGCACGCTCCATCGGTGCCCGTAGCGACTTTGACGCGTCCGTCAATGGCGCAGATGATGATGATGATGATGCACACTCAGACGGTACGGCGGGCGCTGATCTCGGATGGAGAGACAGGGAAAAGTCGGAAGCAGACCAGCACATGCACCGCTACGTGTCTGACCAGCTCGATAGGTACAAGGATGAGATTGGCTCGGATCGGTTTGGCAGGGCAGATGAGTTTGAGCCGCACGCTGATTCGCCGCAGTCTCATCAGGAGAATGGGCAATGAAGCTGTAACCACGACAGATTCTCTTTTACTTAGATTTGAAATGCATTAGATGATTTAGAATGTTAGCAAATACGACGGCTTTGACAGGGTTTATCTACATTGCGTTGGCCTTGGCCTCCCAAACGCAGCCGTCACCATTCCTTTCGTGTTTTGGGTGCAGTGATGCATAAAAGAACAAATGAAATATATTGTGCCTTCTATTTCACATGCAAAGACCTTTCCGCCGTATCAGCAACCTCTCATACAGCAGCGGGCTTGTTTTTTTTATCTTTCTTTTCACTCTTGCAGTAAAAGTATATAGCCCGCGTAATAAAAACAAAGAAAGTAGAGAGTACTATGCTTCTACTTGGTCACCTTCTCTTCCAGCATCCCCGAGTGATCTGCAAACAGTTTTTCCGCTAAATATGTTGCAAAACCCCAGCGTCTGGATCTAACGGTCCTCCGTGCATCTTCCGTTCGTCTCGGTGTAAAAAGAATTATTGTTAGCGTGGTCGTTTTATTTTTTACAGGCTGTCGGTGAGGAGCTTGTTCATCTTGGCGATGCGGGCGGAGACGCTGAGGTCGATGGTGCGGTCGCCGACTTCGACGACAAGGCCGCCGATGATGTCAGAGTTGACCTGTTGATTGATTGGATTGTTAGAATACTGTGCGTTCGAGAAATTGCGAAGAATGATGACGCAACGTGAGAGGGGGATGTGCGTACTTCGTTGGTGACCTTGAGCTTCTTGCCCTGGCCGACATAGGAGGACTTGGCGACGGCGTTCTCGAGCTTAGAGAGAGTCTTGTTGTCAAGGGGCTACAAAGAATGTCAGCAAAAACAAAAGAACTTCCCTTTATATCCTTCCTGTGACATATTCCGGCCGTTCGCGTACCTGAGCGCTAGTAATGGTCATCTCAACCTCACCACGGGCAGCAGACATGATCTGGCCAAACTTCTGGCAAACGCCCTGCAGAAGGCCCAGTCTGTTGTTCTCGGCAAGGGTCTCGAGGAAGTTCTTGATGGTCGAGTTGCTGCCGCCAGCCTGCTTGGTGAGCTCGGCGACAATGGCAGACTTGTCCTCGGGGCTCAGCGTGGGAGCGGACAGGATGGCACCGAGCTTCTTGTCCTTTTCGAAAATGGCGCCGAGGTTAGCGAGGCCCTTGGCGGTGGGATCGAGCGACGATGACTTGGAGGCGGCGGTGTACTATTAATTGACGCACAAGCGGTTAGCGTTTCTGCGAATGGTGTTATCCGGCAATAAATCCCCTCATCGTCAGGGACGGTTTCGCTCTCCGACGTTTCCCCAGTGCGGCAATTGCGGCGCCCCAATTGAATACCAAACATTGATGGAAATCCGGCCAATCGTCGTATAATATGATAATAGACATACCAGAGCAGTGGCATAGGTGCCGTCAACGCCAAACACAGCAATGGGGGGCTGGCCATCGTTGGCGGCAGCAGCGGCAAAAGTCCGCATGGGCACCGCTCGGAAAGCAGCAGCACGCTGGGGAGCAGCGGCTCTGACGGCGCGGACGGCTTGTCGGGAGAACATGACGGGCTGTGAGGGAGGAATTGGGTTGGAGTTTTCGAGGTGGTGAGGCAGGTTCCGACTGGGGGAGCTTGGTTTTCGCTGGTGTTGAGGTTCTCACGGGTCGGCAATTTCGGAAGTTGGTGCCTGAGATTGGTGCTAAGGCACCAACTGTCCACATTAAGTAATCCGCCAAAATGCCCTCAGCTTCAAGCTTCCTGGCATGAGAGCATGTCTCTTTTTCTGAAATTTGTCTCTAAAATGAGAAAGAAAAAAAGAATTATGGAAATTAGTTGGTTGATATTTTAACCTTCTCTTTTGCTAATCCATTACAACGGTTGCTCTAAGCATTCTGTGAAACCAACAGTACAAAAAAAGATGATGCAACAACAAAAAGTCCAACAATCCTGCAGATGTCCATCCCAAACGCCGTCCAATTCAGCAGGGCATCGGGTATGATGACTCCTAATCCGCTAATAGTACACCAATTAGTCGCTCTTCAGCATACTGTCGACCAAGTCACCGAGAGGGCCCCAATAATCCCTGCCGCTGGCCAAGCTATGCTCGTCAATGAAGAGGACGTATTGCTTGAAGCTAGTGTTGAGATGCGGCTCAAGCCCGAGCTCTCGAATGACTGGGTAGTGGTGGCAGTAAATGTGGGCGTAGACTCTGTACATGCGCTTAAAGATCTGGCGCACAAGGTTGGGGAACGTCTTGGGGAAAGGGACGCCTGGTTATCTCAGCAAGATGTGTGAATGGACTTTGACGAAAGAGAACATACCAATCTTGCTGGGCATCAGAGATTCGTTATCAATGGTGGACTGCACCCAAGCCATAAGTTGCTCTATGTATGCTGGTGCAGCCATCTTTGTAGGCTTCTTGTAGTTGTCGCTATCCTGCCACAAGTACTCGAATCTGTTCCAATGTTAGTTGGGTGTACACGTAGCTTTCCATGGTCGATTATTTCGTACTCATCGGTAGCCTTCATTTCCGGACACGACTGCGGCGAGCAAAATTCGGTAATGGCTCCATAGATCAGATTGATCTGGTTGTAAAAGTCGACCACTGTGAAGAAGAGCATGTTAGCTTTGGGGAACCAAGGAAGCCTCCCATGTACAGAAACAACCTACTGTTGACAGCGAGCCACTCATTCTCATCCTCGCCCTCGGGAAGCTTCACAACCTTTCGCAGGCTACCTCCACCAAGCGTGACTTCAGCATACTGCCTCAGCTGGTAGCTCGTAGTGCCTCCCTTGCCGACACGCGGGCGGAACTGGTTCTTTGCCCTCTGGTTACTGGATTTGCATTTCTTCAAGTTAGCCGTAGCTCCTTCAGTCATGCGTCTGACAGCTGACGGTTCAGGGGAGTCTTCGTGCATAGCAATCGAGCGGTCTGCCCCGGAAAATGTTGCATGCGCGCGATGCGGCATGTATTTCGCGGTGGCCATGGTTTCTTCAATGAGTCGAGGTTCGGGAGGGGGAGGGAACAAAGCGAGCAACAAAAGAAGAGATTCAAACAACTAACACGGTGGTGATAAAGTGAGCCATCTTCGGCACAGGTCTAATATATGGTATTGTATCGAGGTCGGGGCGGCAGAGGGCGAAAGCTGCATTCCAGCGGTTAGCAGGGCAATGAGTTGACGTTTCGCGGGTGGACGAGGCCAGCTGACCTGCGGCTAAAACGGGCGACGGAGCGGAGGCCGGCTTATAGCATCTGATAATTTCCCTGGCACCGTTTTCCACTGAGATTTTTATTTATCCAAGTAGAGCGTTTCGGGCGACTCGAGGAAGCTGGCTACAGCGGACGGTTGACGTTAATTCTGCGATGACGGCGTCGATGGAAGAGGGTCTGGCAACGGCCATGTTTACGGCACTTCCAAATTGGGTCGGTTGCCGGGGGCCCTGGCCTGTGCCCTCGCCACCCCGCTATCCTCTGGCGACAGCCTACCCTGAAATTAAAGAAGAACGTTTACGACGTAAATATACAAAGTATAAAGTAGTTTTTGTTGATGGAGGGGGGGGGGGGGGGGGGTTGAATATTGTGAGTTGATTGTGGTCTTTCCCTTTTCTATAATTGTGGTGATGGGTTTTGTGAAGTTCTCTTATAATCCTCATTTACAGCAAGTATATTTAAGGATATCCTTTCACCAAACTTAGCGTACTTGATATATAATTATTAAAGTCCAACAGACTAGCCTTTAACTGCCGCTTAAAAGCAGTCATCACCACTTCAAATGGATGTATATCTAATATAATACATGTTACCACCTTCCCCTATGTCCACCTCTGCCACGCCCTCTCCCACCTCGTCCGTGGCCACGTCCGCGACCCCTCCCGAAACCTCTTCCTCCGCCATGGTGACCTCTTCCACCTCTGTCTGAAGGCGGGGGACCACGGTCTTTGCGTCCTTGCCGTTCCTCAGTACTAGCAATCCACAGATTCTCGATGTCTAATAGTTTGCAAAATGCAACTGTCTGTGGGTTTGTATATTCGTCGGGTTGATAATGCACAATCTCTGGTGTGCCCTTTTCGTAAGGCTGTGCTGTTTGTTGAAAATTATGCGGCACATCTAGCTTCCCGGTTTTAACGACATTCTCTTCGACCCAATTTCCTTCTTCTTCAATAAAGGGGAGGTAATGCTCCTCGCCCAAATCCGGTGGCGTTTCTGCGGTGGGATCGCCTATGACGAGACTTTTGTGGAATACTCTCGTTATGGCCAGCCATTCGGGGTCATATTGAAGGATATATCGTGGTGATTCAGATCTCGGGGGGAATAGAAACAGCTGTTTCTCATCAAATGGGCGAGCTTCGCATAGTTGGAGAAAGTGTCGGCCCGGAAGACACTTGTCTAGCGCCAAAAACCGGACCTCCTTGTTTGTAATGCTAGGCGGCACGGGCTGGCCTGGGCGATGCTTTGATTTAGGGGGTGGTTTTGCAAATGAAGCTGGTAATTGCGCTCTTAACTCCTCCGATACCTCATTTGTTTCTGTTTGTCCTTTTTGGTCAAGGGTGGGGTTTCCCGGATCTGTGGGTGTAGCTTTGCTGATGCCCTCCGTCTCCTCCTCGTCCATGTCTAGATCAATCTCATCTGGATTGGCTTCTTTTGTCTGCTCACCCGTCTCTTTAACTGAGGCCTCTGCTTCTGTTGGGGCCAATTCAGCAGAGTCGTCAAACTTTTTCAAGGCGGCAAACTTAACGTGCAGATGAGCCGAAAACCAGTAGGGCGGCCGAAGCCGATCGAGAACGTATTCTGCTGCAACGTTCCCTAGTGTTCCGTCCTCAGACTCTTGACGGAAATCTCTCTTTTTTCTAAACAACCACTCAGAATCGCCATGTCTCTCAATGCGTCGTGGCCAATCATGGCTGAGTCCAATGTCAACCTGTGTCTGTAGCAGGAGTAATTTGCGAACATCGTACTCTCGGACATGGTAAAACGAGCGGACGTCACTTTCGCTAAAGGGAAGGCGCTCATGGTGAGGCTTGCGATAGTCAAACCCCTTCCAAATGCCAGACATGCCTGCTATGCGCAGAGGACCAAGGCGTAGTACGTTGGCAGCACCTAGGTAGTAGATGTTTGGTGCGACCCAGCCACCATAGTAAAGCTCCCATAGGTGTGAGCTAGCTTCATGATTGCCAGCGATGAAAATGGTTAGATACGGAGCTTTTCGCACGCCAGAGTAGTAGTCGGGAAAGTCTCCCAGTTCACGGTACTTGACCGGGCAGGCCATGACGGCCAAGTCTGCAGCGTTGCGAACAGACTATAGGACAGGTAAGCTATAGGTTTCACAAAGGGGATTAAAGATGAAGCGCTCTTACTTGAAAGTCACCTCCAATAATTAACAAGTCCACGCTGTCCCATCCTCGAGCTTTACACGACTCATCGACTGAGGCGTAGATGGCATTTAGAGTCCCATGGCCCTGTTTTGCTGGTTAGCCCTTGGACGATTGCGCACCAGTCGCCGTTTGATGATATTTCCAAAAACTTACGCATCCTTCTACGGCTATTCGAACGCCTTCTTGTTCGAATGTGGACGCCATGCTGCAAGTCTGACTTTGTTGATGTTGAAAAGTAAAGTCCGTTTTACGGGCCGATTTTTTTAAGTGGTTGCGTAGGTTACGTCTGTTTTAGGCAGGTTTGGCAGGCGCGGACGGAGCACCTGCACCTTCAGCACAGCTTTGTTTCGGCACCAGCTAACACAGCGAAAAGCTTAACAAAGGGAACTAAAAATGTATTTATGAATCTTGTATTATATGCAGGACAGCCATGAATATTCGGTAATCAAGCCTCATATAGCCAGCCCATGCAGCTATTTTCCGACATACTACGCAGCGGACCACAGCAGGCGCACGACACTGGGGCCCTTCAGGGCAGCTTTACCAAACTGGGAAGACCAACGAGCTATCTTATATACGGGGCCAACTACGTTGCATTTGCGCCCATAAAATAGCATCGATTGTTTCACAGACAGTCGCATCCAATTATCAGGTCACAAATCACTGCAATTGACACCATTCAGCACCATGTCCGCCCCCAAGAAGATTGCGTTTATCATCGGCAGCACGCGCACGCCGCGTCTAGGAGGCTTCCTCGCCGGCTACGCCAAACGCCTCCTCGAGCCACTCGCAGCCAAAAACAACGCCAGCCTGACGACAGTCGACCTCAAGGACCACCCGCTACCCATCTTTGATGAGCCCGCCCACCCAGCCAGCCGATCCGCAAACGACCCGACGCCGGAATACGCACACGAGCACACGCGCAAGTGGTCCGCCTGCGTCCGCCAGTACGACGCCTACGTCTTCTTCACGCCCGTGTACAACGGTAGCATACCCGCGTCGCTCAAGACGGCGCTCGACGCGCTATTCCACGAGTGGAGAGGAAAGCCTGCGGGCATTGTGTCGTATGCTGGTCGCGGCGGCGCTCAGAGCGGAAGCCACTTGCGCGTCGTGGTTGAGACTCTGGGCATGAGGGCTGCGAGTGTGGCGCCTGCGGTGCCTGCGAATGCAAAGACAATGGCGAGTTTTCTGCAAACGGACGAACCGCGACCAGAGGATCTGGAGCGCTGGGAGGAAGCCAAGATTAACGAGAGTTTTGAGGCCATGTTTGGGGAGATTATCACCGGGCTGAACGGGCCGCCCGACGGTTCGTAGATCCGGGGAGAGTGCGGGAGTATATACATATATCCATGCAGGGGTTAGAATCCGAAGATGGACGCAGATAGACTAATAGTTTGCTAATGAATACATTTCTGGCTAAAATAACGCCATTTTTCCTTTCATCAATTCATCGGAGCATACTGGTAGAAAGCTTTGTATTAACCTGCCCTTAATCCGTGGTGGAGGGGCGGATATAACGTCATTGATGACCTAGCAGCGAAACCAAGGAGCAAAGAAGCACTAGTGACAAAGTGGCCCTAGTACTTAAAAGGAGCTCGTTGTAACCTGACCATCATATACAAGTCAACAGCTCTTCAAGCCAAGCCAAGCCAAGCTCAACTAGAACTTTCCCACTACAATGCCCTCTGGTTCCGCCGTCATCATCGGCTCCGGCCCGGGCATCGGCCGCAACGTGGCCGCCGAGTTCGCCTCCAGAGGCTTTACGGATATCGCCCTCCTTGCTCGACGCAAAGAACAGCTAGAGGCGGACACAAAATTTGTTCTCGAGAAGAATGCAAACGCAAACGTCAAGACGTATGAAATAGACGTCACCGACCTCGCCAGGCTGAAAAGCACGCTTGAGCAGGTTGGCAACGACCTTGGGACTCCCGAGTTTGTGTTTTTCAATGCCGCGCGGGTACAACCGTCTACGCTGCTGGAAGCGAGCGAGGAAGAAATGTCACATGAATTTACAGTAAGTTTTTTTTTTTTTTTTTTTTTTAATAAACTGTTCGTGTTCGATTTGGCTTACACAAAAAACTGCAGATCGCATGTCCAGCCCTGCATGTGGCTGCAAAATGGGCCATCCCTCGATTTCAACAACTCACCAACAAGAATCCCGAGTCTAAGCCGTCGCTCTTTGCCACCAGCTCGTTGCTGCCACAGGAGCCAGAGCCCAGTTGCTTCATCTTGTCGCTCGCAAAGGCCGCACAGTTCAATTTGGCACAGTCACTGGCGCAGGTGTATAATCCTCAGGGCATCCACGTAGGAGTCGTCGTCGTGGGTGGAGTAGTTCAAGACTCCAACCCGCGGCTGAATGCAAAGAATATTGCGATGCAGACTTGGGGCTTCTACGATCAGCCAAAGGACTTGCAGACGTTTGCGGTGGAGATTCTTGAGTAGTAGACATGTGGTATTTGTGCAGTCTGGACCATTTTCTAGAGGCTACAATGTCATGTTAATAAGATGACGAAGAATTCTACGCAGCGACATACGACAAGCATGTTTCCCTTCAAAAAAAGCGAAGAACCCAATGCGCAACTGAGCAACGCAGAGTGAGAGGGATATTTCAATCTTCCATCTCTAATAGACGTTCGACCCACGGAGGAGTAGAGGAGCAGAACGCATATGCTGAAATGGTGCCCTAAACGGGAGCATTGTTCACGTTAAAAGCTTCGCAAAAATGGGGAAATAGAGAGACAGCTGTCAAGTATTCTTTTGTTAAAATCACATCGTGTGCTGATAATTCTCAATACCTTGAAATTTCAGAAAAATGTCACTATTTCCAAAAAGGAAAATAGAAGAGCTCGAAAACGCCAAACAGGCGGTGTGGCCGTGGATTAAACTCCGCCAGGTATACCGAAAACGCCAGGTCGTAAATTAACGTGCTCCGTAAAATACATTATTTGTTCATGTTCGCCCTGGACGGAATAGTGTTAGGAGAAATGTCATGCCATTCAGCTGACTCGACGCTGCTTACTGGTCCAGGCCGAGATAGTCTGCAGCAGCAAGAACCTCGAGGCAAATCTCGACGGGAATGTCCATGTCTGGGACGTCTTCACTGTTACGGTATCGGTACCAGTAATGGAAGTACTCGACAACTTTATCAAGAACCAAGGCACTGTCAAGCAAACCTGCGCATTAGCTTTTGGTGTTGGGTTGGGGTTTTTGGCGCCTCTCTCTCTCTTGCAATGAGAAAGAAAGAAAATGGGCAAAAGCAAAAAGGAATGGTCAGGTCAAGTGTAGTGGTGAATCAACCAGAACTCGCCGCAGACGGCTGTTCTGTCAAGAGCCAAGATCGGCAAGATTTGACAAACGTTTGTCATTTTTCGTCCTTCCATGGTACAAATAGCCAGGCCAATGCATAGTCCCGGGGACATCTTCAGGCCAATGATAGAAGCCCCTCGCATCAACAATCACGAGCGAAAAAAGCTTACCTCATTTCGTGAAATACACAGCGCGCATCTTGGGCCTCGGCAAACTGGCCTGCGCAAAAGTGATTTGTAAGTAGTCTGAAACGAGTTCCTCACACTCTTTCATTGGACAAGTCGAAGTCAAGATTTGGGCGACTAGGGGCCAATTCACGCACTTCTCGGGTCGAGCATGCCCTTGATAATGGGGCTCACCATGGTAGCTTCTCGCAGCACCACAAACTCAAAGCCGTCGCCTGAGACGAGGGTGACGTACTTGCTGGGAGTCTGCGTCGTCGCCATGCTGGGCCGATTGAGCGTGCAGCGGCAAAGGCGGCGGTCGAGTGGTGTTGTTGCGAAGCCACGGGTTTTGTAGAGTGGAAGAACAGGTGTGAACTTTGAAGTGAAGGCGATATTTTTTTCTTTCCCTCCAAGAGCGTGCGCGTTACTAAGCTAAGCCTTGGTGGGGGCAGCGGACCTACCTACCTTGGGACTCTCCGCATACATATCAAGACGGGGAAAGCTTCAGGTAAGGCGTCTCGGTGAAATTGACGAAAGTCAAGCTCAACTTATTATTGAAATATATTCCGTTCTCCATTTCATACGCGCTTCCGCTGCTAGACCACGCTAAAACATACCCAGATTCCTCCTTGCTCCAGAATCCATCGTCGAGCTGACCGGCCCTACACCCGTATCAGCAGTCGTCATGGTGGCTGTCGTTGTAGTGCTTGTCATCGAGTGCGAAGCCTCAGTTGTCATGAATGTCCCAAAAATATGATGCCGCGTTGGGATTCCACCAGATCCCCACATGTCCTTGATATTGCTAGATGAAGCCAACTTTGTGCATTTTCCATCGACACCGGGAATGCTGTCATCAGTGCATGGCGGTTGCAGACTCTCAGGAGTATCCTGCCGTCTTCCCAGACCAGTTGCATTGGTCTCCAGAATAAGAGATGCCGTAAAAACAGCTGATTGAAGCTTCATCATCAATTGCCGCCTGTGTCTCTCTACTGCTGTTGCTGATGAAAAGTACAAGTTGACACATGCGTTACACATGCACTGCACCCGCAGTACATAGGGCCTTGTGACAAGGCTGAGAGGAGAAAAGGCTCGGCTTGCAGCATCATACCTAGTAATCAACCAAAGCTACTCAGTCCTTGCAGTCGCAACTTGCAGAGCGAGTCAGAAGTATGGCAGAGAGATTTTCTGTCAACCCAGTGACTTGGGCTATCGCCGGTATTTCATACTTCTGTTTTGTCTATATACAGCTTCTTCGAGCAGCATTTTTTTTTTTAGGAAATTATATGGGAATTACTTGAAGGTTTATTACTTTTCTTCTTCCCAGAAAATAGATAGTAAATAACTGTAATGTTGATTATAGAATACCGCTTCTTTACAAGAGCAGTGCTTACATACTTCTTGTCAGCTTGAAACCAGCTCAATCCCCCGCAGCCACTGCCGTCCGCATGTTCACGAGCTCCGCTCCACCACGCCCGCTCAGTGGAGTCGTCTCGTGAGCCACATCCGCACCTTGAGCACTTTCATTCTCCTACATCAATCAACGCTACAACATAGCAGACGGTGTATTACCTGAGCCCATCGACCAGTCCTAGACAAGGTGTAGGCTTGCGTATAGAACTCTTTACGCTGGTCCGCTTCATCAACCCATGCGGGCATTGTCTCGTCGCTAAAACTTGCCACTCGACTACGTCAGGCGTGACCAACCATGGCGCCTATAAAGGCATCATCGTCATCCGCCTTTGGGCTTTGCTTAGCCTGCCGCGCGAGCATTGCTTCCTCTACACCGTTTACACACTCTTCTCTCAGCATTACCCGACCACCGTCCCCATGGTCCAGCCCACGCAACCAACGGCGGCGAACCTACGCAACAGCGTCCTCCGACACATCCGCCCATAGCTCGATATCGCCACCATGGCCAAAAACAAGCCAACCAACCCCCTACGAAATCTTTGGCATCGACCGGAAATCCGCTTACAACAAACGCCGTTTCCACGAGCTAGTCAAGCTCTACCACCCAGACACACACCACCCGGCCAGCTCGCCAGCCGGGCGCATCCCACAAGCAACAAGAACAGACCGCTACCGCCTCGTCGTCGCCGCCAACGACCTCCTCAGCGACCCTGCCAAGCGACGACTCTACGACAACCACGGCATAGGCTGGAGCCACGGCCGCGGGCCTGGCTTCGACAACATGCGCAACCGCGACAGGGAGTGGCGCTACCGGCCGGGCAACGCAGCCCGCAACGCTACCTGGGAGGACTGGCAGCAGTGGCACGAGGAGCGCCAAGGGCGAGGACGGCCCGAGCCGCTCTTCATGTCCAACGGCATGTTTGCGCTGCTGGTCGTGAGCATGTGCATGATTGGGGCCATGGCGCAGAAGAATCGCGCGCAGGTTGCCGGCGACCAGTTTGTCGACTGGGCGGACCGGCGCAATGCGGATATAGGCCAGCAGATGAAGCGCTCGACGAGGGCGGCGGAGGGGCTATCGCGCGAGGAGAGGGTTGAGTCGTTTTTGCGCGAGAGGGAGAATACGGGGTATCGGTATGCGCCGACGACCAAGTATGACGCTGGCGCGAGGAACGAGGGTGCGTGATGAGGAGGAGGATGATGATGATGCGAGCTGGGCCTGTACCGGTGCGAAATACGCGCATGTGCACATGTATATATTAGTATAAATGAGTGAATGAATGGACATATTGCATTGGCAGCGGGGAATTGGATATGATATGTTGTTCAAGCAGTTTCTTGTTTGACTTGTACCCTGGGACAACCGTCACCAGTAGAATCTCGGTCCACGCTGTGTTGCGCACAACACATACAGCGGGAGAATGAAGACGAGTTGGAAACTGCCATGTTAGTTTCAAATGGTAAATCACAAAAAAGTCATGATACTTTAAACACAGACCACTTTGCAGATAGCCTGACTTGACAAACGCAAAGTAAAAGGGCCTGAAAATCGCGATTGGCTGCAGGGTAGCTCCCACTTATACCAACCCGCAAATAGAAATCTGAGTTTGGCACAAAAGCGAGCTCTAATAAGCTCAGCACCCGCCATTTCACATTTACCCAAAAAGGGTCACTCTCTTTCCTTTCTGCATGAATCCCAGCACATTGGGAGCAAGTGCGGAAAAAAAAAAAGGGGGCGTGTCTTTTAACACAACAGCTGTCGCTCCGAAATATTCTCGTGAGAAAGATGGAACCCAAAGGGGGCGTGTGCGCAGAAGCGTCAGGGACAGGGACGCCGGTGCTGCCGGCAGTCAGCCTGCCGGATGAAAGGGCTGCAGAGTGTTGTATGTAACCTCGTGTGGCGAGGCTACTACGATAATAGGTCTATTTTAACATATGAGGTCACAGGCTAATTAGAAGCTTGCTTACTTGCTAGCTAGTTAAAGCCGGTACATATTAACAAGAGGGCAACGGGCTCACTCTGCTCGTCTGAATACGAGTAGCAAAAACCAAGACAGGTACTTGTAATAGAGCTGTGGACAAGAGGCGTGAGATCAAGAAAGTACAAGACAATAGCAAAAAGGCTCAGGCTACGAGATTCCAACTCGTAAAGCTGGAACGTATTCGTACAACAGGTTCTCTCTGTTCACTGCTCACCTTTCACCCTGGGCCCTGCCCCCACCGAGAACTGTGTCCGAGAGCTGATGAGCATGTCCACAATGGGCCCTCATTGGTATGGATATTCCATGGTGCCTGAGGAGAACAAACGGGAAGAAACTGAGAGGGCAAAGCAGGGTGATGTGGCGAGAAGGAGGGAATAACCAAGCTCAAGCTCAACAAGCTACGAAGCCGCAATTGGTGTGACAAAACCCTGATATGGCTTTTCAACCAAACTTACATAGCTTCTCTCACACGTACTCGTAGCTCACCAAATTAGGAAACCCACCAGAAAAGGAGCAGAATGTGCCTAGAAAACGCACCCAGGGCAAGCCACAACCACCAGACAGAAAAAATTGCTCCTCTTTTTTTGTTAGTGCATACTCGTACGAGTAGGGAGTCTTTTCTACGAGACGTAATAGCGCCGCCGCCGGGCGTGCTCCGCGGGACTGGGACGCACCACCCCCCTGTCGGCTTATTAGCCAGGGGATCAAGTTTACATAATCTCGGGACACCAGAGGGAAACAAGCTCATTCAATCAGTCGTAGCACGCACAGCAGGGATTTGCCAGCCCGGCAACAACGCAGCAGAGCCTCAGGCGTTTGTTCTGCCTCCTCACTCAGGAGGCAACAATGGGCGAAATCGGTTTGCTTCGAGGATGATGCGCTGCCCCTTTGTTGTTTGGAGCTGTAGATATGCCCATGTTTGATGTGAATACTGAGCGTCATAGTAAATAGGAGTAACAATTGGTGACTCTCTAAGAAAAAAAAAATTCAACCTTTTCATTGTCCGCTCCTCGTTTGTCCAGTCACAGGCCCCTTCTGGCCAGGGTGACATCGGCATCGGGCGCGGCCTCGGTAGCTCGCGGCTTGCGGCATGCATGGCCGCCAGGCGCCGTCCGGGCCGGTAGTCCAACGCCGAGCCCAACGACCGAGGAGGCGGACAGCTGAACACTCGCAAAAAAGGGCTGCGAGAAAGTGTGAAAAGAGAAAAATCCCGGAAAAGTTGCATCAATATGTAAAAGCCAGGACGGGATTGCGCCTTTATATACACGTACGAAAGCACACACTCCCCAGATTCTTCTTCTTCAGGCTGTTTTGCTGCCTGTGGTCCGCTCTCAATGCCGGACCAACTCGGAGCGAAGGCGTGAGCAACACGTGTAAAAAACAGCAAACTACGGCGTACAGAGTGTATATGCGCCAGAAATACCAGGCGCCAGGCAGCCAAAAAGAACCATTCTTTTGACGGCGCAGTGCTCGACATGATACGTCGTACAGTACATCAGAGCTCGACCCGCTTCTATTATGGGCCGAAGCAGAATTGTACTTACACGCCCCCTGCCACTGCCCTGGGAATATTACTCGTATTACGAGTGACATTAATTCGTAGTACTACACCGTTTTACTCGTACTGCTTGTACTCTGCCTTTTGCACTGTTCCGAAGCTCTGCTAGCTTCTGCTTACACCCACGTGTCGTGGAATACCTCATAGCCTGGTAACGCAATGATGATGCAGCAGATTACCATTGCTCATCGTCGCCTCCTTTCAATCTCTCCCTCCATACAAATTATTAATGTCTTTTTCCCCTGGTATTAAAGCCATCAGCATTTCGAGCGCGGCAGAAAGAACCGCAGTCACCATCACGGCCTCTGCCGAGCCATTGGTAAGCTCGTAGGGCAAGCAAAAAGGAAAAAAAAAAAACTGCGCATAACACTTGGCTTCCTCAGGCGCCAAACCCGGAGCTCTGTAGCCTTATCGCGTCAGGCGCTAAACCCGATACGGCGCCCAGCCGCACCTGTCGCAGCGTTGCAGCCGCTAACAGCCGCCGATAAGACCCAAAGCGGCATATCTGATACCGTTGGCCTGCAAGTTTTTTTCCTCTCGCTGCTGCTTGGAACTTTTCTCGATGCCTTAATTACGGAGTTCGACGCCTGCGCGTTTTTTCTTTGCGTCCTTAATTCAACGGCATCCATACAGTACACTTCTCCCTATTTTTTTCTCCCCTGCCTGCCTCAGGATTCCAGGAAATTACCTGCTGAGAAAATTTTCTCTTTTCTCGCCGCAACTCGGAAATCACGGTTGAGACGTGGCGTTATTGATTGCTCCAAACGAGCTTCCGAAGCAATAAACGGCTTGAGCAGTGCTTGTATCATCGTAAAGTTGTAGTCGTTGGTTGGTAGTGTGTACTTCGACACTGTCGATTCAACGTCCAAAACCTTTTATATAGGCAATTGTATCATCTTCGCGTCAGCCGCTCGTCGTAACCCGTCTTCTCTTCCCATAAAGACACACCCGCCAACAACAACCTTTTTTCTTCTTGCCTGTGCCCATGATTCATGGCCCACCCGCCAAGCACGCAAACGTCTCGCATTGCTCAAACTCTGTCCTGTCCCGCTGCTGGCTGGGGCCCTGTCCACACTTACACCACTTCCACTGCCCACCCGACTTACTCCGATCCACCCAACACACCTGGTTCATGAGGCCATCACTGTCCTGGCCCATTCCGTACACCCCCCGGCGATCCGCTCGTTGCTGGTCGTGATATTACCGTTCCGTACAAGTAAAAAAAATATTCCCTCTCATACTTTTTGTCCTGTACCGCCCACAACACCCTCTTCCCGGCCTCGTAGACCCGACCCTGGTGGAACCGCCCCTTTGACTTTCGGTTCTCTGCTCTGCTCTTGCGCTCACTCACCTGACCCCATTCTTCTTCTCCCTCGCTTTTCTCCTCCAGACTTTTACTCCTTCTCTCTTCCTGCTCTTGCTCCCAAACCTTCCAACCCATCTTCAAACCTCACCACACACCAACCCTCACATCTCCCCTCACAACCATCACAATGGCCTCCCGCATCGTCGCCTCTCGCCTGGCCTCCCAGATGGCCGTCAAGGCCGCTCGCCCTGCCATGCGTGCTCCCATGGCCGCCTCCAAGCGCGCCATCTCTGGTTAGTAGCCCTGAAAAAACTTTTCCTCGATTCGACACTCGCCCATACATCGACCTCAATGCTCTAAAAACAACCTCCAATAGCTTTCAACAGCTTTCAATGGCTGTTAAATGCTCTTGCGAAGCTTAAACACACCGTCCGCGAACCAATTGACTAACATGTCAACCTCCAACAGGCACTTCCACCCCTCTCCAGGCTCTCAAGCGCCAGCAGGCCACCTCTATGCTCCAGGCCACCACCCGCAACGCTTTCCAGGTCCAGCGCCGTGCCTACTCTTCTGAGATTGCTCAGGCCATGGTCGAGGTCTCCAAGAACTTGGGTATGGGTGCCGCCGCCATTGGTCTGACTGGTGCTGGTATTGGTATTGGTCTCGTCTTCGCTGCCCTCCTCAACGGTGTTGCCCGCAACCCTGCTCTCCGTGGCCAGCTCTTCTCCTACGCCATTCTGGGTTTCGCTTTCGTCGAAGCCATCGGTCTTTTCGACCTGATGGTTGCCCTCATGGCCAAGTTCGTAAGTAAACACCTAATGAAGCTAATTGCCTCATTTGGACAAGCTGCTAACGTGCACCCTTTTTCCAGACTTAAACGGTTTCTCATTCAATTGAGACGATCCCTATCGGTTGACGGGATTTTCTTCCTATCAGGGGTTGATATAGCGAGTTTTTCTGGTGTGTGGTCATTTAGTGGCTTCGGATAAGCTCACCGGCCAACACTACACGATGTTAAAAAAAAGGAATTGCATTATAGACGGGATAGAGACTCGGGAGACGGCGCTGTCTAGAGGGACGTCGTTTCGTGTTAGATTTGAGGGGACTCCTCACAAATGTTCCTCTAGGAACAACCTGTAAAATAAAAAGGTCAATCATCTCGATACTATCGATCAAATATTTCATTTGTTCATTGCCAGAATCAAACCACTTTTAGCTTCTTCTGCAATGCCGTGATACATGCAACACTCGATGCCAGCCACAAGACAGTTGTCCAAGTCCATATTGCGCAAATGGCCGGTTTTCAGCCGAGAACTTGAACCCCAAGTTGAGATTTATCTTGAGCTTCATCTCAAACTCTCATCTCTGATTTGTGTGAAAGTGGGCCAAATCCGGGGTTACGACCTGTTTCCGTGGTTCCGCTCACCCAGCCGATGACAGTAGAGAGCTCAGAGCTCTACAAGTTTATCAGAGAACCTGGACCGTCGGCCTGTAAAGCTGCCAACTGCAGCCAATGTTCGGATCTGTGCTGACAATCTGACTCTCTGCCTCAATTGGCAACAGCTGGTACTGCTAGCATGGCGAGCTCTGGATAAGAGCTTCTCAGTAGCTCCCCTGACGAGGATCGCAGCCGCGGTGGCCCCTTCATCCCAGACGCGGAAAAGGCCGTCGTCGGTTCAGCAGTCAACGTCCACTGGGACGTACGACGTAACCTGCTTTACACGCTGGGTCATGTTTCATGACCGTAATTGTCACTTGCCGAGACCCCATCTTGTCCTGCCACTGGAGTGGCTGAGAGACTTCCACGGGTCTCCGCTCCCGTCACTTGACGTCCCATCTGATAAGGGCATGAAGATCTAGGGTTCCTCAGGAGTATAAAATACCACCCTCAAGGTCGGGCGGACGTAGACAAGTGGGTGGCCATTTGACGAACAGTCCGTATTTGCCCGAGAAGTGATAAATCACGCCTGCTTTTCTCCATCTGGCATTAGTTTGACGGCTCTGCCTAATTGGATCGTGGGTCGAAGGGAATCAAAGGGCAACGTACCTGTGTGTTGTTTGCACGCGCTGCAGCTGAGCCAATTTCTTCCAATTAGCATGGTGGGCAGTGCAAAATGTATCATGTTGGAGCAATTTGTTTCAGCAGACACGAACCATCACGTAAAGTGAACGGTGAGACGCTGGGACGAAGCGCTTGTCGTGAATTGTTTCCCTCGTGTGCTCTTATTATCACATGACCCACCCGCGCCTCTTGCTGCGGGGAAGTCGCGTTGACATCACAGATTTGCAAATTTACTATCAAACAAATCGTGAATAAATTTGTTAAAAAAGAGACAAAAAAAAATGTAAATATAGCATTGAAGGGACTCGCAATTGAGCAATATGAGAATGAACCATCTCATCATTGACTAACATGACTTATCCTCCAGGATATGCTTGAAGAACCCCCACGCCAGTAATTAGTATCATTCACTCGTTTCTACGTAGTACCAAACAAATCGAAAATTAATTCGTAAATCCATTCAAAATCTATAAACGCCAAATAATACTATGTAAACGCCATCCATTTGCATGCATGAATCTCCATTATTTCTTAAACGTGGCGCTCCTCTCTCCCCGTATCGGAGGCGCCTTTCTAGCTCCCTTGATACTTGTGTCGCCCGACTTGGAATACGGATCAAACACCTTCTTAGGCTTCTGAGCCGGCCCAGGAGCTGCTCCACGATTCGCATTCATCACAGAAGTAGCGGCGCTGTAGTCAAAAGGCACAGCTTCGTATTTCTTCTCCTTCGTTGCGGTTTGCTTCTCCTTTTCATCTTTTCTCCTCTGCTTCTTTGCCACCTTGGCAAGGCGCCGGTCGTCCGCCTCTCGTTCCTCCTGCTCCTCTTTCATCTTCTTTTGCTGCGCCTTGCGATGTCTCTTAGCCTTCTTTGACGAGGGTTCATCGATTTGAATGACGCCGCTCCTGTCGACGTCTTCCATGCCCTCATCAATTTCAGACTCGGACTCCTCGGTCGTGTCTGATTCATCTTCGTCAACGGACGAAGATTTGCGTTTCCTTCCTTGTTTCAGGGTAAATTCTTCATCCAAATCAGCTGATTGATCTGGTACTGCATTTGCTGCTCGCTTTGCAGGGACAGGAGAATTTTCCTGCGCCGCAGCTACCGCATCTGGGTCCATTTCTGTGCCTTCCTGCACAGACGAAACAAAGCGGCGCCAAGGGAACGGGATCTCGTCGTTCAAGCTCTCGTCAACTTGGCGAGACGAATCCCAAAGCGAGCTGATGGGCATGTCACCGAAAAGACGGGAGCGAGGTAGACGGTTGAGTGTAATGTTGCCACCTAACTCAGGGAGCTTTGCTAGAGCTCGGTTCGGTTGAGGCAAGGCGTTTCTCGTAGCAGCGTCGGGTGCTATATTGGCAAAGAATTGGAGCAGGCTTCGACCTGGGTTTGCCTTTGCTTCCTGTACTCGATCCCATATCGCTGTAAACCTGGCTCGTGCCAAGGGTGCCGTCATTGGGAGTAGACTATGCAACGCCTTTGCATCTGGTGGATTCACGCGGGAAATATCCGCGACATTGTTAGTGCCAAGAACAAAGTTGGGACTCTCATCTTCTTGTCGTGCAACTTCATCCCTCCATCTCCAAATAGCTTTGAAAACGGAAAACTGCTCGGCGTCGTAGGATAGGTGAGAATGCTTAAGAATATAGTTGTACCAACCCCTCGGCCCGTCTCCAGTCTCTTCATTGTAGTCTGCATGGACATGACGTGAAAGTGACAGGTCTTTAGACTTTTGGAGAGCGCGACCGATGAGGTCCATTTCGGGGTTGTTGCGCCGGGACGATGATACGAGATCATTTCGAACGCAATCAAAGATGTAAAGAAGATAGTGCGTATCAGAGCGAGCGTAGTAGAGCATTTCTTCGGGAATGGGTCGAATTCTCCAGTCAGCGAGCTGGTATTGCTTGTCGGCATCGAAATCGGCAAACTTGGACAGGAGGAAAGCGAGACTTCGCCCGGAATAGTTGAGCTGTTCACAAGCAAAGTAGGTATCAAATAGGCCATTTACGTAGAGACCCAAGTCTCGTTGTAGCCACACCATGTCCATGTATGCACCGTGGAAGACTTTGATGATATCGGGATCGGCAAATACTTCGTTGAGGACTTCGAGCTTGTGACGCCACGGTTGTAGAGTATCGACAATCCAGTCCTGGCCTCTCGTGCTAACCTGCATGAGGGAAACTAGTCCGGTATATGTCCGAAAGTCGTGGTGTTCCAAATCGACGGCGATTTCCTTGGCCTTTTTCAATTCCTTGAGCATATCAAGGACACCGTCAAATGTATCAACCCAAGTCGCGGCGGTGGTCTCGACAGGCTGCCAGGGAATTGGTTCGGAGACTTTGAAAACGCGATCGGGGTAATGCATCTGAGTGATTTCAGTCTCGTAGGGGTGTTTGTATCTGTCTAAAGTCAGCGACGACCATGTCGTAGCCCTGGGGTTGAGTGGGAAGGGTCTTACTGAGAGTTGCCGTCTTCGTCAGTAAAGTTAACGAGACTCGCATCCAAAGGGACTATGGCATGTGGTTTTTCGGTGAGAATCGGTTTCCAGGGTCCAGTAGGAAAGTTGTCGGGGGGTTTCTCGAAGAGGGTCTGCGGTTTGATGACATTGGCGTTGCGAATGACTTTGGCGTTTGACCTTGGTTTTTTCGTTTTGGGGCCCTGCGGGATACAGTTAGGTGCTACTGTGGAATTGAACGATTGTGGGAAATGGGTCTTACAGATTCGCCATTTGGAGGCTCTTTTCGCTTGATGATGCCAGTATACTCGTCTAGGGCCGTGTCTGCTTTTTCCAGGACCGAATCGACTACATCGACAATACCTTGCCAATTCATGTCGACATCTTCGGCATCTTCAAGCTGAGGCGCCTTGACACCACAGGCGCGTGCGGCAGACTGCAGTAGCTTTGCGGAAATGTCGAGGAGACGCGATGATTTTTCGTCGAGCTGCTCGGCGGCGTCTGGGTTAACGGTTCGTTGGAAGCCCAGGTCCTCGGCAGCAATTCGATTGACGGACTTGACGGCCGACACCAGCGACTTCTGGACCCCATCCTGCAGGGATTTGAAGTCCTGCGGGGGCGCCATGGTGTGTATGCGAGGCTGCCAGAGGTAGTTGGGTGAAGATGCGCCGGGCGGTGGTGAAATAGTTGTCGCGCAGTATGTAGGTTCACTTTGCCGCAAAAATTAGTTGCAAGATAATCGATAACGGTGGTATCTGCCCCACTAATAATTATGTGGCGTCCAACATTCAGGATGAGCTGCCAGGTGTACGTCGTAGGTGTAGGGAGTACCTATGTAAGAGTATAACCTTGTTACGATGATTGGATTTAACAGAATGAGTAATAATTTGATGATGAGCACCGTGGTCGTAGTGAAAAAAAAAGGACAGTTTATTATTTTATTTATTATTTATTTGTTTTTCACAAGTGGTGAGAAATAAGCAAGGGTTAGATAAGCCGTCAGGCCTCGACAGCTTAGAGAGAGACCTCGGAGCCAGCCAGCTAATACTCGTAATTGCTTGCTCAGTGCCCGCGTGTCTTCCCACTTTACTTAGTAACGCATACCTACTCGACTACGTCGTACAGCGCCTACCAGCGGCCTAGGAGCCCCTCGAGTGCCCCGTAATCTTTTGGTGCCACCTTCTGACTGGAAAGCTGACCCCCGCCCCGGAGCTAATGCCCGGTTGCCCCTCATCATCCAGCAGGTACTAAGGTAGGTACCTCGCCGTAGAACAGCCATGGAAGCAAGGCATTGCTGCTCGTCAAGGACGAAACAGACTCGTGGCACACAACATCTTTTCCATTGGACACAGACACCCATGCAAGTATCCGTTGGCCAGCTCGAGATTGACCCTTTGCAAGACGGAGAAAACCTGCCGGCCTTCGCTGATCCGCTGCTCTTGAGCGCCCACTGACGTCTTGCTGACGACTGCGCGCTAAAAGGCTTGCTTCTCTAATACCATACCCCACGCAACGTAAAAGAGCTTAGTCTTGTCTGTCCAACGACCAAAACTTGCAAGCTCCGATACTTTGAGCCTCTGTTAACAGCCAACATCGTCTCCTCTCGGCCTGCATCGCCAAATCCCGACAACGTCTTGCTCATCCTCAGTCGCCATCTACCTACCGCCGCAAAATGTCTGCTGCGCCCGACGGCCAACCTACGGCCGCACCAGGACGCTTGCTGCTGCTCTCCAACCGTCTGCCCATCACCATCAAACGCTCCGACGATGGCAGCTACACCTTTTCCATGTCCTCGGGCGGCCTCGTGACTGGGCTGAGTGGCCTTGGCAAGACGACTAGCTTCCAGTGGTATGGCTGGCCAGGCCTGGAAGTGCCAGATAACGAAGTAGAGCACATGAGGAAGCGTCTCAAGGACGAATACGGCGCCCATCCAGTGTTTATCGACGACGAGCTTGCCGACAGACATTACAATGGCTTTTCCAGTACGCGCATATGCCAATAGAAAAAAAAAACCTGTCCTATTTCTTCTCAGCTAACAAGATCCCTAGACTCCATTTTGTGGCCACTCTTCCACTACCACCCCGGCGAAATCACCTTTGACGAATCAGCCTGGGCCGCCTACCAAGAAGTCAACCGCCTGTTTGCGCAGACCGTCATCAAGGATGTGCAAGACGGAGATCTCATCTGGGTACACGACTACCACCTGATGCTCCTGCCGCAGATGCTGCGTGAGGAAATCGGCAACACCAAGAAGAACGTTAAGATCGGCTTCTTCCTGCATACGCCATTCCCCAGTAGTGAAATCTACCGTATTCTGCCGGTACGGGAGCCGCTGCTGACGGGTCTTCTCGACTGCGACCTCATCGGCTTCCACACATACGACTATGCCCGCCACTTTCTCAGCAGCTGCTCGCGGATCCTCGACGCCCCCACAACACCCAACGGCGTAGACTGGAACGGACGCTTCGTCACAGTCGGAGCATTCCCCATCGGCATTGACCCGGATAAATTCGTCGAAGGCCTGAAGACCCCCAAGGTCCAAGAACGTATTGCTGCCCTCAAGCGCAAATTCGAAGGTGTCAAACTCATCGTTGGTGTCGACCGCCTCGACTACATCAAAGGCGTGCCTCAAAAGCTCCACGCCCTCGAAGTCTTTCTGACCGAACACCCCGAATGGATTGGCAAAATCGTCCTCGTCCAAGTCGCAGTCCCCTCACGGCAAGACGTCGAAGAATACCAAAACCTGCGCGCCGTCGTCAACGAGCTTGTCGGCCGCATCAACGGCAAATTCGGCACCATTGAATTCATGCCCATCCACTTCCTGCACCAGTCCGTCTCCTTCGACGAGCTTACAGCCCTCTACGCCGTCTCCGACGTGTGCCTCGTCTCCTCCACCCGCGACGGCATGAACTTGGTCTCATACGAATACATTGCCACGCAGCAAGAGAAACACGGCGTCATGATCCTCAGCGAGTTTACTGGCGCAGCACAATCCCTCAACGGGAGCCTCATCGTCAACCCCTGGAATACGGAAGAACTCGCCAACGCAATCCACGACGCAGTAACCATGAGCCCCGAGCTCCGCGCCGCCAACTACAGCAAGCTCGCACGCTACGTCTTCAAGTACACCAGCGCATGGTGGGGCGCAACCTTTGTGGCGGAAATGACAAGGCTCAGTACCGAAGGCGCACAAGCAAAGACGATTCGCAACGTCTCGGGCGCAGTCGTGGGTAATGATGATGACAACAACAAGCCAGAAGCGGTTGTGGATGGCTCGTAACGTTGTCTGTCTGTTGCTGGGCCCCGACTAACATTTCTTTTCGTTCCTTGCAGAGATGGGCAAATCATGAAGATTGGTCTGAGAAATCCAAGAATGGGAAAAAAAATCAGGAAAGAGAAATCGGGATGTTGAGGGGTTTTTTTTTCTTCTTCTTTTATACAGGGATATTCTATTTTAGCTGGCGCTTTTGTGTTGTTGATTTTTTCCTTCATTTTAGCTTTTGTAGCGTTTATAGTTAGTAAAAATAACATGATGCTTAAAATTCTCGTTCCCCTAGTTTCATTAGGTAGATTGATATTGTAGTTATTTATGTAGACACTAGCTACCAACAATTCATCATAAACCAGTCGCAAGAAAAAAAACACGGCCGAAGCTCGAAAAACCTGATCTCATTGTATTAAAGCCTCGTTTGAATACCTAGCTAACCGTCGTCCATCCCATCGTATATACAGCCACACAGAGCTCATCCATCTCATTCTCATCTCGGCAAGACATGGCAAAGAACGAAGAAAAAAAGAAGAAAAAAAAAAAAGGCGTGGTATCAGGAAAAAAAAAAAGAGCTAAACCATCATTCCTCCCTCCCGGAAAACAAAAAAAACAAAGCTTAAAGAAAAAGACGAAAAAAGAATTAATAAGGAGAATTCACGATATCATCTCTTCCAAGCTTATACCGACTACTCAACGGTGTCCCAATCCTATTCGAGCTGCGTCTTCCTTCTTCACCGCCACTTAGCCGCACATTGCCCATGATGCTTTCGCGCGTGGGCCGCTTGAGACTCTGCTTAGCCACCATGTTGACTTCGTTGGGCAGCGCGACAATGACATTCTTGTCCGAGCCAAACTTGAAGTCGTCGGCCTTGACCACGTCTTCGTAGCGTTTAATCTTGTATGGGTGCTTCTTGCCCGCCAGCACCCACTTGAGATTCCACTCGATAATGTACGGCCCGGTAGCAGTAATGATGCTCGTCTCTTCGGCGCCCTCGCCAGTGTTGAATTTGGCCGGCGTAAAGCTGACGGGTTTGCCCGTTTCGTGGTAGAATTGCGCCACGTGCTCGGGGGTAAGTGCCAGTCTGCGTGGTCGTGGCTTGGTGTCGGCCGAGAAGCCCTTTTCGAAACCGAGCTTGCCTTCATTCTTGCCATCCTTTTGCATGGCGTCGACCAAAAGGATATAGTTGTTGGTTGTGCCCAGGATCCAACGGCCGTCGGCAGAAACGTCCATGCCGGTAACCGGGTCACCCAGAGCAGGCAATTGCGTCTTGGCTCGGATCCCGAGACGGTCAAAGAGACGAATATCACCCTTGTTGCTGGCCACGGCAATGTAGCCCTTTTCAGTCGTGGCAAGGGAAGAAAAGTCATTCTTGGACGCATATTGCTGCTTCTCATTCTCGACAAGCTTGTTACCAGACAGACGGGGGTCTACTCTGAAGAGAGCATTGTTGGAAACACCGAGGAACGTCTGCTCAGACGTCATCTGCGCAAACTTGTTCTCAGGAGCAAAGTTAATGACGGGAACATCATCGTGGACGTTCCACTCGTCAACAACCTTGCCGTACTCGATATCCATGCGGTAGAGCTTGTTCGGGTCGACGTTGTTTTGAATAATCATGTCGCGATCCTCGCCGTGCAGCATAACCTTTTTCGGGTTAATGAGTTTGCCGTTGGGCGCAGCAACCTTGGAAATGTTGGTTGAAAACTTGAGACGGTTGTTGGCAGTGTGAGAAAAGACGCCAATCTTGGAGCCACGAACGACAAATGACCGATCGTGCTTGTAGCCAACGGCGAGTTGTGAGTTGGTGTCGCGGTCCTGCTTATCCTCCTCCTTTTCGTCATCCTCTTCGCTATCGTAGGCTTCGCTCTGAACGCTATCATCTTCAATGTCTTGACCCTCCTCCTCCTCCTCCTCTTCTTCGACAGGCGGGGCATCTTCCATGGTGAGATCGCCCATGGAGTCGAGAACATACTCGCGATCCTTTTCTTGAATCTTGGCCCACTTGGTCTCGTTTAGCTTCTCCCAAATAGCCTGCATAATGGCCTCCTGGAACTTTTCCAGAGTAGGCTGGTCCTTGAAGCGTAGCAGCCATGACCGTGCAGTGCCATCGGGGCTAAAATGGTTAAAGACAAAGGAGAGGAACTCAAAGTCAAAAACGGGGTTAAAGTCGGCAGTGACGTCTGCACCGACATAGGCCCTCTCCTTGCCTTCGATCTGGAGCCAGTACTCCCACTTGCCAACCTCGGAAACCGTAGCAACAACCGAGTCATCAACAAGCGCAAAATGGCCGGGCTGAGGATCGTAAAGATGCAGCTCAGCGGCGAGGCTGCCGTAGATTTCTCGAGGCTTGGGCGGGTTCTTGGCATCATGTACGTGAGAAACAGACTGGACGGGAACGGGAGCCGAAGCGGGGGCGGGAGCGGCATTCTTCTCAGAAGAAGCGGCAGCGGTCCGCTTACCGGCGCTATTTGCAGTCGACTTGGGAGCCATATCGTCAGGTGCTTCGGCGGTACGGCTCAAAGACGGGCTATTGATAGGGCTCGCAGGAGGGATAGGGAGTTCTTCGTGGAAATGAAACTGCTGAATATCGTCTTCGGAAGCGGTGGTATTGGGCTTGCGGTACTTGCGCTCGTACTGACACTCTTGAGCAGCGCGCAAGAAAAGCTGAACCTGGTTAGAGGGGACGGCGTTGTCACAGACAAACTCGTAGACGTCGCCGGAGTCACCGCTCAAGTCTCTCCAGGCAAGGACCTTTTCACCACCTTGGCGGATCTCGACACGGAAATGGAGAGCCTCGTCGAGGAGAAACGTCTTTTCGTCGCGCTCGGCGGCAAGGGCGTCAATCTCGGCGTCGTCGCCTTCTTCTTCGGCGAGGAGCTCAGCTTCGCCTTCTTCAAAGGCACGCTGGACGACGAGCTGGTAGTGAAAGTCTTGATTCGTTCGGCGGATGCGAATGGCCGAGTCCTTGAAGATGAGCTCGGAGTAGCCCTTTGGGGAGAGGGGGCGGACGAGGTAGAGCTGGCCCTGGGGAAGCTCGATGAGGGATTCTTGGGTGCTTGAGCCGAAAATCAGCTTGGCAGCTATATGGCGAAGAAGGAGTTGGTTAGCATATGCAGGGGACTAGACATCAGATGACGCAACAAAAAAAAAAAAAGTTGGCACGACTGGTATTTGTCAAGCATGTAATGTTGGCAGTGAGGTGAGGGGGCCACCGCGGCAAGCGAAGAGGGAGGGGCATGCATGCGGGCGGTAAACAAAGAACAGTATATGACGACTGAGCAACCACAAGCAGAACAGGGAAACATGCTATTGCCGTCTCGCCAAAAGCGGTCAAAGAAACCCGTCAAAATAGTACTCTGGTCACTTACCGTTTCGTAGGACAAACATGCTGTCCGGCGCGTGTAGAAACACTCGTTATGTATGGTGTATTTTCGCGGAGACGGGGGGCAATAGGTGGCGATGACGTCGGTCGTGAAGACGGCGAGGCGCGCTGGTGTAGTCTGTAGTCGTAGCCCCAACGCAAGCGGTCGAAAATTGCACAAGGGTAGACCCTGTTCTTGCCTTTAGCAGTCGGGCCGGAGCTGGCGGGTGATGGACAATGTCCTGGATCTTGTGGGCAAGAAAAAGAATGTCTATACAGTCGCGTGGGAATGTGAGGGGGAGCTTGGGGAGATGAGCAAGGCGGGGGGGGAAGGCAAAAAAAATTAAAAAAAATTTTGGGTGGGTGGTTGCCCAGTGATGTGAAGGAAGCCACTCTTGTTTGTCCCCTAAAATGAGCACAAGCACGCTAAAATAAGCAGCATTTAGTTGGGCCTCCGCAAGGGCGTTGGGCGTTTAATACGAATAATGACGAGATTGCCAGAAGAAGAAGAAGGAGAAGAAGAAGAAGGAGAAGAAGAAGGAGAAGAAGAAGAAGAAGAGGACGAAGAAGAAGAAGCGAATAATTATAATCTTGTCAGGCAGCACCCAACATGCCCTCTCAGTAGCGACATACAGGAATATTCCAGTGATTAATTAATTGCTGCTCAAAGGCTTAATTACCACCACGTGTTTGCTAGCTCTGTAGCTGTCACGGACCAAAACAAAAAGTGGATTAAGCCGCGACTCTTTAAACACAAACCAGCCTTGTAGCCAGATTGCTATAATATTCAGCCTGTATTATTATTATAATTACAAGGTTCCAACATAGTACAGTAAGATCATAGAGACCCATCAGGTTTAAATAGCTAACCATGAACCCGCCCTGTTAAAAAGAACATACGTCATGCTTCCCGCCACCGTAAAAAAAAAAAAAAAAAAACCTAATTCATTATCCGGTTCTGCCTGCTGCTGCCTGCGCCGCTGCCTCCTTACAAAGTCAGTCATCAGTCACCAGCTCGCCACACGCAGCAAACAAAAAAAGCCTCAGAACAGTACAGTAGTCAATCATTATACCTATTTCAGTATTATAATTACTTTATTCAATTTTTGTTCACTTCATAAAACAAATATATACTTCAACTCCACCACAATTCCGGCGTGTCGCTCGCTAACCTAAAACATATTTCCCTTGTATAATCCCCAAGCCCATTCACGTGTCATTTGGTATCCTAAAGTTCGCCAATAAAGAACATCTCGTCAAGGTCATTCTCCAAGCTTTCGAAAAAGTCTTCCCGCTGCCGCTTCGGAGGCGTTGATGCCGCCGACGCCGGTCTTCCTTGAAAGTATGCCGCACCACCACCGGCTGCACCACCACTCGGCATTCCCGCAAAGTCGTCCGCAATCAGCCGAGCAACATTCTTGCCCATGAGCGCGCTCGTCTCCATCGTTGAGATGAAACTCTCCATTCCTGAAGTATAGTAGATGCCGTTGCCAACCACGGAATCCTGAAACGTCACACGCGGCAGTTCAATCGGGTAAGCGTCAAACGCCCGCCGATAATACCAAGATACTTTTTGCGGCTGCCTCTTGTCATCTTCGCCATCGATACCGCCCATCTCTTCATCATGCCCTTGACCGTTTGGCGCTACCTTGCCCGATGCATCCGCGTCAAAGAATTCGTCAAGCCAATGCAGCGGAAACGTTTTCGGCGCAAACATCTTGTATAAAAACTCTCGCCGTTGCGTAACAGGGTTCATCACTGTGCGAAGAGTACTGAGCGAGAGAAACTCAGTGGCGCCCGCCGGGTTGTCTATTCTGCCTTCGTCGCCCCTTCTGAGCGTCGTGTACACATTGCTTGGCGGCTTGCTCCCCCTCTCTAGCCCGTACATGTCGGTGCGCAGCATGTACGGTGAGGTAAACAATGTAACGTAGAGCTTTCTGTACGGAATCTCGTCAATCCGATGGCTGATGATTCCTGGGCCGGCCGAGATGTTGCTAAACTGCCACGGCGTCGCAATGACAATATTATCAAACGCCGTTTGCTCGGTTCCTCCAGACGTAGATATCGCGTACTGGATAGAGGGTCGCGTAGAGTGGGCTCTAGGCTTAAAGTTGATGGCTTCTACAGTCGTGTTTCTGCAGAGCTGAGCGCCACTATGCTCCATCATTTTGTCGAATATTTGCCAGTTGCCGCCCTTGACGGAAACTGCGCCATCCGTGGCAAAAGAGACCTTGTAGATGTAACATTAGCAAGTTTGTTTTTCAAAATGGCAGACGGATACGTACCATTGTTTCCAAACCGTGTATATGGTTCAAGTTCGAGGCGTAGTTGACTCTTGTAGCCGATTGCAGTATATGTCGACTGAATTCGGTATCAATCTGCGACAAAACAGTTAGCAAAATATCTAATTCCCGGCCAAAAAAAAAACAGATAGAAGTATGAAATACACACCTTGTGATCAGCCAGAAACTGCTCGCCAGTCACGCCAGTAACCCTCTCCAATCCAAGTTCATACGCCCTCTGCGTAAGCGATCGAAATGGAAAATACGGCGGCTCGTACAGTTTCAAAAACGTCTGCACAACCGTCTTGACCAGTCCCAGCGCCCGGTACGGCGACATGCCATACCGCCACCACATCTTGGCGGCATCCCACCACCACGAGCTCCCATCCATGGTCGCGTACACGACCTTTTCGCTATCCCAGATGATGGTCAGATCGCCCTTGTTATGCGGCATGGGATCCTGCAGCTCCAGCCCAAAGTCGATGGCGGCATCGTGGATAATCCGGTTGGCAGAGACAAAGATGGATGCGCCCAGCTCGACCGGCTCGTTGGGGTCGTCGTATGCATTCACCGTCAATGTGCGTCCGCCGACGTGCTCCGTCTTTTCAAAGACTGTAATGTTTATAGGAATGCCTTCTCCTCTTGCGTATTGGCTTAGGTGGTAGGCTGTTGATGCGCCCGCCGCTCCGGCCCCTGCAGAAACAAGACAAGAGTAAGTGATGGGCCCCTTTTGCGTGCATATCGTTCACATGCCACAATCCTCCGCCATGGCCCCCGAGACAGGCCATCGCAGCAAGACGGGAACAAAGGAAGAGTTTAGAAATTCAAAAACCCACATACCTATAATGGCAACATTATTCACCTCTCCGCCATTATAAGGACTTTGCACTCCAAGCGATGCCGCAGCAAGAGGCGCAACAACAACAAGCGCCGCGCAACACGCCCGTGTAAGCATCGCGCCCGCAAATGGCGACCGCAGTGCCGCAAGCGTTCAGGCAGGCAACCGCGGGACAAGACTGTGCAAGAAGCCTCAAGCCCTCGAATTAATGTCGCCTAACAAAAACAAAAAGGGATGTCCCGGCCGAAACGTGAAAGCTCAGTACAATCAACGCATCGCCTGCATTGCAGAGTTGGCGCGGGGTTAGGCGACGTGAACTTTTTTTTGGAGTGAGTTGTTATGGTTTTGGATAGCTCCCAGTCTTACCTTGGGCCTGGGCCGTGAATCTTATTCGTAGTCCTCGTACTCGTGGTGCGGGAGACGCCCCCGGAAAGTACGGCGTCCGGCGGGCGCTACATGTGCAAGGGTGGTGGTGGGCGCCTCAGCACCCCTGCGGCACCCTTAGAGAGGTACTCGTAAAGCGCCGATCGAAACAGGCAAGGCCTCAAACAACCTTGAACCGAAGCTCGATGCTCAAAGACAGTGTCACGTGTAAAGCCACTTTTGTCAATGGCCAATGTTATTGTAACACTTCTGAATCTCGAGACGGTAGCCTTCAATTACAATCAATACATGACCTCTCCTGAACCGTCGCCGCGCTTGGTCCTGATCAGTGACGAAACTATAGAATCGTCGACTCTTGTCGTCGCTGATGTCATGGCTCTAATCGTGACCCACTACAATACGAATGGGCACTTCCATGGTCCTTGAGGAAATCCCCTCACGCTCCACCGCCAGCTTCACTCCACTATTGCCCTTTACAGATTCCAGATGGATTTATTACATTTCACAGAGTTATTATTAGTCTGAAGCGATTGGTGATTCATGATTTCGACATGTCTTCAATCTACCTATCCTCACAGTTCGATGAACCTTTTGGTTCTCATCAGTATCCTATTCCACAACTTCCACTAATTATAGAAATAAATAAATTAAAATAAAAAAGCGTCCGTAGCTGGGAAAGTTTCGTATGATGGGGGAATCATGCCGCTGTTCAATAAATAAATAAAAAGGACGCCCTAAACTCCAAACATGTCCATAACAGAATATAAACAGATCGAAAAGCCCATGCCCAATTCTTGCTTTTGACGTAAACGCTAAAAACACATCGATATCGTCATCCATAACGAAAATAAAAAAAAACAGAATATAACATCGCTAAATATTCAAATTTTCATAACTCCTCTGATAACCGGAGCAGGGAAGAATGAGAATGCAGTACTTAACTGCTGACATCGCTGTCGCTGCTGTGGCTGTGTGGGCTCCTCACACCTCCCGCCGTTGCTGCGGAACTGCGCGACTCGGCAGCTACTTCGATACTCTTGCTTCTTCCTCGCGCCGTGGCCGCAACTGAGCTTGCAACAGACCGGCGGTATGTTGGCGGGTCTTGCACCAAACCATTCTTGTTTTCGCTTGCCACGGCGGCGGCATCCGTGCGATCATACATGCGCTCGGCCGGCGATTCGTCATCTGGGTCTTCGCCATCTTCGTCACCGCTGCTCAAGTCAACGCCATCTGGATACCCGTCTGACTGATGTAACACGCGTTGGCTCATCAGCTCTTCTGTTGGTGCCTCAACAGACTCATAATCGGAATCAACGTCGCCGTTGCCGTAAGATTCGTCACTGCTAAAGGGCGGGAAGAAGATGACCGGAGGCGGTAACGGTACTGGCGCCAGTCGCTTAATACGTCCAGAGGTGTATTCAATCTCTACGCCGGGTGTAGAGCTTCGCGACGACTGCTGAGATGCTATTGGAGCAGGTGACGACGTCGACATAGTTGCCAGCCGCGCGATGATACCATCTGTCATCTCGTTCCATTTTGCACCTCTCAGGGCAGGATATTGGGAGGTGTAGTCTTGTTTAGGCCGCTTGGTTGTCACTACAACCATGAAGTGGTCATCTGGCAGCACTCCACCTAGTCCGCAAGGCTCCAAGGGGCGAACCTCAAGATACTGCTGATCGTCGGACCACGGAAATCCAACGTCAGGTTCGCTAGCCGATTCGGTGTTGTCAGCCGAGAGTCCAGGTACTTCGTCATCTACATCCATGTCGATATCCATGCTGGTCCAAGGCGTACCGCTGCTCAATGGCTTATAGCTCAAGCTAGAGCCGGAAGCCGACCGTTGTGGCGCTGGTCTTTCAGAAAATTGAGAATAATCTTCTGTATGTTCCTGACCACTGGACATCATGTATGTATCAGGAGAAGAATCCCCCCCATCGCCAGACAAGTCGGTACAAAACGGCGCTCCGCTGTAGTAGATAATTGCACCGCCGCGACGACGCTTCTTTTTGTTGCTAGAGCCGGAGCCACTAGGACCATACCTCGACTCGCCATGATTGCTGTCCTCGACGGGACCAAACGAGGATAAAGTCTCATCCATTGACGTAGCACCATTTGGCGAATCAGGTCGAACAAAGAGTGGCTTGTAGTGAAAGCTTTCCGACGGGGTGGAAGCCTGTACACCGTATCTCGAGAGGTCCTTGCTGGACATTCCAGAGTCACCGGTAGAATGGCCGGTCTTCTGACGCTTGCGCTTACCAGTGCTAGAATCTTTGCTTTCGCCAGTCTCAGCGGAGTTGGGAGAGTTTTCACTAGAGCTGTCGCTGGTGAGCTTCGTCCCTTCAGTGCCTCCACGCCATCGAATCTTGCGACCATCGGACGATAATTGGAATTTAGTGCTGATTTCAGAAACCGCGGAGCGAACAAAGCTTGGCGTAACGTTGATCATGTGCAACTGCGCAAGATTACACAACAGATTCAGGTACACCCAGCCCTCTGCATCCGGAGCCACATCAACATCATCCTTGGGTAATTCTGAGAGGAGTTCCGGGGGCACAAGTCCAAGATGGCGAATATATTCCATGTTGTCCGCGGGAACCTGTGCACGATCGGGGTCGAGATCCTTGGGACGGGTTGGCCGCTGTTCCGGAGCAGGTTGTTGAGGCGGCGAGGTATTATGGCCTGAGCCACTACTGTTACCGTTACCTCCGGACTCGGTTTGGTCGCCGTTTGAATTGGAAATGGACGTGGAATTGTATTCTCGAGATCTGCTCTTCTTACCGGCTGGTAGGATACGAGCTTCTCGAGCTGCTTCGGCGGCGGCGGCTGCGGATACAAGGCCGGGAGGCTGATGAACATTAAGATACTGTTGCTGACTTTGGCTTGGTGGCCGCTCGACGAAGGCAGATGCCACAGTCACATCGTTTCCATGGGGATTGGGAGCCTGCTGCTTGGTCTTGTATCGACCGTTAATCTTGCCGGTGAAGAGCTGTTCGAGCCGTCGGACCACCACCTTCTTCCGGTCCTTGTCGGTCATTGCGACGTGCCTGGGTAAAAGGCCTTCGGGAATGTCGCGCAGATAGTTTTCCACCTTTTGTTCCGATGCCTTGGCGCCAATTCGATTCGACTTGCGGCCCAGCGATGCACCTGAAGAGGGTGCACCGGTAGACATGGATGCATATGCCGAGTCCACGGGTCGGAAATTGGACCCAGAAGAAGACGGCTGCTTAGACATGGAACCAGAGCCAGAAGCATCTCCTCGTTTCGATGACCTCTTTCTGTGAGATGACGCTGCATTTGGTGAGCCATCGAGACTCGTGGTGAACTCGCGCAGAGTAGCCTCAAGTTCGCGTTTTTTGCGCTTGGGCAAGCCATGGACTTTGATCTCAAACAGTTTCTCCTTCTTAAGCATATCCGGGCCATTCTGCTTATAGTGCTTGAGTTCGTCCTTTAGTTTTTGAATTTCCACCGTTAGGTCGTCAATAACGCTACGATAGTCGTCGGCACTGCTGCTGTCTTCGCCGCGCAGTCGGGTTGGTATTGACACTTGCTGGTAAGAGGGCTTGTCTTCGGTTGATGACTCGGACTCTTTTTGGAAGAACGGCGGGTCAACATCCATGGCGTTTGAATCAAACGTAGCGGTCGGGTTCTGGTTCGATCGGTCGAACCATTTTTTAGGATCGCTCTGGCCCGTCTCGTGACTATCGCCTGATGAATTCCGTCGCGGTGAAGCGGGCGCCGAGCTGGAGTCGGTCGGGTTTGGCGGCCCTGAGCCGGGGCTAGCTCGAAGAGAGGCATCGCGCGCTAGGCGGTGGTGACGTAATGTGACCGACTCAGCTGGCGATACCCTACGCGGGTGTGATCGTGATATTGAGCCCCTGTTCTTGTCGTCGTTTTGGGACATATTCATAGCATCCGAAGATGAAATTAAATGCTAAGAGTGCCGAGGGCGAGGTTGAACATTGTATGTTCAGCTTTGGAGGGCGACGAGCAACGATGTTAGGTTGGGATCCTCGCGAGCGGGCTTAGAAAAAACCAGGGTCCAGAGGGTGTGTGACGTAGCTCGTCCAAGGAGGTTGCAAGTGGGCCCACAGGGAAAACCGGTTAATGGGAGGAATGGGCTAAATGAATAAAAGTATGTGTTAGCAGTAGGGAACCCATTGCTGTAGAAGAGTATTGCGGATAGCGGGGCACACTGGCTCCGGAGGAATGGTGGCCTATGATTGGACGACGAGCCAGTGATCTCGATGTGATCGCACCCCTGGTACTGGTACTTGGGCACGCTGGCACGCTGGTACAATAGCCACGGCACGTCATTGCACCAGCCCAGTAGGTATCTCGTACGTCCACACTGGGAGCGATTGCAGGTAGTATAATAAAAAGGGCCAATACTCACCGGTTGGGAGAAGGAAAAGAAAAATGATAGTGACACTATCAGGACCCGTAAAAAAGGGCTCTAATCGAGATGAGCGATGAGGAGCGACACAGGACAGTGCCTGTTGTATCTCGATGATATGAGCGTGAGACGTGATCCCGGTATGCGCCAGAAGTCCACGTACACGGTACCTAAGGTAATGAGCTGGCGCTGGTGACACCGCGGCGAGAGACTCGAGGTTCTTTTTTATTGCGTCTGTCTGATTGTTTTGGAAGACGAATAGAGTAGCAAGACACTCAGAAGTCGGCGGTTCGTGGGTTGCGAAGGACAGTGTCGCGATTTTGCAGAATGTATGCTGCACTGAAACGGCGAGCTGCGGACTGGCTGATAAAAACGTTTTTCCAGTCAAAACAACAGGGGGAAGTCTCGTACTGGCAGTGGCTGCTCGAGTCGGGACAGAAATGAAGGTTTGAATAAGCTGAATCAAGTAACAAGTCGGTTGATAAAGGCTTTCGCGCAGGTCGTAGTTCGCGAATGAATGAGATTTGCGCAGTGGTTGGGAGCAAGTCAAAGACGTGTAGCGTGACAGAAACTGTGGTGGAAAGGGCGTCGTGGTGAGAGAGAGTCGAGCGTGGACTGGTTTGTAAGGCACAGCAAAATCCGGCAGAAACTCAGTCAAGGGCGTTGCAAGTTTCTGAATATAGTGTCCACGGAAGGGTTTAATTCGATTTCAACATTACAAGGCAACAAGGAGAGAAAAGGGTTGTCCTGGCCTGAGAGGGAAGCACTTTATTTGATACCCTGGGCGCGCTGCTGTGGCACCCGACGCCGTGCGGATGGTAACGATTCCGAGACTGGGGGTGTGTGTGTGTGGCTGTGGCTGTGGCTCACTGGGCGTGCAGAAGCGTTAGGAAGTGGCTATTTAGTGGGTAGGCCCTGTTCTAGGCCCCAGAAACAAACACCTAATGACACTGTACGGAGTTTTGGGGTATGGGTTACAGGACCTGTTGTGGCTGCAGAGAAAGCCGTGGAAGTGCTGCGGCTCTACGGTGCAGTGCGCCAGAATCGTCTTTCAAGGCTGGTATTTGGAGGGACTGGTGCTCGTTGCTGCTGCAAGAGGAAAGAAAGCATTTTTTACTCCGAGATGAGAAGAATATTTTTACTTGGTATTTTTTTCGACAGTGGAAACAGCGAGTCCATCTGGCGACCTTTGTCGTACCCATTAATATCGTAACATTTGTTTTGCCACAGGCACGCCTCCACTGCGACGGACAGCTAAGAAATTGGAATTCGGCTACGGAAATGGCACGGCGTGTCCGCCGTTCGGCGGCGGCGACGGGAAACGCTACGCTAAGGGGACCCTACGCTACGGGCAAAACAGCCGCCCAAGGCAGCTTGATGAATCCACGCAGGCCCAGGCCTACGAAGTATGTACGAGTACGGGATATACTCGTAGCAGATGTCGAGCGTTGTGTTGATGCCAGAGAAGCATTTCCTTTCATTTCAACGGAAGATATGCTCCTTGCTTCTTCATTTCATTTATTAGTATTATATACTGCTCAGCCTACAAATTGAGATTCAACAGAGCGTACACACGACTAGAGTAGCGAGGTGCTGGGAAAGTAATAAAAACAACTAGAGAAATGGGCTCGTCAGCCTGGCCTCATCACCAGTTTTGCTATGGACGGGGCACCTACTGTAGACGGAGCCCTACTGTAGACGGCCACCACCGCCTACAAAACCATTACAATACGAGTGAAAAAGATACGACAAAACTTAAATAGGCAAACAAGCTTCGTCTGCTGCTTCATCCGTCGTGTCATGGGCACTGCTACGAGAATGCTCTTCATGACTAGGCTTTGTTGCGCGGCACCCATATATTAATTGGTTGGGAACGGATCGGGGGTTTGGGCCGTCATCGAGAGGCTGTCGTTTTGGTGTGAGTGGGCTGTGGACTGTGTGCGCGCGCGTGTGTGTGTCGGCAAACAAACGGGTGAGGATATGTATCTATTGATGCGAAAGTTGATTCTCGCGGGGCCTGCGATGGAAACCGGTGTGAACTGTGTGAGTGCTTGTATCACTTGCTATTATTATGATCTCGTGTTACCTACGTACTCGGGTGTCTGCCCATCCGGTGCGAAACAGTGCAACGGCTATTTCTCGTACTCCATCACCAATCACCCAACCATAAGCCCATTCTGTAGTAAGAGTCAAAACTACCAAAAAAAAAAAAAGGAAGGAAGTAAACCCCGGTAGAGAATTAAGCCGACATCGAGACAGCCTTGGCCCCTTGCAAAAAAACCTGGCCATACTCCTACCGAACGTGACGTCATGCGACTCTCCCTCTGCCGTGCCTGCGGCTGATCAAGGGACCAGTTGCGCCGATCCGGGCCTCATTCGGGAGTCTCAAGGCCAAAGAAGGTGCATCATTTATCAGCCGACTCTCGTTGGACCTGAAAATACCATAGACAAGAATGTTTTTTAAATTCGCTAGCTAACGCACCCAACCACTTTTTCTTTTTGTTTGAAAAGTAAGCTGCGTAGCAATCCAACAGAGAGATTCGGCTATCTGCATAACCAGAGAGCACCTACGTCTGTACTCGTACAGTACTCCCGCACAGCGGTTGTCACTGTCCTATAGTTCACACACGCCGCGCCAGCCTACGTTCACCCCCCGTGAGCGAAATGCCCCACAGGGGTCCTGCCTTTCGATCCTTTCAGCGCGCTTCGATCTTGACGAAACTCCCCATCTCCTCACGATCGTTGTAAGCTTGTAGCACGCGAGGCCGTGATCGAACCGGCTGACGCGATCAAAACCCAGGAAATGGTTTCTTCTTGCCTTGCTGCGTGCACTCCTTAGCCTTTTTGTATCCCCACCTTTGCCGTCATCCCGGTCATTACTCTTTACCTTGTTGGTTTCTCGCTCTCTTCTAGAACGGAACCGCTCATGTCTATCTATGAGTATGTAGTCCTGTAACCAAGGGCAGCCCATTTTTGACATCAAGCATTCTAGATTTTTTCTATGAGCCGATCGATCAGTAGCCTCCCTCTCCAATTACCATCGCGAGGCTGATCCCGCTCCTTTGCATGCCCTGTTTTTCACTCCGAGCGTCTTCGGCGACACCTTAGCCCGCCACCCTGATCACGGGAATACTACCTCCAACAACGGCTTTATTATATGAGTACAACAGGGTGGAGTACATACTCGTACATACATACACAGCTACGCCTGTACAACTACAAACAATACAAGGTAGAACTTGGCCATCAACGTAATATCTCATTCTCTATTTTAAACTTGGTAATCTGTACGACGTACGTCGTACTCCAAACGTCCAAACTTCCAAGACACCGCACACTAGCTTGAGCCCCATGTACAGGACCTCCCCGCTAATGCATGTCCCCCTGGCCTAGCTCCCACCTGCGCCGGAGCTGTCCCTCCGCAAACTAATAATGCCCGCCAGCCACAGCTACTAGCGCGGCGACACTACGGTACTCGTTCTCCCCTACAGAGTACGGACGTACAGGGCAGCGATATAAGCTGCCCCACTCCTCACTATGACAAATACTTCAAGTTCCGTTGCTCATGACTGTGCCTTCCAGTGCGACGTAAAGCAGCAACTCCGGCCCGATGCTGCGTGTATAAAAGCAGATTTGAAAAAGCATGTGTAATCTCGATTCAATGATGCGCATGGCAACACGCGTACCAGAATTCGCAATGCAGCCAACATCACCGCGTCTTAGAATCAACATCACGTGTGTTGCTTGCAGCAATTTATAGTCTATTCTGATCTGATTCATCTACTCCACAACCCAGGCTCTTATCTTCATAATCGTGTATAGCCATCCCAATCTAATTTGTAAAAAAGGCCTCGTCTCCATCTTCAGACCTGCAGGACCTCATCAACCCAACTTTTTAAACTTTTACATCATCATGCATCACACAACTCCTCTACACCCGCGTCAGAATGCTTAGTCAAAATCATGCACATGGAATCTACTCAGCGCCGCGCTTAAGATCCTTGCTGAGAAGAGACTCGCCAGTCATGTCCTCGGGCTGGGGTAGGCCCATGGCGGCCAGGATCGTCGGCGCGACATCTCCCAGGACGCCGTGCTGCTTGCGCAGGCTCCAGCCCTCTGGAGCATTGGCCATGATGAACGGAACAAAGTTAGTCGTGTGGCTGGTCTTGGGCTTGCCATCAGCAAACTTCATCTCTTCCGCGTTGCCGTGGTCAGCGGTGATGAATAGAACATAGCCCTCCTTCTTGCAAGCTTCGAGGATCTTGCCAATCGCCTTGTCAGTGGCAGCGCAGCCGACAATGGCGGCTTCGTAAACACCAGTATGACCAACCATGTCAGGAGGAGCAAAGTTGTTCATGACAAAAGGGAACTGCTGTTCGCCGAGACGCTTCACGACCTGGTCGGCAACGCCGTCCGCAGACATCTCAGGTGCCTTGTCATAGGTGGCAACACTCTTGTTCGACGGGACAAGGTCCTGGTTCTGGTCGCGCTCCTCGAGAGGGAACACCTTTTCAACACCGCCGTTGAAGAAGAAAGTGACATGGGCGTATTTTTCCGTCTCGGCAATGTGAACCTGTTTGACGTTTTGTTTGCCGAGCCATTCAGCCAGAACATTGTCCATGCGCTGAGGTTGGAAAGCAATCTCAAAGGGGTAATCCGTCTTGTACATGGTCATGGTGACCAACTTGGAAATCTTGGGATACTTAAAGTCGGGGAGAACTGATCGATCAACGTCGCCGAGGAGCTGCGTGATCTGTCGCACACGGTCGGAACGGTAGTTGAAGAAGAAGACGGTATCGTCGTCTGCAATGAGCCGTGTTAGTGACATCAATCGTGCCAGAATCGCTTTAGAAACGTACCCTTGATGCGAGCATCGTCGCCGCCAACAATAATGGGTGTAAGGAACTCATCCTTGTCCTTGTCTCCACCACGTTCATATCTCTCCTTGACAGTACCTACCGGATCCTCGCTGGCTTCACCGTCGCCGTGAACCATACCCTTGAGGGCTATCTCAACACGCTCCCAACGCTTATCACGGTCCATGGCAAAGTAACGGCCAACAACAGTGGCAATCTGACCTATGCCCACCTCCTTGAGGTAGTCGACAAGCTCTTGCATGTAGCCAGCACCGGACTTGGGGTCGGTATCACGGCCGTCGCCGAAGAAGTGGATAAAGACCTGCTTGACACCACATGCCTTGGCCTCTCGCAAAAGAGCGTAAAGATGAGTCTGCTTGGAGTGCTGCGATGCGAGTTAGAATTAGTTGAACCCGGGACGGTTTAACACAAAGGCAACTCACCACGCCACCGTGAGAAACGAGACCGCAGAGGTGCAGGCGGCCATTGCCCTTGGCAGCAGACTCGAATGTCTCTTTAATAACCTTGTTCTGCTCGAGCTCTCCCTTCTTGATAGTCTGGTCAATCCTCACGACGTCCTGCCAAACAACTCGACCAGCACCAATGTTGAGATGGCCGACTTCGGAGTTGCCCATCAGGCCCTCGGGCAGACCGACGGCGATGGAAGAGGCATCGAGCTCGGTGAAACCGGTCTCACTCTTGGAGAGCTCGTCCATGATAGGCGTCTCGGCCGCGGCAATGGCGTCGCCATCCTTGGGGCTTTCTTCCGAGGGGATACCCCAACCGTCAATGACGACTGTATAGCGAGAAACATCGCATTAGCGAACAGGACCCGAGACGAAGAAACTTGCAATCACTTGAGATTGTCCACCGCCATGCCGCTTCATTTCTAGCACATAAATATCTGCGCAATTGACACAGCGGTCAAGCAGTCGCCCCGTGGTCCGTCGGCTGGACGGCGTCAACGGCGCCAACGGGCGCGAAACGGCCTCGATGACGATGGCGGGGCAACTGTTGGGTTGGAGGGGTTCAGTGGCGGGAAAGCAACGTACTCAGGCAGGCCTTTTGCTCAGTCTTTGGAGGGGCAGACATGATTGCACGCTTGATCAATTAGAAAGTGATTTGGAAATGTGACCTAGAAGTTGAAGGAAAAGCGAAGTCACAAGAAGGGAGGAGATTAAGAGGAAAACAAAATCTGCGTGGTTTCATAAGGCACGAGTGCTAGTGGTTGGATGATTGGAGCTCAGGCTTATCTTGCCATTTTTTGCCGTATCTTCATAGAGCAGTGGGGTTTCTTTAGCAGTGTCATAATGCCGTCCAACAAGCATAGGTTAGTAGCTCAAGGGTGCGGGGCGTGCACTAATCGGTCAGGTGACTTATGTATTTGGAAGTTGACATAAATTGTGCATCCACCAAAGCTGTCAATAGTCCTGGAGGGCATCATAGTACCTAGGTGTCTTTATGAGAAGCCACAGAGCTCTGATAAGAGGCGACAAGATGTTTTGTCCATCAACTGCATGCGGTGATTTTTATGTATGGTTGGTCAGTGTCTGGACTGACAACGCAGCACGGCGCGCAACCTTAAAACTAGTGAGCTCGCACTGTACGCTCCATAGCCAGTACATACTAGTCACCACATGTCAACACAGTATATGTAAATCAACACTGTAGGCCGCTTCCTCGCGCGCGGATGCTTCAGATCTCCAACCAACTTCACCAACTCAGCAAATGCGCCAAACAAATTTTACATGAGCTGCGCAGTGCCTAGGCCGGCCTGTCACCATCTTAGCTCTTGTAATTGGTGGAGTTTGGAAAATAACAAACCACGCAGCCTGCTCAGGTCGCATAGTCTACCACAATGTCTGCCGATTCACAATCCCTCGCGCTCCCTTCGACGATGTCGCCGGACAGCCTAGATGCCTTGTCGGAGCTATCCATTGTCCTTGCCAAGGTCCGCACAAGCATACAATCATCATCAGGCCTCACCACCGGCGCGACTCCGAGCACAACCGCCGCGGCCGGTCAGCAGCTCTCGTTCAAGGACGTGCCGGGCGCAACAGACACGCTCAAGCACAAGATCCAGCACGCAAGGGCACAGGTACACGCGCTGCCGGACATGGACCGAACGATTGAAGAGCAGAATGCTGAGATTTCTGACCTCGAGGCAAGGATACAAACGCAGCGCGCATTGTTGGAGAGACTGCGCGATGACGGCGTCAAGTTTGGCAAGGACGGTGATAAGATGGAGCTCTGAAGGCACATAGACTAGGTTTCACGATACGGTTGCATGGGAAATCGGCGTTAGGGGTGTACTTGATGAACTGGACTTATTGCTTATTCTGTTTTGCCTTTGGCCATCATTTCTTTTTTTTACAATCAATACAAACGCGCAGTGCGCATAAACGCTAGAATTGCAATAGTATTATTGGTGGTTTAACCACCTTTTAACTGATTCCAACTTTCTTTAGCGTCTCAGTCACGCTTGTTCCAGGCTGTCCTGGCACCACCTTTGTCCAAATCTCATCGCCAAGGACCTGTGACTCCCCAAGCGTGGTCCAATTGGGGCTATGGCCAGCCTTGAGCCATTTGAAGTCGTCCACCTGGTTCCATTGGTTTTCCGCAGGCTTGTCCGCAGAAGTAGCCTATGAAGCGCATTAGCAGGTGCCCTACTTCCACCATATGGCATGAAATTAAACTTACATAGTAGGCTGGTAGCGGCGCGAACCGCATCCCGCTACAATCCTCAATGATCGGGTGGCTGGTGCAATGTAGATAAATGTCCATGTTTTTGCAGTCATGAATGCGCACCTGACGGGCAGCCACGGCAATTATACTGTCACTGACACCTGTGATATGCACCGGGCCGGCAACGCGGCCCGCAACAATGAGGCTCTTGCTTATATTTCGTAGCGCCAAGCCTGGGAATGCTTGGCCTTGGGACGTCGGAACAGACATGTCAACGATACATCCAGACAATTCGGTAAGGCTGCCTGACGCTGTAGCGTTCGCCGCCGATGAAGGCAGAATAATGTGTAAGCCTGTCTGGTTCGAGATGCCGATGTTCTTGGCAGCAGAGAAGCTGGGCTTTCGAATGTTGGCCATGCTCGGCTTCGAGAGTTCTTCATTATAGTCCCTTGCCCGAGGCAGATTGCCAAGCTCGTCGTCTTCCTCCGCCGCTACAGGTTGCACCAGAGCTGCTGATGCTGATGGAGGGTTGCGAGAGAGGCTGCCAGCAAGAAGGCGGGGGTCGTTTTCGGGTGCGCCCATATCGAAGTGCCTCGCTGAGGTGCTCTTCTTGAACTGGAAGCGCGACTTGGGTGCAAGAGAGGAAGTCGTCTCGTTTAATTTCTCTTGCAAGCCCTTAATTGTCTGTTTTTGTGCGGGTGCTTTAGCCTGTGGTTCCTTTCGCGCTGGTGGTCGCTTACCTCTGAGTATTGCTTCCGATCGTACGCTGGGGTTTGATCCGCGGCATCGGCCACTTCATTTTGAAGCTTGGAGATCCCTGCTAGAACATGGTCTGTGGCTTCTTGCCTCTCTCCGGCAATTGCTGATACTGTTTTGAGCTGCTCGATTTGATCTTGAAGGACTACAGTAGCTGATTGTCAACGCCGCCACTCACATGGTCAAGGAGGTCGTCTTTACTTACCAGCAACTTGGTCCAGAAAGTTGCGATGGAATCGCGCTTTGGGATCTGCATTCGCTGCCATGGTTGGAGAGCTGTGACTAAGGAATTGAGTCTATGTTCTGTCAGCAGATTCGCCTGCGATGCCTACGAAACTGCTTGGATTGCCGGTGCGCGGAGCTTGAGCTTATCATGGAGACTGATGCGGGGCATTAAGAGTGGCTGTTATACCACCGTAGTGGCTGCATCGGACCACGGGCAAGGCGCTGCAGGCCGCAGCGATTCCTATTTGGGACGCCCATCACACTATCACAAGGGGTGCTGTACTAGGCAACAACTTGAGGACAAATAGCTAGAAAAGTACTGAAATAAAGAGGGAGAAATTTTTCAGAACTTCCATCAGATACTCAGTTTGTCGTACCTGTTCGGCGTAATTTTAACCATTCCCCTTGCGCCGCCGGGGTTTTCGAGCGCGACTTACACGAGGCCTAGGGTAAAACGATTTTTTAGTAAGGCGTGAACCTGTGCGAAACATAACGGCCCAAACGACTGGTTCAAAATAGATTTTCAAATTTTAATCAAGTTTCATTAAACTGATCAGCTCGAATTGGCTAGAAGTGGCGGATATGTGCATAACCTCAGGTTGGTTGTCAAAAGCTAGTGATGACATCACAATAGCGAAACAAATCTGAGGCTGAGTGACATCATTTTAAGTCCCTTGTAGAGGCGTCCTTGCAGCTTAATTTCAACTCTTTCAACCAACGATTATTGTAATTTCGAATCAAATCTTGACCGAAATAATGTCACCTGTCGCAACACGCTCCGGCGCGCAACCAACCGCGGACCCCAACCGGGGAACTAAACGTGCCTCCAAATCTGCTTCAGACAAACCACAGAAAGCACCAAAGACAAAATCCGAGGAAGGCGAAAAGCCAAGTCAAAAGCAGTCTTCTCCGGCAAAAAAAGAGAAGACTACTACAAGCAAGAAGAATGGAGATTCGTCCGACGTACCCCAAGTTCTTGAAACCGGCGTCATCAACTATTTCGTGAGAGGAAAGGTTGACGTCGAAGAGCTGAAGAGTATCGACGATATTGCACGCGGATATCTCGTTCTGCGACCTATCCCTAAGGACACGGATCTCACAAAACGTCCGCTGCCCAACGACTTGACGTCTCGCCTGTTGGCTGTTCCCAAGAAAGAATTGCCCCAGTCGACGAGCCACCGCTTCATGGCATTTGTTGACGAGCCTAATATGTCCTATTCCAAGCTCGTGGAAGGCTTCCTCGCACCTGGGAAACATGAGACCAAAACCGCAGGTGAGCGCCACGTTCCCAGTGCAACTCCTGTGGGAGAGGGGGTGTATGCCATTACCAGCACTGGGAATGAGAGCCATTTAGCATACATATCCAGTCTTCCACAATCCAAGGACAACTTGCACAAGACTTTGGGCTTTCATGAAAAGGGAAGCTTTCTTATAAGCACAAAGAATCCAAAGAGGCCTGGGCCTGCTTCTGCGCGGCTCCCCGCGCCACCAGATTACCCCAAGAGGTAAGTGAGGAAACAGTTTTCGATAATGCCTCTAGGCTTAGTTCGTTGCTAATGTTTTCAGCGTGCTCGACGATCTCGGGTCCTATAGCTTCGTTCCCACGAAGCCTGAGCATCTCAACTATAAGAATGCCCAGGTCCTCCTGATCGGCCACAATGATAGCAGCCACTTGGCAAAAGGTGACCCAAAGGAGGAAGAAAAGGTCGAGGAGGAGCTCGGGGACATTGCAGAAGAAGACTTTAAGGGCATGAAACGGCTATCTTCGGATGCTTCAGAGTCAATCTTTACGGACTTGCATGCTAATGCAAAGAGGTTCCAGGATGTAATGGAAAAGTTTTAATTGGTTCGAGCCAGGGACTGAAAATGTTATGGGGTCTCCATTCTTTCTCCTCTATAACCTAGAATCGCCAGCTGCTCAGAAATATAATTATTAAACAATATTATTTCTTTGTATACTATTGTATTTTAATTTATACTTTAGCCCTGCCATTGCCGCCTCTCCTACCTCCACCGTTGGGCAATGGAGGAATATGCGGCATCTGGAATGGCTTTTTCTGCGGCATCTTGGTCGTCATGGCCTGCCACATTTCGCCAATGGTCGCTCTCTTAGCGGGTAGCATGCTGTACTGAAGACTGTAAAGATTCCTTCTATTAATTGGTGGCACAAACTGTCCCGTCAAGAGGCAGAGTAGCACGCGAGGCGAGAGGTAGTGTTTGCGAATTCGGTTGCCGAACTGGAAGTACTGCTGGAACATGACTTTAAACGTCATCGGAATAGACTATTGACGGGACCGTTAGTTAACCCATAATGTTACATCATGGCTTCTTAACACACACCTTCATGTAGATTACCGAAGTCGGGGGTGCATCAATATTAGAGTCGGCCGATCTGTAAACACGGGTATCTCGCAGTACAAAGCGAATCCCCCCTGTTGATGGTGTTAATGTATTTTTGAAAGATGCTGCGTTGCTGCTGCTACTGACCTGGTAATCTTCTAGAGTCCTTGACCCTCAACATAAGTGCAAACAACGGAAAGTGGTTGAGACACGAGAGCATCGTGTCAAATCCAGCCTTCATGGAAATAATGGCCATGCGCGCAAGTGCAAAATTAAGGTAAAACACCATAACAGTCGGCAAGAGGAAGAAAAGCAGCGTAAACAGAATTGTCCCCACAAGGAGCTGATCTAGGTCGTAGTCGCAAGAGTCAATACGGTTTCGAAGGACGTTGTGCTTCTTGCCACGAAAGAGGTGGAATAGTGACTGGAGGATAGTTAACTGCCAGTGATATATGCGCGCAGACGCAAGATAGAAAGAGTAAATATGAATGGTTAGTGCGGAGAGTAGGTCTGAAAACATGGCTAAAGGCATGCTGGCTCCGGCAAAGGACGAAAACCCAATAAACCACACAACTTTCGGCAAAGCCGGAGTAAGTGCGTCGATGCAACTGGCCCAGTAATCAATGACCCAGAGAAACAGGTCTCCCAGAAAGGCAGCCAAGTCACCGTTCAGTTTCAAACCTGCAGGCCAGCCCATTAGCCATGAGATACTGCGCTGGAGGGCTTGGACGGTGTACGCGCTCAACAAATCATTGATCTGCATGGCCACCCAATCGGCATGCTCAATTATGTACGAGCCAACCGCAATGCCAATAATGACATCGTTGGCAACAAGCCAAAGACTGTTGTAGAAGCGGATATAGTCCGGGTGACTGGTCGTGACGCTCGCCCAGGTCGTCTTGCGCTGTCGCAGCTTGACATATTGCATCGGCCAATAGCAAAATTGCTGTAAACGGATTTCGATTTGCTGAGCCGTGGCAGACCAGTCTTTGAGCGCTGCGTAGCCCGGTTTGATACGAAACTCGAGGAGGGTTAGGAGAATCTCCGCCATGATCCGATGGCTAAAGAGAAAGAGGATAAAAGCCTGGCGTATTACTGGGAAAATGTACACGACAAAAATGGTCCACATCTGCATGAGAATGTAGTTTCGCATAGTTGCCGCCGATTCAACGACTCGTTCGGACACACTAAGGCTCCGTTTCGGTCGTGGCCCTAATTTGCCGGCATTTTGCTGCAGTGTTTGTTCAAGCTCCCATGACCAATTGACTTGGTTGACAATTTTAGGGAGCGCCCTGTCTCTGGCGGAAGCGGAGCGGTTCACAATGGTGTGTTGCTTGAGCTTCTCGACGAGTTTGCGCCGCGTTTCCTTTGCCCTTTTCTCGCGCTTCTCTTCTTCGCCCTCAGACCCGTCCATCTTGCTATCGTCAAAGTACCATTTGTCATCCAGTGCGAGGGATATAGGGTCGAGCGAGACATATTGCATGCCTTTGGGGCGGGGCCTATCGTAAAGGATGAGTTGTATACTGGCTGCTTTGGCACACGTTATCCTTGGTTCGCGAGGAGAGTTCATTGTCGCCGCACAAAGCCAAGACGGATCGAGTGCGCTGGGATTCGCGGCGTTGGAAACGCCCAAGACATGCATGGAAGCGTGCCCGCAAAGCTCATAGATGCGAGCGGGATTGTGCGGTCCGCTACGAAAGAAGGTGCCAGATTTAAGATGAAACTCGACATCTCCGACCTATTCAAGGTTAGCATGGCGCAAGACTTTAGAAGAGACTAGCAAGGCTTACATTGACGTCGTCGAGAATGGCAACGACAAAAACATCCAACGTTGAGTTTCTCCAGCCGACAACCACCCCCGGGCGATCAGACCAACGGATGTCTGTCGGCCAAAGCACGCGCATTAAGCCATCATGCTCTACCATGACAAACGACAGTATGTATATAAAGTCGAAGCAGATGACTGCTTAGAAGGATCCACGTCGTCGAAGCTGTTCACGAGCAGAGACAGCAATACCGGGTTCTCGAGGATGCTGAGAGATCCATTAGCTTGGTTAAACTCGGGCCGAACGGGTGACGTTTCGCATACAAGGCGCGTTTCTTTTCTTGACAACAGAATAACCGGAACGAAGACGATAAAGAAGAGGCCAGTGATGCCGACAACTCCCTTTGCGGCGCGCGCCTAGCAAGAGGGGCAGCAGCCAAGTTAGCAGAGTTCTTTGCGCACCACACAGCTTGACTTGACGGCAGGGACTCACGACTACTCCGTATTCCCAGGCAAAGATGGCTAGCTCGCACAGCCGGGTGACGAGATCCCACCGCGCAGTTATGTAGCCAGCTACAAAGATGCCGAGGGTGAGGACGGAGAAGGGGTGCATAGAGCGCTACGTTAGACGTGGCAGCTCATGCCGTGTACTAGGCTAGGCTGGATCGATGATGCGACGAGCGCAGACCCTCGACGAACGGCGAGGCCAACTGGGAATTGCCAGCAGCGGCTCTCTAACTCTATTCCCTTGGCGAATATCGGTCTCGTAGAGGTCGAGGAGAACCGTAGTCAGCTTGGTGTAGCTCAATGGCGGCGCCAGGGGAGAAATGCGTTGCTGCAAAAGTAGCTCCCTCGGGCGTGGATCCCCTATCTTGATCAGTTATGCCAGATGTCGTCGGCGCTGGAGTTGGTGCGTGGCAGCTCCCACACCACTCGCGCGCTCGGTAATTACAGCGCTGTCGGAAGATTGGAGAGCGCTAGAGTGGGACCGCAGGTTGGGTCTGGCTTGGGCGTTTTGCCCATCACGTGGCGCGCGGGAGTTGAGTTGGTGAGTTTGGGGGGAGAGAATCAACGCAAAGGCAAAGTTTTACATCGAAAGAGACAAATGGTTTGTTGCCTTTTTATGCGTAGTTCAATCATTTGACGCCGGTTAATAGACGTAACATGTCGAGAGGAGTTTTAAACAAAAAGTATATGACCATCTAATCCATGTCATGTTCCAAATCATGCCTAGATCCAAGTAAGAGATTCTCCCCAACGCCAGTGTATATGCGAGTATGTCAGTCTATTCTATTCTAATACTGTTAGTTTATGAGAGTTTATTGAAAACATCCGCATTACGCAAGTAGACTCACTTTTCGGCGCCGTCAACCTGGCGTCATTTTCCTTGTTGTCTTCGCGTGCATCATTCAGAAGCTTATCAATGCCTCTCTCCTTCAAGGCAGCCTTTTGCAGCCTTTATTAGCTTCTTCCATCAATCGACAGCGGCAGAGAACTTACGGTTAAGCATTTCTGATACTCCTTGAATAGACCCGCGCATTCATTGTTGTCCCGCTCCGCGCCTCTTAGATACTCTATGCTCGAGAGTTAGATGGTTCTTGGGGCCGTTGATTGGGCCAACTCACTTTCGCTGTACCACTTCAAGAAGCACGTATCGTAACGCCTTTGACTCGTTAGTAAGATTCTCAGATAACGCCGAGGTTATTTCGTACTCCTTGACTTCGTTGCACTCTGGCGCTAGGGATGCGGACATGGCGGCAGTATGTTGATAGTAGGAAAAGGTCACGCCGTGGCGGATCCGCTACCGCTGGCGTGCCTATGCCGCTGCCGCACAACGCAGGCGACTAATACAACATGAGCAGAACCAGAACCTCGCGGAAAGCCGGCACGGCTAAAACACCGGGAAATATATAATTACAAGCTACATTTAGTATAATTGAGCTGTACTAATCTCATAACGTTGCGTCAATGCGACAAGAGCCAGTCCGGAGTACCTTAGCTGCGTCGTCCGTCTCTAACGCCTGTCCCGCGTTGCGCCTGATTGGTCGCATGCTTCGGCCGAAAACAGCTCCATCGAACAGCTCTCTCCAACCACAACTAACCGCGTCCCGACGCGCCGGCAACTTTGCAGCTCTGCGGCGACAATTCCATCTATTCTCGAAACCGGCGACATAATCAATAATACGCGTCTACGTCTCTCCCGGTACTACAAATTAGTGATATGGCGCTGTCCGACAAGGCTCTCGAGGAAGCTCTCATCCAAGGAACATGCGACGTCTTTGAGGCCGAGCCAGAAGGGACCTCTGTAAACAAGGTCCGGCAGCATGTCGAAGAGAAGCTTGAACTGGATGTGGGCTTCTTCACAGAAGGCGATTGGAAACAAAGAAGCAAGGAGATAATCAAAGGATACGTTGTAAGTGGGCTGAAGAAGCACCCGCTCCCAGTCCAAGCTCGCCGTTGACAATATGCGACAGGGTAAACTGCTCGATGGGTGGAAGCCTGAGCCAAAAGCGAACAAGAAGAAGTCTTTTCCTTCGAAAAAGATCGAGTCGCAAGCAAAACCAAGCCGAAAAAGCAAGGCGCGGGGGACCGACAAGGAGGATCAAGCAGAGGCCTCTCCGAGGCCTTCGTCATCACCTGAGCGCAAGCGCAAACGCGCGGCAAATGATGAAGAGAGCGGGGATGAGGCACCCACCAAGGAAGAAGGATCTGACAATGGCTCAAAATCTGCCGAAGAAAATGGTAGCAAACCTGAGGCGCCGGTAGACGAGGAGGAGGAATACTCGGACGTTATTGACGAACCCCCCGCCCCGAAACGCAAGAAGACGAAGAAAGATGCAGCGACTAAGCCTGCGAAATCGACCAAAGCCTCCAAGTCCGCTGCGATCGCGACGAAGAGTAACGAGCCTGATGACCCGCTTGAAGCCGAAATAAAGAAACTTCAATCGCAACTTACAAAGTGCGGCGTGAGGAAGCTATGGCACAATGAATTAAAAAGCTATGGTGACGACGCACGCGCAAAAATACGCCACCTGAAAAAGATGCTTTCAGAAGTTGGCATGGATGGCCGCTTCTCCGAGGCCAAGGCCAGAGAAATCAAAGAGACGAGAGAACTGCTGGCGGATGCCGAAGCTGCACAGGAAATGAACCGCCTTTGGGGAACGGGGTCCGGAGGCAGATCGAGTCGAAACAAGGGACGCGCTGCTGCCAAGGTCGTTGAAAGCGACGGCAGTGATGCTGAAGAAGACGTCGATGAACCGAAGAAGGAGAACGACGATGACGACGAGGATGGGGACGTGAGCTTTGCGGCTCGAAGGAGGAGAGCCCAGGCGGACCTCGCATTCTTAGGCGACGAAAGCGATTCGGATTAAAAGCGCACTACATTTTATTCTGTAATGGCTTTCTAAGTACGGCAAGGATATACGGAGATGATATAGGGCTCTCTGTGGCTGGCGTTTGACGGACGGACAAATGTGGGAGAAATTGTGATTCCATCATTGATCAAGTCTGCACGGGACTTTGAATGTACACGATATGAAATGCGCTTCGGGTTATGATAGCTGGTTGTTGCTATGTCGCTTGATATCAATTTATTCGGTGCAATATTTAAAACATAAAGTCACCTACTCCTTCCAAGCTTTGTACACAATCCGGGCACCATATGTCTCGCCCTTTCTCAGCAGCGTCATGTCCTTCCATTCCGGCACATTGGGCGCATTCACCCATCGGCCAGGCTCGCAGGCAAAGGCGGAGCGTGGCCCGCGAGCCGGAGCACCCTCGACAGCTGGAACGTCGGTAAAGTCACCCGTGTAGAATTGGAATGCCGGCTCGGTACTGAGCACTTGCAGGTGGATGCCGCTCTTGGGGTGAGATGCGGCAAGATGCAGCTGCAGCGGTTCCGAGCGAGTGTCGACGGGCACAGAGGCAGGGTCCGTGGCGGTGGTGAAGCAGTTGTCGAATGCAGGCTCTTTTGCGCCAAGTGTCATTGCCTTTCCCGATTCCACGCTACTATGTTCAACCGGACCACCTGTTGGGATGCCATTGTCAACAGGGAGATACGTGTTGGTGCTCAAAATGACGTTTGTGCCGTCAACTGTCTCGTCGCCGGTCAGATTAAAGTATGTATGGTTCGTCATGTTAATGACAGTTTCGTCGGCGCCACCAGCCAGCTGTGCCTCGTACTCTATTCCGAGCACAGTCACTTCCTTGCCGTCGACCTGCTGGGTGCCGGTTGTGTAAGTGACCGCGACATCCACCTCACCAGGGAAGCCCTCGTCGCCATTCTCGCTGGTGAATTTGAACTGTACACTCTCACCACCGTTGAGGCCCGGTACTCCAGGAATCTCGCGAACACCGACAGGCGTTGGGCCAACCCAGATGCGCTTGCCCCAGCCAATATTGCCGCCGTGCAGCGTATTGGAGGAGTCGTTGGCGGCGAGAGCGTATGACGTGCCGTTGAGGTTGTCCAGCCGCGCACCCTTGATGCGGTTTGCCACCCGACCGATAGTCTCTCCGAAATAAGGGCTGTTGTGCTTTGCGTACTGATCTTGCGTTGGGAAGCCGGCGACAATGTTGAGACCGCCGACGTTGAACTCCTTGATGATGGCGCCAAGCGGCAGGAAACTAAGCGCTGAGTCGGAGGCCATGATGATTTGTGGTAAATGAGAATAAAGGTGCTTTTTGTCGTGTGCAGTCGTCAGGTAAAATGGCTAGCTACGCCACACTTTTTAACACTCTAGAAAAGCAGGTTTTGGGGGTTTGAGGCAGACGATTACGTGTAAACCAGGTTTCTTTACAAACGCCCATCAGATGCGGAGAAGCCGTCTGTCCATTCGGGCCATTGTGAGCCACTCAAATCACGCGTGGTGCGTCACTGGAGCTTATCAGAATCCGCTCTTTGTTGCGTCTTACAGGGCATCTTGAGGGTATTTTGGGATATCATTTTCGATATTGTAGATTTTACGATATTGAGCATGAAACAGCGGAAGTAAATCTTACATTCGTGTAACTACGAATTGTCCCGAGTTCGGATCATCAGTTGTTGTCCGACCCTGACGATGACGTTGGGGCCACAGCATGTGCCAACCTGCGATAGAGTACTATATACTCAAATTTGCGTGTCCTCTTGTTGTAGTGAATACCTGTCTAGTTTAAATGGTGTGCAAAACTCATCCAACTCTATTCCAGTTTTACACCGTTATATAGAACATGCGAATTCGCCCAAAGCCTAAAGCCTAATATCAGGTACCCTACTGAGACGTGGTGGGGGACCGGGGACCCTTCGGAGGGGCATCGCAATCGGCTCCCGCGCCGACCAGGTCACGGACTCTCCCAACTACCGTGTTACCCGCCCTTGCCAACTCATCATACTCGGAGCAGAGCGTACAATCACACACGCGAGATAAAGCTGTGAATCACAAGACATACGCCGACTTTTTTTTTTTTTTTTTTTTGACTCGCCGCCTTGATTCTAAGACAAAACGAGAGCAACTATTGCGAAAATGGCTCTCTAATACATCCTTGCCGCCTCAACCTGTCTGCTTCCTCCAGTTGCGTGGTAATTCAACCGCATCACATCGCCAACCATGTCAGATTCCTCACCTATAAGCACACCTAAGCGCAAACGCGGAGAAGAGGCGCCTTTGACGCCCATCAAGTTCTCATTTGGCTTGGACAAGCAGGAGCCGTCAGAAGATGGCAGTGGCAGTCCAAGATCCAATGTCACCCATCGTTTCCGCGGGCTTGGATTGGAGTGTAGCGGGGGCGGGGTTCAACTTGATGCCCCTGGATCTCCAGAAGGCGTCTCGAAACGCTTCAAATCAGAATCCGATGTGATTCCGAGCGTATCTGATTGTCGGGAAAGCGTGGAGGATTACTCTCCGTCCCGTGGTAAGCCTGGTGTGACTTTACAGTCCGGAGCAGCACCAAGTCAGGTCGAGCCCGAGAACCCGGCGGCGCTATCGCCTTCAAAAAGCAAAGGGAAGAAAAGAGCAGGGACACCGCCTCTTCGTGTGAAAAAGAGCCTTGTTCATGAGAAAGACCATGACAGTGAGGAAGATGAGAATGACGAAGCCGAGATTGTGGATCCTGTACGAGCCGCGTTGACGTGGCATGAGGATGAAATCACAGTCTATGACCCTGATGATGAAGATGACGACGGCACTGGCATCAACGGCGTTGGCTTCAAACCCACTCCCGCCGTAGCACATGCGCGCGCTATGAAACGAAGACAGCAAATGGCAGAATACCGAAAGCGCGAGGAGAGCGATGCCCGGATAAAGAGAAGCCAACGACGCAAGGGAGATGGCGAAACTCCGACACGCATCGACAAGGTGTCTGCGCGACGGGTTAGGTTCAGTGATGCCGAACGCCGTAATATTGCAGTCACTACTCGATGATACGTTTCTCTATCCCTTTTTTTTTGGGGGGGGGGGGGGGGGGGGGGGGGATATTTCGAATTTGGATTCAGTCACTAACTCAGTAGCGCGGCAAATGCTGGCGAACATGCCAGAGCAGCAGATTATGAAGGTTTGGAGTTTGGGCCCTATTTTTTTTTTTTTTTTTTCCTTCTCACATTGGGCTTAAGAGTTATTCTTTTCTTGGAGCTCAGACTAATTCAACCCCTGGAATCCACTGCTTTCGGTGCAATATTGCTGCACTTTTTCTATATCATTCCTTGTTGCCAAAGTGCGGGTATTCAGCTACTTACTATAGCCACCACAAATTCATAACATATGACTGCACCGAAATGTGCTTCAGGTCCAGAACCTCCATGTTTAAAATAATACAAGAATTTTATACAATATGCAAAATTCCATGCTACCAAAATTTGTACCATCCACGCTGCGCTGCTTTGCGCTCTTCCTCCAGCTTCTGTTGTGTCTCTTTCTCCTTGATGTCCGCTCGTCTCTTGTCGTTGACAATCTCAATTGTTCTCTTCATCATCGTGCGCTCGGCCCGTCGCTGATATTGGCAGTATTCGTATGATAATGTGCTTCCTACTACGAACACTCCAACGGCCCAGTGCGCCGATTTGAGGACGCTGCCTGTATATTTGGAAAGACACTGGTTAGCGAGCCATCATGACTGGATATATTTTACAATTTACATTGCTACCGCCGCATGCAACCCCCTTACCTGATAACAGAAACTTGACGCCACCCACACCGCCGGCGCCAATTATGCCAGTCATGAAGCCATTCCGCGCGCATGGTGTGTTTGTCACATTGACAAAGTCGTCGGTCTTGATATTTGATACAGCTTCTGATATTGTTGGTCTCTTGTTCGGCTTCGATGCGTCGTCGCTATTGGGGTCAGACTCTATCGGTTTCGAGAAGAGCGTCAACTGCTTTCGTCGTCCCACTTGCACGACGTCATCGTCATTGTTTGGCGCCATCTCCGGCTAATCTGCTCGATTAATAATGTGAGTAGATATTTGCAGCAAGCTTGAAGCGCAAATCCTCCGTTATTCGTGGTTGCCGGCCGACTTTTCTTGGTAAAGGTTCCTCGGCAGCCGGGACGACGCCTGCAAAAGTTCTAGTAGCAGAAAGCGGTTGCCGGCCGTGGTCGTCGGTAGTGGGGCCACTTCCTCCTGCAAGTCCCAGTCCGCTGCCCAATTAGTGGCCATTGTTTAGTATAGCCGCAGAAATCCATTAAACTCGACCCGGCGTGGGGCACACCCGTGTCGCGGTCCAGCGCGTCAAAACGCGTCCCTCCCTGGGGCACATCTGGTAAGCGGCACTCTGTAATCCTTTGCGCCTTTGTCTCCATTGTTGCGCCGCCCATTCCACACTTTATCACTACGGAAGCCGGCCAAGGCACAAAAGACATTCCGAGGATTGGTCTTGAATCTCTATAGGTTGAATCTTGTCAAGTATAAACGAATTGCTTGGCAGCTCATCACACGTGCACGATACCACACCAGTCCATCCATGACGACCTAGAAGACGAAACCAGTTCGAGTTCTCCCTCGCCAACACCTCGAACTTTGGTAGCCCGCGAGGCAAATCCTTCACAATGCCGAATACCAGCCTACGGCGCCCGCAAAAGGGCTTTCGGCGAGGAGGCAAGGCCGCGTACCATGGCAAGACGCGCATATTCGCTGCCTCGTCACGCGCTGAAGGCACTTCTGCCGACGAGCGTTGGGAACGCACCAGGCTTGCTCTGAGCATCGACGAGCGAATGGGCTTCGCCCGCTACGAAACTGGAAAAAAAAGAGAAGGCTGGCTCGTCAATGTCCAGCCGACCGCCATTGAAGACGAGAGATACCCAGCCGGAAGAGCGGCCCTCGACTGCTACTTTCTCGAGTCAGACAACACCACGTTCAAAGCAACCATCGAATATGAACCATACTTTCTCATTGCTGTAAAGAGAGGCCACGAATCAGAAGTCGAAGAATGGCTCAAAAGAGTGCCAGGCGACGGTGCTGTCAAGAGCATCACAAAAGAAGAAAAGGATGATTTGAGCATGCCCAATCACTTGCTCGGATACCGCAGAACATACATAAGGCTTAGTTTTGCCAACGTCAATGACCTCATGGCAACAAGGAGAGAGATCATGCCAATTGCCGAAAAAAACAAGAAGAATATGAATGCCATGGATGCATATGCCGAGGTTGTCACGTATGTTCCGCCCCAAATCCCTGTTTCTGACATTTGCTCTAACCACAGCAAACAGTGCCAACGGCAATGGAAACTTTGACCTCTTTGATGACGTGCAAGACGACGGGCGAGCCGCGAATCCGTACTCGGATGCCAGTGACTACATTGTCGACATCCGAGAATATGATGTGCCATATCACGTTCGTGTAATGATCGACCTAGGTACGTGCAACAATGAATTTTATGCAACTCACGATCTGATACATTATTAGACATACGAGTCGGGAAATGGTATTTTGTTGATATTAAGCATGGTGTGACAAAAATACTACCAAACACAGAGCGATCTTTGCCCGCCGAGCCCACAGTTCTCGCGTTCGATATCGAAACCACAAAGCTGCCTCTCAAGTTTCCCGACGCCGCCATCGACCAGATCATGATGATTTCTTACATGATCGACGGCCAAGGATTCCTCATCACCAATCGCGAAATTATCTCGGAAGACATTGGCGACTTCGACTACACGCCAAAACCCGAATATCCCGGACCATTTATGATCTTCAATGAGCCAGATGAGAAATCTGTCATTGAACGCTTCTTTCTTCATATCAAGGAAGCGAGGCCAACAGTCATTGCAACTTATAACGGTGACTTTTTCGATTGGCCCTTTGTCGAAGCTAGAGCCAGCGTAAATGGTATTGATATGTACCAGGAGATTGGTTGGAAGAAGGATGGTGAAGATCAATTTCAGTGCAGCTACAGTGTTCACATGGATTGTTTTCACTGGGTAAACAGAGATTCATACTTGCCACAAGGGTCAAGAGGCTTGAAAGCCGTCACTGTCGCAAAGCTGGGCTATGACCCAGATGAGCTGGATCCCGAACTCATGACTCCGTATGCGCAGGAAAGACCGCAAACACTGGCTGAATACTCAGTTTCCGACGCTGTCGCTACGTACTACTTATACATGAAGTACATCCATCCTTTCATCTTTTCGCTTTGTACCATTTTGCCTCTCGGAGGTGACGCTGTTTTGCGAAAAGGTACCGGAACGCTTTGTGAGATGCTCCTGATGGTGCAAGCTTATCAAAAAGGAATTGTCCTTCCGAACAAGCATGTTGCACCAAAAGAAGCGTTCTGGGACGGTCATCTTCTAGATTCGGAAACATATGTCGGAGGGCACGTTGAAAGTATTGAAGCCGGTGTCTTCCGCTCAGACATTCCGGTTGACTTTTCTGTTGACCCCAGTGCCATTGATGAGCTTTGCAACGATATGGATGCTGCGTTAAAGTTTGTCATTACAGTCGAAGAGAAAAAGTCACTTGACGATGTTGAGAACTACGAAGAAGTCAAGGAGCAGATTGTGAGTCGGCTGAAGGATCTCAAAGAGACCCCCAATCGCCACGAAAGACCACTCATCTACCATCTTGATGTTGCGTCCATGTATCCTAACATCATGACCACCAACCGTCTCCAGCCCGATTCCATGATTACAGAATCGGACTGCGCTGCATGCGACTTCAACCGGCCAGGCAAAACTTGCGACAGAAGAATGCCCTGGGCTTGGCGTGGAGAATACATGCCAGCAAAGAGAGACGAGTATAATATGATTCGCAACGCTCTTGAAAGCGAAAAGTTCCCTGGGAAATGGCCACATGCGCCGATGCGCACATTTCAAGATCTCCCAACAGACGAGCAAGCCAATTTGGTCAGAAAGCGCCTCCAACTATACTCGCAAAAAGTATACCATAAGATTCACGAGTCCAAAACGATCCAGCGAGAGGCCATCATTTGTCAGAGGGAAAACCCATTCTACATCAACACAGTGCGTGACTTTAGAGATCGTCGATACGACTACAAAGGCAAAGTAAAGGTCTGGAAGGGCAAGACGGAGTCTCTGAAGAGCTCAGGCGCAGACGCAACCGAAGTGGACGCGGCTAAGAAGATGATTGTTTTGTACGACTCTCTGCAGCTGGCTCACAAGGTCATTTTGAACTCCTTCTACGGCTACGTCATGAGAAAAGGATCTCGTTGGTATTCCATGGAAATGGCTGGTGTCACTTGCTTGACGGGTGCGACAATTATCCAGCTCGCCAGAGGACTTGTCGAGCGGCTCGGACGGCCTCTCGAGCTGGACACGGACGGTATTTGGTGTATGCTGCCTGCGAGTTTCCCGGAGAATTTTGCGTTCAAGCTGAAGAACGGCAAGAAGCTGAACATCTCATACCCTTGCGTCATGTTGAACCATCTTGTTGACTACAAGTTTACCAACCACCAATACCAGACATTGATCGACCAGAAGACTTTCAAGTATGAGACACATAGCGACAACTCCATTTTCTTCGAAGTGGATGGGCCCTACAGGGCCATGATTCTACCCACATCAAAAGAAGAGGACAAGAACTTGAAGAAACGATATGCTGTGTTCAATGACGACGGCAGTCTCGCCGAGCTCAAGGGTTTCGAAGTCAAAAGACGAGGTGAGCTGAAGCTCATTAAGATTTTCCAGCAACAGATCTTCAAATTTTTCCTTGAGGGCGACGACCTTGCACAGTGTTATGCGGCAGTCGCAAAGGTTGCGAATAGGTGGCTGGATGTCTTGCATAACAAAGGATCAACTCTTGCCGATGAGGAGCTCATGGAGCTGATTTCCGAAAATAGAAGCATGTCCAAGACTCTGGAAGAATACGGTAGCCAGAAATCGACCAGTATTACAACTGCCAAGCGACTGGCGGATTTCCTCGGCGAGCAAATGGTGAAAGACAAGGGCTTGAACTGCAAGTTTATTATCTGTTCAAGACCGAGAAACGCTCCCGTCACCGAACGAGCTGTTCCAGTTGCAATCTTCTCAGCAGAGGAGGCCGTAAAGAGAACATATCTCAAGAAGTGGCTGAAAGAGGAACCAACGGACACTGACCCTCGCGCTTTGCTTGATTGGGATTACTACCTGGAGAGATTAGGCTCTGTCATTCAGAAATTGATTACGATTCCTGCTGCGCTGCAGAAGATCCGTAATCCAGTTCCCCGAGTGCTTCATCCCGAATGGCTTCAGCGGAGAATCAACATCAAGGACGATAAAATGAAACAGAAAAAGTTGACAGACTCCTTCACCAAAGAGCCACTCGCTGAAATTACGAATTTAAACGGCCAACGCATGGATGATATAGAAGATTACGGTGCTAAGCTTCTCAAGCCGAAACCCGTCAACGCCGCAATTGCCTCCTCACAACCTCTACCTCCCTCAACAACTCAAAAACGCAAATCACCAGAGCCTGAGGAAAATACAGACCCTTTGGCTGCTTTGCCCAAAAACATGCCGGGGCCATCTGATGATTATGTTGGCTTTTTGGAGTACCAGAAAAAGAAATGGAAGCTGCAGAAGCAAGCTAGAATCCGTCGGCGCCAGCTGTTTGGTGACCGTAGAGGCATCGCCGGTGGTGATATTCAGCAGACGTTCATGAAGCAAGCTCACATCACTTTTATGAACACTTGGCAGCTCTTACAGCTCAGAGCAACAGAGACGCCCGGTATTGTCATTGCCTTCGTCCTCATTGATGCCAAAATCCACATCCTGAAGATTCGAGTTTCCCGACAAGTTTTCCTGAACCTCCGCAGCAAGGAGCTCCCAGATGTGGACATTCCAGGCTGCGAAGTCGAGCAGGTGAACTATACACTTCCGAATGGTCATCAGTCCACTCATCTGTTCAAGCTCACCGTGCCAGAGGACACTTATTACAATGAGGCTCGCAAGTTCTCACACTTGTTTAACCATCCCAGTGTAGAAGGCGTATACGAGAAACAGGTGCCTTTGAATATTCGCGCCGTCCTTCGTCTTGGTAACCTATGCACCATTGATGAGCAGCAGCATGCAGTTCTTGGAAAGGGCCTCGAGCAAGGCTTTGACCTTGGGGGCTTGAAACGACCAACAAAGACCAAGACGTATCTCGACTCTGCACCTCTTGCATACATCTATGTTTCACACATTACTGCCGGAGATAGGCAGATCTTTGGTATCTTTTCGACGACTAGTGACAAGGCAAATGTGGTGATACTGCAGAAATCACGAGACTCTGGACAAGAGCTCCCCAATATTACTCGAATGTATTCGGAAATGTTAGCCAAGCGAGCCGAGGAAGCTGCCGGCACCAATTGGCAAGACTGCTTTCCGTACCAGAGCAAAATCACGTTCAAGATTACTCAGGTAACAACTCGCCGTAAGGCGCACTTGGAAATTGGTGATATTGTGAAGCAAATGCGCAAGGATGAGAACCGGCCGCAAATGATGGTCATTCAGTCGTCTCAGCGCAATCTCCTCCTCCACGATGTTCCAGTGCTTGGAGAATTTCCTGTGCTGCCCCTCAAGTATGATGCTTCCGACAGCTCGCTACCCCCTCTGGGTTGGCAAGCCATCATTGCACGCCGTCTCGTGGGCCACTACCTGGGCCTCGGCTCTTGGATTCTGCACCTAACAGCTCTAGCTCGCTACGGCGATGTTCCACTCTGCAACTTGGAACGAGATGACCCGCGTTACCTCATTGACATTGCCTTTGCGAGACGCCTGCAGGCGAATGGCGTTGTGTTGTGGTGGTCTCCTGGTCCACGACCGGATCATGCAGGACACGAAAAAGATGATCTACTGGGGCCACTCGATACGGTGAAGATGCCCAATGTCAATAACCCCGGCACGTATTCATCGGTGTGTATCGACCTGGATGTTCGTAATCTTGCCATTAATACCATCCTCACTTCGTCCTTGGTCAATGAGCTGGAGGGCGCAGACTCAGTATCATTCAATCCGTCGGCGGGTGGATCAGACAGCCTGGCCTCAGAGACCGCATTTGCCAATGCTGGTGTTCTCGTCCTTCGTGAAATGGTCAAGGCCTGGTGGGCCGAAGCTTGCCGCGGCAGCACAATGGCAGACGTTCTGGTACAACATCTTGTTCGCTGGGTTGAGAATCCCGATTCCTTCATGTACGACCGGGCGCTACACTACTATGTGCAAATGATGTCGAGAAAAGCGTTCCAACAGCTTATGGGAGACTTCCGACGTGTCGGCTCGCAAGTGGTATTCGCCAACTCGAACCGCCTCATTTTACAGACGACCAAGGCTGAAGTCGGCAATGCATTTGCATACAGTCAGTACATTATCAAGTCGATAAAGAGTAAGCCACTCTTTCACTTTATCGACCTGGAGATCAAAGAATACTGGGACTACCTAGTATGGTACGATGAGTTCAACTATGGAGGCAAAGCGTGCCAAGAAGTGATTGAAGCCGATGAACAGGATCTCGAGACTATCATGCACTGGCAAATGGCTACATTCTTGCCTACGCGACTACAACCGACATTCCAGGAATGGGTCATTGAGTTTATCCAGCTGATGCACGGACTCAAGCGACAGGCTACCAATGATCCAGACTCGACACCTCGTCTCACGCAGCTGCCAAATCGAAAGGCTGAAAGCGAAGACGGGCAGATCATTATGGGAAAGGCTTACGAAAAGCCCCTGAAAAAAGCAATTGCGGGATTGGTCAATCAGCAGAAGCGTGAATTGCTCCATCCTGAATTGGCCGAGGACTACTCGTTCCCAAATTTGCCAGGGTCTTACCTCCAGCCGCGGAACGCAATTCTTGAGCTGCTCAAGTCCATCATGCAAGTTTTGTCGCTGGACAAGAACATTACTCTTGAGGCACGACTGGTACGCAAAGAGCTTCTGGCGCTGTTTGAGGTCCGCGAATTCTCCAAGGAAGGCACGTTTGCCAATCCATCAGAGTCTCTCAAGCTGCCACAAGTTTCGTGCGACAGCTGCACAATAGCACGAGACTTGGACCTCTGTCGAGACGAAGACCTCTTTGGAGCCGGCGATAAGACGACCGGAAGCTGGCGATGCAGCTACTGCGGTGCCGAATACGACCGAGTCGGGATCGAGGAGCGATTGCTTGCCATGGTGGAAAGCTGGACGGTCGAGTGGGCGACGCAGGATCTCAAGTGCTCACGCTGTGGTGCTTTGCGTCAGAACGACTTTATGGAGCACTGCACATGCAGTGGCGAGTGGAAGGAATTGGTTTCGCGCGAGGAGATTTCGCGGAAGCTGGGTGTCATTCGGCGGGTAGCCAAGTACTACGGGCTCAGGATGCTCTCGGACGTGGCGACTCGATTTTATGAAGCAATGTAGTAAAGGGGAAAGGTGGCAGTGTGGCGTTTGCTTTTGTTGCTGAGCTTAATGAAATCTCAAGGATGGTTTTGCTGATTGGTTGAAGGGTAGCATGGTATCATATTCTGGCGTTTGGGGCTTTGTTGTTTAATTTTGTCGATACGAATTGCATGATAGAAATACGTTAAGATACTGGGCTTCCGTGTCGTCAACGTGAAGATGTAGTGAAACGATGTAGTGTGAAATTCTCAGTCGCTTATATTTGCTCTATATTAACAGTATATACAACCTTAGCCCAACTTAGTCCTGGTATGCTCCAAAACGGCCTTGATGCCCTCATCAAGACCCTCCATCGCCAGATACTCATCAATCCACTGCGCCGTCTTCTGTTTAAGCGCCTCCTTATCCGAAGTAATGGCAAGATGCTTGTCGACCAGCGGAAGCACCTCTCTCAGCTGCCGGGGAAACTCGGCTGTAAATGCGCTTAGACCCATGATGGGCCGGCGAATGTGACAACTGCAGGTAACAGGATCTTTGGGGTAGTGTTGATCGAGGACGTTGAGGACGTGCTGCATGACTTTGGTTTGCACAGACAGGTGGCGAAAGGTGGCGAGCATGGCGAAGAAGGCTTCGGCAACTTCGGGCTTGAAGAAGGGCTGTTTGCGGGAAATGTCGAATATGGCAATCGGGATGGCGCCGTCCATGGCTGGGTTGGCGGCTAATTGTTGGGCGGTCTCGTTGCTGATGACCTTGGCTTGTTGTCTCGATGGCTCGGGCATGATGACTCCGTCCTCATCCTCGGCGTCGTCATCGCTATCGTCAAGGAGCAGCTCGTCGTCAGCTTCTGGTCGTCGCGACGTAACGTCCTTGCCAGGCTTCTTCTTTTGCTCCATCTTGTTAAGCCACTCCATCTCGCAGCGGGCATACTCGATCCACAGGCAGGAGTCAGTCGTGCAGAATCTGCAACCGCGCATGAAGAAGCCTCGCGCTGCAGCCATGTCGCCGTTTTTGGCAGAGCGGCGACCGGCCATTACCCAGAGGTCGGCGTCGGTGGGCATCATGCGCAGCGCATTGGTCATGGTCTTGCGCCAGCGCTTGGTGGCCTTGACGTTGGCCGTGTAGGAGAGGTATTCGCGCCACAGCTCACCGCTGCCTGGGTGTCGGTTGACGCCGCGCTCGTAAATGGCCAAGACGCGACCTTGGCCTGCGTGGCCAGAGTTGAGGTGTCGAATCTTGAGGCGTTTGCAGCGCTTGGTGCGGAGGGTTTCGAGAGATTGCTCCCATTGGGCGTATGAGGACCAGTCGTAGGCGGTGTTTCCGGGGGAAAGGACTTTGTGCTCGTGATCATTTCGCTTTTGGACGATTGTGCGGATTTCATCCTGGAGAAGAAGACAGAGTGTTAGGTTAGAGTCTGCAAGTCATATGGCAGGGTTTGGCAAGCGAGGTCGACTCGACTCGACTTACCTTGGAAAATATTTCCTTTTCCTCCCATTCTCGCAACTGCGGTACAGACCGCTCGAGGTAGAATCTCGCCTTTTCAGCAACTCCAGGCATGGCGAATCTGGACCGGTGTTTTAAAGCTGTATATGAATTTTGGTTGAAATGCTTGCAGGCCTCACTCAGCCTTTTGCAGATGGTCTGGTCTGGATATTTTTCACACGAGGCTACTGGAAATTTTAGCGGGGCAGCCGACAGGTGTGGCTTGGTTGGTGGGCAGCCTCGCGCAAAAGTGCGGCGCATGTGCAACAGACGCCACAGCCTGCCGAGGTGTGCGTCTCATTTAATTTGGCCTCTGGGCCTGTCCGCCTGTCCGCCTGCCAATCCTGGCGCTCCCGCGTTTTGGGCACCCCCACACGCAACAGGGAACGGGCCAGTGGCAGCCAAACAGGGGACGGAGACAGGGGACTCGCGCGCTATCGCGACAAGCTCCGAGTCCGAAAGCTTGGCCCTTTAGCTTAGTAGTTTCGAGCCTGGCCTACCTACCTACCTACCTACTCGTACACTGGGTTGGGCCTCAGTCAGTTTTCCTTCTTCCCTCCCCTACTACTAACCCCCCCATCGGCTGGCTGCTGTGGCCTCCTTTTCTCGTTTCTTTGCTGCTTCATCCCCACCGTCTCTTGCGCGTCGGATGTCCCGGGTTGCATTTGTGACTGCGGATTTCATTCTTTTCTCGTCGCTTTTCTGCCCGCAATGGTCTCCAAATACAAGGATAAGGACGGCGGTGTTGTGCTCGCCTTCAGTGGCCAGTGGGTCAGCTGGGCGCACACTGCTGTCGCGTACTGTACGTGGGCATTGAAGACGGATTGGAGGCGATTCGAGGCCATTTTCTGCCCGAGATGAGCCTCACGTCGTCGTTCGGGTTGTATGCTAACGTGTTTCTTTTCCTGTCATCGCAGCTGCCTTTCTGAGCGCCCTCATCGTCGGTGTCGCCCTGCACTACCACAAGATTGTCCAGAATGAGTTCTACGGATACCCTGACGAATGGTTCCCGTCCGTCTCGGCAACCATTGGCGATCGCTACCCTGAGCGATCATTCTTCATGATCTTTATTGCCATTACATCTGGTATGAAACCTATCTCGCCAATGATCGGTACGAGTAGCGACACGCCCAGCTAACCAAATCTCTAGGCCCGCGCTTCGCTCTCGTTGGCCTATTCTACCTGCTCACGCGACGACCGGGGACCAAGTTACCAGGGTTCGTTGCCTCGATGGGGTTCCTCCGTACCCTGACCTGTGGTGGTTGGACGTATATTACCTCAACCGATGACCACGATTGGCACGATATTCTCATGATCTCCTACATTGTCTTCACCCTCCCCTGGACCACAGGCTGCATTGCCCTCAGCCCCCCAAACCCGACCGCTATCAAGTACCGCAAATACATCGCCGGAGCTTTCTTTGGGACCCTAGTGCCTCTTGTTTACTTTTTTATTCAGCACAAGGTCCATCGCGTCGCGGGAGGTGAGTCTGCCCTGCGTGGTCCGCTGTAGATCCTCCTCTGGAACTACTTCTTTTGCTAACACGAAACCCAGCCTACACCACCTATGCGTTCTTCGAGTGGTCCCTCATCATCCTCGACGTCGGCTTCGATGCCGTAACCGCGCTAGATTTTGAGACTTTTGAAGTCCTGGTACGGGACGTCAAGGGTTCGAGCAAGGGGTATGTTCAATGGCTACCAATATAGATGTGCTTGCATGTACAGTCTATCCAATATGCTGCCTCTTGTGAGTTTGTTTCTAAATCTGGCTCGCAGTGACAACCGCTCTTCCGTCCCTTCGGCTGTATTGGAAAAGGAGTAAGTTACGCGCCGCGAGTCTGTTCCCTGGCATTGGCTGATTATCGACTAGAAAAGACAAGGCTACTGGCGGTGCATTTTCTATCCGCTTCACCTGGACCGAGGCCCTGGACACGGCAGCCGATGTCTACCACGGTGTAAGTGAACTATCTGCTGTTTTAGCAGTTTGTCCGCTAATCTGTTGCTTAGTTCGTCTTCTGGTCGATGCTCACCAGTCTCGGACTCCTCGTGTGGTGTGAGTAACCAACGCTGGCTGTCGTTCGACATTCATCGTAGCCAACCCGCTAACCCCGAACAGACTTCCCTCTCTGGCATATGGGTATTTCCGGATATGAAGCTTTTGTCATGACAACCGTTTCGCCATTCTTCCTCGGTATTGGCCCGTTTCGATCTCTCATCGTCAACAACCTCCGCGTCGTCCATCTCCTGTCTCTGTCTGGCGTTGCCGCCTATCTTGTACTTGATCCCGTCTATCGCTTGTTCACCCTGGGCTTCGGTATCTCCATGTCTTGCCTCGGCTGGGTCGGCACCTTTTACGCCGAATCAATGCATCAAGTCCGTCTCGAGTCGAAGGTCCTTGGCTGGCTAATCGGTTTGATCCTTTCGGCAACCCTAAAGTTTGCCTGGCAGACTAATAACCCCATCTGGCCCGTCATGCACGGCCCCAACGGTGGCTGGAATGGTACCGGTCTTGCTCTTGGTGTCCTGGCCGCTCTCCGCTTCACTCGCAGAGCACCTCTGACAAGCGTCTCATCCCCAGAAGCCAAGCATCAGGGATCCGTGGCCTTGTCTGCCTGTGGATTGGGTGGTCTCTTCTTCGGCCTCCATTCACTCCTCTCCGACACCAGCACCATGATCCTTTGGGGTTGGGAGGGCTACCCTATTCGTGGCCCTTACTTTTCCACTCACGGATGGTTCACTCTTGCAGCCATGTCCTTTGGTGCCTTTCTCGGTGTTTTGAGACCCGGCCTGGCTGGTAGCTGGTTGCATTATGGTGTCGGATGTGTCGGCGCCGCTCTGCTTACGCTGTGCAGCCACTGGTTTGGCTATTTGGGCGCCTTTAGCATATCCGTGTACCTCATGTCCGTGGCATCACCGCTCCTGTCCACCGCCGCCAAGAAGAATCCTGCCACCACTTTCGGTTATGGTTTCTTGATTTACAACTTCATGGTTCTCTTCCATGTTTGGGTCGTCGCCTATGCATTCGTTCCCGGTGGCCCGCTTGTACGTGAGCACACTGACTGGGTGATGCTCACAACAATGTTGCTCATTGGTGCTGGTGTCTACGACTACAACGCCAACAAGTCCTCCCGCGGTGCTGGCCCCAGAGGATCAGCTGCCTCTCAGCACAAGAAGTACTTTGGGTGGTCTACTCTCTTGGTCAACATCCTGTTCCTCTGCGCTGCTTTTATGCGCTTCCCTTCCAACGACTACAAGCCTTATCACGGCGAGGATCGCGTTTTAACTGCTGGTATCTGGACGATTCACTTTTCACTAGATAATGACATGTGGTCCTCTGAGTATCGCATGCGTGACCTTATCAAGGAGCTGGAGGTCGACGTTATTGGTCTTCTTGAGTCTGACTTGCAGCGTATCATCATGGGTAACCGCGATACGACGCAGTTCCTTGCTGAGGACCTGGGCATGTACGTCGACTATGGCCCTGGGCCTAACAAGCATACCTGGGGTGCCGCTCTTCTTTCCAAGTTCCCCATCGTCGAATCCAAGCACCATTTACTACCCAGCCCCGTCGGTGAACTCGCCCCGGCCATCCACGCTACGCTGGACGTTTACGGTCAGCTGGTTGATGTGTTTGTGTTCCACTCTGGCCAGGAGGAGGACCCCGAGGATCGTCGCCTGCAGTCGGAATACCTGTCGAAGCTAATGGGCTCTACTTCTCGCCCAGCTGTGCTTCTCAGTTACCTGGTCACGAAGCCGCTCCAAGGCAACTACAATACGTACGTCAGCGAGACGTCGGGCATGCATGACGTCGACCCAACCGACTGGGACAGATGGTGCGAGTACATCCTCTTCAAGAAGCTCAAGCGCATCGGTTACGCCCGTGTCAGCCGCAGCACCATTACCGACACCGAGTTGCAGCTTGCCAAGTTTGTCATTCCTCAATCGGACTCTGAGATTCGACAGCTCGACTCGCTGTCCGATGAGGAGCGCAACCGTCGCGTGGAGGAGAACGAGATCCCTAACGGATGGCGCTTCCCGGCCATGTTCCGCGGCAAAGGTGTGAGAGACCACAGATACCACGTGTTTAACGAGCCAAGATACTACAACTAGGAATCAAGATGAAGAATTTATGAGGCGAGTTTTAAAGGGAAATGGGTTGGCTAGGATTACGCTGTTATGAAGGTGTGTAAATAACTGTACAGTGTGCAGGCAGAAGTAAAGCAATGTAAAACAATTGTAACAAATTTGTTTTTATTCATTTTTCTCAAACGATTGCAGCAGTGAATACGACACAAAAATATAACAAAGTGCAGTTACCGATACCAAAGTTTCAAACGTCATAGCAACAGACTACTCCTCATCATATTCCAAAGTAAGGGTAGTCGGAATAGGCGACTCCTTTGCATTAGCATCCAAGTACTTCCTCATCTTTACTCCACCAAACTCGTGCTCAATTACAGAAAATCTACCCAACTTGCCAGGTGCCTTGCGGACATTTTTCAGCTTAAACACCTCCTTCAGTGTCGCGGCTAGCGAAACGCCAACCATTCTAGCCCCGAAGCAGAAGTGCAACCCAACTCCAAGCAGCGTGTACGCCGAGAATGGCCGATGGGGGTCAAGCTTCTCTGGCTCCGGGAACGCGGCCGGGTCCATGGCTGCGCTGGATGTGGCGACGAGGATGGTGTGGCCCTTTTTGATGTGTATTGGCCCGCGAGCGCCGTCTTCAATGGTTACGTCCTTGGAGGCTACGCGCGGTAGGCCCGGCACGACTCCTGCGTGTCTGATGCCTTCGAAAACGAAACCCTGCAGCTCGCGGTCTGCCTCAGCATCGTCGCGGTGGGCAAGCTCGATGATACGGGCTTTGTACTCCTCGTACCCTTCGCTGAGGTAGAGGTCGATGAGGAGCGATGCCTGCTGCGTGAGGTTCCCTGCAACTGGGGCTCCCATGCCGATGCAGTCGCCGACTAGATCACCAATAGGTAGCTTGGTTTGGTTGAGGGCGTGGTAAAGGCGGTCTGCGTCGGGGCCGACTTCAAAGGAGGATCCCTTGGCAAGCCAGTCGACAACGCGCTCCTTGAAGCCCTGCTGCGTCTTGAGATGGGCTTCGAAGACGGCTCTGAGAGCGGGTGCGGCTTTGCCTGCTCCTTCACGTAGGATCCATTCATTGGCGGGAATGATGTTGAAGCTCTGGTACATGAACAGTACGAGGTAGGCTTGGAAGGCTTGTGGGATGCTGAGCAGACCGTGCGGCGTCTCGTTAGTTTTGAGCGGAATAGCGAAACGCTCTGCTAGCCAGAGAATAGGCACGACATTGGTGACATCGCGAACAATATCAATGGATCGCTTCTTGGTTGTGCTGGAGGTATACTTGAGCGAGTGAGACTTGATCTGCTTCGCGACGTGGGTGCGGAAGAAGTTGGTTATGTTCTTCTCGAAGCCATCTTCGAAAAACACACCGTGTAAGACCTTGGAGCGGGGATTGTGCCTTTCTTCGTCGTCCCATCCAATCATAAAGTCGTGGCCGTCTGTACATTGTCGAATGGCTTTTTGGTACATAACGCGGAAGCTGTCTCTGTCCTCAAAGACTTTCTTGCAGCCTTCTTGGGTCTTGATGGCGATGACATCCATGCCACTGGCTGGTCGCTTCAAGTCATAGCGGTCAATGATCTTGTTGGCTGTCAGGATTTCCTTGACGGCGGCAGGCGTGTAAAACGGCAGAAGAGCATAGGATGATGTGCCGGTCCATGCGCCTGGAAGACTATTGAAGAGCAAGTGTGGAAGCATACCGCCGTACGCACCACCGGGGAGAGTTTGAAGTTTTGCAAAGCCCCAGTTGGTCAAGGTGGTGCTGTTAAAGTCGTAGCTTAGGAAGCGATCTCCTCTTACTAGAGCGACGGCGTCGTCGAGAATACCGCGACCGGCCGTCTGGCCGGGACAGACGCCACTGCCGGGCATAGCTGGCTTTGTGACCTCTGCCATCAAGCCTGGGTATAACTCGAGGTTGTCGATATGGCCATACAGAAGCTCTGCAGCTCGTGCGGTTTCCTCGTCGGGGTTCCAGTCCTCAAAGTCCTTGTAAGGTACCAAGTTGAGATACCGACGGAACCTAATGGGTGACGATAAGGTTAGCTTGTCAATGCTGGACGACTCATACTTGAGAGATTTACTTACTCGTTCATGGTGCAAACGTTAAAAACGTTTCTAGCTTGCAATTGGCCCATAATTTCGACAATTTTCAGACTCTCGGGAGTACCATGAGCGCCAAAAGCATGTGCTGGCTCCTCAATGCAATCTTTGAGTATCTCGGCGAGGTCGACATCAGCAAACCTGCCGTCAGGTCCTCTCTGGAAGCCGCCAAAAGTCCACTCTCTGGGAGGCGTGCTCATCATTTTGTGTCCCTCAGCCTTCATGACCTGTTTGTACATGTCAACAGTAAATTGATCAATGGACTGGACATCGGGAAAGTGAGCCCTCAGCCTATCTTCCATCCAATTATCATCTGCAGCACTAAGAGCTGCATGCCAATGGTAAAGAACGGCAAATTCTACAGAAACGACGTTGCCGGTACCGCGCTCAACTCGCTGGCCGGATTTCTTGATTTCCGCTCCAAGGTCGAGAGACCAGGTTGAGTCGGCACGGGGAGTGTTGAGAATTGCTGCGACGTAGTCTTTCAAGACTACGGATGCGAAGAAGCCGACATTAATGTTCCGCGCAAGCTGGAATATATCTTCATCTTGCCTAACCGGGGGGTTAAGTCAGAAAACATGTTTTCAAATGCCTCAGAGATTGACTCACCACTTCTTCTGTTCGTCATTAAGCTCCTGCCAGGGTTTGTACTTGCCGCTTTCATTGACGGAAAGGAGATCGGCGGCAATATGGTTGTGATTTCGCGAGAACATGATCAGCAGAGCAACTACTCCAGGTGGCATCATCATGATTCTCTCAGAGGCAATAGAGTCGGGATAGATGGCACCGTTCTCATAGGTCCGCACGCGGACTTGCTCCTTGGCTGTGTTTCCATAAAGTGTACTGAGATCAACATAGCTCGATGTCTCGTTGATCCAGGGATCGGTACGAGAAGTTTGAAAGCATTCATGAATAACAATGGTAGCAAACGAGAAAAACATGCGATTTAACCCTGAAGGATGCGGCCGAAACGGGCCTTTTCTGCGAAGCAGCTGATCATAGACCAGCTCCGGATCTGGCAGATTGGGACCTTTAGCCTTTGTAGGCGGAACGCTGCGACAGTAGGGCGATCCGGCTTTTCCCAGTTCTGGAATCCACGGACTGTTTGCGCCTCCATCATGTCGCCTATATCTCGCTGAAGGGCCAGCAGTGGTAGGTGGAGGATGGGGCAAGTCATTCCAGAGCATGCTAATGAAGTTGTTGGAGATGGTGCTGCTCATACCGCTTTCCAGAGGCAGCTTCTGGAGCATTGACACACCATTCTCGAGCAACAGCTCTTTGTCATCCAGAGGATCTCCAGACGCAAGCGTTGTTATAGCTTGTGCGACTGTTGAAGCCTGCTTATAGTTGAGATGGATGAGGTCATGGCCGAGGGAAGTCCTCTTCACGTAGCCATTTGCAGCAGCCTCTTGGTCGGATTTACCGTCTGGCGCTGAGGAAGGCTTTCTTTTGATTGAGCCAATTAAAGACTTGATTTTGGAAGACATGATGACCTGCGATTTGCTCGAATTCTAGTACGGCAGGCGAGAGTCCGTAACTAGTAAACAATGGATTGAAGATGCGAGATAGTAAAAAGACGAGGAGAAATAACAGCTGCAGCTTCCTCGAAGCTACGTAATAGGTTTATGTCACAGGCCGTCCACGAGACAAATTTGTCCTCCAGAGACACGGCACGGCCACACATCTTGTCTTTCTTCAGCTACGCCGCTTACACGGGAACCCCAGCTCGCGCCACTGAAACTACCCCGGCCCCCTGTCACCGACCTGCGACATTTCTCCTCGGCGGCTAAGTCATTTGATAGACAGGATGAGCAGTATGTATCAGCGCTCAGCTTATACCAGCAATAGTACGGAGGTATACTTTGTAACAACAGAGGAGGACAACTTTGCCGTATTGGCATAGCAGTTGCAGATCGTTCTGTTCACAACCATGCAAGGTATATGCAGCTTCAGCCAATGACAATCTATAGGATTACTGCTGTCCCCAACGCCGCAGCCGAGACATGCAGATTTGGCTCCACATATGTGCATTTCCTTCGATTTGCATGAGCTGAAAAACGGTTCCTCAAATCACAGCCTGTCACTTTCAAAGCTGTCTACGGCGTTGGGGCCGTAGGTATGTCTCTAGTGGAGTGAGACCCTGCAACCTGGAGTTTCAAGTGCCGAGGAAAGCGCGGGAAAATTGAAAGTCGATGATCCTTGCTTGCAGTGCGTCTGTATGTCTTACTCTGAATAACAAGCTTTCTCAGGTAGCTAGTATAACTCAATTATGGAGAGTCTGGGGCTTTCTAGTTGGGATTGAGTATCTTTTGCAAAGTATCCTGCCTCGGAGAAAACACTCAAATTACGGAAAAGTCCCAAAGCATTGAAACCCCTGTTATAGCCCGGTCTGGTACATGGCCCACTCGGCGAATGGCTAAATATCATACGGCAAATACGATATTGGGTGGCTAATCATTGTTCCAATCAACAGTCGAGTGACACTGTAGATGCCCCAATCCATTCGGACCGGCCCGCTTCTTTAATGAATTCTTTTGGTGGTATTATTTTGCAGGTCGTTGGAACAGCGAAAGCGGCTGGCTGAAATTGTGCTGTACGTTGCACTTGTTACCACGTTCTGCTCTTTCTTGTGGCTACCTACCAGCAGAAACACAACATTTGCCACGAAGACAGTGTGACCTCTTTGCTAGCAACTAGTTCGGAGATGGGCACCATGCAGAATATCCCAAAACGTCTCAAGCCATTGACAAGGTTTTGAGTCAAAGGGCCTTCCTCTCATGGAGCAAAGTAGCTGATCGCCTCCCTTTGAGGGTACGCACATCAGATTCACAATTATCCGGGCTGCAATGTATCGGCGGCCTCCTCGAAAGGATAGTCGTGGAGGGTGTGTAACACAAGATAGGCAGTCACAGAGGAAACCACTTCCCTTCATGCCATGTTTGGGAATGTGACGGTGACCCCACCACTTTTCTCTTTTCTCCGAGTTGCGGATCATCTGTGGATGGCCGAGTCGAGGCCATAACTTTCGAGGGCATCGTACCGCCTCCCCCTTGCTATAGGCTGAGATGGTTCCTCCTACGCGGCCCATATTGTTTGCCCCTTGTCGCCCTGCGCGGCTACACTAAATGCAGAGGCATCGGTTGTATATCATAGCCAGTGTCCATTAACGTGGTAGCTCTTCTCTAATTCGATTGTATGTTCTCTTAACGATAGATTCAGCGCCGGCCATTTACCATGAACTTAAACCCAGAGCCAGTGACTGGCGGTGCTAGGAGCAGCGGCCCGCATAAGCTTGTCCTTTGCTTTGACGGCACAGGCAACAAGTTCCACGGTGATGAGAGTGACAGCAACATTCTCAAAATCTTTCGCATGCTTGACCGGTCTGTGAGCGGCCAGTACCACTACTACCAACGTAAAGCTTCTTTCTTCTTTCTCACTCTTTGCTTTATAAAGGAAACTGACGCTTTAATAGCTGGAATCGGAACATATGCCGTCTCCTCATCTCTGTCACACACCGGCATCCGATCTCGCCTATCATCATGGTACCAAAAGACCAAAGACTCAGCCATCGGCACCTCGTTTGACCAGCACGTGGTGGGCGGCTATCGCTTCCTGATGAGGTTCTACAGTCCCGGTGATGAGATTTACATGTTTGGTTTCAGCCGGGGCGCCTACGTTGCACGGTTTCTGGCCGAGATGCTCGACTACATTGGTCTGCTGTGCCACGGTAATGAGGAAATGATTCGGTTTGCTTGGAAAGCATTTTCTCAGTGGCAGAGCCGAGCGCCAATGGTCGATTCGGACGGCGACGAGAACGAAAAGGCTGAAGAAGAGACACAGCGAATGTACGACTTTCTCAAGGGCTTTCGAGAGACGTTCTCCAGGCCGATAGGGAGGATTCGATTTCTTGGTCTGTTTGATACTGTCAATTCGGTACCGAGGTTTGAGACAAGCTGGATGCAGCGCAGTCGGTTTCCGTACACTGCGCGGAGCAGTGCCATGGTCATTCGCCATGCTGTGAGCATTGATGAGAGGCGAGCCAAGTTTAGGCAGGATCTCATGTATCAGCGCCGTCCAAAGAATCGCCATCACAATCATCCCCACGTCGGCGAGTTCATCGACCAAATCAGACAAAGTATGGACGGACCTGCGGCCTCATCCTCGGCTCAGCCTCAAAATGGCACCTCAAACGGACATACAGGATCGGCAGCAGACCCTGGAAAGCTTCTGTCTCCAAATGACGCCGTCATGGCGCCGTCTACTTCAGACCGCGGACGAAGCCGCAATCTAAATCAACATCGTCGTTCCAAGTCTCGATCGCGCTTTGCTCCTTATAGATCCCACCTACGCCGGCGCTCGCCTTGTAGAAGCGAGCAAGGCGATGCAGCATCTGCAGGCGGCGATGATCGCTCAGAGGCGGCCGACGACATGGGTAAGGAGCAAGACGACCAAGACATAGACGAGGTGTGGTTCGCCGGTGGCCACGGAGACGTTGGAGGAGGTTGGATGGTACTAGACAGCGAAAAGAGCGCGAGCCATGTGCCATTGATGTGGATTGTCCGCGAAGCCATGAAAGCCGGGCTGCACTTTGATCTGGAAAAGGTGGAATTGATGGGGTGCCTGGGCGACCCATCGCGTTCCCAGAACAAGCCGGATATTCGAGTACAGAGTGAATCACAGGTTGAAGGGACCGAAATAAGTGTTCCGGATGAGAAGCCTACGACGAATGGCAACGTCGATGAATGTCGAGACCACCTTCACGCAGGGGCGCATACATATCGGATTCACGATTCGCTAGCATTTGGCGGCGGAATGAGCAGGCTTGCGGTGGCCGCGTGGAACTTTATGGAGTATCTCCCATTCAGGAGGATGGATCTCCGCGATGACGGCTCCTGGAAGCCCATCCGATGGCCGCTGCCGCGTGGCGAGGTGAGAGACGTTCCGTCTGGTGTGCGCGTTCACGGCAGCGTTATTCGCAGGCTCAAGGCAGATGAGTCGTATCGGCCAGGGAATCTAATCATTGGCGGCGGTGGAAGGGGAGTCAGACGTGCGCCGGAAAAGTATGGAGCGGGAGATTGGGTATGCGTCGCAGAGCCTGGTGATGTCGTTGGAGAGATTTGGATGCGGCGTAAGGATGCCGAGGAGCATGACGTCAAGGTTGTAGGGTGAGTAGATGGCCGGAGAATATGAGCTGCTACCATGCCATTTTTTTTATTTTTACTCGCAAATATTAATAATCTACGAGTGCTCTTCCGTTATCTTTGGATCCAAGATATCATACTTGAATTATATCTCCAACAGCACGTCGTTTCAAGATCCACACTCGGCCGCAAATGTGGTCCCCCCGGCCGGCCTGGAGGCGAGGCCATCCACATATCCACATCCCCCGGTGGCGGCCGTGTAGAACCTTGAGTACCCTAGGCGGAACAGATGCATAGCGGGCGGAATTTGTTCCACGGCCTCCTATGCTCGCGCACTTGCGGCTTAACACTGAGCAATTCAAGTCGTTTCTTACGCATCGCAGTCCAAGCTGGGTTGGAGGACAGACGGTGGCGTGAACCTAGCAAACGGTGTTTTTTTTTTTCGACTCTTCTCCGCATAGGTACAGAGTTAATGAGAGTTGTTTTGGATCAGTACGCACAGTGATGGCCTCGTACGAGTTTTTGTTGAACTCATATTTTGTGTTGTGGTAGCCATCTGGGAAACAGAGAGAGCCGCCCACGTTCCCCTACAATAACCACCCTAAAGGCAAGATTATGCTGGCAAATGTGATGCTGTAATTAATATACTTGCAATCTTGACCAAAATCGACTGTAGGCGGTGGGTGCTTGTATTAGCCACTCCGCCACAGAAAGAGATGTGCTTCAAAATGTACTCGCATGTAAGCCGCCATCTGAGCTTTCAACGGTATATACCAGGTTGTGCAGGGCCACCAACAAGACTGTGACCTCTACTGTGTCGATTTTCCGTAATTACCATGGCCGTTTCAGCCAGCCCGAAACGCTTTTAATTGCATGACAGATTCATCAAGCTGTCAATCAGCTGCATCAAGATGGTACCAACTGTGAAGCAGAACATCCTGGGCCATTGGCTGGTCCGTCGGCAAGTTCATGTTTGGGTCTTACCTCTCTCTACGCCAATACCGCATTCTCTGCAAAACTAGTCCCCCGCCGTGCTCGCCAAGATATTTCTAAAGAGACTTTTGACAAGTTCCAGGCGTACGTGACGAGCCAAGGCGACCTGCGCTTTCGGGAGTGAACTGTGGTATACAAGCCTTCCACCAGAGTTGTACCGAACATTTGTACGTCCGTAGTCGAAGCCGAGATACTGCCTGGCATTTGGCCCTATCTCAGGTGCGTCTGAACGGCGTGAACCCCCTAGGGCACTGGTAAATCTGAATACCTACCGACAATCTTGGAACAGTTGACGCGGATCCGGTGTACTCGAGCTACCACCACTCACACCCCGCTGCTTGCGGAGTGGCTGGCAGGCGTTTGTCTTAGACGTCGGGCCCGATGCGGAAAGACGGGTCTGTAATTAGTACACATCATTTCCTGCGCATGATTTTGTAAATTTACAGAGAGACGGTACATTAAAGAAGAATGAAGTCATTTATATAAAGTACTTGAAATAGTATAATAGCAATATTTCTCCGCATCAGACTTGCCGTCTCCGACGGCAAATACGCACCCCCAGAAATCTCCCCCCTCCCCATAATCCCCGACGGTCGTCCTCCTTCTCCACCGCCGCCGCCGCCGCCGCCGCCCGCGCCCCGCCGAATCTAGCCGGCACGAGGCCCAAACAGGCAATGGCGCCTATCGATAAGACATGTGCCGCTTCCAGCCGGCGCAAAACGAGCAAAAAGGCCGGGCGTCATAGGTCACGCTCGCAGACGCCCGCAGGCATCCCCCCAAAGTTTAGGATTTTGGAGCCTTCTTCAAGGTTCCCCTCTCTGTTCCGCACTGCCCTCCCCCCAAACTTTTGCGGGCTGTTGCTGTTACAGTAGTAATTCCTGCGGAGAGATTGGTCTGGGTTTTTTTTTTTTTGGAGCTGAAATTATAGCCCGTAGACTGTAGTACAAAGTGTAGTCAAAAAGGGAGTGAAATGCATCAGCCGCCTCGTCACTGGCTGTCATCCCCCACTCCGATTCCGTATGTACCGTGTGAAAGCCGGAACACTGACACACACACACCCGCTGCTTTCGTACCTGGCCTTTTTTTTTTACCGTTTACCGGTATCTCTCTTTTTTATTTTATTCCGTCCTCTGCCCTCTCTTTTTTATCCTTTTCTTCCCCTTTATACCCCCCCTTCCCTTACTCTTTACTGAGGCGTTTACTCGTTCACGTATTACGGGAAAAAGCAAGTAAGAATATTTGCCCAAGATGGCCATCGATCTGGCTCACTTGCCAATGTACCTGACCCTTTTGGTCGGCGGAGGCTTTGTCTACGTAGGTTTTTTTTTCTTCTTTTTTGGCACACTCATTCACTCACTTTTCAATCTCTGCCCATCATTTCCATGAGAAACGCCTGTATCATCCCATACTAACATTCTCACTCTTTCAGGCAATTGGCCTCATCGTCTACCGAATCTTCTTCCACCCGCTGGCAAAGTATCCCGGTCCCGTTCTTGCCAAAATCACCGATGCCTACCAGCTCTACCACGCCTACAAGGGTGATCGCCACCTCGAGTTTTGGCGCCTGCACCAGAAGCATGGTCAGTACTTGGACTTTGGTCAACCGCTCGTATATGCTCCTGTCCGTTGTTCTTGCTAACCCCATCCAAAAAGGCAATATTGTTCGCTTCGGCCCCAACTGCGTCAGCTTCAACTCCAACACGTCGCTCAAGGAAATCTACGGCTTCCGCTCCAACGTCCGCAAGGCCGAGTTCTACGATGCCTTTGTCCACCCGGCCGCCAACACCCACAACACCCGCGACAAGGAGGTCCACGCCCGCAAGCGCCGCGTGCTCTCCCACGCCTTTGCCGAGGGCGCCATGAAGGAGATGCAGCGCTACATTCTCGGCAACGTCCGCACCTTTTGCGAGCAGATTGGCGCTGCCTCCAACGGCGCCATGGCCACGGCCGAGTCCAAGGGCTGGTCTGCGCCGCGCAACATGGCCGACTGGTGCAACTATCTCGCCATGGATATCCTCGGTGATTTGAGCTTTGGAAAGGCCTTTCACATGCTCGAGAAGCCTGATAACCGCTTTGCTTTGGAGCTTGTGGAGGCTGCTACCACCAGACATCTTATTGTAAGTTGAACCAAGCAAATCTCACCACCAACATGATATCTCCCCCACCACACAACATCAACGAACTAACTCTCTCTCTCTCTCTCTCTCTTCCAGTGCGGAACCATGCCCATTGTCGACAAGCTCAAGATTGACAAGTTCCTCTTCCCCAAGCTGGCCGACGGCCGTGCTCGCTACATGGCCTACAGCAAGGGCCAGCTGACGGAGCGCACCAAGCTCGGCGAGGAAACTGACCGCCGTGACTTCTTCTACTACCTCCTCAAGGCCCGCGATCCCGAAACTGGCCAGGGCTTCAGCACTCCCGAGCTCTGGGGCGAGTCCAACCTTCTGTACGTCCCTTTTTTTATTTTTATTTTTTTCTTTTTTTAACCCTCTTCAACTACACAATCAACTAACGCTCCCTCTCAGCATCATTGCCGGCTCCGACACCACCTCGACCGCCATGGCCGCCACCCTCTTCTACCTTGTCCGCAGCCCTCACGCGCTCAGCAAAGTGCAAGACGAAATCCGATCCAAGTTCACCGACGTTGAGCAAATCGTCCACGGCGCTGACCTCGCCAGCTGCACGTACCTGCGCGCCTGCATCGACGAAGCCATGCGCATGTCCCCCTCGGTCGGCGGCATCCTCCCCCGTGAGGTCCAATCCGGCGGCATCACCATCGACGGCCACACGCTCCCCGCCGGCACCGTCGTCGGCACGCCGCACTACACCATCCACCACAACGAGGCCTACTTCCCCGCCGCGTACACCTATGCTCCCGAGCGCTGGGTCGCCGGCGCAAAGAACCCTGCCATCGGCGGCCGCGAGACGACTGCCGACGACGTGTCGCTTGCTGCTAGCGCCTTTTGCCCCTTTAGCGTCGGTCCGCGCGGGTGTATCGGCAAGGGTCTTGCCTATGTCGAAATGACTACTACGCTTGCTCGTACGGTTTTCTTGTATGATATGCGCAAGGCTGTTGGTCAGGTTGACCCCAGTGAGGGACGGCCTGATCTGGAGTGGGGACGTCACCGGCCCGAGGAGTTTCAGCTTGTTGATACCTTTACCAGTGCCAAGAAGGGTCCTGTTCTGGAGTTTAAGCCTGTTGGGAGGGCCGAGTAATTAGGGCAGTGCGTGGTGTAGTTGGATGATGATTTAAATAACAAAAATATTGCGATTATGGGACATATGCGGGGGTTAAATTGGGTAGCTTCTGTTGTTTACGATTGGTTACGTATCATGCAACGTAAAAGAAAAATTAAAAAATTAGGAAAATCAACATTAAACACTACACTTTCTCTCACGGCGTGATTATTGGAAAGCAAAACGCGACATATCATGCTGACCGCGATTGGACTCTGCAGAACTGCATCGTATAAAGCCATGGAAAGCATGGATTGGCCATGAAACATGCAAAAAAGCTAGTTCAGATGGACACATTGCTTCATCGAATCTTTATTCATATTTTAGGCATAATTTTTCACCCTTTTCCCTTCGAGCCTGGACCCTGATGCGTCTTTGACGGGTCTTACTACCTACAGGCTATCCCGAGAGAAGGCTCGGTCACATCCAACCCAAAGACGACCTACCCTGCACCTAAGCAACTTTTGCGTCAATGGGAATACGACATTTGCCGTCGTGATTATTGTTTCAATTAGCTTCAAGGTTTGTTTTGTGAAATCTCTTGTGACTATTCACGCTGAAAGATTATACAACTGTCGCGAGTAATCACCCTAAATGCAGCTAGAACCTGTCTCCAACAGTATGCTTTGTATGTAAACGTTAAGGAAGTTAATGCATTAATGTGCTAGTGTTTTCCTAGCAAACGCAAGAAAACAGCAAATAGCCATGTAAACCTTTATAAATCCAAACCAAAAAACCAATCCTATTCAGCAAAAGTTCATCCATTTCTCGACCCAACTGTATTTTCAGCATCGTATTCGACGCTGACTATCATCCCGTCGCGACACAGGCGGCCCTCCTCCAACCAGCGACTCCAGCAGTAGCCCGTTAGAGTACAAGCCCCACTTTGGAGCTTTTTCGCGTCAAAGGACACTCCCAGACGAGCTCAACCATCACGGCGTAACTTCACGTTCGAATCGGCACTCCGAAGCGCAGGCCTGTATTCACTAAACACAGTCTGCAAGCTACTCCCTCTTCCGATTTACTCGACAGAATATTGGCCACGCTGGCTCGTGAAAAGGGGGAGCAATAGCGCGCCGTCTAGTGTCCCGATATGCTCCTGCCTCGTCGACGAGTTCTCGCCGTTCCTGAAAACCCGCGGCAACCATGACGCTGTGTAGATTCTACCAGCAAGGCTATTGCAAGTTTGGCAGTACGTTCAAGTTTCCCTCCCCCCCAAAGGCGACGACTACTGGATTCGTTGTGCGACATAGCTGTTCGCGGTATAGCTCACAGCGACAACTGGACCAAAATGCAGTCCACTGTTTGGCTGAACTCGGTTCCTTCGCTGTGGTCTTCGCGGCGCCGACAACCGCATATATCTATCAAAGTACTGACACACGTGTTTGCTACTACAGATAGCTGCAAGTTTGACCACCCAGGTGCTGGAGGTCCCCAGCAGTCCAACCGCTTCGGAGCCTTAGGTGGCGGCGGCAACAACAACAATAACGCAGGCAACCTTAGAGGCCTAGGTGAATATTATAACCTTACTTGTGAGGAAACATCACCGACTAAATAACCCCATGTATAGAAAAATACAACATCAAAACCGACGCCATAGAGAGCGACCTTAGCACCGACCCGCCCACATGGATTCTTTCAGCGTATGCTCCCGGCCGAGATGCGCCAGACCAACTCTTTGGAGGGTTTCCGCGCGAACAGAGCTTCGAGGAAATGCGACTGCACTACATGAAGGGCAAGGCAGAAGGAAATGAACAGAAAGCAGTCAGTATTGCTCGCGCATATTTATACGGGATCCCACGTGCTAACCTGGGTGTATAGCTGGCGGAAGCGCAAGAACTCTACCAAAACGCCCAGCAGCAGATTCAAAATGCGCTGCGCAACGTCAACGAAGCGGCTCGATATTTACTGGACGGCGAGAACCGACACCCGAACCGGCTAGATATCTGCAGAGAAGGTACACAGGGGGCGCCCTTTGGGGAGTTCCTCGTTGGAAAGCGATCAAACTCGGCTACTAGTCAACAGAACGGGAATCCCTTTGCTACGAATAACTCTGCCGCTCCGTCTGCATTTGGATCTGGTAACAGCGCTCAAACGAGTAGCGCTTTTGGCCAACCGTCTGCACTCGGGCAAAAGCCGAATCCATTCGGAGCACCGGCCTTTGGCCAGCCTGCACAACCAGCCTCTGGCTTTGGACAGCCCGCACAGCCGGCCCCTGGCTTTGGCCAACCATCACAACCCAATCCTTTCGGCCAGCCTTCGGAACCGTCGTCAGGTTTCGGACAAGCTACACCGAATCAAAGCCCGTTCGGACAAAAGGCGGAAACCCCATCAGCCTTTGGTCAGCCGGCGCAAACAACGCCTGCTTTTGGCCAGCCATCGCAACGTACATCAGCCTTTGGCCAGTCATCAGATTTAGGAGCCAAGCCCAGTCCATTTGGAGCCCCAGCATTCGGCCAAGCTAGCCAACCCAATTCGCAAGGCCAAGCGTTTGGCCAGCCTGCTCAGTTGGGCCAGAAAACGAATCCATTCGGCGGCGGCGCCAACTCCGGCCCAAGCCCATTTACAACGGCGGGTGGCAACGACAACCAGGCAGCAAACAACTCTTTTGGCTCTGCGCCTTCTGGAAACCAGGGAGCACAGCCCTCGAATCCCTTTGGAAGCAACCAATCGAACAACCAGACCAACAACGCGGTTCCTTTTGGCCAGCCGGCACCTGCGTCGAACCCGTTTGGGAGTGGTGGGCAGCAAGCCTCTGCTGGACAGCCAAACCCCTTCGGAGCGCCGAGCAATCCAACACCTGCTGCCAATCCGTTTGGCGGCGCAGCTCAGGCGGTGCAGCAACCTCCCAAACCACCGGCCAACCCGTACGCCCCAGACAGCACAAAGCAGCATCCGCCTCTCGACAGCTACGTCTCGAAGAATATGGACGGTACGTTAGCAGCTTTCAAGGGCAAGGCGGTTACTTACAAGGACGGAACGCCCGGTGTCCGTGCCTTTGACGGGACCTGGACGAGAATATGGTTCCCAGACGGCCCGCCAAGTTATTACAAGGAGACGGAGCTACCCCTACTCGAATACGACGACAAGTCAAAATCACAATGGGAGGCATTTGCCCGGACCGGAACCTTTGCAGACGGCCTCATGCCGGCCCTGCCGCCTCTGCGGGAGTATACACAGTGGGACTTTTGACCTTGTGGCGTTACAGGCTAGGACGAAGGCACTGTCGTCCCAACAAATCGGGACAGTATCTAGTCCCATGAAACAGCATTCTACGGCGTCGGGGGTTTGTATTTTACCTATCTTTTTTTACACATTTGGTCGATCAAATACATATACCAGGGCGAGTGCACACTATATATTACGTCTGAAGCAAGCTTATATCTTCCACATGGGTAGACGTTACAATTATTGGAGAGGTGTAATAAATAGACCATATCACAACATCACTGTTACAGTTTCATAAAGAGACTTTGTTTTAAAGTCGTACCAACTCTTTTGTATTTGTCTATCTGAGCCGAGAATCGTAGCGAACCTCATCCCTCTCGGGCAGGAACGTACGGCAATACCCGATCCCACATGCCGAAAAGAGTGAGTCCAGTCCCTATGTGCTTGACACACGAGAACGAGAACACCGCTTAAGCAGCAATGGTAACCTCAACCTCGACACCAGCGTCAATGTTGACAATGATCTGCTTAACAACCTCGGTGGGGGCGTTGAGGTCGATGAGACGCTTGTGGATGCGCATCTCGTAGCGGTCCCAGGTCTTGGAGCCCTCACCGCAAGGAGTCTTGCGGGTGGTGATCTTGAGGCACTTGGTGGGCAGGCGGACGGGGCCCTTGGCGCGGAGGTCCTTGTTCTTAGCACGGTCGATGATCTCGGAGCAGACCTTTTCGAGCACCTGGACCTTGCGGGAGGAGAGGGTGATGCGGATCTTGTGGCTCTTCTGTTTAACGCAGCAAAAAAAAAAAAGTTAGTTTATTTCCTTCCCTCTCTCTCTTTGAGCAGCAATTTGCGTGCCCAGGGCTTGCATGCGCGGGGGAAAAAGGAAAAGAAAAAAACGTACGGGAGCCTCGCCAAGGTCCTTCTCGGGCTTCTGGTAAGACATTTTTACGGTGGTTTTTTTTTTCGTTAGAAAAAACTTGGTCCTTCACGACTCGAACGCGGGTGAAACAGCGACGTTTCGGCAAAGTGATGAAGGCGGTTGGCGTTGACGAAAGTTTTTGTCGTTTGCTGGAGGGGGGAAAACCCGAGTATCGCGAACTTTTTGGTGAAAATTGGGTGTAGGGCCTGAGTTGTGCGAGGAGCTAAACCGGATTTGGGCTAGTCGCAGTTTACACTGGCGGGTGCTGATTGGTTTAGTAGGTAAGTAGTTGGTGGGGATCCTCGAGGTACGTACCTCTGGCTTCCCGCCAAGAAGCAGGTTTGAGGCTCTGTAAGGTGAACAGTCAGAAGATAACGAAAGGAAATTTTTTAAAAAAAAAGGCGGTTTGCAAAATTAATTATGTAGTATGTAGTGTGTAAAACAGGGCCAATTTTAATCTTTTGCGCTGTCTTCCTTCAATGAGACTATGCGGTTGAGAACGACATGGTTCTCGGTCGTATCAGGGTCAACCGTCTGTACGTCGTATCAATGTAAGTCAGTAGCCAACGTAAATGCTAAATATAACAGAAAAACTTACAAAATAGCCCACTCGAGTGCCCTGAAATCGTATCGTCTCAAGCGCAATTTCCTCCTCACTGGCTTCAGACTTTGGCCAGGGTGCCATTTTGCGCACCCCGTCGAAGCCCGCAGAAACCATAGCGGAGGTATAAATCACCTCGCTGCTGGGAAGGACGTCGCCTACATAGCCGCCCTCTGCCTCCTTCGGATCATCAGACTTGAAAAGCCGCGAATATATCCGCGCCTCGACTTTTCTGGACCCTTCTGCAACCCAGTGGATATACGCTTTAGGCTTTGTCTCATGTGCTGTAGTAAGTTCAGCTCGCACTTCAGATACCTTGCCACTTCCTTCGTCTTTGGAAAACGACTTGACTTTGATGGGAAATGGTGCGTTAAGCAGCCCGACTGGTTTCCCAGGAGCGAGCCGAAAATAGTCTTTGTCGTCGACTTCACGAAAGTCGGAGCGTTCGATGTATATGGTCGACGTGAGACTGGCTTCGTAACAGCCCATTTCAGGGCACTTTGGCATGAAATGGATCGTTAGATTCGGTTCCTCTATTGTACTTTCAATAACTACACGAAGCGGAGCCAGAACAAGCATCAAGCGAGGCACAGAAGTTTCTAGATAGCGACGGATGGACTGCTCGAATCTCGCAATCTGGATAGTAGTGATGGCAGTCGTTACTCCAAGTTCGTTAATAAAAGACAAAATGGCCGCTGCTGGTACACCTCTGCGACGAAGTGCGGCAAGAGTGTATATTCTGGGATCGTCCCAGCCGCGTATGATCTGTTTGCTGATAAGTTCCTCAAGGCCTCGTTTGCTCATCAGGGTTCCTGATAGGCTGAGACGGCCTGAACCATAAGTTAGTTTCAAACGCTGATTATTACGGAAAATACGGAACTTTCAGCGTACCAAATTCGCGCTGTCCCGGCTCATGTACACCCAGCGTGTTGTTGAGCCATTCATAGCTCTCACGGGAGAGCACAAACTCTCTCGTACAGAGACTGTGCGTAATTCCCTCCAGACTGTCACAAAGACAGTGGGCAAAGTCATAAGTCGGATAAATCTTCCACTTGCTTCCTGTTCGGTGATGTGGGTGGTCGCCACTAACCACTCTGTACGCCGCAAGATCCCACATCTGCGGGTTTGGATTTTCAATGTCCTGTTTCATGCGCAGGATCGCAGAACCAGGCTCATAGTTTCCATCACGCATTGCGCGGAACTTTAAAAGGTTGGTTGCCATGTCCTGGTCGGCGTGCTTACACCGAAACCTTGGGCCGCCTTTGCCCTCCTTGCCCGCACGCTGAAGTGTAATGTCTTCTTTCGAGCAGTAGCAAATATAAGCTTTGCCTAGCTCAATCAATTTCTCTGCGAGCGTGTATAACTTGCCAAAGTTGTTGTCGCTAGTATACGTGACGGATGCAGGTTTGAATCCTGCACTACTTGTAAGTAGGGGAACAGTATTGGATGAGGGGTGCTGTGTACCTAGCCAGTGGATTGCTTCTTCCATGCTCCTTGTATACTCTGCGTTTTCTTTCAAAGGGTTCGTATCATCGAATCTATTCAAATTATGTGAGCTTCAGATTGATTTCCTGACAGTATGTCTGTAGTACCTGAGAATCTGGCAAAGTTAACGCGGCTTCATGGTTCATGAAGCTCTAAAACGTACGGTTTTCCCACCGTGATGGCGAGCAAATCCAAAATTAACGGCTATAGCTTTAGCGTGGCCGAGATGCAAGTACCTGTTTGGCTCTGGAGGGAATCTAGTCACAACGTTTTCCGATGGCAGCTCCCTGAAAACATCGGCAAGGAAGCCGACTTTGAACATGGAGTCAGGGTCAGCCGGTTGTTCGTTAGATGGCCTTACAGATGGTATGGTCGAATCGGCAGCTTTGAGACGTGAAACGGCCTTTAGTTTTCTGTTGCGTTTCTGTTGCGTTTCTGTATGCGTTTCTTGAGTTCTCGTTTCGACACCATCTCGCCCGTTACTTCATCCAAGTGAAGGGCAGCCATAGCGTCCATGGTGGAACTGCTTGCCGGATCCATAATGACAAACGAATATGATTCTTCTGTTTTGTAATTTGCAACTCAAGGATTATTTGTGGAAGTAGGAGTTTTATAGTGACGTTTGTGAGTCACTCGGCGCAGCGAATAACATTCCCTGTCCCAATACCTCGCCTAAGCGATATGGAAGGAGTTATTTTCTTGCTTGGTAGAATTTTTCTTGCGTAATATGGTGTTTCAGTTTCACAATTTATGGGTCAAAATGAGATGTCAAGCTCTCCTGCCACACTCCAGCTCTGATAATGCTATGCAGATGCTAAGCATACCCACTGCATACGCAGTGTTGAAGCCATGCTGATGGTTGATGTGTGGGGTTGGAGTGGGCGTCAACGCGGCGGGGAACAGGCCACGGATGACTGGCCTGGGTGGGCGGTTCAATTTTAGCTACACACATCGACAGCTGCGGGACCCTCTTTATGAATCATCCGGCGATAGGGCATCTCAAGCCAAGGCTACAGGCTATTTTGCCTTGATAGATACTCAATTTCGAAGCGACACCATGGAATAGACCCTTTCCAGCGCGTTATACGCTTTATATCTTCATCCCGCTACCGAATCTGTCTACCGTCACAACACTTCCAGTCTTCAGCCTGGTTCTCAACCTCAGCCATGGCAAAACTACCACCTTTCGTGGCTTACCCGTCAGCATCATGGCGGCGTAGCCTCACAGCCCAAGAATGGGAGACGCTACAGTCGGCATGGTACTCACTAGCACAAATATACCTTGGTCTATCAGATGCCGATTTCCAAAAAGCTTTAAAGGACAGCGATTCATCAGTCGAATTTGTCTCATCCGTTGTGCATGAGGCATCCTCTTCCGGCGACTCTCACCAACCTCCGCCGGCTCTCTTAAAGGCTGTCTTTCTGCTCTTCTCCCGAATTATACGCCTCAAGCCAACTTCGGCTCTCTTGGACTTTTCGTTTCTGGCAGACCTGGTAAAGGTATATCCCAAACGAGTCACTACGCCAGTCCTGTCGTACGCCTTTGCGGCCCAGCCCACAGCCATTGAGGCGTCATTGACGACGCTGAAAAAGACATTGATTAGGGAACTCGATGTTGGAATCAAAGGAGACTTGAAACTTGCCGAGTCTCTCCTGGCGCCGCTCAATTCTCTCCTACATGCTTCACCGCATACCTGCACCTTCTTCCTTGCCGGATCCGACTTTTTCGACGCCTTGGTTGTTGGATATCGCGTCATGAATCCACCACTGCGCAATGTAATTCTGACGACGGTATATCTCTGCTTGATTGGCTTGACAGAAATAAGTCCGCCGAAATGGTCCATGCTGAACGACGAGCTGTTCAGTCTCAAGACTGCTGCGGATACGCATAAGCAAGGTCCTCTGAACGTCAATGATTCTCTCGTGCCAGAGCTGGTTACGTCAACACCTATACTTAAAGTCCTTTTTAGGCGAGCAGAAGCAGCTGGCACTGTCACGGACAATCTCAAAAAGCGAATGGACGCCCTTGCGCCGTTCAAAAAAGGGGCTATGATACGGCCAAAGAGGCTGGTACGAAGGAAAGTGGACAAAGGCAAGGGCAAGGAAACCCACCAGGACATACAGGCAGATATGCACATACATCGCATGAGCCAGATCACACAAGTGCAAGACTTGTTCCCAGATCTTGGCGCTGGCTTTGTTTCCAAGTGCCTGGATGAATACAGGGACGATGTCGAGCAGGTAGTCGCAAACCTCCTCGGAGAGTCGCTGCCTCCTCATCTCGCTAGCGCTGACCGCAACGAACCTCTGTACGTTTTTTTTTTTTTTTTTTGCAGTTATTATTTACACGCCGTCTTTCCTGCTAACATTTCCACAGATCCTCGCAAGAAGCACTACCACACACAGATCTTGCGCCTCACTCCCCACCACGGCAACTACCTACACGCAAAAATGTCTTTGACGGTGACGAGCTAGACCGACTCGCCGTAGACACTGAAAAGCTCTCCTTTGGCAAAAAGCCCGGTAAATCAGCCGACGAACTACTCAAAGACCGTTCAACGGCATCCAACAAGGCTGCCATCATGTCAGCCCTGGCGGCCTTTGACTCAGACGACGACGAGCGCGACGACACATACGACGCAGACGACGTCGGCGGCACCGTCGACGCCTCGGCCAACCAGGAAGCGGACTCTGCCGCAGATGCAAACGAAGAAGCCCTCTTTCGCGCATTCCAAACCGATCCCAAGGTCTTTGACCGTGACGCGGCCACCCGTCGAGGAGCCCCGCGCAACAAGCTGCGCACTGATACTGGCATGGCGGACGAGACGATTGAAGGTTGGGCGCTTATGCTCACGCGCAACCCGCAGCAGATGCGCCGGCTCGAGGCCAAGTATGCGTTTAGCGGACAGCAGAAGCAGCTGGAGAGGACTGCGTGGCGCGATAGTCCTGCTGGCTCAGGAACAGAGGATAGTGACCGCGATGGCGGCGGAAGCGGTGCCGGAACATTTCGCGGACGTGGTGCTGCTGGTGGTGGACGTGGAAGAGGAGGTGGTGGGAGAGGTAGAGGACGAGGTGGCAATGTGGCTGGAACGACGGGGGATAAAGGGACAGAGTCGGCGAGGAAGCACAAAGAAGCGAACAAGGGCTCAAAAGCGAATCATAATCGCCGAGATGCGCGGGCTAAGAAGATGGCTAGGGGTGGGATGGCACCTTGATCTACTAGACACATTACGAATTGGCGTTCCGATGAAAATAGATGAGCAATTACACCGCTTTGCTGGTGGTGAATTATGATTTCTGCGTTTCAAGGCGCGTATATGCCTTTAATGAAAACATGTCCCCGTATATCATTCATCGTGACACTCCCAAATTAAAACGCCCGTAACCCAAAGTAAGGAAAGAGGACAAGATCTGCCTGTACCAAGTTTATACCCGCAAATATGCTGAAAGACAGTTAGTTGTAGTCAGCGGAAGTAAAAAGATTGGAAGACATACTGGCATCGATTTGTTGTAGTTGCGGCAGGGCCAAGCGCACCTTATTCCTGTACACCGCCGGCCCGCGCAACTGCAATGGGTTGCCCTCAAAATATACCGTCGTCAGTTGCTCTTTATCCTTTAGCTCGCGCTCAACGTCCGCAAAGTCAGCAATAAGGTTATAGCTGGCCCAAACTTCCTCAATCTTGCTCAGACCGCCGAGGCCCTTGAGGCTGGCGATTTTATTATTAGAGATGTCGAGTACTTTTAGATTGGCGCTGTGCTCGATGCCGTCGAGCGACTCGAGCATGTTGTGAGAAATGTACAGTTCTTCCAACTGTGGGATCTCACTTAGCGGTGAGAGGTCCTGGATACGGTTGGACTGGATACTCAGCAAGCGTAGTTGCGACAGACTGCCGAGGCCATTGAGCTCGGTGATTTTGTTCTTGGCCACCCAGAGCTCCTCCAGGCTCTTGAGTGTGTCGAGGTTCTTTAGCTCGCGGATACGGTTAGAGCCTAGTTCTAACGAGGTCACCTTGTCCAGCCCTTCAAGACCCTCGATTTCCTTAATCTTGTTGGCGACAAAGTAGATTGTCCTGAGTTCCCTGAGGTGGTTCACGTTCTTGATGTGTTTGATCTTGTTGAAGCTTAGATCGAGATTCGTCAACTTTGTGAGCTCGTCAAGACCGCGGATATGTGAGATGAGGTTGTCGTAAAGGTCCAAATCCTCCAGTGTGGCTGCCAGAGGGGCCAGGCCCTCGATTTCTTGAATGCTGTTTTGTCGCAGGCAGATGCGGACGACTTTCTGGAAACGCTCGAGGCGAAGGCGCTCTATGGAGCCGACTCGAGAGTGGGTGCAGAGGATTTCGTCGGTGTCGGGGTCTTCTCCGGCAAGAAGGTCTGTTGGTATCATAGCTGTTAGCTGCGACTGTCCGGCTAAGAATGATTCGGCTTGCGCGAAGTCCATACCTTCATCTGGAGCAATCTCCTCTCCGGGTAAGACATTCTCATCGTCTGAGTATTCCGGGTCCGAAAGAGCTTCGGGGTTCGTCATGAGTGCCGACTTTGGCACGCGAAGCTTGCCGTCCCAGCCTTTGCTGTTTGTGAGCACCGGGCTCCCCTCGCCCCCTTCTCGCTCCGGATGTAAATCATCTTGAATATTGATATGGGCATGCGGATGCTCGGGCTTTACCACCTCAGGCTTTTCGGTCGGGGCAGGCGACATGATGAGTAGTTTACAGAGATGCGTGAAGAACTGTAGTTCGCGACAAATACAAAGAAAAAGGGGTAGTTGAGGAAAGCTGCGTCAGTGCTTTGAAGATTCGGGTTGAAGGATGGAAGTCGTCACGAGGGGCGAGCTTTCTGACGTATAAAATGTCAGTGGGTCTGTATTAGGCAGGGAGGCGCTGAAGGCTACTGATGCCCACGCCCCAATTGGCTGCTAAGAGCTATTTGTAGCGGAGGTTGGGACGCCACCCAGCAGTGCCCAACCACCACCTGTCCAATTAGGCGGGGTGGCTAGCTTGGACAAGCTTCCTCTTGACCATGGCAACAGATGCTGGCTTTTCGTCCAGTTGCAGAAAGACATGTCAGCGGCGTGTCCGACTCGACAACATCTCATCTGACTGTTTTCAGTCCATATACTACCAGCTGCATCTAGCCAAGAGCGGCAATATCCCCAATGACCGGTACCTGGCCCTCTTCGTTCCAATGCATCGGTTGATGCGCCTCGGCGCCAGGCACGCGGCCCCAATACGGAGCTCGGGCCTGCATCCGCGATGCCGGAAAAGGGCGTGGAGGATGCATGAGCTGGGCATCAAGCGACAGGTGCATACTGGGCATGTGGTAATGCCGCCGCTCATCTTTACTGGCTTGTTTGTTTTCCTATGGTGCTGGAAATGCGCCATGCTCGTCATCTTCCAGAACACCATCATCTACAATCCGTTTCTCCCGCCCAACGCACGGACGATGACGATATCTGAGTTTGCCAGACAGTGCGCAGGCGTTCAATGGCGCGAGGAACGGATCAAATCAAATGATGGCACAGAAATTGCGTTGTGCGTCTCTGACATTCAACAGGGACCGGTTACGGAGGATCAGAAACAGGTTTATATCCTTTACTTTCAAGGTCAATTTTGATCATACAAGCTGTAGTTGGAGGACCATGTTGCTAACTATAATCAGGCAATGCATCCTCATTGCCGCCCCGACTGCCAGACATATCACAAATACTTCGCCGTGTAAGACAGGCCGACAGCACCCAATCAGTTCATTACACCGTCGCATGTGTGAGCTATCGCGGCTTTTGGACGTCACACGATCGCCCGTCGGAACGAGGTATAAATATGGATGCAGATGCTTCGTTGAAGTGGATCTCTACATTGCATGAGCAGAGGACAGGCAGTAGTGCAACGTCGCAACACGAGCCGTTGGTGATACTATGGGGGCAAAGCATTGGGTGCGGTTTCGCAACCAACCTTGCTGCGAACGCTGACGCAACTTCAACGCTGCCCGTCGGCGCCATGGTGCTTGAAACGCCATTTACCAACACCCGGGCAATGTTGAGGGCTCTGTACCCGCAAAAGTGGTTGCCGTACCAGTATCTGTGGCCGTTTTTGCGCAGCCATCTCGACAGCTGGACGAATCTGAAGACGATATCACAGAGAGCGCAAAGACATGCGCCGTCGATTTACATAGTGGAGGCAGCTAACGATGAACTGGTACCTCTGGATCATGGGGAGCTGCTGTACAAACGCTGCCAAGAGGTTGGTCTCCCGGTTACACGGTACAAGATTCGTGCAGCTCTCCACAACGACGTCTCAGTGCGGCAGGAGGGCAAGCAGCGCATCGCCGAGTCCATCAGATCGGCTGTGGCGAGCGTCCCAGAAGCGAAAGGGAGGGGCGTGAAACAAAGTCGGCCTGAGGCAAAGGGGTAATGAATCTACAGAAGTACACGGTACATGCACGGTCGTCTTAACAACCTAAAGGCGGCATCAAGAGACAACAGCCTTTAAAAAGCGAGGCTGCGGCGCAAGCCACCGGAAGGTACCAACCTTGGGCACTTTACCGGACCGGGGTGCATCGGCGTTGGAAAAAGCATGGGCAGCTTGTGCAGAGGGGGAGAAGAATTGGCGAGAAAACTCCAAATGGTGTGAGCTTCTGATAGCCAAGCAGATAATTATTGATCCTGGGAGCCGACTGCGCGCCACGTCGGGACAGTTTGTTCACCGGATTGAAGCCAATTGACCCAGCAAACCTGACCATTGTTTCCACTCACTTGTGCATTGCCAATTCACCATTATCCCTTGTTTATTCAATTCCGGCCAGAAAGACGCTTATCAAGGAGTACTGGCGTGTGGAGGCTGTCTGCCTTGTAAAGCTCGCCATCAAGCACGACGGCACCAGGCAGCGAGCTGGCCCACACCCATCGGGTAATCCTGGTACAGCAAGCACACCTGAAGGAAGGGGCAGGGGCCCATGTAAGTCAAGAGACTAGCATGTCTTGTACTTGACCAAAAGAGAAGTGGCAATGCAATGGGCTGCAGCATTTTGTAAATTTACAGTGGAGATCTTACGGAGAGCACAAAAGTGTATGTACGAGACGTGCTGCGATGTGCGCATCGTCGCCGTGAATTACACAAATTTCTGGCCTCAATTGCCGCTTCGAATATGCGCGTCGCAGTGCGTTGTCGTAAAACATAAAAAAAATTGCGATTCTTCAATTGTTATGCTATAAAAAGTGATCACAAGATCTATTGCGTGTACAATGACACAGGCACAATTACGTGCGCCCATTATCATATTTGGTGTGCCTGCATATATGCATGCAGCATGGTACAAGATAGACCGACGACTAAAGGTGGTAGCCAATAGTTGAGTACATCAGCACATGGGGTCATCAGACAATCAGTTTTTCTTCTTCTGCCAACCTCCTCCATTCTTAGTTCCTGGTCATTGCTTTTGTGATCCCCGGCACAATGACTCCAACCTGGCACAATTACGACCGCACAGTGGTACTTTCCTTTCTCTTATCCTTGTCCCGGCATAGCAGGCCCGGGCACTATCCAACCCACACGTGATATCGCGCCTTGGACGCGAGCCACTCAACACGTAGTACGCGCCCCTCTGTGGAAGCCATCACCACCTTGAAACCTGGGCCTTGCCGCCTGGTTGCGCCCGAGGCATGTCTGCTGAGGTACCGAGCGAATAGGGGGGGTGAACATGTATATCAAGGTAGATTGCGTTAGTACCAACTTACTCAGGCAGCCAGTGCCTTGTCCTCCCGCAGTGAAATCCTATAAATCCGAGCCGGGCGCACCTCGTAGTCTTTCATTTCGGCCCTTTGCATCCTTTCGGTCTTTCAAAAATTCGCCTGGTGCCTACGGTAAGTCTTGTCATCAATTTCCCTTGACAGCACCATCAATTACGACTCTTTTTTAAAATCTGTCGCGACGGTTGTAATTTTCTACGGCGACTTTGTACTTTACGTTGTTTTATGATTACGCAAACCACCCGACGCCTTAACGAATACAATCTTCATCAACACTATTCAGAAAACAAAAAATGTTTACCAGCAGACGAGCTGAGTCCGTGGCACGGAGCTTTTCCAAGAGCCATAAAGCCTCCAAGTCAAGCTCGTCTTTTCGGGACAGTGGCGTCTCAAAGCGTCGGCACGAATCTCGCCATCGCAGACCTACCACTGCCTCAACTACCACCACACAAGATGATACCACAATGGGCAGGTAAGTTTATCATCCACCATTCATCATTGACGTTTTTTCAAAGTGTTAATAATGACATACTTAGCAACCTTACATCGACCGTCGTTACTCTCGTCGTCGGCGCAGAACAACGACTCTTCGCCGCCCACGAAAATGTTCTTTGCACCAGTCCATTCTTCTCCCACGCCCTGCGAAACACATACATGGATCCTACAGCCAAGCGCATCGCCCTTCCAGACGAGGAGCCTGAGATATTCAGCTCTGTGCTTGAATACCTCTACAAGGGAGACTACTTTCCCCGGGTGACGCACAATAAGCGCCGCAACTCGTGGGAGCTTGAGCCCACCACTACTGAGGATCAAGCCAGAGTAGAGAGTACTGTCTATCTTCGCGGTGTTGAAGGGGATTTGCTCAAGGATACAGTCATATACTGTGCTGCTGAGCGTTATGGTCTCTCTGACCTGAAGAAGCTTGCTCTTCGAAAACAGGGTCTTCGTGAGTTTTGCTCCGACTTGAACAATTCTTTCTTCAGACTAACAGCCTTTTTTCTTATAAGAATCTGGAATCCAGTGCAGCACTATCCTGGCATCTGCTAGATATGCATATGCCAACACGCCAGACACTGACTCGAAGCTTCGCGCCCATTACCTCGCTCTCATCATCCGCTCACGCAACACTTTTAAGAGAAGCGGCACCATGCAGCTTGAAATGCACAATGGCGGTACTCCTCTTTTCTTCGACCTTTTTGTCGCACTTTGCAATCACGTTGATGATATTTCATCAGGACAGTAAGTACATGGCTTTTCAAGTAATCTGCCAAGACGTGCTAACAGACTCGACAGAGGCACCCCTCGCTCAAACCGCCACATCTTCTAGGCTATTCTTCCTCAGATGCCATTGGTGACCAAAATTTGCACAAACTTGACAGAACAATCCAAACCAATGGACGATGGTTCTCACGGCGTTACGGCGAACATTACGGGCTACGGAGTCATGTTTCTATTGTTTCTTCTTTTTTCCTATGTTGACATGTTGTGCCAGGATTTTCTTTTTTTCTCGCTTGTTTTCGTTCTTCTCGGCTTTCATTTGTCGGTTTATTCTCCTTTCATGGAAACCCATGTACAACTACACTTCCCACCGGACCTTTTACAATGGCGCAAAGTGCACAGCGGCTCGTGGATACTTGAGTATTTGAACGAGCCACTTGTTTTATTTTCATTATCGAGGATATGATGTTCAGGAGACTGCAAAGCAGAAAGCACCAAAAAAAAAAAAAACCAAGTCCATAAGGGGACTTGAAGTATAATAGACGTTTTGGAGAGATGTGGTAAGATTCTGTTACAGACATGTATCATTATATTTCGCAACGTTCGTTGAAAGCGCCAATTAAATCTTAATTTTTAAACATTCTATATGTTCAGAGAAAAAACGTGCAACATAAAATCACCGTGAAAATACTAAATTCATCAAAAGAAAATAATGGCGGCTTTCTGAGCAACCGGACAGCGTGAAGCACAAGGGGGGTGGTTTGGGCGTCGCCATAGCGTAAGCCTCCATTCTTGCCTGGGGCCGGGGACGGACCATCTCCCCGGTCCTAACATACTCGTACTGCTAGTCTGTGACTCAATAGACAGCCGAATGAAACGTGGGAGTGAAAAAGGGAAGGTAACCCAAGAGGTGAGCAAGGGTGTGTGTGTCGGGATGGTACCAAGAGGAAACAATGCAACTTCTCCGGCTGTGACGCTAATGCAAAGCAAGTACCAGAATGACGGATTCGCCGATTAGTGGGGTTGAAGTGCATAATTTACAAGGTACTTTTCAAGACGTGTGCTTTCGCGGGTTGTACGAGTAGTGCCATCTCATGTATTTGCTCCATAAATGGGAGGGTGTAAACGTTCATCTACGCGGAATTGCGCGACAGCGTTGTGGAAAGGCAGGAAGCTGCATAGAGATTTCTCAACAGCTGAGTTTTGAAACAGTTATTGTGGCTCCTCATGTATTAGCAATGATTATATTTCTATTTTATTCACCACAGCCAAAGCAAAGAACCTTGCCCCTTCAGCATTGCATTAAAAGCCGATTCACGAAGCAAATAGATATATCGGTGCAGGCAGGTATTGTTGGCCATACAGTTATGACTCGAGGCAAAGACGCTAATAAGAGGGGCTCGTATTGTTATTCCGCCTACAGCACGGTAGGCTACACGCCAGTACCAGGGAAGGCACCCTTCTTCGACAAGACGACGATACCTCTCTCCCGTGCAATGTAGCCTTTCATAAGGTCCTACAAAAAATAGAGTGTTAGCGAATGACTCATATGTACAACAGAATGTTGTGCTGTGGCGTAGTCGCAGATGTAAAGCCTTGGATCCTGAGGTTGACTAACTGAACCAAAGGCAATAAGGCTGCTAGCAGCGAGAAGTTGGTCCGCCGGACAACGAAATGCGTTGATCTCACCTTGTATATCATATTTGCAAGCAAGCATTCCACCTCGTCGCTATCAATGACTTCGCCACCACTGCACATGGAAATAGCAGCCTGAAACTCAACCACGGGCACCCTCGTACGGCGCACAAGAGAGGTCTCGCCTTCCTTTGGCTCGTCAAACCCTCCGGCGATGAACACTTTCCTTAAAAGATTACGAAGAGCAATATCACGGCCTCTTTCCAGAGTGAGGTAGATTCGTCGCTTTACAAACTGTTCCTCTCCGTACTGCAAGGCGATGTCAAAGTTGCGAAGGTCGCCTCGACGAATACATTTCGCCAAGGGAAGGAAGAGATCTTTGAGTCGCGGAAAAGGTTCAAGAAGCTTCTCGGTAGGTAGAACGTGGCTCGTAAGTAGACGACAGGGGATTAGATATGTGAGAATGCGTCTGCATTTGCGTCAGTACAGGCGGGGATATACGTTCCTGGCGGTGACGTACTCAGCATTAGGACGCGCATCTTTTTGACACAGCTGCCATGCTTCAACAAGATATTTCTCAGCCTAAAGACAATTATTATTAAAAACCCAAACGCCATACAAAATAGAAATGCAACATACCTCGACATAGTTTTCTTCCAGGAAGAATAGTACACCCTCATAGTACTTGAAGGTCACGCGCTGAGACTTTGGAAAGGCATCCAAAGGTGGCATGTCGCCCTTGGCGTTGTATACTGTTAGAGTCTTCAAAATGGTTCGTGACAGTGAGGCCGAATTGAGTTTGAAGTATGTTTTGAAGAGCAGATTGATGATGTAGTATATCCCCCATTTTCGTGACTCCTCTAGCGGTGCTCTGGTATCCTGTTAGGCAAGTTTCGTAGGAGAATAGCTGCAAACCTTACCTATCATTGAGACAAAGTGTGAAGATGCGTTTTAAATGTTGCTCACAGTCTCTCAGCTGGCCTTGCTTTTCAGCCTCCGGGTCAAAGTCGTCCTGCATAAGGGCGTCTGCTCCCGTGGGCAGTGTTTCAGAGAGCTTGCTCCTCTCTGCATCAGACTTAATTGCAAAGAGCCTTAGATATTTGCCAACCATGTAGAGAGTTGGAATGGTCCATGCTTCAAACCCGTGATTGTTGTAGCCGCGAATTAACGTAGACGTTAGGTCTTTCCAGGCATCATATACCTTTGTCCAAGTCGACTAAACATCTGATGAGCAATGAGACGGAGCTGTGGTATAGAACCATAAATACCTTTCCGCTTTCTCCGGCCAAAATCTCACCAATGGCATGCCAATATGCCGTGTATACCTCTACCCAACCCGTGATTTCGTCGTTGCTCAGTCTAGGCTTCTTCCCAGTGGATGTCTTGAGGAAGTGCTTAATGTCTCCCTTGACACTATGAGAATTTGTGCTTTGCCATATCTGGCGGAGTTTGTTTGGGTCGCCCGGCGGCGGTACTGGTGAGAGCGTTTGAGCAAGAATGTACCCATGCCGCAGGCTATGAGCCTTTGCGTAGTCGTCAAACAAAACGTTCATGGTGGACGAGACCGAGATTAGTTGAAAGCCAAATAAAAAGGCTCAAATATTGAAAACAGCAAAGATCAATTGACTGTATCGAGGACCTTTCTGCATCTGCTTTACATTAGTCTTCCAGAAGTGTGTAATGTTAGTATCCGAAAGAGAGTACTGGCTTCAATTCCACGCCATGACCACGCTTCATACAGTGGAGCTACCGCGAGTTGGGGCTGCTGGGTTTTGGCTGGCAGAGCAAAGGCTGAAGCCGTCTGCTCGCCAAGGACCTCAACCGCGCGTGGCAGGGATCTCAGACCGTCATTACTATTTGGTACGTACCGGTTTGAAAAAATTTGTGGAGCCCATAACTGACTAAGCATGTTCGCTTCACTTCAGAAAGTCAGAGAGCTCACGTGACAAAGATTTCGCTGGAAATTTAGGCGAGTGGGCCGAGAGAAGGCCAATTTGGCCAATCATTGCCCGGGACAAAGCCCTGCACACAGTGAGCCCAGCAACCCTCCCCACCCTACGCACACAAAAATTATCACTGCCCGTTGTTCAACTCTGACCATCACCACATATCGCCAATTGTCGAAGGCAACCACCGTAACCGTAAGTTTGCGACAAAAAGATTTGGATGCAATTTACCAACTAACATTGGATACAGATGGGTAAGATTGTTTCTTTTCCGGCTTTGTCGATCGGTAGTTATTGCACGATTGCTGTACGGATATTCGACTCGGACACTCGACAAATTTGCGTGGTCGCACTCGACAACGAAGGGCAACATGAAAAATGGGAGAATGGTTATGGCTCTACCTCAGCATGCCAATAATCTCAATTTGTTGCGCTTTGCGGACTTTGGATGACAGTTGGAAGATTTACCTGCAATTCGGTGCACCAATTTTTTCGACATACGCTACGACGACAAAACAAGCGACCGCGCATTTCAATCTCGATTTCGATTCGACGGGCAGCAACGTGCAATCTACGACTATCGACGACTAGCCTCTGACGTTTCTCGAACTATTTCATACTGACTTATTGCCTCCAGGTCGTCTTCAGGAATACGAGGTCATCGGCCGCCATCTGCCCACCGAGGCTAACCCTACCCCGGCCATGTACCGCATGACCATCTTTGCTCCCAACACCACCGTCGCCAAGTCCCGTTTCTGGTACTTCTTGCGCGGTCTCCGCAAGGTCAAGAAGGCTACTGGTGAGATTGTCAGCGTCAAGGCCGTATGTTTACCCTCCCAAGCGAATTCGCGACGACGATTTGAAGGAACGAGAATACTGAGACAAAGCTTCCTTACAGGTCCACGAGAAACACCCCCAGAAGGTCAAGAACTTTGGCATCTGGCTCCGCTACGACTCTCGCTCTGGCACTCACAACATGTACAAGGAGTACCGTGAGATGAGCCGCAACGACGCCGTTGATGCTCTGTACTCTGACATGGCTGCCCGCCACCGTGCCCGTTTCAGGCAGATTCACGTATGTTAAGCTCCGGGAAGAGCCCGGTCATAATTAAAACATTTGGACGGTTCGTACTGACTAAATTTTCAGGTCCTCCGTGTCGCCGAGATCGAGAAGACCGAGGACGTCAAGCGCCCCTACATCCGCCAGCTCCTCCAGAAGGGCCTCAGCTTCCCTCTGCCCCACCGTGTCACCAAGGCCGCTAGCAAGAAGATCTTCAGCGCCGAGCGACCAACCACCTTTGCTTAAAGTGTTTTTCGGGTTGGAGGATAGTTGGGCAGGTTTCTGCAGGTGTTTACTACGGATCATGGAAATATCAACTGCATTTGCTCATTAAAGGCGAGCAACGAATGAACCAAAATTCCGAGCGTTGTGATGACTACCCTTGCGGATTGGAGAAGAAAAATTCGGTGTGAATGAGTTTGCGTGTGATGGTGTATCTAACGAGCAGGTCGATTGTAGACGTGCAATACTATATTATAAATTTTTGACATTAGTCTGAGAGCACATGGTGAACTTTGTTTTGCTGATGCTTGCCCAGCAGTAGAAATATCGATTTGAAACCGGCGATTCGCTAAGGTAGTTAATACCAAGCTCCCTTCTGGTATAGCTTAAGACGCTCTTCATCCGAGGCGCGCTACTGTCAAACGAACCATTGATATAATTGGGTAGCATTACACCGTAGCCGACTACACTGCTGACGCTGCCATTGCTTACTAAACTGTCTCGTTTACTTTACATGGAGTTTGGTAATTATAGCTTCATGAACAAAAGCGCATTAAATGAGCTGAAGTTATCAGCGTCGGTGGGGCCGGATAGCCCACCCGGCGGTATCCTGACTCACCCCGGCATCGCTCAAAGTCTTCGACAGCCTTCTCTTTGTATGTTTACAGCGGTCTTATTGTCCATGTTCACCTTCTTTATTAGGTTGTGGACAGTTGCTTCTTTATAATTCAAATTTCCCATTTCTGTGGACGGTTCGGCGTTTGAAACCTTTGGACGTTATACCAGTTTGCGCGTTTCTGAATATACAGCACCAAATAATGGAGAAATTGGAAACGAAACCGCTAAAATGGATTACGGTCAAAAGCACACATCCCGCAGCCTATCCGATAGTCACTGAGCGCTCACCGATCCGGACTTCTCGCCTTATACTCCGATCCTTTACGGAAAACGACGGCGAGCAGTTATACAAGCTGCGATGCCAAAATGAGGTTATGAAATGGACCGGCCAGGGTAGGCCTGACGCCGACGTAGCAGAATCAAAAGAGTTTCTTAAAAAGATGCTTTCGCCCATTGGAGACGAGATCTACGTCCTTGCAATTACCATGGCCGACACGGGCGAGCTCGTTGGCACCGTCGGCTCACACAAGCGGCTCGGTGAGTTTGGCTGGCCGGTCCTCGGATACATGATCAGGCAAGAGTTTTGGGGTAAAGGAATTGCAACAGAGGTTGTAGGTGCCTTTCTCAAGCTGTGGTGGTCGCTGCCTCGCGAGGAGACGGAGGTTGATATTAGGGTTGAGGAGAGCACTGCGACGCCTGGTGCGGTGGATGGTACATCGGTGCCTGAGTGTCTTGTTGCGATTACGGATGTGACGAATGGCGCAAGCCAGGCTGTTTTGAAGAAATTTGGATTTAAACTGGTTAAGCAATGGTACTGGGTTGGCGATGACGGAAAGGTATCGGAAACCGAGCTCTCTCGCTCGTTTGTGTTGGTGAAGCCGGAGTGATGCATTTGCCAGGGGCTCGGGTTGCTGGGGCGGGCGGACAAGTCGGGACCAAGCTGGCGTAGAACGCTTACGCGCACACGTAACCGTCTGACAGTGTCCATCCTTACCATACTTCTCCATTTCATCTTTTTCTGAGCCATTTTCATAGAAACTTTTTAAATTAATCTTTTCCTTTGCAAAATCTCGCGTGCTTTTTCTATACTCCATACGACCAGGCTGCAATCTTGCTCGTGTTTCCACCGCTCGTCATACGTCATTTGGACCGCCCTAGAGCTACCTCCTACTTAGCAATCAAGGATCAAGGATGTCTCTTTCAGGACCTCCTCTTGTCGCCGTGGCCACCGGCATCATTGGTTCAGCTTGGGCCTCTGGTACATTATCCGTCTAACCATGGGACTTTTTAATGCTGCTGACTGATTCGTCAAATAGGCGCAATTGCCTCAGCAACCCTGCTGGGTGTATCCGGTGTCGCCGAAGAGCCGTCTACCGCAGCTAGAAACTGGCTAGCCATCTACAATCGAGGAGCAGCTCTAATGCCCAAGGTCGCTGGTACCGTCTCTGTACTCTACGGCTACGCTGCTTACGATGTGCATCGTAACTCTGGCCCTTGGGCCGGCTACGCCACAGCCGGCGTAACTATGTTGGCCATTGTCCCGTGGACGCTTGTGGTCATGCAGTATACCAATGCTTGTCTCACCAAGATGGCGCATGGAAAAGAAGAGGCCAAGGGTTGGGACTTGGGACAGCTGCTGCGCAGATGGAATATTTTGAATTTGATCCGCAGCTGCTTCCCGCTCATTGCCAGCGTCTTGGCTGCTACCAATCTGATTCACCATGGCTAATGCAATCGGCATCTTGAGTTCTTATGTGTGGATTAAAATAGAAGCTAGGTGCAACCATTCGCCGCTCAAAATTACCAAGGTCCGAACCAGAAAATGAAATGGTGAAGATGTGAAACCACGTTTGCCCCCCCCCCCCCCCCCCCCCGCTTTTACTTTGACTGCTCAAATCTCTTAATAGCCTCTTGACAGTTCTGTAGATTCTTCTTTGGTTCCCAGGTATTGTCTTTGCTCGAGTAGCCCCTCCACTTGACCTCGTAGTAGTGAATGTATGTGTCGGCTTCGATAAGCGACCCCACGACCTCTTCGACTTCCCAGACGTCTTTGGCATTGGTGGTTTTCATTTTCACTCTCGCTTTCGTTTCTTTTCTGGCTTTCGCTGGCTTTTCTACAGGGCCCGTGGGCGGGATTCGGCCTGACGTGCGTCGACGCCACACGGGAAGCGTGGCCTTCTTTGGAACTTGTGGAGAGACTGATGCTTCGGTAGAGCTCTCATCTCCTCCATCATGAGGATCTTCAATTTGCATTTCTGCTCCCGTTCTCTGGTCTAGTGCTGTGTGCAAATTATGGCCCGGCCGTGGTAATGTGGATCTTTTTCGAGGCTTCATCGAATGCGTATCCCGGTGCGGTAACGGCGGTATGTCTGAGCTAACTTGAAGTTCATCCCTAGCAGAGTTAGAGGCTGGATAAGCGGGTGATGACAATGCCTAGAAACGTACCAAGCAACCTCATATGATGGGAAATTGCCGCTCGGTGCTGCAAAGTCCGGTATATGTACGGCAATCGCCTTATCTATTTCTGCCATGACTAAGTGCAGGAGTGATGCTCATGGCAGTTTTGGAACAGAGCAGAGTTCGCAAAGGTGAATAAAGAAAGGCGCGTTGAAGTTGAGGGCAAACGGAAGGAGCCTGAGCCATGCTACTAGGCTTCAGTTTGGCAGCTGGCGAAAATGACGCCAGCCTGACAGGCTCAGGCTGGCAAGTCGTGTACAATTGATACGTTCTCCGGAGTGAAGATATTGTAGCCCATATCATTTCATCAACAAAAAGTTTACACCAGTGCGAACAAGTCCATTTGATTGAAAATGTGATGCAAAACCGTCGCTATGGTCTAATGTCCAAACATATCGTTAAAGCCGTATTCAGGGGGGAACACCGCAGGCGCTATGCATCCCCAACTTGCTATTGAAAAATGAGATTCTAGTTATTTGATCCCTGTAATTCATTGCTCGTCGTCATAATCGTCAGGCAGTTCCTCAAACCTGCCCTCCTGCACCGCCTTTTCCACCGGATTCTGCACGTCAATGACGCCATTCTTCTTTAGTCTGAAATTTTGGTTAGCGGGAATTTTCCTTGACATGAGCAGAGTTACAAACCTCTCAAAGAGTACAAACAGACGCTCTGCCTCCCTTTCTTTTTCTTCCTGAGTCATAGGCTTCTCCTCCGCATGGTTTTCCTTGTCAAGGAACTGACCAGTGATTGGATTGACAGGCTTGTCGACACCAGCACCATCCTGCGAACTGAATGCGCGTTGCGCAGATGCAGGAATCGGCACATTGTTCTGGAAGAGGAAGCCGGAAGCAAATCCGTAGCCCACATTCTCGACGAATTTTGACGCGTCATTGTCTGACATGTCAAAAAGCAGGTGAGAAATGGCGACTCTGAAGGACGGAGACATCGGGTTCGTCGAATTCTTTAACAAACGAGCTGCTAGAGTCTGCCCTTTTCCAAGAACCGCCTTGCGATCTTCTGCAGTCGGTAAGAGATCTCGGCGCATCCGTTCACGGGCCGCTTCAGGTGCGATTTCATATGCTTTGGCGAGGATGCTAACCAGTGGAGTAACCATCGAATCCAGCTTAGTGTCACTGTAGACCTTCATTGACTTGTCAAGCAATTCAGTCAGCCTTGAACAGACCATTGTTGTATCATCTTTTGGGAACAGCGCTGCCTTGCTCTCGTCTGCTTTGAGATCCATGTTGAGCAGCGAGTTGACGAGCGGGCCAAACGGGGGATCGAGCGGGTCATTGTCTGGAACGTCTTGTCGCCATAGAAGCGCGATGATGTGTGGGATGGCTGGGCTGAACACGTCAGCTAGGTCCTTGCAGTAGTGTGTAATATTGAAAACAAGCTTGAGCGTCTCAGTAAGAGCCATGCCTTCCATTGGCGGCGCCGGTGTCACAGAACTCTTTTGCAGGAGCTCTGCGTGTCTACCAAGAGTGTCGTTAATGCCTTCCGCAAGCCTGTTTTCCTTGATGAGAGATGGTAATTTGATAGTGGTGCCGTATGTGGTGAGAAATATGATGCGGGAGATGAGGAACTCGTTGTCCCAGCTGTGAACTTGAAGGGCATCGCACGCTGCTGGGGCATAGCCTTGGTCGACAAACATTTGCCGTGTCTCTGCTTTCAGTAGCATTGAGTTGGCGAGCACTCGCAACGCGGCTTGCGCCGTCTCCTGAGAGGAGTCGTGGAAAGCATATTTGAGTAGCATCGATATGCCCTATAGCCCATTAGATTGGTGACATATTATGTTGCACAAGAGCGAACCCACCTCTTTTGCGAAAATTGGCTCTGCATTTCTAGGATCCCGGCCGTATACCTTGAGCTCTTCCAAAGCTTGGTTGCGCTCTATTCTGTGTCAGCAGTCTGATGCTGGGGCGTCAAAGCGTTTTGCGCATACCTTTCGGCGGCATAGATGAGCTATCAAAGTCTTTCGACAGCTTCTCTACAAGCGCCGTGACGGCTTTTAACTTTTCTTTGCGTCGAAGTTAGCCGGTTTGTTCTGCCGCTCCAGCGTCATGTCTCAACTCACCGGGCCCAGTCGCAGAACCCATTCTTGGGTCTGCCATGGCTCCAGTATTGCCTTGAGCAAGATCCTGCACAAAGAAAACCAGCCCCTCTAAAGCACGACGGCAGATGTGAATTTGCAGACGGGTCCAGGATGTCTTCTTTGATGCCGGCTACCAGACAAATGAACGTCGAGCATCTGTGTGGCGGCAGCGGGTGGCGCTTGCATCAACCGCGGGGGAAGGCAGAATTCGATGACGAAGGGCTCTAGTCTCGATCGATGTAGTGAGAGCGCCAGCAATAAGCGAATGGATTTATTTGACAAATGAGACTTGTTGGGGCTGCCGTCTGGTAGCAGTTGAGGGAGCGTTCTTGAATCTGGACAGTTTGGAGATCCCCACTTCGGATTAACAGAGGGGCTATGGGGGGACGTTTCTTTTGGCAGCTGTCCATCAGTTCAGCTCTACCTATTCTGAAGCGATCAGGAGTCGAATGGCACATTAAGGAGGGCGCACAGCGCTGGACTAGTACTGGTGGCAAATATATCACAAATAGGAGCAAAGCCTACACGAGTGGCGTCTCGTAACTAGGCGTACGACGACGTCTTACCATGCGGCTCATTGCTGTACCGTACCAGGTAAACCATTACACTACTTTGTTTCGTCTTGTCAAGCCGCTGTATCCGCTTGGGCTATTATAGTACCTGAAGTTAGCGGGACTGGGCGACGGTTTAGCGGGCGTTGGTGGCCATTGTGGGCTTTCATGTCGCTGCAATTATGGCGCAGCTCACCGTAGACAAGGCCAGCCTCCGGCGCGGCCAGCCACTCCTTACACGTCCAGCGCTGTTAATTGTGGCTTGCCCATCCCGTCGCGGCGCGCCAAGCCTACCTAACCAAGCTGGGCACTCTCTACGCGTTACGTGCAGCGTGACCGCGTCTATGGATTCTGGGGCCTATCAATTTGCGGCGAGGGATGGATCACCTACAATTTGCACTTCAACCTCCAAACCGCCGCACCGTCTTGCTAGAATAATGGTGCCGTAGATCGAGCCGACATCTCTCGTTTTGTTTCGGCCGACTGTCTGTTGTTTTTTCTTATTTACACCTCTTCTCAACCAAAGCATCCTGGCAACGGGCTTACTATCTGCTTTCCAATGAAAAGCGTCCATCGTGACACCACTGGCCACTCCTCCGCTCTCTAGATCGCCTTTGCTGCCTGGGCAGCCATGGCATCTTCAGTAGCCACGGCCCCGACACCGACCCCAACAACTCTCTTCACCTCGTTGCCGGCCAGGCCTCCTACACCACCACGCGAGACAAATCACGAATTAGAGTCTGCTGTACGTCCACCGCCTCGGAGCCGGCCAGCGCCCTTCGACGCTCGCTTGAGCTTGCAGACGCCTCCCAACGCCAGCTCGACTTGGTCGCCTGCGGGTACAAATTCTGGTACAGGATCCGGCCGAGCTAGGAAGAAGGTCGAGTGGTCGGCACACACTGAATACAAAGAACCTGCCGAGTATACCCAAAACTCGAAACCGAACAAATCATCTCCGCCGTCCGCACCCCCTTCGGCATCCTCAAAACCTATCAAGGGCATTCTCAAGCCCTCTTCCTCCCACAACCCCCTAGCTTCTTCATTAAACGGTGAAGTCAATGGCACAGCTTCACCGACTAATATTATCGAGATGCTCGACTCTACGATCAAGCAACTCGCCGGCACGGACCGCGACTCCAAACTCGATGCCTACATGACACTAGCACGAGCCTTGAAGGCGTCCAACAACCTTCCCGACCGCGTGGCCCTGCAGGATAAAATGAGCCTGTTCATGCAGTTTATCCAGCGAGACATCATATCGAAAAATGAAAAGGGTCTCCCCGATGCGTCCCTGGTCAACCATGCTCTCAACCTCGTCACTACCTTCTTACACTTCCCCGCCATTGCGTCGACACTCACATCCGACTTTGGCGTCTTTATAATGGACCACTCAATTCGGTCATTTGAAGATCCTGCTATCCCTAAAGATATCATTCGCCACCTCATGCAAGTAGTTGCATTTCAAAACTTTTCAGCCAAGGTCATGACATCTGAACGTGTCGGCCGTCTAGTCGCGGCTCTGCACAAAATCGAGAGCCATTTGACGGGGAAAAGCATCATTATGAGCAGAATTCACATTTATAGACGACTTATTAAACAATCGCGAAGTTCCATGGCGATGCATTCCGATTGGCTTCAAGATATGTTCACAGATATGTTGAGTGGCGTTAAAGAGATTCGGACGCAGGCCATCAGCCTAGGAACGGAAGCCGGATTTAGTCTCCGATCTGAGAAGCAACTTATACGCCGTGCTACCGATATCTTGCAGGCCTCCAACGAAAGTGAAACATATATCGCCTTCTACGTCAAACGCCTGGAGGAAATGATCAAGGACAAGCAAACATCTGCTTCAGTTCCACAGATTTGGAGCGTTGTCATCTTGTTCCTCCGATGTCCGCTTGAGCGCTGGCAGTATTATGGCCCATGGTTGACCTTGGTGCAGTCTGCTTTCAACATGACTGATGGTCTCACAAAACAAGAGGCGAACTATGCTTGGAATAGATACGTCTATTTGTCGCTAAGCGACAACAAAATATCACCTAAAGCGTTGTCGACCCTATGTCAACCGTTGTCGAGTCAATTACGGCGTAAATCAAGTCCGAAGCAAGTGGAAGAGGCACTGAAGCTGAAACGAACCGTTCTCGGAGGTATCTGTAACCTGTACTACTACACTTTCGCACCTGGCAGCGACAAGTACTCGCCAGACATGTTGTGGGATGTTGCGGTGCAGCCCATTATGAGCCTTCTCATCAGTCTCGATGACAAGCCGGATATCCCGGGCGACTGCCTAATGCAAGCAGCACGAATGCTGGCAGGCTTGCTCGATGTATCGACACCGCGAGTTTGGAGACACGATCGAATAATGGATCTGCCTCCTGTCCGAATGGATGAGCTACCGCCAATTGATTCAAAGTGGATTCGCAAGAACTGCGATAAAGTCTTTCAAGTCGTCGGTGCTATCCTTGAAAAGAAGTTTGTCGATCTGGCGAACAAGGAAAGCCTCGTTTACCGTCTATGGCAGGTTCTCGTCGGCTCAATTGCCTCAGCCTCTGCGAAAGACATCAAAATTTCCGAAGACACGTTGAAGTTCATTGCCTGCACTTTTAGCTTGGTTTCCAAAGTCTGGACAGTGGGCGTAGAGACCTCTGATACTGCAGCCCTCCCAAAGTTCTTTGCTGCCGTGAAAAATCTTATTGGCGAAATGGCTCAAGCCCAGACACTGGGCGTGCTTCCATTCACAGAAAAGAAACTATTCGTGACAGGCTCCAACACCTTCGAGCCTATTGCAACACCGTCGCAGCGATCAGACAGGCCAGAAGAGAGCCAGGGCGTGGCTCGCTCGCCGTTGCACCATCTAATCCACATGCTCAGCACTATTCCCAATGGCGCGGTTGATGGCGAGGATTTTTCGGAGTTTTTCCTATCAGCATTCGAGCCATTCTTCAAGGATAGACCGAAAAAGGTCCGCTTGGAGCTAGCGAGAGAATTGCTTCATGTTATTCCACCCAAATCTCCGGTAAGCTCTGGCCCATGGCTATTGGCGGCACAAAACCTGCGTGTTTTGTTGGACGGAACGGATGTACCGACTTCGAGCTTAAGCAGCAGTGAGCAACCTCTGGGACCAATGTACAGAGAACTCGTGTCGCTTCTTGACCGCGGGCTCGTGAGCCATCCGAACTTACCACACTCTCAGTGGCTCAATTTCTTTGAGCTGCTCTCGTCTCATGCTAGAACACATGTCGGTGACGCAGGGCTGGCTTTATCAGTGCTGGAGCCTATTGCCAAGGTCCTCGCCGAGTCCGAGTCCCTTGTTGCTGACAGCGTTGCCACACCTTCAGTACGTATGTCGCTCCGGGCTTCACGGGCGCTCTTCTTAGCAGCCAGGTTACCTCGCGATGCGCACGCCGTTGAGGCGGCCAGACGTAGACTCTGGGGCTCGTCGGTTACCACCGCAAAAAGTAACATGGCCGATCCGTTTGACCAGCTTTACAAACTTGGCAATGTTTCTATGGAGGCGCTATATGAAAAGCTTCCAAATACAGGTGCAGAGGAAGACACAGCTCTGTTCCTAGATGCGATTCAAAGCTTTCTTGATCGAACAGCTGCGCAGTCTATGAAGGTTGTCGCCAACCTATCATCAGGCATCTGCACCTGGATCTTGGATGAAAATGAACGCTTGTCGCTTGGTGACGACAGTGTTCTCTCTAAATCCGTAAGTAATTAAAGCTGCAGCATGTGAACTCTACTAACCTCATTTAGGTGCGCTATCTTTGGAATCAGGCCTGCACTAACCTCAGCTCCCATGGCAGCCTCAAGCGCAGCCAGTTTGACGAAATCGAGCCTCTTTTTACAGCTGCCTTCAAGAGCAAGCACAACTACATTGCTAACAAGGCGGCCGAGGCGTGGAATAGTGTTGTGAAGGACGACGAAAATGTCGACTGCTCGGATAGTCTCAAATCCATTGTATCGTCCTTACGCTTAGCGGTCGATCTTGCTCTTCCAGGGTCGCAAACCGCAGACTATGGTGCGCAGGCTGGTGCCAGTGGTCGAGAAGACATTAGTTTCGTCGCCCTCTCCTCTGCATCGCCGCATCCTAATGGACAGCACGACTCTACAGCTGAGCCAGTTTCTTCTGGAGGTCCGTCGCTACGTAGAACGTCGTCGCGGAAACGCAGAATGGAGAGTACACCGGAGAGCAGCCAACCAAAGCCGTTAAAGAGGTCTAGCACACCACGACGACTGCGCCATGACAACTCGCAAATACAATTCGCCCCGATTGCTCCCTCCTCACCATTGGCAGATGAGTCACAACATCTAACAGAACGTCAGAAGGAAGTTCGCGAGCGCCAGCGCGGCAACTCTGGCTTGTACTCTGAGATGCGAGACTCTTCACCCGTTTCCACAAAGGAAGACGATAAGAAAAAGCACAAGCAGAAGACCACACCACAGCGAGGAGAATCTTACAACGATCTCATCACCTCTACACCTACTCCACGACGCGGTCAGGTCTTACATCTTGACGATATGAACGACCCGCCGTCCTCGCCACCTTTGCCGCGTCCTTACCCGCTTCTTTCCGAGATTCAATCTCGATCTCGGGAAGCTAGCTCCATGGAGAATTGGGAGTTTTCATCGCCCCCTGGCTCCCCTGCTGTGGGCCAACAGCTTGCAGCGGAACACGAGGAAGAGGCAGAGCCGCAAATACTAGCTGAGATCTCGCAGCCGAGCCAGACCGGTATGGTGACAAGGAGCCGACGGCGTGGAAGTGTCGGTAACGATGAGACTGTCAATGTCATTCCATCGAGTCTGGACACGGAAGATAAGATACCCGATGCATCTCCTACGAATGCCACTGGCAGGGAAAGAAAGCGATCTAAGCGTCTTAGCCGCCAAGATATCATCACCACGCCCAGGGAACAGCGTTCGCGGACAAACTCTACAGCTAAAGAAGCACCTAAACCCGCCGATAACACGCCCCTGGCTGCTAACAGCAGATCTACCAGATCGTCTCGGAAATCTGATGTTTCTCAGGTCGGAGAGATTGATAAACCGATCGAGGTTTTGGTATCTAGACGCGGACGACGATCTCTCCGTGGCAGAAGTGCACAGATGGATACTACTGATCAGCTCGATAAATCAGATATTGTGGAGTCTGTCACAGCCGCGATGGAAAAAGAGATCCAAGAGCAGCCGTCTCCGCCAGTCATACCATCGACACCAGCATCGGGTGACAAGGGCAGCGAAGCGAATGAGATGAGAAGGAAACGCAAGCGCGGGGGATCAAAGTCAAGCCGAGGTCGTAAGCGACAGTCTACTGGGCTCCATTTGTCGCAGTCGTCCCAAGAAACTCAACCGTCGCAGTATTCTCAAGCAGCGGACGAGGGACAGGTTGCGGATAGCCAGAAACAGGACTTGCCCACGCTGCCGAAGCTCGAGCAGGGAGCAAAACAGTCCAGTTCGGTTACAGAAACACGAAAGAGTGCTAGACAACGTCATGAAGAGCCCGAGGAGCTCAAGGCCGCGGATGTTGCAGCTGTCACCCAGAGAAGGAGCAGCAGCAAACGACGGAGCGTCCCGAGTCACAAGTCACCTCGCGAAGAAGGCGACACTGACGAAGAGATCATGTCTCAGCTTGTTACAGAGAGCTATGCAGCTTCTCAAAGCAGCGTCGAGCCACAGCCAAAGGAAGACGATCCGGTCCACGAGGAGGAAGAGCCTGTACAGCTTGGTGTCCCCGTTGAAGAATCGAAGCCCAGTATTTTGGATACGTTGGAACAGGGCCTGAATCAGCTTCGCAGCGCCACGCTCTCGCGAGACGACGTTTACAAGATGGAAGACATGTTGATGGATATGAAGCGCGAACTGTTTGAGGCAGAACGGCGCGGGAGGCAGAGTGAATAAGCGCAACTCAAGCATCTGTTGCCTGATTACAAACACACATTTACTAGGTAAAAAAGAAAAAAAAAAGGGACAAAACACCAAACAATAGGGGCTCATTGAATTGATCCCATCGGTACATTCAGGCATTATTGGCGTCTCACGACTATTTATATATATACTTTTTCATGTGGAAGAGGGCATGGGACGACACCATGAGAAGACGGGACACCGGCAATGTAGTCGGGGTTTATTAAGTAACTAGGGTATTTAGGAAACGTGGTTTGGGATATACATACAAATACTACATTTTATTTCACAAACGAGTTCTTCAAAGCCACCCGTGACGTGGGAGCTGTTTTGCATGCTATGACGTACGACGTAACCTTTGTGAATCGGATATAGCGGCAGGCGACTCTGCACTGGTCAACAGGATGCATCTGTCACGCAGAACCGGTTTTGCTGATCATGCAGCGTATTGGAAGAACGGATGGGATGGAGAATCACAGGGCAATGGGGACAGGGATTGTAGGCTATCTTCCTGCTACCTGCTACCTCGTAACACACGGTGTTCCCTGAAAGACTTTCTTACGTGTACCGCTCTTTGTCGTACTCCGTAATTACATTGGGTCCTGTGAATAAATGGTCCGTTAGCTTCAAAGTACCCGTCTCTGTCATCCAGTATTATAGAAGTTGTACAACTCGCAGTGAGGGCGGGCTACTATTAGTGGAGGGGTTGATCTAGTGGTCAACTACGAAGTAATACATAAGAGCCGGTGTAACCTCCTCGGAAAATCGAACCTGCCGATATGTGTTTGAGATTTGCGCGTTGGAACTTTGGATACATGTCAGCCTTGCATCGTTTGTGAGAATTACAGTAGCGGCGCTGGTAGGGTGAAGATCAGGGGCAGACATGTTTGGCCGTTTTATGCAAAGGGCCGACGGTTTTTGCCCTGGGGCATATAGTCGTATTAGTCATTATTGTGCTCGGTGGTATTCGTAATTATCCTCGTTGATCCGTTGCCCGGCCGGCTGGATGAATTGTCGTGTGGTTTGTGGTGGAGACTTGGTCCCGTGGCGTCGGATGTCCTAATGCGGAAGCCCGGAAAAGACACAACTGTCCAAGAATGGTGGCTTTGCTGTTGCTGTGTGACTAGAACAATTCTTTGTTATAGCGGGACATGTTTCGTTGAAACGAATGAAATAGGCACATAAGAGCCGTGTAAAGCTATAGGAGTAGACGTAGCAGCGGCTTGATGAATATTTGAGGCGCGAATATATGAGCATGCGAGTGCGTTTCTGTTTGTGTGTCCTCGGCCTGGTCAGCCTGTGCTATTGAACGGATCGAAGACCGGCGTACTCGGGGCAAGCGTGATTTTGCCACTGCTTCAGCTAACAGCCTCACCTTTTCGGTTCATGCTCAAATACACGCCCTTGTCTGGGCTATAATAGTGACGCCAGTGGCTCAGACTGTGTAGAAAAGCATGACCGTCTTTGACTGTGTGGGAATGGTGGGCATTCGGCCTCGGAACCCGCAAGCCTCTGTTTATTCTGACGCCCCCCCGGCCGCTGTGGCTTGAAGGAACCGCTCCGGGGGCGCTCTAATAACTGCCTGCCTGCGATCGGCTAAACTAGCCTACGCATGATGATCATAAAAAAGCCGAAGCTTACATGGTGAGGTCCGAGATGGAAGGCAAGCAAGCCACATCGAATTGAAATATAGCAGCGGCGGTACCGTCGCAATGCGCTTCTCCGGGTACCTATCTACTTTTAGACGATGGTTGCATTTTCCGGGGTAATAAGAGCGGATTGGTGCCCCGTAGAAAGGTTTATTTTTCTGGGTAAACAAAAGCACGTCGCAAGCACAATGCAGCGTTGGCAGATAACGGGGTGAGAAAATTGGGTTGCGGGGTGCTTATAAGGTTCATTTCCATGGAGGTTAAGAAACCTTGAAGGAACGGTTGAGTTACGAGATTACTCGTAGCCGTCCATCTGTTTGCGCTTGGGGCTTCAGGCTGGGAACGTGCAGTGCCGCCGTGACACTGCAGCTGTCAGCAGCTGGCAGAGAGGACCTAGTGCCGTTCGTTTGTACACCAGAATATGTCCCCCTGTTATTATCATCCATACAAACGAACTCATAACCGACATCTTCGTTTCAATGCACACAACCTTCAAGAGCACCGTTTTGCGTTATCCAGCGTCGTAGATTTTTCCAATCCTTCGACCAATCGACAAGTGCCTTCGCTACTGCAAGCCACGTGAAACCCTGCAGTGCACAACATCGCCCAGATTTCGACTATCTCGCACCCGTGGGCTTGGCTGGCGTGTCGACTGCTTGACAGTGGAGAAAATCAATGGGGAATGGCGCAGGATCTCTCGGCGCCGAGAAATACTAGGAAGTGCCCGACTTCAAGGGCCATATGTCAGTTACACATATAAGAAGACATTGAAGACGAATCGCTAAAATCGCAGCCTGTGTTCAGTTCTCAGAATGGTGTTTACAGAGTCACATAGCTGTGGACGCCGCCCGTGCAACTTAGCCTCATGGGGTCGTAGAGGCTGCACGGCATCCTTCTTCGGGGCTAGCCTACGCGCAAACACGGAGGTTCGCTCTCCTCCACTCCTCTAAGAAACCCATCTCCCGCTGGGTCTGTACGGCTACGACGGCTACACGACGCTTGGCAAGGAGCGGATGAGCGCTATTTCCCCCTGCAGTATGATGGGTCTTGGTGTTAAAAACGAAAACAGCACTGTTATATATCCACTTATTGCCGACGGACCGCACTATTCACAACAGGAGACGGGGGCGAATAGTTGCGAATGGGCCTCGAGTCCCAGTTTTCATTCCTACAAGAATGCCGCAATCTCCATTCTTTTGTCGTTGCGCTCCTATCACAAGCCTGCGTGGTTAGTGTCTTGCGCCGAACGCCCCCAAGGCTTGTCCCCGTTGTCCTGAAATGGAGTTGGCGACCTACAAACTACGAGTACTCGGAGCTTTGGCGGCGCGAAAATGGAGGGAATTTGGTGACGAGTGCCCGTAATGACGTCGAAGCCAACTCCACTGGCGGCAGCATAGTCGAGAGATTCACCACTCGCTGCACGATGACGGCCACCGCTAAAACGAGAAAGCTTATGTACATACAGTACTCGGCATACAGTACGAACAGCACCAACCCAAGGTTGACTATGGTTTTCAAATCTTCGCAGCTAGGTATGCTACCGCATTGTCCGGTGTGCAAGACAACAGGAGTCTTGTTTATTTCCCCTTTGAGCATGCCGGGCGTAACTGTCTCGGTGAAACGCCACCACCCAAAAGCCAGGCTTGCTCGGCTCAGCGCGCCACCCACAGCGCGGATCAAAGTGCGTCGCGGGAAATCCAAAAACGGAGAATTCTGGCGTAATTGACTGTACGGAGTACAGTATTTGTCCCCTGAATCGAACATGGTGGGCGAACCAAGTGGTCTTGTAATGCGCCGTACATACTCCGTTACGGACTGCCCCGTATCCCTTTGACTGCTGTAAGAGAGCAGGCAGGTAGAGGACCCACCCACACAGGGATA